>JAFBJR010000425.1:18679788-19279788 GCA_016785285.1 Brachirus orientalis | reverse complement strand
TAGTTTACACACCTGAGCATAAGAACCCTGAGTAGTATATGCTTGACAGGAAAGAAACAATAAGTGACAAAAATTAAAAATGTATAAAAATAAATATTGTAAGATGTTCATGTATTAATGTGTCTCCATATCATGCAACATTATTAAGTCATGTAAGAGGTCAAAGTTTTCTGTTCAGCACGGTGGGACCCTGACTCCCACCTTAACACTGTGTCACTGTTACTTTGCTTTTGATTATCTAAATGGAAAAAGCATTGTCCATTTCCTCAAGGGTGATGTCTTCCCCATTTCTTTTTAGCATTGTTAGTATATATTTTTAAACCTAATTCCTGTGATTATTGCATTTCAGATTGTACTTATTGCAGCAAGATACTGAATAAACACCCCTTTACCAATAAACAAACACTGAAGACATAAATATATTTAAAATAAAAAAGTATGTACATTACATGTATTTAGTTTTCCAGCATTAGAGGCAGACCATTTTTTTTCTTCCTGTGTAACTGACACAGCTGTGTGTTATCAGCTACAATTAGGGAAACCTCAGCTCTGTGATGTCAGCTTCAGGTGAGCTGTTGCCACTGCGGTCGCTGTAGGTGTCCCTGTGATCAAACACAAAATGAATATTAAAAGGGGGATTATTCTAATATGGTTCCAGGTGATTCAGTGTCAGTGTAAACTGTAATACCCTTTGCACAGCAACATTTTGGCATGTTTAAGCAGGAAAAGCACACGCGTTATGTTCATATTAAAGATGGCTCTGTTTAAGTCAGGACAGTCTGACAGTAAAACAGCTTGCACACAAGCTGAGGAAGCTAAACGGAACTCAGCCATCAATACACGAGCAAATCAAATCACATTTGTGACAGTTAAGTACTGTAAATGGACAGTAAAACCTTCAAACTTCGCTATCACTTTGGCATCACCAAACACCAACTCTTACAATGACATTAGCCATGACAAACAATGCCCTGTTCACTTCTGAAAGCCTACTCCAGCACCAGGGTTGTCCAACCTATGGTTGGTGCGTTCCATTTGTAGTCAGAACTTTCCAGGCAGGAGCGCCACCTGGAGTTTCCAACTTGGAAACTCAAAGCAACCTCACCAACCCTGACATGGGATTCAAGGATGGCTGCCACTACACAAAAATGGCTACTGTTACAGTAATAGCACATTTTAACCATAAGGGTTGTTATTGTCTGTTATTAGTAACAATAACTAATACAAGTCATTGTTAGCATTGTTAGCATTTCAAACTACTCAACTGGAATGTGGTGAACTTGGAAGTTACACCCAGGTCTGACGTCTAAGGAATGCTACATAAAGCAGTGCATACTTGTAAGTGCTTTGCTATGCTTCAAAATATGGTTATCAGGGTATCCACAGATTTCAAAAAGTCAAAACTAACAATTTTTACAAAAGAATTCTAAGACCATCAAAACGTAATTTGTCAATGTGTCAATAGGGGATGGTGTTAATGAAATATTGATCGAAACAACGTCACAATCTCAACCTCTGAAAGCAAAAGGTGTATTTCATGATTTAACTACGCCCCCAGTGTAACGTCCTGCAGGCGGGCCAAAGTAGAAAACCCACAGTGTTGTGGTTGTAGCCATTGTAGCACAATTACACATTACTTCCTCCCACTAACCTAAAGCTGCTGCCAACTAATAGTAACCATGACAACTGGTGACACACCAACCAAACTCCATCCCCCTCCCACTTCTCTGAAATCACCAATATGGAAATATTTTACATTTGCCGTGAGTTTGTCATCAAGAAAACCACGGTGTATAAGCTGTTATGCACATTTAGCAAAGCACAGGACATGTCCACATTTATCATAAAGACGTAGACATACAGTAAAACATCCTCAAAATTCAACTTGTGCTAAAGCCATAAGTAGTGCTATAGGCGTATTTGGACTTAAACATTTTATTGGTATACTGGAACTATGCTACGAAATGCCAAGCAAGTCGCATCTTACTACCAAGGTGTTTTGTGCATAACAATGTTATTGGAAGAAAGCGATCACGAGGAAGTGGTTAAAAATAGATGCACCTACAATTGATGAATGGATTGGTATTGTACATGAGATTTATATTATGGAAAAGATATCATTTTCCTCTTCAAGTCAAAAAAGACAAATTCTATAGGATCTGGTCCAAGTGGACTGAATATGTAAAACCGATCAGATCTGATTTTACTTGACTGTAACACAAATATAACATGTTGATATTATAAGAATGGCTGAATGCTGTAAATTGCTAATGCTGGAATTTGTCTATCCAAATAAAAAGTCAATCATTAAAAAAAATAAAATAAAAAATAATGTTATTGGAGGTCAGTGCAGATTTAGTGGCCTTAACAGACCTTCAGAGGAACACAGAGCTACATGACTATGACTTTCTTTCTACACTTAGTTTACAACTGACTGGTTATTGTCACATTCATATTGTTAATAAATTATTTAAATTTGACAATAAGTGTCATACATTGCAAATAAATGGATATGATAATGACACCATGTAGACACTTGAAATTGGAAATTAATTAATTACACTAAATTATGAATAAAAAGTATAATGTTGCATTGCATTATATAATTAGCATAGTTGGTTCCATGTTTGTTCAGTTGTTATATTACAAAGTAACATAAATCAAAACATTTTCCTTAAAAAAGAAATAAGAGTAACCTAATTTTATAACTCAGTAAAAGTAATCTTCATATATATTTTTTTTTTTATTCAAAACCTGGCAAAACTTTAAATTTCAGATTACTGTTTATATCTCGACTTTTTAAAAGATACTGCAGATACCAAATAGTGAAATTAAATAAAACTTGCAGCAGTGTGTAATGAGTTATTCTTGGTGATCATGCAGAGCTGTGTCTAAGCTCACCGTGGAGAAAGGCGACAGCCCTTGGCCATGAAGCCCGGAAGTTTTCCTGCTGCAGCCAGCAGGAGGCCAAAGTATGGAGGAGATGGTTTGATAGGTCTGGAGGTGAACTCTGGATGGTACTGCACTCCAACAAAGTAACAATGACCTGAAACAAAACAAGCGGGTAGGTAAGTTGATATTATGTACGTATGTATTTATTCATCATAACCAAGTGAAGTTCTTTTTGTCAGTAACATGCGTTTATTACACTGACCCTCTAATTCAATGACCTCCATTCTCTCTCCTTCCACATCCTGACCAACAAAGTGGAGGCCCTTTGATTCAAAGTGGTGCTTCAGCTCAGGATTCACCTGTAAGGATTTTTTTTTTTTAATGGTAACAGAGATGTCATTTTATAATACTCCACAACACACATTTTGTAGATTTGTATTTCCAATTCAAGTTTTAAAAATGAAGTCCCTACCTCAAATCTGTGTCTATGTCTCTCCTCAACATAGTCCAAATCTCCGTAAAGTTTTTCTGTTATAAAATAAATAAATGAGTTATAAGAAACAATTCTAGAAAATCTACCATATAATAAATGAGTACATACTCAGTACACTGGCATTGGATTTGAAAATTGTCCGTCTCTTCCCCAACCTCATAGTCCCACCCATCTGTCCTGGGTTGTGTTCTGGCATGTCAATGACCTGCCAAGACCAAACAAGATGTTAAAAGGGGGAGGTCAGCTTTTTTTTTTTTTTTTTTTTTCTTTTTTTTTTTAAATAAAGGAGTGTGGCTGTGTAAGGTTCTGACAAGGAGTCAGAGCTGACTGTGCTGTACACATCACATCTAGCTTCAATCTCATTGAAAATGTGTCAGTCAGCAGGGACAGCAAGAAAAATTGATTTTATGTCCATCTTTCTGCCACTTCATCTCACCATTAGACAGCATTTTCTGGCTGAAAACTGAAAGCTTTGCAAATCGCCAACCCTCTCCCACCACAAGTCCATGGAGAAAATCAGCAGTTTTACATCACAAATTTTACCATAAATTTACCAAAGGCAACAGCAGTCAACCAGCAGCTCCCACAAAATCAGGAGCTAAAAATGCAGATTTCCTTTCCTTTCATTTTGGTCCGGGCGAGGGAGCAGTATACAAATTTCAGTTTACAGTTGGTGGTTTTTGTTCTTCATACAACCGCATTTCAAAGAAATATTCTGTTGAAGATTTGCTTTTGTGTATTTTTGTGTTTGTGGGTTTCCTTTCTCTGTGTGAGGATGCAAATGGCTCTTGTATTCCAAACACAGCTAAGGTAGGCACTACACACATTAGTGCCCTTTGTAAGTCACCTGTCAAGAGACCCATCTGCAATTAACAGACAGAGAGATTCATCTTGCATTTACAGATAGACGTAAACACAGCTAAAGAAAAAGAACCTACCACAGGGTGTTTGGATTCAGGATCAAATTCTGTGGAGTTCGCATCTGAAAAAGAAGAGTAAAGAGGAGTAAAACTGATCTCAGCTACAAACAACTTGTGAGTAGCTTCATCATTTATGAAACCAAAAGGAATTCAGTGATCCTTGACAGAGTGCCCAGACTGACTGTGCAATTACTTACCTTTCCATCCAAGAACTTCTCGGGCAAACTCACACACTGCCAGCTGCATGCCCAAACAAACCCCTGTACAAAACAAGACCAGCAGAATTCATGTATAATTGAAAGCTGTTGTTAGGACTTGAACAAAGAGTGAACAAGATCCATTCTAAATAAATCACTTACATGGATAATGTTATGGTCTTTGCAGATTATTACTACTCTGTATATTATTTAGTTACAAAGTATGCGTCTCTAAAGAGTCCTGGTTCAATTACATTTACACTGAAGCCACAATTGAGAGCTGTGAACACACCCAAGACACACTGGAGATACAAAAAAGGCTTCATACAAATCTACAAATACATTTATTGGTTCCTGCACTTTAATATTTTCATATTTTGGTAATTACAGTCATTTAAGCTAAGGGAAGGACATTATATGAGAGGGTTGTTTATCTTTAAAACTCATCTGTTTAGTATCTTACACTACTCACTCACTTTTACATGTTTTACTTTGGGGAGAAGTGCTGCTTTGAAATTGTGTCAATTTCCTGTGGATTTTGTCCTTTCCTCTTTTTTAAAAAAAAAAAAACAAAAAAAACAAAACACATTGTTAAATTATAGTTTTTCCTCACTGTATTGCAGATATTCTGGGACATTTCATGGATTGTCCAGCAGAGAGAAAATCTAATCTGTATTAGGGCTGGCCGATTAAATGATCATGATCACTGATAAAATCCAGGTCAATTATGAATTTGTTCACAAATGGCAGAAATGTGTGCGTCACCAGCCAGTCGGTCTACCTTTTCCTGTGCCACTCCGGTTTGTGAGTTTCTGGGGAAGGTTACATAAGAAAAGAGCAGAGGGCAGCAAAAGTGATGCTAGACATGACCTGCTTCCATAGAGACAAGTGCATCTCACAGTGAGATGTCTCCGCTCATACACAACACACTCTTTGGGTAGGAGTGTTGAAAGGGCTTGTTGTACCATTGAACATTTTATGCAATTACCACATTTTGTCAGATTTTTTTAAATATGACAAAATAAAAAATAAATATGCAATAAATGTTGCTTTGTGTCACACTTAATATTGATTAAGGTGTGGCATTTTTAATTAAAAAAAAAAAAAAAAATTCATGGCATTGCGAAACAAATATAAACCTGCATCTTACACAAGTTTTCTTACCCAGAAATGGCTTGTTTTGTTTTCTTGCCCAGTTAATAGCTAGAATCTTGCCTTCTGTTCCCCTCACACCAAAACCACCTGGTACCAACACACCACTGTGGGAGGAAGAAATCCAGAATGTTAAAAAAACAAAACAAAACACAACAATACTGCATTTTATTACAAAACAGGTATATTAGCGAGTAGTGCATTCAACTGTGTCAACGCAGGGAAGGAGCTTCATTTACTATCCATATTAAAACAGCAGAATGAAGAAAAATGTGTCATCTCATTACTAAATATATAGCGCTACTGGTTTAATGTTTTGATCTTCAGGGTTTTTCAAGTAAACAATCTCAATATTACTCAAAATGATAAGAAAAACAAACATCCTATGAGCAAAAACAGCTTGGTAGCTGCTGATTAAAAGCAGCCACAATACTTATTTAAACTGACAGATAAAGATTCCAGTCTTTAGAGCCAAGAACAGAAACACTTTCTGCTGTGGTCTGTGCAATTAATCATTTTCAAATTAAAATTGGAGAAAAATGCAATTAGCATAATGCAAAGATTGAAATGTATTGACCTAAGTGAATGACATTTGGATTTTAGTGCCTGTGATTGTTTACAGCAAGGGCCCATTAGTTTCTATAATTTTTTTATCGTTGACTGTTCTGTGTCAATTAGCAAAATGTAATGCACACACATACTGAAAGCAATTCATATCTTTATGCTTCCATTAAAATACAAAATTGGTCATATTTTGGTGGTATCTGATGTGGTAACGCTCCGCAAAGTTCTAAATCCATTACACTGTTCTCAATACCTGATCATAGCAGAATACACCAGATGTAATGAGCGCATTTCTATAAAGCACAGATATCCCCACTAGCATGACGGCACTGTTATTATCATGTAGAATAAATAATACTCTGAGACAGTGAATTATATTGTCTAAGAGTATTGAGTTGTAAAATTTCCAACCTTTGGGCATGGGTGTTCTCTCGGGTTTGTCTACTCACTCAGCACTGCAGAGTTTCTGCCAGGCCTCATGATATTTCACTGGTTCGTCTTGCAAAGTGGTAGCCTCCAGGTCTGCAGAGTCTATGTACTGTAATAACAACAGACAGTATTTGGAAGGAGATCAGTCAACATCATGGCCAGTGCACTAAAAGACCACACACAAATACAGGCACTTGTATGGGATTAATCCAGTTTTCTAACACAAAAGCAGAGATGGAAATTCCAGACTGAACAAAATTAAAAAAAGTGTGAAATGTTTCCATACCCTGACGTCCAGTTTGTGATTAATTGCAAGGGCTGAGTGCTCAAGGGCCTTAATAACTGACGTGTAGGAGTCGGATAACTTTGTATACTTCCCCACCAGAGCAATGGAAACTTTCTCCAGGAGACGGTCAGATCTGAGGAGAAAATGATTCACAGAGCTGACCATGTGCATTATTTGATCATATCCACACCAGCTACTCTATGCACAATTCAATGTTTATTTGATTTTACTGCTGCTTCCTGTGTGGTGCTGTGACTGCAGAAAATCTGGCTTTCAGATTTCTATATTCTTGGTTTATATATTCTGGTTTATTACACAATTGCGGAAGGTAACAATTTTATGTCTTTGCTTATACTGACTGTTCCATAACTGAATGATTTTAATCCAGATGTGTAAGTATCTTTAACTTTCTTCAACAAAAGAAAAAAAAAAAACAGAACAAAAAAGGACAAGAACCTAAGACAAACTTCCTCACCTGTCAGCCATCTCTTTCCACTTTGTGAGCATCTTTCTGGGCCTCTGCAAAACAGGCAGGTTCAGACGCTGACAGAAGTAGTTCACAACACCTTGTTCCTCCAGCAGCAGAGGCACTCTGTAGACTGTAGAGACATCTTGGACACACACCACCTGAGAAGAAACATGTTAATTCAAGAGGAGGAAATGAAGTAGAGCAGAATAACGTAAAGAGGAACAGACTCCTGCAGTGAGGCTGTAGATTGCTGCTTAACATAGGACTTGCTGACATAAAGGGAGAGAGTGCAGGACTGCTGCTAAACTAGTTCTGCTTATGTGCAATATGTTATTAAACAAAATGGGACTTGATTTTTGTTCACATAAAGGAAGCCAGTTCCCCACAATGTGACTTTGTAAACAGATTTAGGAATACCAGGTACACACAAACACACACAAGGACAATGATATATTCATAACATCACGAAACAGAGACTGTGGTCTTAATGAAGTTACATATTGGAGATCTCTTACTACTAAATAAACCTTTAACAAATAAATACAGAGCATTGTACCAACACATGTGTCTTGGTGGGTGATATTCAGCTTAGGATACTTTTGTTTACTGCTGATTAAAAAGATTACATCACATAACCATGTCTCTTCAGAAGAAAGAAAGAATACTGCTATGACTGTGATGTTAGCTGTCATGTGAGTATGTATTTTAGCTAAGTCAATAAAACATTGAATTCTTGCCAAGTGGGAACCAATTATGATGCAGCTGCACACACACTCTTACACAAGCACACACCCATATCAAACAGGTGTCACAAGACCCTTTTTTTTTTATCCCAAAGCAGAGGAAATCAAGGAAATTCTATGGTACCAGAGAAGATACAAGAGTGATACTGAGAGGGAGTACAGGGGCAAGAATTTGAATCTCATAAAAGGATGACTGCTCTGTTCAGTCTCTTAAAAAAGAAAAACTTGTTAAAAGGTCCTGTTCACTGCGAGCACTGTGAGCTATTTACCCCACACTTATACAGTAAAATGTGGAGAACATTTTAAAAGGTGTCAAAACCAATCAAACTGAAACACAGACAGTGATGGACAGATATGTACAGTCAGACTCATTGTATCCTACAGACAGAGAGAAATGACATCCCTCTGTAGTTGTGTATATGCAGAGAGCATAAATGAAGCGAGATATGATCACAAATGGTCACAGGGATGCATATATGATGCATTTTAATGTATGGTGTGAACAGTTGTGATTGGGATCTTTCAAGACAGAATCAAATGCATTTTTGGTACCTCACCTGTGAGGGCTCCACATGACAAAACATGGAGATCTTCTCCTTGACGGACGTTTCTAGGGGTGTGGCACAGCGGCACATAATCTGACAAAGAAATTAACATTCATTTTCAACATATACACCACAACCAAAGTACAGTCTTAAAGCTTCCTATCTAAAATGTACCTTAAGATTTTTTTTGCCTGTCCACACCACATGAATGCATACCAAAGAGTTTGTGATTTAAGTACCCATCTGATGCCAAAATCATGCCTGTGCATTGACTTTGTATGTAAACTTGTCGCATGACAAATTCATGTCACACCTGTTGTGAACACAGCATTAGGCCACAATTCAATTTGTTGCTTTTGCAATACCATAAGGACATATGGTATAATTATTTCTCAATAACTTTACTGAAACACAATGAAGGACAGGAGACATGTATGCAGTTTCAAACAGGGTTCCCACACCTTGGTTGTAATCAATTAAAAAGGGCTTTTCAGGGACTTTCCAATACCAATTCCCTCAAGTTCAATATTAACATTGATGCTGGCACAATATAAAATATACTCTAACTCACCAAATCTGGAGATAGTCCCAGACCCCTGAGCTCTCGCACACTGTTTTGGGTTGGTTTGGTTTTTTGCTCTCCTGTGGTACTGGGCTAAGGAAACAAAATTCACCACAACAAAATTACATTAAATACTTCAATTATTACACTGGATATCGAATCCCATAAGCTGCAACTCCTTAATGGCAAAAAATAATGTAAAACATTCATTTTGCAAATCCCCCCCAATAATATAAATGCTGTGTTTTTATGAGCAGTGATTCATACCTGAGGTATCAAGCTGACATGGATGTTGCAGAAGTTCTCCTTCTTCACCTTGAACTGGAACTGTCTGAAGGCTTCAATGAAGGGCATGCTCTCGATGTCCCCCACTGTGCCTCCCAGCTGTCGACACAGAAATACCAGCTTAGACAACAGAAGTAAATACATGAATACAAAGTTTTGGTTCTTACATTACGTTACCTACTCTGACACAGACTTGGCAAGTACATCATGCCATTTTCTGCACTGAACATCCATAACTCCTGTCAGAGCTGCTTTTGATGTATGACATAAAAACTTCTGCTGGAGCCAAAGTAGTAATTTAACTTGGTCTATGAAGATTTGACATGGAAATACCAGATGTCAAACACACCCATGATTTATACCACTAGCTAAATTAGTTTCTTCACCAACTAATAACATACCATAGGCACTAAAATGGAGCCAGACTTACACAAATGAATAAAAAAAATTTGAGTTATTCAAAATAATGTCTGTTTTCTGCTTCAGTGACACATCACTAATGTAGGCTCAGTACCTCAGTATTTTCTACAGATCACTACAAAGCTGATTTAATTTCTAATTGAAAACCTCTCCACTTTAAAGCACAAGAAAATGGCCCAGTCAAAAATTATCAGAGAGGCCAGTTGGAGTTGTTGACAACATTTCCATGTCCTTGGGTTGAATATAATATTCATCTTGACCAGTTTTGTACCTCTATAACACAAACTTGAGGCTCCACGTCATCATCATCGACTGAAATTTTTGCCTGCTTCATTACCCACTCCTGGATGGCATCTGTGATGTGAGGTACCACTAACAAAAAAGGACACATACAGTACAGAAATTATATCACTGAGACTATGTGGTCTAAATATATACATGCTTCTTCCACAAGGTGGGGGCACAACATTTAAATTTAAGTAGACAGTAGCAGAATAACTATGATATAATATATCTGACAATGCTGATTTATATTTTAAAACTAATTAAACATCATAAGTACACCAACCTTGGACAGTCTTCCCTAGATAGTCTCCCCTCCTCTCCTTGTTTATTACAGACTGGTAAATCTTTCCAGTAGTGAGGTTGTTGTCCCTGGTGAGCTTGATGTCCAGGAAACGCTCGTAGTTGCCCAAGTCCAGATCCACCTCCCCACCATCATCAAGAACATATACTTCACCTGCACAACACAGAAATCACTACAGTACAAAAACCCCAAGTAGATGTTGTATGAGGAAACACACACACACTTCTATCAGAGTGAGGACCCTCATAGACATAATGCATTCCCTAGCCCCTTACCCTAACCATCACAACTAGATGCCTAACCATAAACCTTATTGAGAACCACAAAGAGACCATGCATACTGTCATTTACATTGGTTAAACTCTCCAATGGCATTTTTCAGGAGCTACAATACTGTATGTTAATAGCCCCTTACACATTCAAAGGGCTTTCAACTTCCCAGAAAATACACACAATAAAGCCAAAATAAATAAATAAATAAAAATGTTTTCAGTTGTCCCTCCAGGCATGAAAACATTGCACAAATCATGTTTCAGTTCTCACACTTCCCTCTCCAAACAGGCATTGAATTGACTGTTGTCTACTGTAACCAACACTCTGAATCTAAGGTATGCACACGATTAATGGGTCCAAGAGGAAAAAATCTCAAAACATTGGTCACCGGCTACTTTTGGAAAATTATATCATCGTCCCACATTTCCAGTGTTTGGAGTTTGTGTGGTCTATTTGCTTTAAGATAACTTTTTCTTTTTCCTTCCCTTATTCCCCCCAGCATGGTTCACTCTGTCGCCATGTCATTGTTTTTGAATACTTATTGTATAAAAAGGTACACAGTGGTGTGTATGATATATGGGCATGCCCTACTTGTCTTTCTCCATTTTTGTTTCATTTCTGTAGCAGTGTTACAGCACCATATACAGGCCAGACACATGTACTACAGGATTTAGAGTCACTTTGGGGTGTTTCTTGTGGATAAAGACATTTCTTCAAATAACATGTTTATGGAAAATGCTCTATAAACTAAATGTAAAGTTATGTTGCTGTGTGGATAAAGCTTAAATAAATACCTCACACAAAACAAACAAAAAAATTATTATCCCTTTAGAGACATTAAAGAAGTTATTTACTCACCGTGTTCATATGGTGAAAAAGTGCCAGCATCAATGTTAATATAGGGGTCGATTTTGATGGCTGTCACATGAAGGCCGCAGGACTTGAGAATTGTTCCCACACTGCTGGCTATGATGCCTTTGCCAATACCAGATATGACTCCTCCAGTTACCAGGATGTACTTCATATTGACAGGTAATAACTAAGCCCATACAGAACACAAATTAATTTAAAAAAAAATCATAACAGATGTTATGATATGAAACACAACACACAATCTAGGCATGCATCCAACTAAACCCGCTTAACCCCATGTTGATGCAACACAGCAACACAGATGAGCATATGGCTTTTACATTCATCTAACGTCATTTTCTCTCTGGGTTCAAACATTCATTAAAATTAAATCACAGGCGACATGTTAAATTCTGTTTTCAAACTTGCAGGTGTGCATACTGGTTTGTTCACATCTAGACTTAGAGCTGAGCCTTCATAATACATACAGTATACACTGTTGTACAGCAT
The DNA here is from genome assembly GCA_016785285.1 of Brachirus orientalis. Classification (NCBI taxonomy): domain Eukaryota; kingdom Metazoa; phylum Chordata; class Actinopteri; order Pleuronectiformes; family Soleidae; genus Brachirus; species Brachirus orientalis. The sequence continues at coordinate 19,267,610 of JAFBJR010000425.1, read as the reverse complement.
ATAGACAAAGTGGAAAGTGGAAATTGAAAAAGCACCAAGACATTCAACCCTAAAATGACGGTGTGTTAAGTTGCTCATGTCTTTGTTGACAGCCGCATACTTCAAGAACTAATGGCGGGAACTGGAAGGGCACCAAAAGTATGCAGGAAAAGACTTCTGTGAGCCATTTGTGTTACAACAGTCCAGTTAATCTTCACGAACACTTGATTCATGTTATATTAAAGTGCCGTTAAATACAAAAGTAAAAACAACAGGTTGGAAAGTTGGGTTAGCTTACTTGTCTATTCTCCAATTCACCAGTCGTCACGGTTTCCCAACCTGAACGTTAACTGCGTAGTTACCAGTATATATAAATCAATAATCGACACCTATGTAAAGTCGAAAACGTGCAGCCTACGTGGCTTAAAAAAACAGCAGTCCTGTTAGACAACTAGCTCTTACAGGACTCAAGTTTGCAGCATAGGTAGCTATTAAAGAGACTTTCTAGCGCAAAACGTGTTAAGTATTTAATTAACAAAGACTCACCTAACCTAATGGCGACAGAGAAGCTGACGTTCAAACGAGTAACCTTTTCGTATCTTCTATTTTCGTAGCGTGAGGCTCCAGCAGCCGCGGCAGACACGTGCAGAACACATTGACATTACAGTAACTATACAACTGCTCCTCCCTGGTGCTATTTGTTTCCTCTCACATCTTATTCTTGGCATGGTGTCGGCTGAGAGCAAGATTTGGTGAATTACTGCCACCCACTGGCGCGGAGTGTGAAAAACATTCCAATAATACAGTATTCTAATGTTTCCCACTGTATCCAAACAACACCTTCTTGTAGGTTGTTTCCCCATTTTGAAAAATATTATTGCTTAACCATATTTGTCCAAACCATAGAGTTAATATTAATTCTCATTCCTTTGCCTCCGACTACATTCATATTATCAACTTTGAATCTCAAATCAGCTCCACTTTCTTCTTCACCTTTCTATGATCGCTAATTCCCACATAGGTTGGTATCCATACAAATGTCATGTTCTATTCCATTATTTGAATTATGTATATTGCTTTCTGCAAGATTAACGCAAATATTGTTTGCTCTATCCTAGACTAATTGATTTTTTTCCCCCCTTTCTGTTTTTCTGTACTGTTTTATTTTATTATAAATAGACTGTGTTCAAATTTTTAATGTTTCCAAATTTCAACTGTTATTCTGTTTTTATGTAAAGCTGCTTTGCCCAAGCCAAGTTGTTACATTCATCATTCACTCACTCTATTATATTTTGTATTAGCGCTTTAAGTCATATTTAGAACAAAAGCAGAAACAACATGGTTTCATCAAAGTCACAAATCTGACATATTTTATCCTTCCATTTTCTGTCCTTTGAACGTAAAAACTATCTTCCTGTGTTCTCATTTTCTCACTGCTTTTGCCAACATGTGCTTGATTACAGATGGCCTTCATTTCTGTTTGGCTGAGTGGTAAAGCAATGTAAACGTGACTTGTTCCAATGCTACTTTTGCGCATTTCTCACCCAATTTCATTCCTCTTACTCCCTGATGCGCAAACAAGTATATTTTTTGCCGTGTACAGAGTACAATGAATATCATCGAGTGAGTATCATCGTTCATAAGTTGCTTCCCAATATTACAATTTATCATCATAAGATCTTGTAATGGCCCATCGCTGACAATAAAATGGTAAATCCCTGCTATATAGAGCTTATTGTATTTCTAATACACATCTGCTCTGTTTTCTGAGTGACTGCTCTTCAATATTGAACTGAAAATAAAGCACATGATTGTTTTGTTTCCTTCTGTTTCACTGAATATCTCAGGCAGACATGATTCAGCCAGGTCCAACTAGGAGGATGAAATCAGGGGAGGAGGGAGACTGCCTGTGAGACTCAGCTGAGATGATAATTTCCCATGAGTGGTGAGCTGACAAGGTATGATAAGTCACATATGTAATGGAGGGAATAAATATAATTTCCAGCTTAGAGGAACATAATAATAATAATAATAATAATAATAATACTATTACTACTACTACTACCTCAGTCTAAGTGTATTTTTATTTATAATGATAGAGATCGATTAAACATCTTCACCCTCTTAAGTTGTGATCATTATCGTGACTGTCTTTGGACGAATATCATCAGCAACATCACTGTTTGCTTTCATCCGAGAGATAAATGCATATTTCTAGACAAATACATTAAACTGTGCAACATTTTCAATTTTCTCACCAGATCTACTGAAGCTTCAGCAGCTTCAATTCTAGGTATTTCCACAATCTCACCACTTGATGGCGCATGAGCTCTGTGTAGCATCAGTAACCACATATCTAGGCTAAATTGAGCATTTAACATGCACATGATTATTCACAAATAACGAACTGGGTGAATTTATGGCACGGAGCAAGAGGTATATAGCAATATGGAGATTAATGGCACACGGATGCCATCATATATTCTGGTTAAGTCAACTGAGGGAGGCGACAAAATAGAGCAGCAATCCCTTAAAACCAGATTTATATGAGATATTAAAGTTCCCCTCCATGTATCCACTGTCGTGCTGCTCCAGTTTTGCCACTGTGGATGATGAGAGAGTGGTGATTCTAATTCATTTCTGGCCATGATCTTGATCTAATTAAAGAGTTCATTGCTGCCACCTCATTTTGATCAGCTGTTCCTTTCAATTACATCCAACAAGTGAACACAGACACACATTAACCTCCAGCATTAAGAGGCGCGGCGGTTCTCTGTGGAGGTTATTTCGCCTCTTTCATCTATCTGTAAAAACACACGATTGGATATATACACGTGTACAGTTGTTTCGCAGTATTTACTCACTCGTACATGATGTTGTTACAGTGTGTTAGAAATTGTAAGTGGACTGATTTAGGGATTATTTGGTACAAAACTGGTCAAAATCATTAGATTGCATTTCTAAAAAAAAGGAAAAACATGTTCCCAAAAAGTCTAAATGAATGCTTCACTTAGCTCAGACTGTAAAAATGTAAATTAAAGCAGCAACGACACTTTAATAACCGAGTCATGTTGTGTTCATCCTCTTTGGAAAGCAGGGATATTTGCTACACAGTTGAAATAGCTGCTTACAGCTAGGTGCAGGAAATGTGTTGGTAAAAAATTTGCTTACTGTATTTTGTGTTTTCCTTAAAAATTGGTATCATATTATACTGTAGAGGGGCTGAAAATGGCAATTGAGACCATTAATGGCATGCTCCATTATTAGTCGTAGCTTGGAAATCCGAGGTCATGGAAACTCAGAGCAACCGCACCGACCCTGACATGAGAGTCCAGGACAAGCTACTGTTAAATTTGTTTGGCAGTAAATCAGTCAGACACATAGTTTGTAGTTTTTAAACTGTAGACATGTTACCCATTCTGTGGGCACAAAAAAGCATGTAGAGCATGAAGAGTCGCCCCCTGGTGGTTAGTCAGTATTTTTTTTTTTTTACTGGATACTTGAAGACACCGTCCCTTTTCGTGTACAGTCTGTGTGGATAACTCTGCAGAGATGTGAATACTGAATGAAGCTTTACTCCAAATGACTCCAGGCTTCGAGTCTTGGTTTATCCACCTAAATCATAATGGAGCTCATCCAAAATTGACTGACTTTGATATTAAAATGGTCTGAACATGTAGCACTCCAGGTTTGTGTCCCTTAAATAGTCAAATCAGTGAACGCAAAGCGAAAAGTGTAGATTCACAGAGTGAGAACTTTGTCGCTGGAAAAGTCACAGCCCGACGTCTTGAAACTAAAAACGAATCATTTGTAATGAGACACAACATGGTGTGAGTCAATGAGTCGACTCCCCCCCCCCCCCCCCCCCCCCTAATGAGACACAACATGGTGTGAGTCAATGAGTCGCCCCCCCCCCCCCCCCCACCTGCCCACCCCCGCCTGTAGTTTTATACTAAGCTATAAAAGCTACTTCATGGCACCAGCTTTATTTAACACAGACCTGAGAGTGGTATCGATCTAATCATCCTGTCTGGAGGAGAAAGTAAATGAGACATTTATTTAATAGAATACAATTTGCTTGATAGTTCAATAACTGTGTCTATAGAGATGCAGCAGTTTGTTCATAAAAGGGTTGAGTCATTTGTCAAGAACAAATTAGTTAGATTTCTGCTGTCATGCTGAGTAATAAATGTAGTATCTGGGGGTTTTGGTCCGTTGGTCAAACACAAGGTATTTAATGTCTTCCTAACAACTTCCCTGGGGTATTTTCATTGGTCTCTGTATAGGCCCAATAATTACTTAATCATTTGACAAAATAATTACCTCAATCAATAAGGATGCAGACTTTGCTATTGCTTTACTTCCATTGTATTCAAATGTATCCTACTGCCTTAAGGGATAGTTTATTTTTTTTTATTTTAAAGTGTTCTAAAAAAACAAAACAAAACAAGGTACTCACACAGTCACTCCCGAACAGCTTGAGACATGGGTGATCTTACTAATATGTAAATATGGAAAGTGGTTTTAGCCAGTAAACAAAACTCTCTGATAATATCTACACTTACTTTCATATGATATCTGTTTAAACGCTGCATGTTTGCCACTTTATCTGAAACTGCAATTTGTGTTCACTCACTCTCTGCACCATTGTCCAGAGAGAAAAGCAAACGATTTTACATCATGGAACAGAGGAGTTGCTGAGCCACTGTTGCCTTCACCACCAAGTTGAATTTTGTTATTCTGTGACTTTGGCATTTGAAATCCTTTGTTTAGATTCGCCTAAGACGCAGACTTATCAAACTAGTCAGCAGTAAACCAGCAGCTCCTGTGTCCCTGTGAGCAAAAAAACACCTATTTTTCTCAGTGGGATTTGGTGAGCGACTACGAACTTTACTGGTGACATACAATAGAAGCAAATATAGTTTTTATATACTGCAGACTTAAGCAGGGGTAGATTTTATTTTAAAGGTAAGCGTTTTGTGAAGTTCTTTAAGTCTGTTTTCCTTGTGTCAAAGTCCTGTCTAAACCCAGGTTTGTACAGGGTTTTGACCAGTGGGAATGAAAGATAAAAGCTTTGGCTGCCCACAAGCAAAGACAAGGATAAACGCATTCTGCCCAAATGAATAATGAAGTAAAATAGTGTATGTTCATGTTGATAGTGTCGTCTCAACCTCTATCCTGTGAAGTTAAATGGTTTAGGATCAGATGTCATGGGCTGCTCCATGGGTTGGATGAGGCTCTGGTCCAACTCCCAGTTCAAACACACACACACACACACACACAGAAACAGTAGTCCATATCCCCCTACGCACCCAAAGCCATTATTAATGAATGGGAGTGATGCTTTTCTCTGTCCTCTTGTAGTTTTGGAGTGTGCAGGACAGATCAATTTAAGATGGGAACACAGATGGCTCTCAAGGCTCAGTGCAGTACATAACCACTCAGACGAAAAGTGAGCTCTTGGGCAATTAGTGTCATTATGGCTGCTCATGTGCTTGGTGGTGTGGATGAGCAGTGTCTGTGGTAGCAAAGGTTTAGGCGTGTGTGGGTAGCATGGATAATGATGACAAGTGTATGACTGCAGCGGAGCCAAAACATACACCACATCATTTTTAACAAGGGATGCTTTGTGTCTCTTGATCAAACAACTCCTTACAAACATGGAGTCAAGTGTCCTGTGGCCTCACCCAGCAGTGTTTTTAGGAGTACTTGACTAATCGTGGGTCACACGGTGGTGCATGTGGCTAGCACTGTTGCCTCACAGCAAGTGGGTTGCCGGTTTGCATCCAGTTCACATGCGCTGCCTGTGTATGCGTGGGTTTTCGCTGGGATCTCTGGATCTTTTGGTTAATTAGACACACTAACTTGACCATAGGAGTGAATGGGAGAGTGAATGGTTGCTTGTCTCCATGTTGGCCCTGCAAAACAAATGCCTTTTACTCTATGTCACAAGATGAGTGTTTTGTAATTTTACATTGTTGTAAAATATGTACGATAGATTGCTAAGAAATGCTTATGAGGAATGAAACAAAGCCACGGCATTAAAATTATGTTATTTTTTTCTTTTATCTGTCCTAGTATAGCAGGTAATATACAATATTGTGACATTTTATGCATAAGTATCTAGTGTCAGCCAGTCACCATACAGGCCTACCACTTCAGTATATGCACTCAATGTTCATTTGTTAATTTTAATTTGAAAATTGTTATTTATTTAGTCCCAAACACAGACAGAAATCAACAAAAAGTGTGACCAAATTCAAACGTGACTTCCCAAAACACCCTCACTGCAGATTACCACTGTCTCTATCCTCACAAAATGCTTCTTATACCCCTCCTAGCCTTGCCCTAATTGGACTGAACCATTCCATTCCATTAAAGGTAAGTAAACTAAAACAGACAGAGCTCAATAACCTCAATCCTGCAACACAAATACGTAAAATATCAGAAAAATAAAGGTTAAATTATGAAAATAAACATGAAAAATTGGATTTCCTTAGAATCACACACATCTAATGCCTGACTCTACATGGACTCAGCTAACTGTCCACAGGTGGTTTCACTGAGTCTGATTGCTCTTTTCCAGTAGAGGCAGGTGAGAAGGTAGGAGAGACAATTTTCAACCCGTAAAATTACTGCATTGGTTTTCTTCATTCTGTCTCTGTGATTATATGCTTTGTAATTTGTAAATATGCTTATTTGAGTAAAGCTTCACCATTTTACACACCACACCTACTTTGGTAACAGCTTTACAGCACCACATTCAGGCATTTGGGGGGATGAAGACGTTTGTTAAAACCAAAATATGTCGTATAGGTGAAGTTCTGTGTCTGTGAAGATAAGGCCAACAACAGCTGCTGTCTTTTTCATCCATGTGCTCTTATCATTTCATGAATTTATACTTGATCAAGCATTAAATTACTTTAACAATAAGAGGGTTATCAAAAAAATGTTTACTCTTATTAATTAATTCTGGCAGACAATTGAGCGAAGAATCAAAAGGTCAGCAGAAGTTCACTGACTGAGATTTACAGCCACATACGTTCTGTCACAGCTGCAGTGACACACATGTGACAGCAAGTTCAGGTGGGTGTAAACAGGAGCCTGAGGCGAACAATGTAGCCTCCGAGATATTCAGATCATGCTTCTCTGGGGTGAAGTCGCACCGTGAGTTTGTTTTCGTTGTCTAAACCCGGTTAAGGCTCTGTTTACGCTACGCGTGAGCACGTGTGTGTTGTGTGCCTCAGTGGGAGGGTGACAGCTACCATTCCGTGCTTATTGCCTGAGCCAAGTTATTGAGAAAACAAATGCCAGTTGAAGGGCATTGTCTGTTTAGTCTCTGCACTGAGGGCTCGGCTTTCCTCCTGCTGCTACTTGGAGCAAACTTAATGTGATTATGAGCACCAGTGAAGAAAACCATAGAGGGCAAGAATTTATTGTGAAGCACGGGACCAAGGATGACAATAGAGAGATGAGAGGTAGACGATGGAGAGAAACTGAGTGCGTGAGACACTCAAATGGAGGGAAAGATTGTCTTCCCATTGGGGAGGAGGAGACTCTGGACGAGCACCTGGTATCCACTGAGCTGTCATGTGTGATCTGTGTTTGAATGGAGGCCAGCATATCTCATGACCCTTGTTTATACAGTGACCCAACTCCAAGCATGTGGCCTCCCACTCTCTCCTGCATGCCAACCTCTACCCTCCTTTCCCTTCAACTCTGCTACTCCAAATAAGCCACTCCAGCAACATCCACATAAAAAAAAAAAACATTTTATTTTAGCTAAACGTCTGCCGCAATATGTGTCCGTACATGCGTCTAGCAGGACATTGATTCTCCCCTCTGCCACGACCCCTTGATTTATTCAGGTGCTTTTTGTTTGGACAGTTGTCTTTGGACCCAGTATGGACCGGCAATAGTTTTTCTTTTTTTTTTCTGTTTTTCAGAAAACCTTGGCAATCTTCCAAGGAGTGCAGGGCCCAGGATGTAAAATACACAAGGGGAAATTATAAAATAAAAGAGAAAGCTACAAGACCGATACTAAAATGTGACGGCCAGCTGCTGATCGGTCAGAGAGTGTCTTCACTGGAAGAGTCAGGAGCACGATGTTACAGTGAGAGAAAAGAGGCCATGGACAACGCCCTGTTTTGCAGTAGACCATTTATAGACTTAAAAATCCTGAAGGCATGTGTTAATCTCTAACATTTAGCAAGGACATTTCTAAAATATTTGACAGGAGTGCCTATTTATCAAAAGCACCGACGAAAGGTGCCGATTTGAGCCGAATCACAACCCATTCAGCCGTTGCAGGAAGTACTAAACAATTCGGTGAACAAATTTTTTTAATTCACTGACTCTAATAATTCAGTACACCGAAAAGAACTGCTTTGACTGTCACTAGTTTGTGCGTGCGGCGTATAATGACGTTACGACAGCTTCGTTGATATGGCGACCGTGCCCATGTTAAGGAGCTACTACCGTAATGGAAAACAATATGCTTGATACCAAACTGAGCTGAGCCGTGCTAGAACTGCATAATGGACCAATATACAAACTTTTTCTTTTTCATTTTCAAAATGTTTTCCTTAAACACCACATCATTGGAATAAAACATGATTTATTCCAATAAAATTGTGATTATGATTGTATACATCACCTATACTGTCCCATAAAAAGAGACCAGAATTAACCAAGCCAGGGCAACTAAGGGAAGAAGACAAAGGTTATCATTAAGCAAACAGACCAAACAGTCACCAAACACAAAAAGAGGAAGATGCTGATGAAGATAGAGACAGCGAATGCAAGACAAAGAGAGGGGTGGGATTATTATCTCATCATTTTCCCAGAGTAGTGTTGTAGGTTGTATACAAGAAAACACAAAGGGTGAGATTTTCCCACTCTGGAACCCGTTTTCCAAAAATAGCATTTTAGTGCTCCCAAAATGCCAGTTCTGTGGATAAAAAGCCGATATGATAAAAAAACATTAGTGGAGTCTCGTGTGCTCGTTTTCGTGTAACAACCCTTCATATCCCTCTCTTTTTTGGCAGCCAACGCACAGTTAGGGGCTGGGCCTCTGCCACCTATGTGAAAACAGAAAACAGTGTTGTGATTCTCTCTCCTCCCCACTGCAGCAGACCCCCCTCCAGGAGGAGGTCTGTCTGCCTGGCAGGAGAGGACGGGAAATGAGAAAGAATGATTCATTTAAAATGCATGCCCTCCTCTTTTTTTTTCTTCACCGAGCCCGCCTTGGATTTAGGAAGACATGTCTGGTCAATAGCGAGGTTGAGATCCCATGGTCGTCCTGACCATGCGCTCTCATTCATGAAGCCATATATCCCATTATATATCATGTGTGCAACATGCAAACAAGCTTTGGTACAAATCCACCTGAAGGTGGGTATTTCAAGCTAAGTTCTCAAATACATCCTCATCATGACAAAAGCCTCACTTTTGAGGGCTGTCAAATGCAGGTGGTGATACAACCGTTGGCCAATTAGAGTTTTATATAAAACTTGCTCTCTACGTGTTCCTGTAGGCAAATTTGTCTCCTTTTTTCTGCTTCTCTCTTGCCTATATCCTGTTTTCACTGACCTGTATATTTGATCTAGCAAAGGTTTTATGCCCGATGCCCTTCCTGAGGCAACCCTCCCCATTTACCTGGGCTTGGGACCGGCACTATGTGATGTGGCCTCCCAGTGGCAAACAACAACAACAAAAATTGTTGTCGAATTAACAAGGCTAGCACTAGCACAAATCTGGCTACTGTAGGTCTCACGCCATTACACAGATCCGCTGGTCTACATGCCGATGTGTCCGTGGGAACACTTGACCCCGTGTGTGAATGGGTAAATGGGTAAAAAGAGAAAAATAATTTTGCACCAGAAAACCCTAACACTCTAACCCAGGAAAGTTTGCACCCTAACCCTAATCAACCGTTACTCACTCACCCACTCTTCTACCACTTTATCCTCCACGTGAGGGTCACAGGGGGCGCTGGTGCCTAATCCCAGCTGACATAGGGCTAAAGGTGGGGTATACCCTGGACAGGTAACCAGTCCATCACAGGGCCACATAAAGACAAACCATTCACTCTCACATTCACACCTATGGGCAATTTAGAGTTTCCAATTGGCCTAATCCCCAAATCTGCAAAATGTTTGGACTGTGGGAGGAAACTGGAGAACCTGGAGAAAACCCACACACACACGGGGAGAACATGCAAAGATCATGCAGGAGGGCCCTTGTTCCTATTTTTTATTTGATCTATAAAATGCAGAAAAATGTCCACTGTCTGTCCACAGATATAGGCATGTCAGTGGGTAGTTTACTGGGATACAGGTTAGATACAGATTAAAAACTGTGATTTACACATTTGATCTATATATGTAAATATAAGTAATTTTTAGTTAAAATAATTTGTTATTTATCTTCTTATGCTATGACTATTTTTAAGTTGTATCATAGTGGATAATAAGAAGGGTGTAAGCAATGCAATTTCCATTTTGATGAAGGAAATAAACTTGACTCTTGTAAAATGTCCAGTGTCTCCAAAACCTCAAATTATTTCATAAGTGAAATTTAAGAAACTGTTCTTATGAAAAGGTCACTCAACCACAGCTTGCCAAGCTGTGGACAGTCTGTGGACATTTTTTGCATTTTATTGATCAAAAAAACTATCAATAAATGGGGAAAATACCCTACTAATAATTTCCAAACTTTGTCCACTTAAAGCAAAAGCTCCTCTAATAGATCAGTGTGTAAGTTGCTGCAAATGTAACACTGATTATTGGTGTTGTTGTTGTTGTTCTTAAGCCGTCTTCAGACTGAGTGAATGTCTGAAATGCAGACTTTCTGCGGAGTTTGCTGTTTACATACAGTATGACACACTCAGCAGGAAATTGTCTGGGTGAGCCACATTCACAACAACAAGAGAGTCTCCAGGGTATTCAGGCGAGGGGGCGGGGCATGCAGGAAGCACGACACCCACCCATTTTTCTGAATCATATTTGGTGTTTGTCTTGCTGCACTGGCACATGAAACTAGGGAGCTGAGAATGTGCAGAGTATCTCTGGAGTTAAAGTGCCTGTCTGAAAGCAAGTTTATATTGAAAGCACAGCTCTATACCTTGTTACAATACCAGCATATTGGAAGTTCCAGATTCTTGGCACACAGCCACATCAGTGTTATTTTTTTTTTTCATATCAACAAACAAGAATAGATCATTCCCTCCTTACAACTTACATTAGTATCAGATTTGGCATGTATCTGTGCCGGTGCTGGTCTGATGACAGCTCACACCAAAAAAGAGTGAAGAGAGTTCCCCTGATGCTCGGTGACCATGTGCGTTTGCACTTGTAGACCACATGTCATTCTCAAGTCAGATGCTGGGCTGGAGTGAACAAACAATCTTTTTATCATCAACTCACTCAGTAATTTTATTTCAGTCCCCTCTTGCACTGAGGACTGTTCAGCTTTCTTGCACCATTTAGCCATGGCAGCATCCGTTATAGGCAGGAGAAGTGTGACTGGCTGCTGATACAACAAACTGACCATGACATCATGAGTTTGGTGGCACGTAGGTGAATTTATTTTTATTGTCACACACGCAATTAGTGATAGTGAATTTGACCTCTGTATTAAACCCCTTCCATGTTTTAGAAAACAGTGGTGAACACACAAACTGGGTGCACCTGGTGTTTGGGCACCTCAGCCCTCGACCTGTCCTGTGATTTCAAACCTCCTAGAGGCATAGCTTTATTTACAACATGTAAGGAAGATCTTTCAGTGAAGGGACACATATCTTTTCAGGGTGGGGGACAAACTGTAGCTAATTCCCTTATCTAACAAACACAGAGCAACATCAGCCTTCATTGATTCTGGTGAAGTGAATGTTCTGAACAATCTTGTTCCTCTTGACACTTACAGAGAACTAGTTCAAATTCAGTTCACACACACGAAAATGAACTTATAACCATTCACAGTTCATTTTCTTGAACTTTCGACTAATTTCACAGTTTCAAACTGTTTCTCTTGAAGCACACAAGTGTTAACTGCTGGTGACAGCATCCATAAGTATCAGAAACTCAAAAAATTGAAGCTTACAGAGTCGCAATTTGGTTGTCGCCATGTTGACATTTTGCAACCAGAATTTCAGAGGCTTGACCTGCAACATGTGTAAGTGAAGAAGACCCATAACTAGCATTTTTTGCTGATGTTTTGCTTAAAAATCTAGTGAGAGAAGCATCATTTTCCACATAGACTCCCTAGTCTTTTAGCAACCAGCAGAGATGCCCTCTTGTGACTATTCAATATTTCCTCTTTTTCCTGGTTGGCCTCACAACAGACCTGGAAGACCACATCCATTTTCTATATACAGTATATTGCTGCACACAGGAAGTTTATAGTTTTATGCCAAGGCCGATAGAGGCAACAGCAACATTGCGCAAGTAAATGTCACAATCCTAACCTGGACCTTCATAGTTATATTCAGTGTTTTGATTTATGTGGACTTCATTTGCACATTTAATTATTTCTGATTTGGTGTAAGTTGTAGTTTATTTTTGTATGAGTTACATGTGTTGTACAAAAGAGAAAAAGATGAGTATATACATACAAAAATGAAAATCAAACCAAGTCAGTAAACTTAAAGTCCAAATGAAAAGCGAGACAATTAGACACAGGTTGGGGTGTGACAGTTTCACTGCTCAAAATCCTGGTTGTTCAGCAGTTTGATGTTCCTGCCTGTCTCGGTGTTGCTGCTGTATACGCTCAAATGCTCCCTCAGTAAGGTCTGATAATTTTGCTAAATGGAACATATTTGCAGATGGAGGATGCAGCATAAAAAAATGCTACACATGTACACAAAGCCCATAACACAAAAATAAATTCAAACTGCAACTTTAAACCCAGCATGCACAATTATTTTGCATTTGTAAACAGTTTTTTTTTTTATCTAAACCCTCATTAGTTTTTTTTAATAAAACTGCTTCCAATGCTAAAACAAGCTGTTCTCAGCAGTAGAACACACGTCTGTACCACTGGAACCAGGCATCACTGCTCATTTTTACTATTTTTTAAACAGTTTCAGGATATTGAATGTGTTTATGCACAACACTGATGGGGAATATTGCATATCAAAATCTGTTTTTCCTTGTGGCCCACGCTGCCAGCCATGTTTTCAGTGAGATCGAGCATCTGTCTCTCAATCTGTCAAAGCTCTTCTAATGCTTTTAATGTTTACTCTGCTTTAGAACATCCCATAACAATGTATTGTTCCCAATTCCAAACACAAATTCATTTTGCAGGAACAGGACCCTATCATCAGTGAGAAGACCATCTCCATTCACGTCCCATATCTGATGAGCACTTGTCAGTGCATTACGCCCACAAAGGAACTACAGTATTGCACAATGGAGTGTTCTATTTAGGTCTCCTTTATCAATAGAGGATCTGTTTCTGTCAGTATCTCAGCCCCCTGCGTCGTTTGTGAAAAAGTCTGCATGAAGGAGTGTGAGGACAATGGCTTACTTGATTGGAGGACACATCACTTGTATCACTCGAATCACATGCACAGAGGAAGGCAAGAACACAAACCCAGCCAGAACTGATTTGGTTTGACCCTTTTGGATTGTGAACTCTTACTTTGGTAACAGGCATGGTCATTTAACGCTGACTTGCCACAGAGACCAAAGGTTTATTGAGACCTGCCATGTGCTACAGAGACTTACATGGGTTATTCCAGGCAGACAGACTGAATGTGTCACTTGTTGTCCAAAGTGCATACATCACCAGAAACAAAAAACTATTGACAAATACATTTTTCTCTTGCACCACTTTGGCAAATCCCTAACCTTTCTTTAGTGTCTATGTTCTCCTGTTGTATAAGTATATAAACTGAGTGTAAAGCTTTTTTTTTTTTTTTACACAAAAATTAGTGGGTCAATAATGCAGCAGAAGCATGAAAACAACACCATAGAGCTCAGTGACAATATTACTGTTACTATTTTGTATCTTTTAGTTTTCCTCTTATTTCAATTTCTATCAATCTATCAATAACTACAAATGAGTCAAGAAAAGTTTATGGAGCACTGTTCCTAGTTGTAAAACGTAAGGTTCGCTCATAGACGATGTATAAAAATGAATATAGTCTACGACTCCACTGATTGCAAATATGACTCCATAGGCCTAGATGAATGCATAATTCTCACTTGGTCTAATGGTCTCAGTTACAAGTTGCAATGCATACGATGTCGCTTTTGTAAATTTTAGCCCCACAGCAAGAAGGGCTGTTGGACACTGACAGCTGGTATAATCCAATAAGAGCCTGATTGCAGGTGACATCTGTGAATTTTGGGTTTCAAAAACACAAAAATTGTGGTTGTAAAATCACAAATCTCAAAACCACAGTGGAACACAAAGTCTATTTTAATTTAGTCTATTGGACTGTAACTAAGATTCATGGCTTTCCACATGCTAACAACCCAAAGATGAATGTCATAATGTTGGACTGGAAACAATGCAGGAGTTTGCATTTCTGCCAAAGATTGATATAACAATCAAGGAATTAGCATGTTTACTGTCAGTCAGACTTTGATGTGTTATGAGCCAGTGGGCCCAGGGGCACAGACAGGAAAAGCCCCCCCACACTGCCGTGTAATTGTTTGTCATGTAAGGAATCAAACTGATTCTCCCAGTTAAGGCCTACCACTTGTTAAATGTTCTATTTGTCAGGCAACACCAGGCTAATAATAATAACAATTATATGATTGAGGGATACTATTAGACATATCATATACCTTAACCTTCATTATTTGACTGACGGCCCCAGGAAGACATCAGTGGAGCCCTATAAAGACAACACATCATAACCAGTGTTATTTGGCTTCAGGGCCCCATTAAAAATATTGGGATGAATAACGCAGTAGAGAAGATATCAGGATAGTAACACAGAGGCTTGGGCTTCTGGGCCCCCTGGGCCTGGGCCTGGGCCCGGTAGACCTGTTCAGTAATCCATCCTTGCGGTTGGAGCTGACGCTGATTAAAAACACAAGAACCACACACACATTGCAGAGTCTTTTGACCCACAAGCGAATGCAGATTAAACACAGGTCGTAAACCCATTTAGACCGAGGTTAAAATGTACCTCTCTCCAGTGGGACTGGCATATGATTCATCACTATATTTTCTTCTGCCTAGATTCCAGTCTCCAATTGCTGTTTATAGCACAAGCTGTTGTGCTAGTTGTATGTTAGTGGAAAACGAGCCTTGCACGATCAGGGCTACAATCCTGGAGTCCTAGCCGCAGAATCTGGCCTTGCAAAGTCTTGGGTCTCACCAGAAACACAAATTGCTTCATGGCACCACACACACACACACACACACACACACACACACACACACACACACACACGTCAGTGGTGAGTTTTTACAACAGTGAGGATTAAACAATAGACAATAGATGGATGTTTATGGTTGTGTCGTAAAAAATATGTACTCCAAAACTGTAGGGGGAGCTCCACAGAGAAAAAAGGACCAGACTTGCAAAGTTCCGCTTTAACCGCATACTCCTTATTTTTTGACAGGTTTATCCCAGTCCTCATGCTAAAGCGGGGGGTTAAATTCCGCAAAGAAATAATCCACTTCGGCTTGTTGACTCTCGGGTGTTGTGGTAGATCGGCAGGTATTCACAAGTTGGAATCTGACTCATGACTTTTGCAGCATACTTCCCTCTCCCCTGTTTGCGCTCCATCTCTTCATTGTAGTCCGTCTAGTGAAGCATGGCTGCCATAAAAATAATCATTAAGGGAAGATAATCTCCCTCTCACCTCTCACTCTCAATCTCCCTCCGTTTCTCATTGAGTGTTGGAATGCATCAGTGCAGTCACCCCCACCGAGAATAACACTCATGTTGGGTAATTTTTGTCTTACATAAGTGAGGCTATTGCACACAAGAAGACATGTAAAAACAACAGCGGGCAAGGCCAGGGGGAGAAAAAGCAATCCTCAGCTATTTGTAATGGAGAAGGAGGGAGGGGCGGGGGGGAGATGGATGTGATTTCACATTAATTGTGTGGGTTCACAGGAGCGTGTGTTTGTATGCATGTGTGTGTGCGTCCACATGGGGTGGGAGGTGTTAGTGGAATTTCTGAGAGCTATGCTGATTTTTACAGACGCAGCGGGGATTTTTGCATGTGTGTGTGTTTGCATGCTCACACTTGAATGTGTGCACATGAAAGCCAGCATGGATATGGATGTGCCTGTGTGTGTATTGGGAAACATGTGATTGTTGCTGTGTGTGTGTGTGTGTGTGTGTGGGCCTCCACACTTGGCTGGGGGTAGCAAGTGGAATCTTTGGAGTGTGATGTTAAATTTGCAGAGTCTGTCGAGCCAGAAACAAGCTACAGATTCTTCCACAAGCCAGTTGCTGTTCAACAATGTGTTACTTGCTGCAGGGGGGAAAAAAAAAGAATAAATAAGCCATGCAGGTAGGCAAACTATGTTTTGCTTTTGTTTTTTAATTAGCATTTGCCGTTTATTACATTTTACAGTGGAACTAACTTGTGTTTTAATTTGAGGTCCCACACATATAAGGGCAACAGACACTGGTGACATATGAGGCATGTCAAAACACATGCAAGCCTAGTTGATAAGCCTGTTAATGATATTAAATAAAATGTGTGTCAACATGGGTTGTCAATTAGTGAAAAAAACCTGCTGTCCCTTTTCCAGGATTTGACGCTTTTCAGCTCTTTAGAAAGTAGACCACATCCCACTTCTTTTCACTAGAGTTGGTCAAAATGAAACTGTCCTGCTTTCCATTCAAATGTTTACAAGCCAAATGTCTTTAAAATGTATCACAATTTTTTTTTTTTACTTCGTAGGTTTTTGTATGTGATAATAAACCCGGAGAGAGAGAGGGAGTCGATTTTGATTTCAAAATAAAGCTAATGTTTATTCAAGTGTACACTCTCGTGAGGAGGCAATGTTTTTGCTCAGATTTTAGCATTCTCAGTTTTATACATTAATACCACAAGGAGTTTAGAGAAACTTTCAAGGGTTAAAGTGATAGTTAATGTTTATTGGAGTGCAGTTGTATGAGGAACAATCATCACTGCAATCAGTCTCACCTGTTTCCAAGCCACTCCCACCTCATTTGTAGCATCACACTCACCTGGATCATTGGCTGCAGCTTATGCTCAATCAAGACACTATTTAAAGCCACTGGCAAAAATGAAGGAAAGGTGGCAAAAACAGTGGAGGGAGAAGAAAAAAGATGGTTTTACAAAAATCTAAAGCAAAGTGGGAAAGTTTAGGATGGAATGGAGTAAAAAGTTGAAGGGGCAATATCAAATTTAATGTAAAATGTAATTACTATGCGAAAAGAATTGAGAATGTCATAACTCAGTGTCAAAAATATTATAGAGAAAGAGAAATCATAATTCAAAAAAGACATTGCAAAAAAGGGAGAGTTAGTTGAATTGTCTTGATCCACACTCCATACCAGTTGATGGCAGTGATGCACCAAAATGTAGTTTGCCAAGCACCAATATACTTAAAAGAAGAAGTTCTTTCTCCTGTTTTGCCCTCATTCTGTTTTTTTATTTTACCCTTTCTGTGCTCTGAGTGTCTACATGTGCCACCAGTGGTTTATACCTTGTGCATCTGTAAAATGACACTTTGACAGAACACATACATATGATGCTCATGGATGAGAACGCGTTATCTCCTTGTCGTAACTCTGGAAAACATTTTTTTTCTGGTTGCTTGATCTGATATCTGTTTGCCTCTCCACCACAATCCCCTCTGCTGAATGCATCTCTTCTCAGCATTGGCCTGCTCATCCCCCCCCTGCTTCATCTCTGAACTGATTCTGACTGCTTTGCTACAATGAATCTTACATCTGATTCCCTGACTGTTTGTGCTGCAATTGGGTCATCAATACACCCGTTACAAGAACTGACACATTGTCAGCATTGTGCCCATGCACTCCCTGTACAGGGAAGGCTCACCAAATAAAATATAAGCCTAGAAGTCTAAAATATCTGAAGAATAGAGAGATTTTTCCTTGTGGAAACTCAATGTTTGTCTACTGCTGTCTTGCTTGGTAAATCACTGAAGCTATTAAATATCATATTTGAACTTAAATGTAGCGGCAGTGGTGGACCTACAACTCCTTTTTTGCCATTAAATACATTTCTCTGTGGACTTGGGTGCAGGGAATGAATTTGTTACATCTTTGTTAACTTGAAGAAGGAATATAAAAATTACGTGGTGATGTATTTGTAAAGTGAAGCCCAGAAAGTATGGCACAAGTTGCAGTTAGTTACCAGGAGGCAAATCCACTGGTTCCAAAAAGAACGTAATTTGAATAGAAGTCTACAAAAATATGCTCCTACTTCTCAGTTACTTCACCTTTTTTTTGGAGTTATGGTCTCAGGCACCAGTTTCATCAGGTGTTCTTCAAGAGAAGGTGAGGTAAATTTTATAGACGCCAGTGTGACTGACAGCCAGTATCAACCAAAAAGTGCTTGGTTGCAGGTCTATGAATTTCAAATGATAAAAACTGATTGCCCTGGTCAAACGTGTCTCAAACCTTCATAAAGCTGTTCATTTTTCAACCAAGACTACATTCTTTTTATATATATATATATATATATATATATATATATATATATATACAGCCCATGGGCAGACCAAACCAGATCTTCATTTTTATATAAATAAAACTGTAGTAGAGAATTGAGTATTCTCTGCAGACACAGTACAGAAGTTTGGAGAAGCCTTTATTACTCATTCCAAAAGACCAGTAAAACCATTTAAACCTGCCTGCTTTTTGAGCTCTGTGTTTTGAAAAATTCCACCAAGATATTTTTTTTTTTTAATTAAAAAAAAAATATAAAAACTCTTACACTCTTTGAATGTAAAAAGATGTTCAATCACACTGAAATTAAAAGATTCAGGTTCAAATTAATAAAATGTACTGACAAAGTACTGTCACTGGGGTTATTGCAGTTTTACATTACAATTGTTCTTAGTAAACTCCCACTCCTTTTAGAATGTGTGTATACCCAGTAAACACTATACTCTTGTACCTTTGCCAGCTCTGACACTGTTATGGGAGATTCTGTTTTCTGACTCACCATAAAACTGCTCTTTTGGACTTTAGACCATGCTGTTTAGACTGGGCTCATGAAAAATTGAGCTGTTCACAGAATTTGACTTTTTTTATAAACTAAACTTCCATGACATTTTGTAAAAATAAAAAAAATTGGCACATTAATGTTGTGTGGCTGTACTGTAACAACCTCTGCAGATGGTTCTCCCTTTTTTGATTGCATTTATTCAACATGAGCAAAGTGTCATATTTCAATCCTGGTAAAACATTTTTTTAACGGAATTAAATCAGGTTCCATGAAGTGTGTTTTCATGAGGTACGATTGATGCATAGTCACCTCTTTCACAATTGCTCTCACTGAAAACATGGCTGCCAGTAGGGATGCAAAGGGAAAAAAAAAGATTTTAGCCACTTGACAAAAGGCTCTACTAATTAAAGTCTTTGCCTGCTGCTTTATTTCTTGCTGTACTATCAACTTAAGTTTGTGTTGCTTTTGTAGATCAATCAATCCACACACCACAGTCCAAAGAGAAAATCAGTGACTTTACATCGCGGCACACAGGAGTTGTTGATCCACTCTGTCTGCATCAGTAATTTTAAAATGTGTCATGTGGGACTGAAATCCTCCATTTGGATTTGGCTCAAAATGACACCAACTTACTAAATAAGGCAGCAGTAAATGACCCTTTTGAGCTAAAAACACATTTGTTTGTTTTTTCCTGTGTACTGTGGAGGTGAGTGGTTTACCAACTTCACTTTTAAATCGTGAAATACAGTATATGGTTGAGTTAAGCAGGTGTGGAGTCATGTGAAAGTGAACAGCTGGTTCTCAGTGCTGACTATGCACCACAGGTGTTTTTTTTTTTTTTGCTCCATATCAGCAGTAATCAGCAGTATGAACCTGGATAATGCCAGCCTCATTTGAGATCGAGCTTTAAGATTTGAGTTTGTGTCACCAAGAGTTGTCACCAACCATTCAGACCATTAAACAAACGTGTTTATTGTAGGTTTCTAGGAGTGATGGTTTTCTAGTAATCATGTATTTTTTTTTTGCCTAATGAAGTCATTCAAGATGGAAGCTGAATCAAAAGACAGCTGCTCTTCAGTGGCTGCCATGTTTGGCATACAAAAGCTGCTGGACATCGCTTCTCTGTCCTTGTGTTTGTTAGGCCCGCCTCCCAGAGGGAAAAAAAACATGTCTGTGATTGGTTCCATTTTTTATTTTTTTTATTATTAATTTTCTTTAGGAGATTTGAAGTTAGCCAAAATGCATTTAAATGGCTGCCATTCTTGACAAGTTCCTGTTCAGTGAGTCGAGGTTATTTAACCTGTGAATGTTGGCAAAATCTCACCATTAACTTCATGTTCAGGCTGAGTGTGACCAAAAACGTCGCTATGCCACTTTTACTTCTTTTTTTTTTTTTGACTTCTTCCTTTCTAGGGGTCACCACAGCAAATGATTCACATATTTGATTTGGTAGAGTTTTTTTATGCTGGATGCCCTTGATGCAACCCTCCAATTTCTCCAGGCTTGAGAATGGTGCTCAGAAGTGATTGTCTGCCAAAAAATTAACAGAGCAATAGTGATTGGGTAACTTGCTCAGGGGAACCCCAGCCCTTGACATGCTAGGGATTTGAATCAGCAACGCAACAGTTAGAAGCCCAATTCTCTTCCGCTTGCCCATGGGCTGTTATTGCTATGCCACTACATGCTGTAATTTTAGTTTCATGCATAAAGTTCTGTGTGCTGCAACAGCAACACGGGAGATTGACAGCACCATAGTCCACTGATATTTTGATATATGGTTTGGCTGCTTTATTGTGTCATTTATTTTGATAGATTTATTAGAGGGCTATTTGCTATTTTAAAATAGGTTTTGATGTCTCTTTGCCCATGCCGGGTGGTCTATACTTTACTTGTATACCTAAATAAGAAAAACATCAGATGACCATTCAGGCACACTGAGCATGTTCAAGCTGGTGTAAACAGTATGTTAATTATTTTCTCTGTTTAGATGCTTAGTTTCAGAGAGTACTTTTGAAAAGAAACAATAACTGTGGAAAAGTAAGAAAAAGGATTTATTATTATTATTTTGATTATTATTAGACTGACAGGGTGAAACTGCAAGAAACTGAGCTGTTCATTCACAGCTGACAGCTGAGTCACAGCTTACTGTACCATCATTTCCAAAGGTCATTTTTGCCAGTTTTCAAATGATAATATTGATAATAATAATATGATAATATTTCTTGGATTCTCAAATGCCATGCTGGGACTTTATCCGGAGCAGAATTAATGCGTTTTCTAAGGTAAAATGAATAGTATACAAGCTCACTCACTTAAATAACTGGAGCTTTATCACTTTGAATATTAGCTGCCACATAAGGTGATTGTAACAAGTTTTAACTCAGCTCCCAGAGAAAAAACTGGAATCAATATCAATTGATCACATTCTCACTGCTCTGCTCCTCTTGTGTACGCCATCATGCCTTTTTGTAAACATCTACCACTCAATTACCCTTTCTCACCCAGCATCCAAACCAGAGTCGGCTCAAAAAGCCCTAGCACAGCACTGACCTGATTTCCTGGTTTTTTTTTTTTTTTTTTTTTTTTTTTGGTTTGGCTTTTGCTTCACTATCCGTCTGTCACTCCACCCTTTCATTTCCTCCCTCCTTCCTCTCTCTCTCTCTCTCTCTCTCTTTCTCTCTGTTGTCCCTCCAGCCGTCCTTCACCTCAAAGTGAACCCAACACTTAAGGTGATTTTCATGCCTTTTCAAGCTGCCTCATGTCTAATCACCATATTGTATCCCCAGCTCTTCACCTATTTATCAGGATTTTCATTTCATGAAACACATGTATGCAGTAGGTGGGTGTTACCAAGGTTACCACTAAATAAGCACTAAATAACTGGCAGCTGGAACCGGGGACTAGCCCTGGGTCAGGCTTGTGTTTCAACTAAGAACTGTACTTTTTTACTTGGTGAGCGAGGTATGGACTGTGCCCGATGGCCACATCAGTGAGAGACGTAGTGTCACATCGCACCGGTGTGACACGAAGGTGACGAAAGCAAATACAACACAACCTGCACAGTCAATAAGACTTCAGGCGCCCAGTCACCTGACTGTCGTGGGTGGCTCCACCCTGACACAACCATACCATTTTACTCTGGTACTCCAAGGTAAGGGTGCCAAAAAATTGAGTGGTATGGGCTGGTTATTTTTGTTACTATTCCTAATGGAAATACTAAACTGAACCATTATACATGATGGAAACATGGTTTTAGACAAGTGAAAAGCTTACTGTGTGTGTGAGTGAGTGAGGAGGTTAGCGGGTTATTAGATATTCTTAATAAGATGCAATATGGCAGGGTTACTGGAGTGCCACCCATGCCAGCTCTTTAGGAACGGACCCAAAGCATATTCTCAGTTAACAGCGTCACAAATCTGTGATTGTATTATATCCATTTTACTGAGGGGTTATAGGCAAAGGAGAAATGCCTGTAAGATTGTAATCTCCGTAGTGGTGTGTCTGTGGCCATCTGTGCTGCTGCTGCTGTGTGTGTGTGTGTGTGTGTGTGTGTGTGTGTGTGTGTGCGTGTATTTAGTGGGCTGCATGACGTCTGCTCTGTGCCCATGTGGATGGTACTGAATTCATCTTTCAGTCACCCAAAAGCAGATGTCACCACAACGATGGGGAGCGGCAGATTGCCACGGCGAACGACCGGTGGCAGGTTGAAGGTGTCTCCGCCCCATGGTGCCCAGCAGATGGAAGCTGAGGTCATTATCTGCTTATTGTGTATGTTGCCTTACCCCATGCCTTCTCTCTCCCTCACTGTGCTGTGAAGTCCGGCAATAAACGTAAATGCATCATTATTAAATGTCCAACATGCAGCATTCTGCATCACAAGATATCAGGAAACAAACTGTAATATGTACTGATATTTGTCACACACTCAAAACATTTTATTAAATCTTTGGCTTTGATTAGCAGCATCTCTTTGGTAAGTGTATGCAATGTCAACATATAATTACATCTACAGATCTCAAAGATCCCAAAGGTTCTCAATGGGGTTAAGGTCTGGACTCTGGTGGCCAATCTATGTGAAAATGTCTCATGCTCCCTGACCACTCTTTCACATTTGTAAGCTTGATGAATCCTAGTATTGTCATCAGCGAATATGTTGAAAAACCTGGTCATTCAGCATATCTAGGTCATCAGCTGTTTGGGCACATAACACAAGTGATGCAACCCCAGATCATAACGCTGTTCCCACAAACTTGTATAGTATACACTGGGCCAAATATGCGAGTATGCGACCTGTTTTTGGCTGGGCAGCTTATAGTGTAGAGTAGAAACATTTTGAATGATGCACTCCACATGGCACAGTAGTGGTACTCTTGCCTTACAGCAAAAAGACCCAGTTTTGCAACCCTGTCCATTCTGTAAGGAATCTGCATGTTTTCCCCGTGTGCACATTGGTTATCTCTGGTTCTCCTGTTTCCCTTCACAGTCCAAAACATTCCAAGGTTAATTGGATGCTCTCAATTGACTGGATGTACCCCACTTTTCACGCTATGTCAGCTGGGATTGGCTCCAGCTCCCCACGACCTTTTTATGTGAATGATAAGGTGGCAGACACACTCCTCTGTCTTATCAGGGTTTCTGTTTTGGTAGCTGGCATTTGAGCACTTCAGGAAATGCTAGACCTTGTGTGTAAATGCTCTGTCCAAATGTGGGTGTTTCCAAGATCAGCAGATTTGAACATTCCATGTTATCAGGGCTGCAAATAACAACTATTATTGTACTTGATGATTGATTGTGTTTATGAAAAATAAACACAAGTAAAGTTAGTAACATAAGCACATTTCCATAAAATGAAGTCTAAAGTACTATTATTAATAAAGGTAATATTTCAAGTACCTTTTTATTTTCAAATTGAAATATATATGCAAAATTACCAAAAAGGTTTTGAAGCAGATTTTCATTTGTAATTCTCAAGTACACTGATATACAACCAGACAAATCAATAGCATGTACCTACTAATGAACCAAACATCTTCAGGACAATATTCAATATCATACCATGGAGCCACATATGGAAGAGATACTTACTTACTGATTCTGTCTTTGCCCAGATAAAATTAAATTAAAGTCATAAATGCTCTGATGATATTGGAGATTACATTACATAATTTAGATTTTTGTAATGTGTTGTAAATTTGTTTTGTATTTTACGTATCCTTTCTTTTTTTTCCTCTTGTAATGTTTGTATGTAATTGGGTAAATTATATTTATGTTTATTTTTTATTTCAGTTTGCATTGTTGTGTTTTAACGTGAATAGGTAAAGTCTCATGTTTTATTTATGAATGTGCAAATAAATCAAACATTTTTTTTTTCTACACCAACCTAGTGGTAGAAAACAGCAGGGTTACCCCAATACACATGAACCCTGTTTCTTCAAGCAATACGATGTTTTTATCATCAAAGTAACTTGTAAATCATTACTTTGTTTCTAATTATTTGTTTGCATATTATGTAGCCACTTAATGAGACATCACGCTTATGACATAAACCCTGTCAGAGTTGCACAACATCACTCAAAGTGAACATCGGGTTTTGGTATCATTCCATCGCCATTTTTACAATAAAATTTCATGTCAAGGAATAAACGTCACTTTTGTCAATCTATCAGTGATGCTGCAGAGATATTTACTAGGTGGCTTTGGCTGAAGAGGGAGGCCCAGTGGTCAACTGCTGCAGGGCTGCAAGCTGGGAAATAATCACACCCAGGCCTGGGTGTATGTGTGTATGTAGGGGTGTGGTAAAGAAAGAGATGCCTAAGAAATCAACAAGCTGTCGATTCCTGAGCAGCTAGAGACTGCCAAACAAAGACTCACAGCCCTGGCTGCTCATCTAACGAGATACAGGAGAGAGGTAGAACAGGACATTCTCCATCAACCCATCCAAGGTCTCAGTGGCAAGGCCGTAAGACCACCACAGACCCACCCAGGGCTGAGACTGAACAATACTAGAAGAGTATATAGGAAAAAGAGGCATCATATAACACAAATGCCAAGTAGCTGGCAGAGCTACAGACCGAAATCCAAGAACAAGACCCAGTAAAGATCACAACAGCAGACATCCAAGATTGAGTGGCCAAAATGCAGAGCTGGTCAGCACCAGGCCCTGACATGATCCACACCTACTGGCTGAAGAAGCTAACCTCTCTCCATGAACTCCTAACTGCTGCTGTCTGGGACCCACCCAGAATGGTTGACAAAAGGTCGGACTGTCCTTATCATGAAGGACCCCAAGAAGGGAGCAGTACCATCTCACTACTGAGCTATAACCTGCTTCAGCACAACATGGAAGCTCCTATGAAGCATCATGGTTCAATACATGAGCAGAGCCGAAGAAAGGAATTACTGCCAATTACTTTCTGGATACCAGAGGAGTCAAGCACCAACTAATGGTCAATAGAGCAGTCATGAAGGACTGTAAGACCAGGAACACCAACCTGTGCTCTGCATGGATTGACCATAAGAAAGCCTATGCCACACACAGATACTGGAATGCTTGGAGCTGTACAATATCAACAGGACTCTGAGGACCTTTATCAAGAACACGACGGAACTGTGGGCGACAAATCTAGAGGCCAACTCAAAGCCCATTGGGCAGGTGAGAGTCAAATTTAGAATATACCAAGGAGATGCGCTGCCCCCTGCTGTTCTGCATAGGCCTGAACACCCTCAGCCAGAAAAGTTGCTTTGGATACTGATTTCGAAGTGGGACAACAATCATCCACCTCCTCTACATGGATAATGTACAGCTGTATGCCAAGAGTGAGCAAGACTGATCCATCTCACCAGGGTCTATAGCAAAGACTTTGGGATGTCATTCGGACTTGATAAATGCAACTGCATGATATCAAAGAGAGGAAAGATGTTCAGAACTGAGGGAGTAGACGTACTTGAAGGCAACATAGCAGATGTTGAGGACAGCTACAAATACCTTAGGATCCCACAAGCAAATGGGCACCATGATGCGGCCACAAGGAGATCTGCCACAACCAAATACCTACACTGTGAGTGAGACAGGTCCTCAAGAGTCAGCTGAATGGTCGGAACAAGATCCAAGACATCAATACCTATACCCTGTCAATAATAAAATACCCTGCTGGCATAATTGCCTGGCCAAAGAAGGGATAGATGCCACTAATATCAAGACAAGGAGCTCCTCACCATGCATGGAGGGTTTCACCCTAAGTCCAACACACTAAGGTTGTACACTAAGTGGAAGGAGGCCGAGGACTAATGAGTGTCAATGCCACTATCCAGGATAAAACCACTAACATCCAAGAATACATCAAGAAGATGGCCTCCAATGATGACCTGCTAAGTGAAACCCTCAGGCAGCTAAAACCCAGCAAAGAGGAGGAGCCAGAGGGGCAAACATGGAAGGACAAACCCCGACATGGCATGTTCCATCGTCAAATTGATGAAGTGGCTGATATCGGTAAAACACACCGATGGCTGGAGAAAGCTGGACTGAAAGACAGCACAGAGGCACTGATCATGGCTGCACAGGACCAGGCCCTAAGCACCAGATCAATAGAGGCTGGGGTCTACCACATCAGGGACGACCTAAGGTGTAGACTGTGTAAAGATGCCCTTGAGACAGTTCGGCAAATCACAGCAGGGTATAAGATGCTGGCTGGGAAGACGTACATGGAATGCTACAACCAAGTGGGTGGAAAAGTGTACAGGAACATCTGCACCGAGTTTGGACTGGAGATCCCAGGATCAAGATGGAAGACACCTACACAGGTGATTGAGAACGACAGGGCAAAGATCCTATGGGACTTCCAGATCCAAACAGACAAACTGGTGATGGCTAACCAACCAGACGTGGTGTCGAGTGTGGTCGATAGGCAGCAGAAAAAAACAATCTATGGCAATCCCAAGTGACGGCAACATCAAGAAGAAGGAACACGAGAAGCTCGAGAAATATAAAGGGGTGAGAGAACAGTTAGATGTGGGGAATAACAGCAACTGTGGTCCCAGTGGTGAGAGGAACACTAGGAGCTGTAACTCCCAAACTGGGAGAGTGGCTTCAACAGAAAAACATCTGAGATCGCTGTCCAGAAAAGCCCAGTCCTACAAACCGCCAAGATATACTGCACAGACCCGACCCAAGCTTGACAGAGAAACCAAATTTGCATTTCAAAATAAAACAAATCACAACACGAACTGGTATGTATATAAATAGAGGACATAACCTTAAATATGGCCACGTGATGAGACGGACATGATAACTGGACCTATTACGTTAAGTACGATTATGACAGCCAGTTAGAAGCAGAAAGAAATATTATGACAGCCAGTTAGAAGCAGAAAGAAATAGTGGCAGAAAAGTCAAAGTGTCCAGTAGAAGGTTTTCGCTTGTCTTCTTCTAAAGAAAGAAAAGCTTTGTTTTTATTTTGGCTAAAAAGGCTTTAGACACAGAAAAATACGATGAGGGCCCATAGTGGATGAATTACTCAAAGCTAGCTCTTCTCTCCCTGGATTCATTAGGAAGTTGATGCAAACATGTGTTTTCTATTGCGACCAGCTAAATAAGCATGTAAGCTAAATGGCATTAGCTGTCACAATTGCTTTTGTGTTGTTGTGTTGGCGCTCAAGTATTGTATACTGGACTTTAAGTCTTTTGCATCATGCAAACACATTAGATAACTCACTGTAAACTGCACTTTCTGCCAGTAATTAAAAGTTATTATCACAGTCCTCTCTGTGGACATGATAAATGTTTCATTATTTACAGAATCCCAGCCTTGCAACCCCACTGATGGGAAATATTTACACAAGCACACGGTAGACCGAAGTGTTCTCTACCCCAAATTGCAGAGCCACTCCATTTCCTTGTAAACAGCAAAATAAAGAAAGCAATTAATGGCCATTCAGAGCAAATAAACCAAGTCAACAGCTTCTGGTAGAAAGTAGGGCAGTCTGGAAAGAAGCACTCTGCTATGGAAGGCAGCAGTTCCTGGTTTATTCTGCCGCCTCACTCCTCCTATAATAAGCTGCACACGCAACGCTGAGGACATGGGTAAATCCCTGTTTTACATGCGTCATATCACGTCCTTTCTGTGTGCCATGGTTCAGACAGTTGTCAGTAACAGGGCTGAACACTGAACACTGCAGCCTGGAATGGCTATCTTGCAAGCTATAGGAGCGTCAGCAATTATCCCTCAAACTGCCGCAGGCTACAGTATATTGAGCAAATTCCGCTTCCTGTGTGCCTTTACTGCTTCTGCTGCTATTGGTCCCCCCCCTCCACTCTCTCCTCTCTTTCAGACAGGCACACGCTCCAGATGTGTGATGTTGTGCATTATTGAGGCCATGGAGTGGTGTTTGTTGCTCTGGCATCAGTCCAAATGCACCAAGTTATTCCTGTTTGTTTGCTCTCCTAATGAAAGCAGCATTGTGACTATTTAACTACATATGGGCAGCTTCTTCTTCCACAAGATACAGTCAATAAGGAGTGTTGGCCATGTTTGATGCCATGTGCACATGTGGCACACAGACGTGCAAAACAGCACCTCGCTTTGTTTTTTATAGAGCTACTGAAATGATCAAAGGTTAGGGTTTTCCATGTTGGTTACTTTCCACTTAAATTTGTGTGAAACAGTTCATTTTACCATTGGTGAAATGATTGTTGTCACCGAAATACTTTTGGTTAATTCAAAGGGGTTATATGTAATGTGGCACAATATACAGTATATGTCTGTCTGGTGTGTCCCTTTTTTAAACTGCTCCATGCTCATCAGCCAGTCACAGCTGGTATGCCATTAATAAATGTGATTCCCAAACACTGGGTCAAGACCCATAGATGGGTCGCAGGAGATTTATTTTGCATAATTTTCTCCGCCTTTTTTTTTTTAGTTCAGATTTGTAACATGCATACAATTTAATGTTTTTTCCCTTTAATGAAACTAGGCATCACAGATATGACTGCAGATTACTCCCTACATGCACAAACATGCTCTTGACACGGTTTGTACTGTGATTCGGGTTCGCGATTGTTTTGTCATCTTCAAAAGGTGGGTCCCTGCTCTATAAAGATAGGTGGTCATATGTGGGGTCCTTCCTCACACCAAATGTACACCCATTTCCTGTTCATCTGACTTCCACAAGTGTTGCTGGTATAAATGGTCAGGAATGTGTCTGGCCGGGGTTTCTCTCATTTATGCAATGGTTTATAGTCACTGCTGGTATATTTACTGACAACAGATAGGAATTGACAGAAATACTGAGCTAAATACTGAGGTGAGGAACATGTTATCAAGAGAGAATGTAATTTATTAAAATGAAACAGAAAATGATGAAATTAGTAATCTGATAGATGTTTTACACACATACACAGGGTTTGCTTATCAAACATGTGCCTGGTTATTCCACCTCCAGGGTGTTTATTTTGTTAGTACAATTATTTTAAATGATATTATATTATTAAATTTGACTATAATCACAAGCACATTTACATAGTATTTTCTCCATATTGATTTCATTTATTATACCTAAGTTACAAATACAATAGTGTTTGGTGTGGTTATGATTATTTGTTGTGATATATGTAAGTCTGTCTCCTGCAGATTACTTTTGTCCAATTTATATAGTGCCATTATGTGCCAAGTTTCTGCATGTATATATATATTTTTAATAGTTTGTTTGGTTATAATTTCAAGATAAAATTATGTTTAAATTAATAGTGTTGGGGGGGGGGGTTGTTTTCTTTATTGAGCAGACCCCAATTAATTTAGTTGGTCCTTGTTTCCTCCCAGGGCTGAGAGCTTTAAGTGGTTGAGGCTGGTGCCTCTGGGTGTTTGCGTCTCCATCTTGTATGCTGTGTTGTTTTGTGCCTCTCTTGACCTTCATCATTACGTGCGTATGTTGATGTGACTCTCCTCCTTCCTAAGCCCCATCTCCACCAATAAGCCTTCGCCCTCTTCGAGTTTCCTTTGCCTATTTTGGCCATGGCCTTATGTTTTAAAATGTCTCCTTTTACATTTTTTATATTTAATGGAACCACATATCCTGTTACCTGCTAAAACAAACATGTTTTCAGGTTGTTTATTGTAGTCTATATAATATTTTCCCCTGGGGTAACATCTCAAGGGTGGTGTTGTTGAAGTGTTATTAATAAAACGGATTTGAAAATTTTTATTTAAAAAGATGAATCTTCAGCACAGTAAGTAATGCATTAGATTAAGTCATAAAATGAACATAGCCATCAGAGAGGAAGGAAATGTGTCATGATAACAGTGTTGCAGTTTATTTATTTATTTTTTATTTGGGGGCTGCAAACTGTGTTTTATGATTTGGTTTGGTGTTTGGATAAAGCGGTAGAAAATGAGTGAGTGAGTTTCAGTCTGTTGCATGCACCAACCACTGACACCCACTGAATAACGCAGAGTGCACCTTGGGTCAGAAAGGCTTAACAGTACCAAACCTGAAAAGCCTTGTTACTCCTCAAAAACATTTCATCTGGTGGAGAGGAAAAACAAGGGTCTGCAGTGGAGAAATATGGATGGATGGAAGCAGAGAGGAAGCTGAGAACTGAGGCCTGTACATGGTGGTGGAATGGTTATATATTACAATGTATATAAAAACAGAGACAGAATAAACAAACCCAGGGAAAGAAGGGAAATAAAGTAAAAGTTTTCATAAAGTGAACAGACCAGTCTCCAAACACAAAAGAAGGATGATGACAAAGACGGTGAAGATGAACGACACTGAATGCCAGCGTAAGACATAATTGTTTTCCCAAAACAGCATATTGCTTGTCTACACAAAGTTTCCAAGGGTTGCATTTTGGGGCTTTTCCCACTATGCAACCTGCTCTCAAATTGCTGTTTCTGTGTGGATGAAAGGCTGATACAATAAAAAAAAAAAAAAAAAAAAAAAAAATCTGCAGCTTCACCTAGACTCGTTTTTTTGTGTGGATAGTCTGTCACACTGGGATCAGACTAGATGATGAATGGACATGCAGTATAATATAATTGAAGAAAAGAGATCGGGGATGATCTGTGACATCCTGACGAGAAGTCTAGCATGTTACAATTGCTAGACTAGTAAACATGCTAGTATGACATCTCCTACGACGTGCTCCTGCATGTTGACCAATAGGATGCAGTGCTCTGATGCGGTGTAACAAACATGGGCGAAGAGGGATAGGGATGCTGCTGCTGCTGCTCTTGTTAGGTGGAATAGTCAATAGACACCGAAGAATATTTGGTTGAGATTTGGCAACGTTACCTCTGTCTCTTTGACATCTTTTCAGAGGACGACCACAACAAAGTTGCTGGTCAGGAATAAGGAAGGTACTTAAGCAACCTGGTGAGTAATGGTTGACAACTCCTTGCCCCGCCTCCAAGAATCCTTGCCACTGTGATTGCTTGACAATCTGACATGGTGATCATTGTGAAAGACAAAACTATCGTGTAGTCTTGGGGAGACCAGGAAAAACTCCAAAAATACAGACAGGAGGGGCCATCACATTATAGTCCCTACTGAATAAATACTTTTTCAGTAAAACATAGCATGTGTTGTAAGTAGCACAATAAGAGGCAGTCTGGCACGTAACTGCATGTCTACATGTACTGTATGTATATATCGCTTGCAACAATAAGTATTACCTTTATAAAATAGAAGGCGAAGAAAAACCCAGTGTACTCAAGCCTAGTTTTATCAATTGTCCAGCCCAGTATCACATACAGTGTCCCAATGGGGTCCCAGTGTTTCATGTGGCTCCCCATTGTGACTGCCATATACCATCCGTAAATAATTCTGTTAGGGGGGAAACTGTTTGTTGTTCCAGACGGAAGCTCAATCATTAACATAATTCCAGACTGTGAGGCACACTTCAGTCTGGGGGTGAGACTCAACCCCCCCAGCAGTGCAACTCAAGGAACCATTTTTTGGCCCCAGTAGCTTTTTTTTTTTGTGTGTGTGTGTGAGTAATTGTGGGACATTAGAGCTCTCAGCTCTACATTTACATGTCAAAACCTCCCCAGGCTCTGGATGTAAGGGACCCAATTTGGAATGACAAAGCTCGGCCAGAGACAGCTGATCCACAAAGGAGGCCTGGTTAAGTTCTTCCTCTCAGTCACCAGCTGCTCTACTGACCCATAGTACCTCTATTCAGCAAGACACACACACACACACAGGAGAGAGGGAGGAATGCTGCCTCACGCAATTTATTCTCATGAGTCACTGATAATTTGCTGCCAATTATTGCTTCATTAGAGCTCATCATACTGTAGATAATTGTCATCGGTGTAAATGAAATGTGTTCCTTGCAGTCTGGTTCTATGTCGTATGTCGGAAGAATGCATACTCTACCCTCAAACACCAGAGTGATTTAACGGCAAAAAGCAGGTCACGCAAACAAATCCCTCCATGGCTGTGTGATGTGCTTATCGCTTACTGATGGATTCCTGTGGGCTGGCTCTTTTTTTCCAAGCACTTTGTTTATTTTTAGAGAAACAAAGTGAGGAACATCAGGTGAATTGAACTGTCATTGATTTTTTTTTTTTTTTTTTTCCCTTTTTTTGTGTGTGCAGCATCTGTCACATGGAACGCCACTCGTGACTGTCTCTACCCCAGAGTGGCTTAGGGATTTCTCACCACCCTCCCTCCCTGTATTGTGTGCTGGAATGACAGGATACTGACTAAAACTTGTAGGTCACACCCTGCATGGTTTCCTCTGATTTCTGCTTGACATCCAAATGGAAACACATTGCCCCCTCACCCACATACACTCATTTTCCAACTGCACGAGGGAAACGCACAGGTCTGAGTGTGTAAAACAGTAATGACAGAGGGTAGATAAGTGCAGGATCAGGCCCCAGATGGTGGGGTACGGCCATTTCTTGATGCAAGGAAGAGATTACATAAGTAGATTTAAAGCAGCAAAAAAGGGGGACATGTTTCATTAGTGTCACTGCTGCCAGGTCTATATTTGGAGCATGAGCCCACAGAAACATACGTACAGGGATGGAAATAGCCTTAATAGCCCAGTTTGGGGAGCTTTATTCCATTCCAGTCTCCTGCCACAAGGATAGTGACAGACGGTGAGCAGTCCACAGAGAGTAGCTCTCTTCACCCAATCACAGTGCTCCCCTCGGGCAGGGAAGGAAGGAGGAGAGTGTGGGAAAAAGGAGAGGGATGGAGAAAAGGGGGGTGGAAGCAGAGAGACAAGATGCGGTGACAAGCATGAGCTTGGACCTTTGGTTGTTGTGTTAGAAATGATAGCACAATAGAGCTGATTGGCCTAATTCCTACCTCCATTACCCTCATATTATACACCAGTCATATTGCTACATATGCAGTTTTAGACTTTTGCAAAGGTAAATTGTGTTATATATTACAGTCCTACACAATATGGGTTTTTATATTTGTTTAATTTATGTCAAGATGCATACTTATTGGTTCCCCTATCATGCCCAGGTCCAGTGTGTAAAATGTAGATGAAATGATTTCAAATTTAAAATAAGTCACCTGAATGTATGAAGTTTTTGCTTTTCATCAACCCAAGAAACAAGCATTTTATGTTGTTATCAAGAGCTGGGTCAGCTCTACATAGGCTACCATTTTAGACCACCATGTTTAGGGTACCACCCTTAATGGACAAAGTCAAGGTTTTTTTGAGTTTTGATGTTAAATAAAGGCTACATAGGGTCACCAACACACTTGTAAGGGAAGGAATATTCAACTTTGTCAAAACGTTGCTAACATTGACCATTAGCCACTTCTTCTATACTCAGTACAGTACTGTGCATAAGTCTTAGGCCACCATTAGATTTAATGTTTTAGCAATGCTATAATGACCATCCTGTACAATTATTTCTCAGTCACTTTATTGGAACACATCCTGAAAATATGGAGAAACACATATGCAGTTTGAAAAGAACATCGAAAAGCAAACAACAAAAATGCTTGTATAATATCAAATATTTAGTGTGACCTACATTTCCACTTGAACAATAACACAACCATGGCTCTTTAAAACCTGGAGTGGAACCCTAATGTTATTGGTAAAACCTGTGTTTCTCCTACTGTTTCATGCCAACAAATAGCTGCTGTGAAAAAGGTCTGTTATACCTGGTTTACTCAAGACATGTTGGAGCATTACATACACATGTTGCACAAGTTCAACTCACTGACAGATTGATCATATAGTAGAAGACTGACTTTTAGTCACATCTTTTCAATGTAAACGCCAATGATCACAAAACTGACATAAAAACGCCAATGATCACAAAACTGACATAAAAACAACAAAGCTGCTGGTGGCCTAAGACTTATGCACAGTACTGTGTGTGTGTGTGTGTGTGTGTGTGTGTGTGTATATATAGAAAGTGTTTTTTAGAAAAAAGTATTTTAGACAAGGGCCTTGCTTTACATAGGCTGCCATCTTATGCTACCATGTATCAACAGAAGCCCAAATATACAGCTTGAGTGTACTTTTCACATTTTTAAGTGGAAGCTTGCAATTCAAACAAAGATGGACAGCATCCTTTCTGGTATTCAAAGGCCACCGTAGTTTCTGATGTGCATGGGAAATAGAACGGTGAGAGGAGGTGTCCTCCCCGATTGTTGCAATCTGCAGTCTCAGCATTAGACGTCGCAAATCCTGACACACTAGCCCTTTTTAAAATTGGTTTATGCATGGGGTTGAAGTGCGCGGAGCTATTCTTCCTTGTTTGCATCGCAAGATTCTGCTCCCAAATGCAAAAATGAACATTTGACTGGTTTGTCAATTCAGGCTGCTGAAGAAATATAACAAAACAAGATGGCAAACATGAGACAAACCTTGCCAACACTAGGCTACAAAACCATAACATTTTTATTATAAAATTCCAATGTGAAACTTCTGTCACCCCCATGAGGAGTAATTCTCACACCACCACCACCCACTGCCACAAATCTGCTAGAAGAGTATAACCTGTTAAACTGCTGAATAGTAAACTGGTTCTTCTTGGGTTTTTAGCCATATTCCAACTGTCGGTTTGCAAGTGCTATGCAGCTGTTGTGCATCTACCTTACCTTCATCAGATATGAAGTAAAATGAATAACTTCCTTTGTGGAGCATGGTGATATCACTGGGCTGATCGGCTCAATCAGTGTTGTGTGAACTTAATTGACGCTGACTTGAATCTAACGCACATTAATTTATGCTTAAAAATGAGGTGCTGCAGCTTTAAAGTGACAAACCGGACCCTCGCATAAAGAGCATATAGGTGTTTTTGCCAGTGGTGTCCAGACAGACTGATAGGCAGTCATAGTCAATGCTGCTGCAGATGTGTGGGGGATGGGAAGGAGTGGGTGGTAGAAACCCAATCTCCTCATATTGGGTGCCCATTACCCCCCAGAGGGAGAGCAAGAAACAAGAGGCCCAGCTGTCCTCAACAATGGACCTGCCCCTCACCAGCCAGCACTCAAAAGACCTCATTCAGTCCCTATAGTCCCTCTGAAGGCTGCTTCCAGGGACACTAGCCACAACATGCCTGGATTCAAAACAGACATGCCTGTCTCTGTTTTGAACAGCTTTATCTATGTTTATATGCATCTATGTTCAAGTATCGTTCACCACTACAAATAAACTAACATTTATAAATGTGGGTGAGCGTCTGCTACTTCAAAAATGATCAATTAGAATATCTTTCATGTTTAGATGGATGTTACTGACAAATGGTCACTCATCCATATACTCACCACTGATTTATTACCTCTTTTGAGTTAAAATAAATTACTTCAAACATGTTATACATGTGTGGACTCCATCACCACTTCGTAATCCTGCTTCCTGTTTTGTTATCGAATAACTTGAACTTTATAAGTGATTATAAATATTTAAAGCCTTTTTTTTCCTTTTAATCATTAATAGTGTTAAAATATTTAATTTCTGTGTGTGTGTGCTTCCACTCTGTAGGTTTTTAAGTCATTTTTTGTGCTATTTTACTTCTGTAAAGATCATAGAAGGATCGCTCTGTGTGATAATGTGCTACACAATGTCCAGTAAAAACTCATTTGCCTTGGTTTTGTGATGTGTAAAATGAACAAATAAATGAATACATTTTCAGGTGTTCCTGTGTTTCCTCTGCTTGCCTTGTCTACATTGACCCAGTTAATGATTCACATGAACAATCCAATATTTCCAAGAATGTTTTTTTTTTTTTTTTTCCCACAACTGCACCTGAAATTGAAGTTTAGGGAAATAAAAATAAAAAATAGAACCCAGTCTTCTCCTACTGGGTTGCATGGACCGTAGTTTTATACCTGCACAAGAGCAGACCAGATCATTGGGACCAGTCTGAATTTCCTACACTGCAATCAATCACCGCTTCGCGGAGCTGAACATGCAGTTAGGCTGCTATATCTTGTTGACAGGCCGTCCCTCTCAACATGCTCAACTGGCTGCTCAGCTGATTAGTTTGGTCACCACAATGGGACGCACACACTGCAAAAAATATTACCAGTAACAGCCACAGATGGACAAGATAAGCCCAACAGTGTCAACTAGCTGACAGTTAGATTAGATCATGTGATTTAAAAACAAAAAAACAACAACTTTTCACTGCCCACAGTGCTTTTATTGAACCAGAAATATAAATACAATACAAAATAATACAATTCAAGTAACTTAATAATTACACAGTAGAAAAAAAATCATTAAATTAGACTAATACTGACAATTAATACAGTTAATTAAATGAGCAAATTAATTTGTAAATAAGACTTGACTAATTGATTTAATATAAATCAAAATTCAAATCAAAAATAACAATTTAAGAAAGGACTCATCAATAACACCAACCAACAACTGATCCACTGTGGTGACCCCCTAAAGAGAGTAGCCAAAAGAAGAAGATGATGCTGTGTTTCCTTCAAAATTTAAAAGAGCCATGATTTCTGTTGCTCTCTCTCTCTCTTTCCATTATTTTGCTGTACACTCACTCATCTCACAGCTCCAGCTTCTTACTTAATGTACAGGCACAGGAGTCATGTCATCTATCATGCCGTCTAACTCTACAAGAAAGCAAGTAAGCACATTTCCCAAATTGTTGGGCCATTTATTTACTGCTAATAAACAGTGCTAAATTTACCCCTGAAGGTGTTGATTTTTGCACGGCATAATTCATTTTGTTTTTCACACTATCTACAGTAAAATGTATGCTGCTGTCATTGGGAATCAGCCTCAGACATTGATCCTCACCCTCGGTGAAGACATGGCTGCAAAGTGAGAACACAATAATAAAACAGATTTTAGCCATTTAACAAAAGGCTCACCTAATAAAATGCATGCCTGCTTTAATCTATGATATCTTAAGAATCTTGCTTTACTGCAATTCTCACTGTTTGACAGCCTTGTCTGACTGGATATGGATTCAACTGCTCACTCCCCAACTCCATAGAGAAAATCATCTAATGAGTTTATGTCACCGAGGTCACAAAAAAGCTCATTTGAATTTACTGTTGGACACAGGTGGACCAACAACTCCTGTGTGCTGTGATGTAAAATAACTGATTGTCTCTATGGACTTCAGTGTGGGAGACTGAGTGAGTGGTTTACACAGTAACATAAAGTTCACTTTCCACAAAGCAAAGGCGGTCTGACACTGAGATAAAATGGTGAATTCATTCTTAAGATATTGTAGACTTTTGTTAAGTGGCTAAAACCTCTTCTTTTTTCTTTTGTGTCTTTTTTGGCAGCAATGTTTTCATGGAGAGTGAACCTCTGTCTTTCAGGCTGATCCCTGACAATGGTCTCATGCTGGGGGCATGCTGAGTGAAGGGAATATTGACTTTGTGTCAGTAACACAACAATAACATCACCAAAGCGATCCCTTTTAATCAAACTTAAAGTAACAGATCAGGTTTAATAATTTTAGTTCCACTTCCTGACATTTGCTTTAACTTCTACTGGTGGTTTGGTGGTGATCCAGCTATCATTAATTGCTGGCAGCCTACGTCTGATCTACATTATCCGATGTGATGAACCTTCAAGATGTATGCTTTAAAATGAGATTTTTTTTTGTTTTTTTTTAAGTTGCATTGTAAGCTTTATTGGAGAGTTTGTGATCCACATTTATCACACTGCCCTTTGCCATATGCTCATCATCTCACAGAATCGGCTTTTTACTTAATGCAGAGGCACAGGAGTCCAATCAATCATGTCATCTAACTCCACCAGAAAGCAAATGAGCATATTTCCCAAACTGTAGAACAATTTACTTATACTTAATAAATAGTGCTCATATTTTCCTTATATGATCTACAGTACAAAGTATAGCGTCCTAAATGTGAATATGTTCTGGCTAATGTGCTCCTCTGTGACAGTAAACTGAGTATCGTTTGTGGCCAAAACACTGCATTAGTTATGAGGTTTGGGAAATGCTGGTCAATATTTAACACCAGTGTATGCATTTTAAAGAAAAAATACATCCTCGTTAACCAAGAAAATAATAATTAATAATTCAATATATAATTGTTAATTGCAGCCTTAGTATGATGTTGTCTTAGGAATCAAAATTTGTATCTACATGTGCAATGGCACCATGTAGCTTATTATGTGTTCATCCATCGGGAATTAATGAAGACTGAGGTATTCTGAACAAAATCGTGTTTCTATCCATCTCTTGTATCTCTGCTCTGCGATTAAATCCAGCTCGACTCGTTGGAAAGGGATGTTATTTTCTACTTAAGCAACTGGGGGAAGGAAAAAGTAACTGAATTTGAACTGCCAGAGTCTGCCAGAGGTCCCACCCATCCCAACAGAGAAATCCTGAGTTCAATGAAGGCCATATGTCACCATATCTCTCTCTCCCTAGTCACACATGCATCTGTTTTTTTTGGGGAGGGTACTGGTACTGATCCTTCAGCTTTATGTATAAAGCCTTGTTCACATTATAAAATAAGCACGTTTGCCCGGTCTTTTTGGGAACTGGGAACACCATTCCCAGTGAAGTCACGAATGTGCCAGAAACAAAGCAAGTCGGAGGAAGAACGAAATGGCACCACGACTTTTGCTGCATTAGGAGCGACCTCACATACCCCAAGACGACTGTCATCATGCAAACATGCTACGTTTGCCATTAGTAACACCTCTGTTGTATGTATTTGTTTCACAGTACCATACAGTACTGTTTCATTTTTAAACATGGACATGTTTCTACACTTAAACATACGTACACGTTGCTCATCCTAACCCACACATTTGCGTTTCTGACTTCTCTACTGGAAAACCCGGAGGTGACGTCAACCAAGAAAAACACAGTGAAATCCAGACCAGAGCAAGCTACAACTGTTGGAGACTGAATTTCTTTTAGAATTATTAAATATTAAAGTTAATGGAGGGTAG
The DNA here is from genome assembly GCA_016785285.1 of Brachirus orientalis. NCBI lineage: Eukaryota > Metazoa > Chordata > Actinopteri > Pleuronectiformes > Soleidae > Brachirus > Brachirus orientalis. The sequence continues at coordinate 19,228,094 of JAFBJR010000425.1, read as the reverse complement.
AATGACACGGAATGGTGCTCGATATGCTAACAAGTAACCACCAGCTAAACTGGAAAATGTCTGAAAATAACAAGGTAAAAGGGGGTGTATTGCCAACTAGAGACAACCAAACTTAAAGTTCATTGGCATGTGTGCAATTTATGGGTTTTAATAAAATGAAGTAAAATCAAGTAAATTGAAGTTAAAAAAAAATAAAAAATTAAGTGGCGTCCCTAGTTGTAAAAAGTAAAGCTCACTAAAAACACTCATGGCTAACAAGTATGGCTGAAAGGAGAAACTGGTGACAAAAAAAATGACACTGAAACATGCACTGCTTCTACAGTTAAAGTAGGAGAGGAAATGACGGTCTTGCATTGCAGTCATCTCAACATTAAGTGAATGCTGATTAAACAAATTCCCACTAGTGAAAAATAATTTATAATTCCACTGTGTGATCATATATGATTGATTATACTGGATTGTTTACGTTAAAAGAACATGTGTGAAGCCAACACGTCTGCTGCTCCAAACATGATGTGCTGTCATTCATTTGCAAACACTTTATTGCAGGCATCTGCTCCACATATTCAGGAACCTCTCCTCGTCGTCGTCGTCGTCGTCGTCATCATCGCCATTATCCCTTTGGCACTTCAGTTGACATTGTGTGTGAGCTGCTGATTGTTGGTTGAGTGTGACGTACCATTAATGTGCACGAGTGCAGAGAGTTTGAGTAAATACATTTAGGAGAGAGAGAGAGAGAGAGAGAGAGACGCGTGGGTGAGACAAAGACAGAATGACATTGTGTGGCTGTTTTGTGTAGGTGACAGTCCCTGGAGGTCTTTCTTCCATGCAGCACAAACCCAGGCTGCGCTCCACAGGGGACTACACCAGTCGTTCAGCTCCAGGAGCTTTAGAGTGGAGTCCTCCCATCCCCCCCATCACAACACTGATCCTCACATACACACAGGGACGGACATTCAAGCTAAACATATGCTCAAAGGCATATAGGAGAATGCCTCCGCACGCTCACATGCACGCACATGCACGCACATGCACAAGGTTGCTTCTTTCTCCCTCGCACGCACACTTGTCCTGACTGCGCTCCCTGTGTTTTTTCATGGCAACCACAGTGCTGATACTATCTCATTCTATCTCACTTACATCAGCCAACTCCCCATCCTCCTCAGCAACAACTGTCTTTCTTCCTTCCCTATACTCTTGCGCTTGTGGCCTGTGTCTGTTTTCTTCCCCCAGTCGTCCCTCAAAAACCTAGATCAATATGTTAACAAAAACAAAACACCATAATTGACACTGCTGTCAATTTGGTTTCATGAGAGATAAGAGGGAAAAAAACAACCAACAATGTGAATTTAGGACAAGTAAGAGAGGAGCACAAAAACATGCTCCGTGGGAAATGATTGGCCAGTTGCGTTCAGTTGCATCACCACTGCAAATACTAAGGCACATGCTGGTCACATAGTATAAAACATAAAGAGCTGCAGAGTGTAACATGATGTAATTATATAAATATAGTCAATTTTCCAAGAGAAATATGATTTATTGCATGTTTTCTTATATCCATAGCAAGGCGCAGCTGTAACTTCATTTTCTCTTCCTTTCTCAGCTTCATAAAATTCATAAAATTCCAAAACGATTCCTTACCAGGTGAGGTATACGTGTATATTATGTAAAAACACATAGTAGCTGCTCCAGATACAGTTTGCCTGCCGTCCACACAATCCTAGTATTTTCAAGCATTTCTGAAAACTGAGTGTGTTGCTTGCTCCCCCAGAGGGTTTTCCTGCTGTGTTCACATATGTGCACGCTTGAACATTAAACGCACAGTATGTAATTTCCGCTGCGACGGGTCTCTCATGAAAACAATAACAAAGGCCTACAGTGGCTTGATAATGCCAGGAAGCAGCGTGGGATCATGGGAATTGTTGTCTTGTCTCGTTTGGTTCCCCAGTGTGTTTGCCAAATGATCTATTAGTGACAACTGCACACAATAAAATGGGGGAAAAAAACAACAACAACAACAAAAAAAAACAAAACTAAAGACAACACACTCACTGCAAAAAACAGCCCTACTAGATATAAACCAAAATTATTTGGTTACTACTACCACCATTATTACACTACTACAATATCTCTCTCAGATAAACACACTTCTGTCCCTTTTCTCCTGTATTTCTTTCTGAATTCTTCTTTATTTCTACATCATTATATTGACATATATATAATTATTATTATATATATATATATATATTTTTTTTTTACACAACCACTACTTTAGAAAAATGTAGAAAAAACAATTGGCCCAAAATTTAAGAATGTTGTATCACAAGCAAAAAAATTATGTCATGTAAGAAATGTTGAACTAAAAGGTGTCTTCCTTTTCTTGATCAAGCTGACTTTAAGAACGTATATATCTCATACTGAATATCTTATACGTTTTATTTCATCCTTAATACATGCTAGGAATGAACACACAAACCAGGAGCAGGAACAGTTGGAATTTCATGCAAACCATTGTTTTAGCTGAAGCAAAGCTTAAGCTACGCTGTCTTTTAGAGAAAAGTTAGAAATTGAGGTTGCAACACTTCTTTTTTTAAAGGCAAAAAATAAGAACATTGTCCCAGAAATGAAGCTTACTCTCCTGAGACTCTGTTCTTGCAGTGTAACTAGTAGGTGCAGTACCACCCCCCACTTTTTCTTGTCCTCGGGTATTTACTTATACTGATATCGGTCTGATACAGTCATAATTCATGACTGTATGATGATCTGTGTAACAAATATTCTTCTTCAGCAGCCCACAACTTGACTGAGCTAAAATGCTGGTGCTATTTTTTATCAACATTTTTGCAGCCTGTGCATAGAAGCAGGCATTATATAGGATTTTCAGATTGTCCGATATCTGATCTAGTGATTTTGACAAGTATCCGTCCGATCCCGATACTGAGTATCATATTCGCTCATCCCTAGTAACGAGTAGTAGCAAATATTTACTTCCTCACTCCAATGTAATATAGGAAATTTGCCCCAGAAGTTATAGCAGAGACAACTAAAGTAGACAATGTCATTAAAGGACAACCAGTTACCTTTTAATAGAAATATGCATGTCTATGAGGTGCTGTACTTGCATGTCAGCTAATGTTATTGCACTATGCAACAAAATATATATTAGTCTGATACTTTTTTTTTTTTTTACTCAAAGTGTTAAATATTAGAGATTTAAGTGGGGCTTATACTAATAGGAGCTGGTGAGAGAATCTCTGCAGAATCTCTGATGCGTCTCTGGAGTTCAGTGCATGTCTGAAAGCAGCTACTGTATAGTGAAGGATTATGGCCTCAGAGTGTCATAAATCACCTTTACAGATGGCACTCCTCTGTCCCTGTAGAAGCCAAGGTTTTATGTATTGCTTTTTTTCCGTCATGTTTATAAGTCACAGGTGTCTTGCTGCTGCAAACAGTCACATCACATCATCCAAACGGCTCTCTTGCCAATTCCCTCGGTGTGAAGAATCAGACAAATAACTTTTATCTTGACTGTTTGCATCCTTGCTGCCTTTTATCACGATTCCCTTGCTACCTTCCTTTCTGGTGTCCTCTCTGGTCAAGTCCTCCCATTGTGTTTCCCACACAGCAGTGTACTTAATGAACTGCCTTTTCAAAATAACCTCTGAAGGCTCTCCTCGGAGTGTGTTACAGAAACAGTAATTGCAGTAATGATTAAAGCAGTTGGAGGCTGTGCTGTGAAGTGCAGTGTCCCTCTGCACGGCTTTTGATGAACAAATGATGAGTCTGCTACTTACTGAGTGGGCTGTTTTGGCAAAGAGACCAGAATTGCACAGTCCTTGTTTACAATGAGAGTGGTTTGGTTTTTGGTCTTTTTCGTTTATGTTTTTATTTCCTGTTTCCTGAACGTGTTGGGTAATCTGTGCCCTATCAGTTGCAAAACATGAACACGCAGACACACACATGGGAGAATTGAAAGTCTGTCACTGAACTTCTGCAGTGTAGCGGCCAAATCCACTTCCTGTAACAGACAATAACAGGAAGTCCTTAACAAGGTCCTTGACAGGCACCGCCAGTAGTGGAAATGCATGCAACTCCTACCACAACAACATGGCAATTTGGAACTGGCTGGTTTAGAGAGACACTCCCACTAGATTTGTTTGGTTCACAAAGACACAGGCCACAGACTTTGAACAGCAGGAAAAGGTGGGGTTTAGATTTGGCAAAGTCATACATGTGACAGACAAATGTACAAAGGTCAGTCACTTTGAGATATTAAAAAAGCAATAATTATGGCAGAATTTTTTCTTTTCTTTTGACTTCTCTGTCTGCATGCTACTGTATATCTTACAAAGAAAGCATTATCTGTCAGGTCTATCAGGGTTTCTCACTCCTCATCCTGGGGCCCGACTGCCCTGCATGTTTTAGATGTTTCCTTGTCCCAGCACAGTTGATTCAAGTAAATGGGTCGTTATCAGGCTTCTGTAGTGCTGGCTGATGCAGTGACCATTTGAATCAGCTATGTTGTTGATGGCCTGCTCCACACACCTGGATCATTTGTCTGCATGTTTGATTTGGCAGAGATTATATGCCCAGATGCTAATCCTGATGCATTGTTCCCATTCATCCAGACTTGGGACTGGCAGGAGGAGTACAGTAGATGTGGACCTCCACCTTGACTGGGGTCAGTTTTAGTGTGTCCAGTTAACCAAATCAATGGGGATTGATTCCTTTGCTCAGATGTACCCCAACAACCCATGACAAGCCATGTTCCCTTTCCACTAGGCCATGGCCAAATGATTAGAACTAATAGTTGAGTGGCTCATACAGTGTACTGAAAGGGCAATTTATTTTGTGTCATTAAAAATATACTTTCTACAACACTACCATATTGAACACTACTATCTTACGCTTTTATCAAAATAAGTAAATAAATACATAAATTGCAAACCAGATGGAATTCCCCATACCTCCCAAAGCTAAACTCCCTTTACACTTGGCACTAAAACGCATTTTTGTTTTCAAATTGCAAGAGGACATCACCTGACTTGTAAGTACAGGTGTAAACACACCTGAGGACAGATTGTTATCCGATCTGCCTTGAAAAGAAAAGTCTATACAATAGCACAACTTCACGTACAGTACATCTAACGTTATTGTTGTTGTTGATATGGCAACACTCAGGGTGAGACACTCTAGACTGCTGCTGGAAAACGTTGCAGAAGAAGAGGGGGATGACCATGATTGACCAGATGGCAATAGGATCTTGTCACGTTTAAATGCATGTAGTGAAGCGCTACCCGATCGCTATATGATCGCACAAAACACATTTTAATGACAGGTGTAAAGGAGGCCTAAGAGCCAAATTATAATTCCCACATTTCTCATGAGCACAGAGGTCTGCTAGAGTCCTCTTTTCCTCATTCGTCCATTTCCACGTTGGACCCTACTCGGCGCACTCATTTGGCTCGGACCAAACACTGTAGGTTCGTGGAACTCTCTCTTGCTTGAGGTCTTACAGTATGAGGTAGTCATAATCCAGTACCCAAATATGAACAACTCAGCACTCAAAGCATACAAGGAAATATTGTAGATAAGAGAGGGTGAGATAGTGCTGCTGGAATAGAATAGGACTATGAGTAAATATGTGTGGAATGCCAGACTAATGCAAAACCTTTGTTTGTGTATGACCACAGCCATAAGCTTATGCCCACATGTCAAAATGCAACGAGTTCAGTTTCAAAACATTCAAGGGAACAAATCCATTTCCTGACTTCATTAGATCGAGATTTGGTTTCCATACAAAGAACTGTGTGTTTTGGTATGAAACTGAAGCAGCTGATCATTTATCTTTCTACCCTACATACCTTGAAGTTCTATGGCTTTCCCCAAAATCTCTCATCTTGAAAGTTTCTCCTTATTCTGGACTGACTGACATTTTCATTCATATGAACCGTCCTGCAGGCAGCATCTCACTGTCACCCCTTTCACCAAGTGCATTATGTTTTCAGGGACTGCATCAAAATGGAGGTGGTTAATTATGGAAATGTAAACATTTTGCAACTTGGAAACATTCACCAAAAATGTTTCCTAATTATGCTGATTTAAAAAAAAAAAAAAGAAATTTAGACAGTATTTGCTAAATCCATTGCAGAGATACTGACTTTTTCTATACAAAATGGATCAATAGACCAAATGTGACCAACATACATGTTAGAGTTTCTTAATAAATCTTTCTTTGCTGCAGCTATTTGTGTTTGATCCCTATAATGCACAGCTTTTCTTTATAAAAGATTGTGAAGATTAATGGAAGGAGCAAATCTTCACCTGCAGTGGGATAGGACCAATAAAAAAGGCTAAAATCACAACCGGTTTTGTTAGAAATGGTTGCTTCATCTCATAAAGAAAACATTATCTGTCATATCTTTTAGGGTTTATCTTAGGGTTTCTCACTCCTGGTCCTTAGAACCCACTGTCCGACATGTTTTAGAAGTGTCCTTGCTCCGGCACACTTGATTCAAATAAATGGATCGTTATCAGGTTTCTGTAGTTCTTGCTGATGGGCTGACCATTTAAATTAGGTATGTTGATTGCCTGCTGCACACACCTGATTCAAATGGTCAGCTCATCAGCCAGCACTGCAGAAGCCTGATAACAACACATTTATTTGAATCAGGTGTGTTGGAGCAAGGAAACACCTGCAGGGGAATGGATTCCAACTCCCTGAATGTGTTGTGAACCAGCTTGAGACAAGGACACTCAATTAGAGCAAAAAATAATTACAAAAAATACAGAAAAACACTTATGTGTACACAGCTAAGTCTCCCTACAAAATTCCATAGAGAAAATCAATGGTTTTAGCTTGAGGGACATCGGAGCGGCTGGTCCACTGCTGCCTTGCCTGATACGTTTGTTCAGTTAAATCAAACAAAATGGATTTCAAACACCAAAGTCACAAAATAACACATTTGAAGTTATTGATAAAGGAAGCAGTGAAACCACAACTCATGTGTTCCTTGATGAAAAAATTAAATGATTCTCTATGGACTTTGGTGCAGGAAAGAGAGCTGCTTTCAAAGCGACACAAAATTATAATTTCCAGCAAGAAAGGGCTGTCTAACTGTGATATAGAAAACAAAAATAATCTTAAGACAATGTAGACTGTTTTTCATTATGTCCTCATTAGCGGCCATGTTTTCTGTGCGAGCATCTGTGTCTCAAGCTGGTTCCTGGTGCAGTGGCACAGTCAGCACTGACCTTATGCAACTACACTTCAAAGAACCTGAACTATCCCTTTGAATTATGTCAGCTTTAATCATTGTAAGCCACAAGCATATGTAAATCCTCATGTTTATTATTCTGGTAAGGCTAAATGCGAATTCTGCACAATGTTAAATGTTACAGAATTCAGTATTTTATCCACCAGCCCATAAAAATTCATGACAAAACATGTGCAGCTACGAGTGAAAAGATGCTACTTCTTTTTCTCTCTCTCAGTCTGTAATTAATGTTCTTTGGGGGAGGTGTAAATATAGTTGCTCAGTCTTTTAGCCAATTATGCAGGACAAAGACGCTGGTGTCAGCAGAATCGTCAGCACTCTGGGACCTACCAGCACAACCAGAACTGACCTTCAGGCTTTCACTACTTTGCTGCTCCATATTGGCACACATTACTATGTTATTGTCACCGAGGCAGCCTTCCGAGGACAAACTGGGGTTGGAATTATGCCAGGGAAAAAAAACTGCAATTTTAATGTTTTCTTTTCTGCATAACTACCTTGGCAATGTTTACTGTCACTCGTTTTGATATTTAGGACAAATATATAGCCTGCATTTTATATAGTGCACCTCTAGTTTTTCTCTATCACACATGTATGATTTTCATTCACACACTATTTTGGGTTTCTTACCCATGAAAACATTGTTGCATGTAAAGCCGGGGATCAAACGCCTCTTGACAACTCACTTTTCCACTGATCCAAAGCCATTCACTCCTTTCCACTTGACAAAGCTTCACACATGATTTCATTTTTTGCAGATGTGTTTATGATGCAATATTTCAATAAATCAAAGAAAGTGGAAACAGGTATGTGAATCAGAACTGTTTGGATTCTTTTCTCTGCCATTAAACATAGCATAACTCCAAGCACAGAACTCTCTGTGTGTGTGTATATGTGTGTGTGTATATATATATATATATATGTATATATATATGTATATGTATGTATGTGCAATACTTTGCATATCTCATTAACCCATATTTCATCCCCAGTAAAACATAAACATCATATCAGATGTTGAAACTGAGACAATTCATGAAAAACATTAGCTCATTTTGAATTTGATGGAAGCAACACATGAAAAAAATAATTTGAAAAATTCAAGCCACCACACTAACAGAGTACAAAGCATTAAGTCACACTGAGTCCAAACTAGTTCTTTCAAAATATGTACATCTGCAGCCATGAGTGATGACACCTGTTTCCTTTTTCCTCCTTGCCCGATGAAACTAAGCAGTTAAATACCTTGGAGGAGCATTTAACTATCAGCCAGCACATGTGCACAGACACTCAGCTCTCACAGCAAAGCTATCACTGCTGCCATGTAGGTCAAGTGGGTGCAGCAATAAGAGCAATCAACCTGCTTGTGTCTCAGCGTTGTGTGCCTCCACTGACTCTGAAGAATAGCATGCACTTCTGGAGCTCAGCTGTGTACAAAGGTCTCCTCGCTTCATCTGTAGCTTTAGTGTGTTACAATACACACAGATAGAAATATGCAATGGCCCTGATTCTTATTTGCTTATGATGTTAATGAGGATGTGGCTGCTTTAGTAATGAGCCCTTACAGCTGATCAGCAGAATTTAATGTTACTATTTATCAGACAAGCTGAGGGCGAGGTTATGTTCTTGCAGAATAATGGACACAGAAATGGATAAGAAAATATATATGAACAAATAAGGCTGCATAGGCCTACTATACTTTTATTGCACTTTACTTTTGTTTATGGCTTTTATTATTTGAGGGTCACAACTCATTTCATTGTTTTCTATGCAATGCCATTCAAGGCTTTCTGATTTCTGATTGTTCTGATTCATGTAGTGTTTGCACATAAACAAAGAATACAAACTGTGCAAAATAACAAAATTGTGACTTATGGTATGATGTGACTGTGAGTGTTGTTTTCTCTTCATTTAAATGGCCAGACACTTGGACCCTTGGTGGTTTATCACTTAAATGGGGGCATCACAATGAGTAAATATTTGGTTTGATGAATAACAAAAACATTTGCCCTCCTCTCAGTAATCAAACCAACACCAGTGTTACTTGTAAATTAGATGCATGCTGCGATTTAACTGCATACAATGACATGATGAGAACCACATTCACATCGTCCACATGTCTGTGCTTTCATGTGCACTGTTGTCACTGGTGATTGACATCAAGGGTTTCTAAAAAAAATTTGAGGTTGCCAAGGACCCCTTAACGCTGCAGTGCATGACTTGGTACATGACACTGATGATTCTGCCTCTGTTTGGCCATTGTGAACAGAGGCAATGAAACATTATTTGTATGATGTTTCTGTCATCTGAAAACAGGCTACATCAAACAAAACTGTCACTGACTGAGGAAGCATTTGTGTGTATACAGCACCAATTCAAGGGTGGGTGGGGCCAGAAGCATTCATCCAATCAAACCGCTGAACATCTGGGGTTTTTGAGCTATAGAATTCACTTCTGAGACTTTTCATGGGCACCTCTTTGTGTTTTCAGTCATACTTCAGTTGATTTGCAGCTGTCTCATTTTACTAGCCCAATGTTTCAGTTGCCTCCGTCTGTCTTGACGTAGAACAAAGCACTTCCAGAGGGCAACACTAGAGTGATACACTGTAATACTAAAGAGAGAGAGAGTCATGAGGAGCTGATAGACTTAAACAGTACTGTTGCTCTGTGTCTTGCCTAATAAGTCCCCATTCCTCCCACAGTCCAAAAACCTGCAAATTTGGGGATTAGTTATGAATGTAAGAGTGGCAAACTTTCCAAGGTGTACCGTACCTTTCGCCCTAAGCTGGGATTAGGCACCAACACCTCCTGCAACCCTCATGTGGATAAATTGTTGGAGGATGAGTGAGAGTCACAAGATACTGTACAACATATAGGGTGTGACTGATTTCAGTCCAGACGACAAAAATATTTGTCAATTTTTCATAGAATGTATTCTACTATATATGATATATATTTCCTTATTGTGGCTCATATCCAGGATATATGAGCAACATTGGAGGATCAACTCAAAAAAGGGCCTGCAGACAGAAAAGGACGGGGGAAGGACCCAAGACCTTCTCTTCTCCCAGCCAGTGCTTCACTCTGCATCGATCCAATTCCAATTTACCTTACTGATTAAAGATGATCTCACTGCAATGACAGAACGTCACTGAGCAGTGGAATGGCTCCACACTCTATAGCACTATTTAAAAAGAAAAGTGCCATGACCTGTGATGAAACATCAGTCATGGCAGCCGGGATGTGTGGCTCATTTTCTACTGTATGACTGAAAAATGGGTCACGCATATGAGAGGACAGATCCTTGTGTCTGACTTCGAGGAAGCAACGGGATTTGCACTCAACACAGTACAAATGAGGAGCATAGCACTCAGAGTGTATGGAGCAGCAGTGGGGGAGGGAACGAGAGCATCGGTGGTCCTGTTTGATTAGATTTCGTTGCTAGTGGGTGGGGGTCAGTATGAAAAGTGAATATTCATCATCATTAGCCTTGCATTATTCCTCACAGCAAACATAGGCATGCTGCTCTTATGGGTTCAGAGGTCATGGCCAGTGACCTTTATATTTGTGTGAATATATAAGCAGGGCAACTAACGTTGTATATGTAGCCTGTTCAAGGTAGGAATGCTGCGCCTTTATTTCACATCAGTAAGTCTTGTATGTGAGGTATGTACAGATTTGGGTGGCCATGTTTTCAAATCCATATTTATAAATCATATAAAAGGTTTGCATGGTGGTGAGTTTCCAATTTGAACATTCATGTTTTGTATTTTGGCCACTGCCATGTTATTTTTTTGGAACCAGACGTAACACAAACTCGAAATAAAAGTAGAGGGCCTGACTCGACAAGGTTCCCAAGGGTCCTTGAAATCCTTGAATGTTTGTGAATTTGAAAAACAAAATAAGTTTATATAATTTAAGGTTTTTGAAAATCGCACATGGGTCATTGAAAGCGCTTGAATTTTGGGCGAGTTAAGTTGACATTTGTTTGTTACGACACCAACTACTGTTTAATGTGCCCTGCAATGCTTGATGTACGCAAACTAGGCCTTCACAGAACAAACACTGAGTTGTAATTACTAGCAATGTTGAGGGCACTGTTGTAGAACAATGAGGAAGTAACGTTAAGCAAGAAAGAGCCAATGACGTGATGCCTGGGAAATACAAATTCCAAGATCTCTGACTCACCAAACACAGCTGCAAAGATGGGCTCACACAATCACTTGTCCAGATGCAGAGCGTGCTACAAATCAATCAAAGTGGACACAATGGGTAAAGCAGCTCTTCCAAGTTGCCCTACCATTTTAAGCCGTGTCACCACATTTAGTCCTTGAATTTGAGCACTGCATGCTCAAATCCACCTGCAAATATTGACAGACTGAAAGCTACTACCTTAGCCCTTTCTCACCATCATGGTTCCAGTCTGCAAACCAAATTTTGAACAGGCTGATGTGTTCAAATACAAAAACAAAATTGGTTTGGAACCTGAAAGGTTTATTCACAGCAGCAACCATTATTTTTCCCTTGCCAACCATTACATGGTACACTGGGAGTGTCAATGTGAGCATTGTTAGTGCATGTGTACACATGAGGGCCCATCTGTCAAGGCTAAAATCCAGAAATTGTCAGGCTTGGGTCGGGTTTGGTCCTGTCTATTGACATGGTAATATCAAGTTCTTTGTGAAATATAGAGTAAAATAGAGTGAATTCACAGTGCATTATTTTGATAAGTGACTGACCTAGTGTTTCTGTTTACAACTGGGGTTTACATTTTATGACAAGACACTGAAGGCACCACACAGGCTGTTGAAGTCATCTACGGTGGATGTTAACGGATGGTCGTTAATGGTCTGTCTGAAATTTTATTATACTCATATATGTGCTGATGATAACTCATGAGGTGCGTGACTTGTGTGTTCATGGGTATAGTATTTGCTTCCCCCTGGATGTAACAATGACTTTTGTCCTTTAATTACAAATAAAGGCTACATCCACCACTATAACAGTGTCAGATTCGGGTCAGGCTTGGACAAAACAATACATGAAGCATTTTGGGCAGGAAAGATGTGGCCTGAGCAACACTCTGATTGGCTGAAGTGGCTGACATTGTTGCAGACCAGCTTATAAAGGTTAAAAACCATGTATGGTGTACAAGTGGTAGAGTGGGATATCTGTACAAGACACTGTTAACATCCATGTATTACACCAGTGGCTAAATTAACATTTAAGTGTCATGACCAAGTCTTTGTGAAAAGGTGAAAGCAGTAAATGGAGGAGCACTGTAATGGCATACAATTATCTGTGTCACATAAAAGTTCTTCTACCCATAAGCTGTGAAAAATCTATTAGCTGAGAGTTTCCTAGTGATCCATTTCTTACTACTCTAATAGCAGTTACAGAGAATATATCACATGAAATAATTTACTGGAAATGTCCTTTCTCCTCATTGAAGTTGTCCTTACTTACTCTTATGGTGAACTAATTGCTGAATCCAAATGTGGTTTAAATGTTCTCATCAGACAAGCATTTTTAGTGTATTTTAATTAATACAATGCATTTTTCCAGTCACAGTCTTTAATTTTTTTTTTATTTGGTTTTGAACGGGAGAGTCACTTTGGATGTGATGATGTAAGCATGTGCTGAATTGCTGAGATGCTGCAGAGTTGCATCAGGAGACTTTAATTGCTTTCAGCACGGACCGCTTGGATCCCATCCACTGAAATCAGTTTTGCATCATTTGAAAGGGAGGGCTGACTCTGTCTGACACTTTCTGTGTGCAATATGAGCTCAGATTCACTCAAATCTTGACATCTACTGAAATATAACCATTTAACTGGTAGGAAAACAACTCTAACATATGCAGTAATCAAGGATAAGGATAAGACTTGGGTGGAAATGATAAGACATGACATGATAGGGTTTTTATTTATGTTTCTGGCAAATATCTCAAGGGGTTTTGAGTGGGCAAGCCCCAAACCAAATAGTCTCCCCCCCCCCTCTTCCAGTTGCATCAAGGGTAAACAGGAAATGTATGGCATGTTAGAGGGGGAAGGGAGGCATGTGAGAGAGAAAGAAAGAAAGAAAGAAAGAAAGAAAGAAAGAAAGAAAGAAAGAAAGAAAGAAAGTTATATTGTAGCATTTTGTACATTTCTTTTGTTTAAAAATGTGGCAGGAAAAACAACACTATGGCCACAGATGAATTTTTGATGGACAACATCTGAGAGAAGAAAAATCAATGTGCAGCATTCTGGCAATGTTTCCATTTCAAAATGACATTTTCACACAAAAAACATTTGCATCCAGACAAGCATTTCAGCTCCCTTCCAGAAGTAATCTTTGTCCATGCCAATACACCTCAAAACATATACCATGTGACCATAGGTACACTGCATGCAACAGGACATTGATTTTCTCCTCTGCAATTTTAGTTTTCAGTTTCAGGAAGTACCATCAACAAGAAACAACAATAAAAAAGGGAAATTACCAAGGATTTCTTTTGTTAGACAAATGACTAGGTGAAACCAAAATTAACAGATCCTTTTTTTTGACAGCCCATAGTTGAGTTGTGACCAACAAGAACCATCAACCACCAATCAGAGTGGATAACTGTGCCATTGTTTTCAAAAGGTCCACATTTCTGCACATGCAGACTTAAAATGAAGTTTACCAACGGAGGCAATTATACAGTTCTAGCACTACTTGACTATTTTTTTTTCTGCCTTCCCATTAGAGATAGTACCTGGTGCTTTTTTTGGTAGCTTCTCTGGCGAGGTTCAAAGCAAGCTGAGCCAATACTAAAATGTGACATAATGTGAAATGACACGCCTGATATCCAAACTGAGTAGAGCTGAGTAGAGTAGAGCCAAGTAGTGCTAGAATTGGATAATGGAAAAGCATCAAAACTGTCCACCCCGTGAGTGGAGAGATAATTTGCTCACTCCTGGTGCTGTCACCAGGGAAAACAACATTTGTAGTCAGAACTCGAAATTTCCAAGGTCATGGACTTAAACTTGGATATCCAACTCAGAAACTCAACAAACCCCGACATGGGATTCCAAGAAGATACCACTATACAAACACTGCTACTTTTTCGATTTATAACACTTCTGTTGTACTTGTTATACTGTTTAATACTGTTTAATTCTTTACCATTGACATGTTGCTCCACTGTTTGTGTGTGCACAAAATACCATGTAGCGGCTATAGAATGTGATGAACCCTGGAGTGACGTCACTCCCAGTTATGACTTCTGACTTCTGATGTACATGTAACACAGCAACTGTGGAGGGACCATGTTCTTTGTTTCCTTTGCATTTTCACCAATATGTTGTTTTTCCTTATTCCTTTCATTTCACAGCTTACACTGACACATCCATTGATGTAATGGTCTACAAGAAACTTTAGATCTGGGCCAGTGTGAAAGCCCTACCAGCGATACATATAAGTATAAATGGCCATTTTCAGGGCTGCATTTTTGGATTAGGATTTATGTATTTTTAAACGAAAATGGAGGAATGTTTATGTATGTAGTTTTGGTTACTGATCTGTTTGAGACATCAGCAGCTTCTTTTTGCGGTGTTTAATAAAAGAGCAACTTCTGGGGATAAATAGTGAATAAAATTAAAAAAAAAACTGTTTATTAAATTCTATCTACTTCTACTTCCCATGTGAGCTTGAGCTTATCAGACCTGTATCTGTATGCAACTTGTTGGCTGGGACTTAATTGATTGACTGTAAACATTATGCAAAGAAACCTATAAGGGAATCCAGGCCGCCTGCTTCTCATCACTTGGCACAGAAACGTCATGTAAATTTCATGACCGCAGCATGTTACCGCTGCCAGTTCCTCGCTTTGAGTCAGATTCACTGGGACACCCAGAAAAGCCATGAGCATTCATCTTTAATAATGCTGTTTTTGTCTCTATTTGATGCTCTCAATGAAAGATTTAGGGAGACGTTTAATCCTTTGGGTCTAGTCAGGTGCTCAGCGGGTGATGCCACTGCTGCTGTCCTGGTGATGAGACCTGCAGCGAGGATGGAGGGAGGCAGGGTGTAGACTGACAAGCAGACAGACGACCATGGCTGCTAATACAGCAGAGAGAGGGAGGTGCTGATGGCCTGTTGCCAAGGTGACACAGGCCAGCCGGGTTCTGTCTCATTTGCAGATGCAAACGAGACCTTGCAGCTCCAACCGACGCTTGCTAAGCCTCCTCTGGAGACATAAACTCCATCCCCTCCTCCCCGGAGGAAGCTCCTGCTTACACCTGAGCTGGGAAGAAAGGAGATATGCAGCTATTTATTTGCTTTTCACGTTTGCTTGTGATGTGCGTCTTTTGTGCCCTGTCTGTCTTTGCTCCTTAGGGAGAGGACTGCTTATAGTTTTTAAGTGTCCCACAACCCCCACATTGACATCTTCCCTCCTTGTCTGCTCTCCTACTTCATTGATTCCCTGTGTTGTATTGGCCCTTTCAGAGAGGGGGGCTGATAGCAGCATGTGCTTCTGAATAACAGCCCTCAGCCAACGCAGCACTCCACCCCAGTGACAACAAAAAAGGCAGCCTCCTTTGTTTGGCCGGAGGTAAACAGCTGGGAACAGATGATGCCGGCTGAGCTGATTTACGTGGCCACGGCTACCGTGGGGACAAGGTTTTGTTGTGATAGGGACAAACAGATGAATGGGGAGGGAGGGAGAGGAGGAATACAGAGAGAGAGAGAGAGAGAGAGCAGGAGAAGTCAAGTCAAATAAAAAAAGAAAAACAATAATGCATTTATTTGAAAATCCTCTCTTGAGTACACAAACACACCTGACAATAAATAAAACTCAATCCCCAACAACAAAAAACTCTGTTTTCCTCTTTTCAGCAAACACAAACATGGCCCATTTTGTCGTGAATTATAATAAGCAACAACCGGTCCACAGAGAAGAGAATTATCCTGTGCTGTGTTGTTATAATTTGGAGGTACAGAATCCAAAACAGTAATAATGAAACTGCCACTAACAAGTGTGGCCAACGCGCACTTATGAGAAACACCACATATGCTGCACAGAGTAAATCCTGAATGGTTAAATGATCATGAATAATTAGGGCATTCTCTCACTGAGCAGATGTCTCTTTCTGCCAAACACTGCTCCTCACAAGAACGAAGGGCCGAGCCAGATAAGCCTGGTGGAACAGCAGCGCGGGGGACTGGGATGGAAGATTGAATCCTCTGACCTGTTATACAATCAACCATGTGTTTACAATCACACACACATACATATATAATGCCCAGTCTCACAGTGTGCACACAGTTGCTGATCAGTGCCCCAAGCCTCCTGACCCTCCCCCAAAACACATAAGCACACTACACTAACATTATTTACGAGCTCCCACTTCAGCCCCCTGAAGTCTGGAGAGACTGCGGCAGCACGGCCCCACTTGGCTACGTAGCCATTGTGTCAGTGAACCCATAAATTACTCACCGTGCCCCTCAAATATTGATAAGGCAATCATCCATCTCACTAGTACATTTTGTTGTTGAGCTCCAAGATTGCACCCACTTCCTGTAATACTGGCTGCCATGAACAAAGACAAGCTACATCTGATCATTAGTTTCCTCCCATGGTGCGTTGTTGCATCACACTGTGAAAAATGTATGCTTGTCTTCCCCGAAAAAGGAGTTCTTATATCCTTACCTCAGAAATGGATGAGTTAATGGAGCATGGGGACAGTTTAGTCAGGGAAACAAGGTATCACACTGATTTTGCAATTAGGTTTTTTTTTCTCCTCTATCCTTATTGCATTCTTTTACATTGTTTATTGGCAGAAATCGAATATACTACCCATGTTTGTACATGGGTAGTATAAGTGTAATCACTTAAAAATAAAACAGTTTTGTTGCCTTAGAATAAGCCTTTTATATGTTCTTAAGGCAGGGGGCTTGCTTTATGGAAGTGGCCATTTAGTGCTGCCATTTTTGTCCAAATAGCTAGCTGTAGAATTAGTTTTACATTTGAAGAAAAAGCTTACTACACAAATGAAGAAGAACGACATTCGTTCTGGTATATGAAGGTCTAAATGTGTTTTGGGAAAGGGAGGGTTGAGTGTACAAGTCATTTTTATACACTGGGGCAGGGGTCTTCAACCAGTTACCCGCAAGTTACCAGTAGCTCCCAGTCCCTTTCCAAGTAGCTCGCCAAAGGTTCCAATAATCGAACATTAAACCTGCTTACATTTTTATCTAATCAAACTCAGAGGTGTCCCGCCTCCTTCAAACACTTAATGTTTATTTGCCATGACAAACAGTCATGCTGCTGTCAGTTTGATGAGTGAGTGGTCTTGTGAGTTGGGCAGAAACAATGGCCGCAACAACTACTCAGACCAGTAAGAACCCAAAAAACATTCTATTTTCACAAGGAATTGGAATCAGTTTTGTTTCACGAGTGTAAATGACAGGTGCGAGTGTCTGATCTGTGGAGCTGGCATTATAGTCGGTAAAATATGTAACATGGAACACCTTTTTTTTTACCAAAGTCCACATACACTTTCCTCATAGCAGTCTATGAAACAGAAGATAAAATGAGCTGAAAACAATAAGCCGTGTAGGCCATGTAGGTGTATTTGTAAATTCATTGTTTTATATTGACAGTTTTATATTTTAATTTAATAGAGTGTGAGATATACTAGAAAGAAATGCTCACTGAAAGACAAAATACACATGAATTAAATAATATATATTTCTGATATGTTTATTACCAAATGTGACTTTTGTAAATGCTCATGCAAAACAAAATCATTCAGTTTGTTGAAATAAGCTACGAGAATATACTGTATGTTTAAAAACAGGAGTAGCATTTTGTCAAAGTAGCTCTCAGAAGAAAAAAGGTTGGAGACCTCTGCATTAGACCTTTAACATTTTTTTTGTCAAAGGCTACAATTGTACTACCTACTTTTCATGTATAAATGCCGACATTGTTGCTTATCATTTGCACAACGAATGCATTTCCTGAATTCAAAATCCTGAAAACCCAGCAACAGCCTGAACAAGGAAAAAACATTCACTTCCTGACAACTTGATAATCATGCTGTGAGTGGAGAACACCTTTCACACTTATAGTACTTTTCCACTACACAGTTCTAGCGCGGCTCGGCTCAGCATGGCTTGACTATACTTGATTTGGTATGTTGCATGTTGTTTTGCATTTCTATGGTACCTCCTCAGTGTGGACAGTCGCCCTGACGTTGTTTTATACGTGACACAAACTAAAGTGACGGTCAAAGCCGTCCTTTTCAAAGTACTGAATCACTAGGATCAGTAAATTAAACGATTAGTTCAGCACTTCCTGCATGAACGGAGCGCAGACTCCGTCTGACACAGTCACTGGACTAAAATACCATGGAGGGGGTTGTGATTCGGCTCACGATCTCCGGCTTTCAGCAGTGCTTTTGCTAAATACACCAGACTCTTCTGTTTATGGAGATTATAGAAATTTCCTTGTTAAATGTTGGGGATTAATGCATGTCTTTTAGGATTTTTAAATCTTTTTAATCTATCCATGCTTCCGCATTGTTCAGTTTGAAAGCTGTGTCGGATGTCGTGATCATGACTTTTCCATTGATGACACTCACTGCCAATCAGGGGCTGAGACGTCATATAGTATCGGCCCAGTACTAAAAGGTACTAAAAAAAGTACCAGGTACTATCGCTTGTGGGAAAAAAACAACAACAACAAAAAAAAAGACCGAGTGGAGTTGAGCTGTGCTGTGCCGGGACGTGCTGGAACTGTGTGGTGGTAAAGTGTCATCAGATTCACATTGTGTTTGTGTCATAAACCCAATTTTGTCTGATATTGGTATTGGTGAATTGCATTTGTAGTCAGAACTTGGAATTTCCGAGATCCTTGAACTCAGACTTCCCGTGCAGAAACTCAGAGCAACCTTTCCAACCTCGACGTGGGATTCCAAGATGGCTGTTTATACGGTTTAATTTCAACCACAGACATGTTGCTATGCTGTTGCTATGCTGTTTCTGTGCACAACATACCATGTAGAGCTTGTTATCAACTAGTATTGCCAACAAAGGCTAGCCTGAGATACGTTTGTGTCCGTGTTTTGTCTGACTTGAAGTGGAGGGGGGAGGCCACTCCCACTTCCAACGTCTGAGCTCCAATGTAAATGGAACACAGCATATTTTCTGAAACTAAGTGCCAAGGACAGATCAGTTTCCTGATTAGATTGGTATGCACATACCAAGTGTACCTGAATGGTCACATGATGCATTTATGTGTGCTTACTGTACTTAGACACAAATTACTCTTATATGGAGCTAAAACCCTCATGTGGATACCAATCAATTTTATCTGAAAACGCTCCTTTTCAAATGAAAAAGTAGTCGTATGGATGTAGCCTTAAGTTTTCTCCTTAAATTGTTATTCTCTGTGTGATTTAGTTCTCAATTGATTTAACTCTGCTAATGAGCTTCTCAGGATTCCTGCTGCAGGTGGATCCATACAGCTTTTCCAGTAGAAGCTAAAGGGTGTGGTTGAACAGTTTTTGGGAAATTGGCTCATTTGTGTTTTTGTTTGTGCAGTGCACGATGAGACAATCAATGTCAGTCTCATGTATTTATGTAAGGAAGCCATAGAGCCAGCAGCCAATTAGCTTAGCTTAGCATAAAGCCTGACGTTTGGGGTGAATAGTAGACCAGACTGCCGGCATAGCTTAAACTCGCCTATTGACTCGTTTTTTTCTAAGCTTCTATATTCTGTATAAAAGCAGAAGAAAACATACTATTTCTCTCACTAGTTAAAGCATGTAGCTCTTAAAATATGGACTTATTTTACAGCTTAAACTAACATTGTGATCAATGAAGTGAGGTTTTTTTTGGCTCATCGAACAATCATCCCTCTAGCTTCCTGTTGAGTTTACAGACATGATTGTCATTTAAAGTTATTTAATATATACAGTATTCTATAAAATATAATAAAATGCTGAACAATACTTTATTGGAAAATTTCCATTATACAGTTCTAGAACTACTCAGCTCGACTTGACTCTGCTGATTTTTTTTTTTGCCTTTCCATTAGGGTTAGTGCCTGGTACTTGCTGTTTTCTGGTACCTGCCCTGGCGACCACCTGCCACTGATTGGTCAGAATGTCGTCAAGGGAAAAGTCATGAGCATCCGACATAAGAATCAAACCCACCATTTTTAAAAACAAAAAAAAAGGCGTTAAAACAAGCATACATGGCTGCTGAAATACACCGTGGTCTGTCGTTGAGGTGCAGACATTCCTTTGTTTGGTGGCTGAAGAGAGGATCAAGAGAGTGTGTTTTATGTTGCATATAAAACAATCACAGCAGTTTTGCGCAAGCTGTGCTATGACAACCCCACCAACATTGAGGAGGTCCTATAGTAATGAAAACGACGTGCCTAATACTCAAACCGAGTAGAGTTGAGTCAAGCCAAGTATAGTTCTAGAACTGTATATGGAAACGTGTCATATTATTATATTATACATAAGGTGTTCAGCATCAGTCATTTGATCTCCATCAGGGAATTTTTATGTGGTTTCAGTGGGTTATATCAGTCCAAAAGGAGGATTCAGGGTTTTTTTTCACTAAAAGCTAATATATCTTGTCAGCTTCTACTAAATGGTGGAGTGTAGAATGCATATATGTCATTAATAACTCCCAAAGCCTTTCCCAATTAGTCTCTGGGAACTGAAGTGAACAGCAGCTCTAAAATCTGTCCCCAGTGACCAGCTGCATTTCAGCAGTCATGGGCCAGTGGTTTTTATCATGTATAAATGCATTAACAGTATCTAAAGGTCATGTCATGGTGGGCAGAATGAGGTATATTCAGTGGTCCAGCTCACTGATTCAACCTGACTGCTGTAAATCCGTGGACAGCAATAACTGCCAGAAACACCACTATGATGGCAAGCAAATGAGTTCACATGTAGGTGTCATGAAAATAAAAGGCACTGATGTATAGATTTGTCTCTCCTTTGAGGGGAGCCTTGAACTGTGCAGTTTTAAAGCAGGGGAAACAATAATCGGTCATTATTTGGCGGATTGAATGATGGAGATTCTACACGGACAATGGGGAACAAACAGTTCAGCACTTGATGTGTATTGATTTTAAACGGCTTCCTGTACATGCTGCGGGGCTTTTTGAAGAGCCTTGAAGGCTTCAGGTATGGCTGTATTTTAACAGGAAACAAAAAAAGTGAGTCAAAGAGAGACAGTGACAAAGACGCCACTGCTGCGCTGTGAAGAGCTGTTGTTTTTTTTTCTCTTTCCTGTATTGAACTCGGATGAACCGAGAACCAAGAACGCGCCTCAAAACTGTAGCTCCATGACAGTGACAAACTTGCTGTGAAAGACACCCCAGTTTTTCATCCCCGAATTGTCATGACTGGATGAAGCAGAGGCATCTTGTGGCTACAGACATCTTGTATTCCGTCAAAGTCCCTGCCAACCTCTGCTGAGTACAGAAACTGTCACTTTACCACGTCACACAAAGCTTGACGCGCGAAACAAGAGAGCAACTTGTGGGTTCACTCTGTGAATGCAGTCAATTATGAGTTGACTCTGAGTTGCCTTTGTCGTCCTGTGACGTTCATGACTCATGTGCATCACAAGTCAAACAGTCATGTGCTCATGCTTTGATAACTGGTGGCAGGGGAACTGTGTGTGTCGGCCTAGCTTAAAGAGAATCTAAACCCATCAAAGCCCGTCAAATACTCCATGCTTGTTGTGTGCATGCATGAGTGTGGAAGTATGTGTCCTGATCACCACGTTGCCAGGAAATCCCCACAGGAGGCGGTTTTGTTGAACCTCATCCCATTTCAGTGATAATGCCATCATTGTCCCTTTTGGTAGGGGATGGAAATGAGCTATGCTCTGGTCTTATGGGTGACTTGCTGTCATAATCAAATAAGTCTCTGTTCGGCGTGGATCACCATACCTATTGTTGATTATTATCCTCTCTCATGTATGCGGGATGGGTTTGTGAATGGGATGAGTTTATGAATAATTAAAAGAGAACAGCAGCATTGTAGTGTTTTGACAAAATGTGAAACCTTTCAAAAGTTTGTGTTTGATTTTTTTTTTACGCACCAGCAGTGCTGTTGGCCTCGTGTAGGTGTTTCAGCTCCTCATGGCACAAAATGGCTCATCACACTTCTCTCTCAACAAGGAAGCACAGTTACTAAAGCTGACTTGGGAATATCGGCTTGTAATCTTGCCCTTGGCAGATACAGCAAACTGACCTTGTGTCGCCATTTTTGAATAAACCGCACATCTTCCAAAGTGTACCGGGAGGTGTGGAAAAAAAAAATCCCTGAGCCAGCTGGAAGAAAAATCTAAAAATTTGTCAAATTGATTGTTTTTTACTACAGAGAGCTGCCCATTCTGTTTTAGCAAATGCTCACTCTCAGCTCGGGGAGACTTTCGTATCCTATACCAGCATCATCTAATCATCTAATCATCATTTAATTTAACATAAATACAGGTTAGGGGACAGTTCACATAAGACATGGTTCAATGCAATTGGAAATACCAACAAAAAAAGGCAGTGATATGATAGAATGTAATGTTCTTTGTTATTTCTCTCTGCAACTTAATTATGAATACACTTCCAATTTTAGTTTCATGAAGTTGAGTTTTTATGATTGAGGGGCTCTATTAGACATATAACTTAACCCTTGTTGTTTGACTTAGGGCCCCGTCAGGACATAATAACAAATGTTATGTGGCTTCAGGGTCTCATTAAATATTGGGATGAATCTGGGCCTGGGCCCGATAGGCTCATTCAGTCATCATTCCTTGATTACATTTACATTATTATATAAGCGTAGTATTATTAATATCATGTCATTACTAATGGATGCTTTCCTGTCTCCTATGTGTTATCTTAACTTGCCTTGTACTTGGATTTCCAATTCGGAAACTAGGAGCATCCTCTCATACCCCGACATGGGATTCTGAGGTGGCTGCAATCATGCAACCTGCAACATGTAACAGTCAGTCAGTGGTGCACGTAGCACTGTCTAATTTTTATTTTGTGCACAAAATACCCTGCAATGGCCAGCCCGCTATGTTTGCATTTCCGACTTCTCAACTGAGACGACTTCCGATGTAAATGGAATGCAATATATTGTGTTGTGTAGACTACTTATTTTACATTTGAAGCTTGAAGAGTGTTGGCGAACGGTATTTCTGCCCCCTGGATTAGAGTGTGGGTACTGCCCTGAGTGACAGACTTTTTTCTACACACTCAAAATCAGGTTTACTGCTTGCACTGTAGCTTCATTACTGTGATGGTACACGTTATTATACCACTAATACAGGTACTTATCTTTTGAGTGTTGGAGATAATCCTTTCTGAATGTGGGTAAGAAGCGGGATGCACCCTGGACAAGTCACCAGCCTATCACAGGGCCAGTATACCGAGACAGGCAATTCGCATTCACACCTACATTTGCTAAAGAGTCTCTAATTAGCTAAACCCCCATCTGCATGTTCAGAGAAACCCCACACTTAGATGGGGAGAACATTCATACACAAAGAGACCCATACCACCCAGTAAAGCATCAGCTAAAAATCTGTAGACTGCTCAAGGTCTGTATTTAGCACTGTAAAGCTGCAGTAGGCAGGACCACATGGAAAATAGTTTGATCTTTGAGTTCCACCCACATGTTATTAAAATATTAACATTTAGGGATTGCTGCTGCTCTCTAATACTGAGCTCCTCTCTGCAGATGAGCACAGACAGCTACAGCAGTTTCATTCATGTCAGATGACCCAAGGCAAAACTCTGCTAATATGGACATTTTTTATTACATATATTGTCACACTCACTTTAAGACTCTTCCTGTCTCTGCAGTGTAGAAAGTTGTTGCTGGTGCTGGTAGCAATCATTTCATCAGGGATGTGTATGTAGAATAGATGTAGTGGAGCAATGGGAATTTCCGTTTAACTTGATTGGCATTATGTTGAAAGAGAATGAAATTGTTAATCAGTAATTTCGAATAAATCCTGGCCATTGAACCTTTAATTGCGCCTCGTTCTGCGCAGGTTACATGTATGGATTAGAAGATGTTGCTGCATTTCTATCAGCAATGAAGGTTGTTGCATAAAACATAGAGCTAGCACGGCGAGGCTTCCAGAACATAGCCATGGTAAGTGTAACCCTGTGTAACTCTTCTTAAGGAAAAACAGGGGTTGTCCATGGTTTTGAACTGTGTTGGTTGCACTAAAACGCAGTCAATGCAGATTTTGACATTTTGGCACCACCATTGCTGGGAACCAGCCTGAGACACGGAGGCTTGTGCCAACAGGCACACAAAGAAAAATATTAGCCACTTAACAAAAGGCTAGTCTAATAAAAACTAGATTTTCATGAGAATGTTTGTATTTATTTTTTCTCATTAGACAGCTTTTTCAACTGGAGACAGAATTTTTCAAGTCCATTGAGAAAACTAGTGATTTTACATTGCTTCACAGAGCCATTTTTTTACATCACTGCCACCTCCATCAGTTAGTTGAAATGTGTTCGTTTGTGACTTCAGTGTTTTTAGTCATTTGTTCGGTTTTACCTAAGAGACACAAACTGTCAAGCTAAAAACAATTATTTTATCTATTGGATTTGGTGCACGAGAGTGAGCACTTAAGTTTCCGTCCAGAAAAGGCTGTCTAGCATTGAGGAAAAGGTGGCGTGGATTTTATTAGCTGAGCTTTTTGTTAAATGGTTCTTAAATGGTCTTATCCCTGCAGATTGTCACTAACAGTGATATTTTTTAAAAATACTGACATTAAACACAATTATTAAACAGCTTATAGTCCCTCAATCTATTTTATAATGGAGCAGAGGAAAGACAGAAGCAAATAAAAAAAAAATAACCCTAAAGCACATGTTCAGGTACTGATGAATAGCAGTTTCCAGCCACACAATCTTCATCAAAGCAATGACTCATCATGCTGCAAAGGTGCCTGCAATCAATTGATTAGCACTCGAGTGTAGAACTGGAAAATTTAAAATGAAAACGTCAAAGTGCGGCACAATGTGTCACACTGGGGAGTGTTAAACGCGGCAATAAAGGACAAGCCCAGTCGCCGAGCATGTTATTTTGGTCATAAACCAGCCATTCCTCCTGTACAAACATGCCATTTAAAATTTATTCGGAAGGGTGCTGCTGCAGTAACACTGCCATGTCCAGAGATTAAAGGCCAAACCTACGCCAACACGGTGCATCATACTTTAAGGGCTTTTGACACATGGACACACAAAATGTCTTTCTCTGTATTTACGGGCCACGTCTTCAATAAAACAATGCTAAACATGCAGCTCAAACAATATTACGCAAGCGTTTGATAGCTCTTTCTGAAGAAATGCAAAGTGAAACTTTATTGTTCTGCAATAGGATTACCGTGGTGAATGTATTTACCAGTACTGACTTGTACTTGTTCCTGTCCCATGCTATTTTCTCCCACTGACTAAACACCATGCAGCAGGGTGAAGGTCAAAACAGAGGCAGCAGATAAGACGGACCGCGGAGAGGAGGAAGAATGGAGGAGGAGAGGGGAGGGCGTACTCCCTGACCGCAGAGCACAGTGTCTTATCTTGTCCTCTGTCCTCCCTGTCGTTATCTCCCGCACATGGACGTTGAGACTTCACACAGCTGTTTTCTGACAGCGGAAATTGAAATAAGAATGCACTGTTTTATAAAGAAGAGTGTTGCATCGCTTAACAAGTCATGTAGAGGGGAAAACTACTTACAGGCAGGGTCGACCACAATCTGAAAACTGTGGAATCTGGCAGGGGCCAATAATGTTATAAAGTTGTTCATGGAAAAATAGACATAGATATTCTGGAAAATAAAGTTTTTAAAAAAAAAAAAAAAAAAAAGAGTGAGTAATTTTGTGTCTGAATAGGTCGGAAAGTGTCACGTTGAAATTCATTGGCGCAACCATGCAAAATAGATGGTGCTCAGAGCTGTGTGGCCAAATGGGAACTGAATTTCTCCTTATATTTCTGTATAAAAAAGAGGACAGGGTGACATTTTTACCTGCATTCATAGCAGCAGTTTAAACAGTCGCAGAGCTGGATCAGTGTCAAATGAAGCGATGAAACTGTGGAATGCCATGCAGTGCTGTCATATTAAACATCAAACACTGACATGCTTTTTAAAATTCACACTCTGTGGTGGCAATATGCCCGCCTGCTCATGCAGAACACAGGGCCCTTTTAAAAACAATAAAATTACAAAAAGTGGCCAATGGGATGTGCAAAAGCTAAACCTGCACAACACTATTGTAAGCTCACGACACTTCATCCCTAAATGTGTTTGCACTTCAAGCAAGATGCAATTAATGGCAATTACAAGGAAATCAGGGGAATTTTGACACACCTATATTATTCACATTATAGCTTAACTATGCGGGATTGTTAAATGGTCTGTACAACTGTATTTATATGGCACTTTTCTAGTCTTGGTGGCCACTCAAAACTGCTTTACCCAACAGCTTTTCCCATTCACCCATTCACTCACACTTTCATACAGTGCATTTATGTGTAGCACATTTTCTATCACTCATCTTTCATACCTATTCACACACTGCCAGCACAGCCGTTAGGAGCAACATGGGGTTAAGTGTTAAGAGCTGAAAGATGACTCATTCTCCTACTGAGCTACACTTACACAAAAATACTAATGGATATATTCAGTTCCTGGTAATAAACCCTCTTTAATGAGACTTACTAGCCCTTTAAGAAAAAGAAGAGGAAAATCTACAGCCAACAATGAAGAGGAGAGGAGAGCTTACTCGGATCAAGAGCTTAACCTTTACCATTTCACTACTTCAGGACAGACTTCTGTCAGACAGCAGTACACATTTACTTCTTTGAATATTTTAAATACATTATCACATTAATGTGATAATGTCAAAATCATTCATATTGGGTAGATGTGTAATTTTTGTACAAATATCTTGGTTCAGAATCCAAAGTTGTAATATCACCTCAGGCGCTATGGTAAAATGTTCAACAGAATATAAATGTGCAAAGAAATCAAATGTAAAAAGCAGTTGCCTGGTGTCCATAAAGGCCTCTGCACATTCATCCCTGTGTTTTTGCTTTTGCTGTTATAAATGTGGGTGGGATTTAGCAAATGGTCCACTCACGAAAGAGTGTTAGTCAACTCACAAGTGACTGTAAAATCTTTTCCTGGAGCAGTGGGCAGTGTTATATGAAATAGCTTCCTCAATTTTGGTTTGTGTTCACTGAGGTCAGCACGTTCAAGATGACCTGCAGTGACTCCCTGGTGCAAATTAACCAAACATGCGTGCTGTGTGGAAGCTCAGCAACAGCGTACTTGTCCTCCATAAATCCACGTTTAGCAGCAATTCAACAGCAACAAATTGTTATGCTTCTCCCCGCCAGTAAATTTTTATGTATTAAAGCTTAAATACAATTGCACTGTTTTACTGTGCATAAGTCTCAGGCCACCATTAGATTTGTTGTTTTAGCAATGCTATAATGACCATCCTGTACAATTATTTCTCAATCACTTAATTGGAACACATCCTGAAAATATGGAGGAAACACATATGCAGTTTGAACATCTTTTTTTTTTTTTTTCAGAAAAAACAAACAACAAAAATGCTTCTATAATATCAAATATTTAGTGTGACCTACATTTCCACTTGAACAATAACACAACCATGGCTCTTTAAAACCTGGAATGGAACGCTAATGTTATTGGTAAAACTTGTGTTTCTCCTACTATTTCATGCCAACAAATAGCCTGGTTTACTCAAGACATGTTGGAGCATCACATACACATGTTGCAAAAGTTGAACTCATTGACAGGTTGATCATATAGTAGAAGACTGACTTTTAGTCACATCCTTTCAATCTAAACGCCAATGACCACAAAACTGACATTAAAACAACAAATGCACAGTGTGTGTGTATATATATATATATATATATATAACAACTGCCTTTTGGTTTTATTCTGTGCCCTCTATCCTTGATTCATGGTATCTAACAGTAATATCCAGGGATGAGCCTTGAGTGGATCTTGGATAAGCCTGTAGCCCTAAAGCTTAGGTCCCCACCCCCACCACTCCACTGCTTGTTCTTCTCTCTCTCTGTCTCTTTTTCTTTCTCCCCAACACACACATACAGAGACTCGAAAAAGCACTACAGACTCCTCTTTGCCAATTTAATAAAGAAAGACTTTGTCATGCGTATCTCTCCCACAGCTTCCTGGCCAGAGTGACAACAGTGTGGGTGAGTGGAAAAACAGGAAGAGGACAGGAGGAATATAGGCAGATCTAGTGGGCAGTGGATTTGCCTGTGTGTGTGTGTGCGTGTGCGTGTGCGTGTGTGTTGAGGCATGTGCATGTGTATATTCAGCACACCATATGTGCTCACTAGGACATTTAGATGGGAAAGTAATTTAGATCAGGAAGGCGAGTGATAGCTGTTTCCTGGTGGGTACTTGAAGCTTTCACCACTTGTTTAGGACTCGAAGATGACTCCAATATTTATAGCACTGGCTAGGAACCACTCAGTATGTTTACACTACATAAAAATATATTTAAATTGGGCCATTGCAACTAAATCTTTTAAAAACGCATGTAAACATGTTTGACGAAATTTAATTTCAGACTAATGACACTTTTCCACTATGGAGATCCAGCATGATTTGGCACAGCTCGACTCTACACAGTTTGGGTACTACATGTGTCGTTTTCATAACTATACTCAAAGTGGGCGGGGTCATTATAGCATGGCTGCACAAAACTGCTGTGACATCATTTAATACGTGACAAACTAGTGACGAGCATAGCAGTTATTTCCGGTGTACTGAATCCTAAGAATCAATCAATCATAAAAAGATCTGTTGAATACTTCCTGCATGACCGGAGCACAGATTACATCTGACACAGTCCTCGAGCTCATATATGGCAGAAGGGGTTGAGATTTGCCTTAGGATCGTTGGATTTCTGCAGTGCTGTCTCTAATTACACCAGACCCTGCTGTCAAATATTGAGAGTTCAGAAATTGGTCCTGGAAAATCCTTGAAGTCCTTGAATTTGATGCCAACCAAGGTGTGGAAACCCTGTAATAACTGTAATAACTGAAAGCTAAACTGGATTCCACTTTATACAATAAGCTGAAAGGGCATCTATCTGCAACTTAGTTAACCGTGCATGGACACATACTTGATGTTTCTACTGGTATTCATCTATGCTGGTTAAGATAACTTAATTAATCCCCAGTAGGAGAAAGTCAACCTCTTCATTTTATCTATCCTCTACTATGAATCACCCAAGAAAAAGGGGCAGTGGGCAGCCACCGATAAGTGCCCTGGGTGATGGGCTCTGCCTTTACCCTGACACGTTCTGATGGTAAGAGGGAATTGGAGCTCCCACATGAACATGGAAAAAACCATGCAAACTCAACACAAAGCACCTGGGACAGACTGGGACTCAAACCCCAGACCTTTCTACTGTGAGGCAACAGGGTCCAACAGAGCACTTGTGTGTGTGTGTGTTTTTTTCTTCTGGCATATATCTGTGTGTGAGCAGATAGACTGCTTCAAAGCTTTACTCATACTCCTGTCATATCAAATACAATTTGAACATTAGGTAAAAGAAATCATATGACCCTCAGTGTTAATACTGCTGCAGTGGCTGCAAATAAATGAGGGTATGAGCACTGATTAGTGTCACAAAAATTTAAACTGCTGCAGATCAGGTGATGACAGCTGAGGAGGCGGTCTCTAATGTGCCCCGAGGACTGATTGCAATCATGCAGCTCAGAAATCTGACCACATGTTTCCTTAAACCACCTCCAGAGTGTAATTTCTGTGACCGGACACTTTCAGGGTGAATTCAGACCCATACAGTCTGTGCGTGATCAGATCACAAAGTGTGAACGTTAATACAGGTATGACCGCTGTCTTACAGAGGAGGATTTAAGAGGATAGACAGATTGGTCGATATAAAGATGAGATTTACATGCCAGGGAAGTAAAATAAAACGTTTGAGAAGATAAGGACAGCTATAAAAGAAGGTAGATAGTAACAACAATGAATAAATAGTGCAAATTAGCAGTTTTGTGATATTGTATCAGAATGGAACATAAGTAAAAATCCACACGTTTTCATTTTGTGCAAAGTACGGATTGAGAGGCTGGCCAGGTTTTTCTCTGTCAGACAGAGCAGATGTGTGGAACAGTTTTATTGCTTGTGGCAAGAATGATTTCCCGCACCGGTCCTTGTGACTGCCCAGTGTGTTGTGGAGAGGATGAACAGAGTGAAAGTACTATAGCTTATCACAACCATTTGGCTTGACTTGTTATTAATTATTAATTCATTGATAGCTATCTGGACTAAGGTCGGTTAAAAAAAACTCTTCGTTTAAGATATCCATTAATAATAATTCACAAAATCAGAAAATTAAATTGCATCGATCTTTTAATATGCCATTTCCTGGACTTGACCACGATGGTCTTGCTTGACCACAAGCTGTTAAGTTGGCAGATTAATCACTTGCCATTTTTCACATTTTTCACTCAAGAGGACAGTTTAGGCTGATTGTGTCCTCCCCTGACACGTCCTGGCGACCAATGGCTCACAGCTGTACAACATGGTGCTTACTGTCGCATGCATAACAGACAGACTAACAGGGAAACATCTCCTAAGTGGAGGTAATAAACATTCGTGATTGGATAAGTTACCAGTTATTTCCATTTGGTACTGCCACACCAGGTAGTGGAAAACACTTAATACATTTAGAGGACTGCACCCAATTTATACTGATGGAAAAAAAACACTAACTTCCTAATATCAACCATTAACAGACTTTGTGACGGGAAGAGCACAAAGGCCATAGGGGAAACTTTATCCACACGCAGAGCTTTTGGGAGGAACACAATAATGCATTATTTGTGTTTTCTTTGTCGTACAGCATGATTGCTTTCCAGAATGTCTCTCTTGGGGAGGAATTTTAGTTCATTCAGTGACACTCAACTGTCACTGAATGCACTCTAAAAGATACACTGTACCATTTCCAACTTGGTTGTTCTTTTATAAGTACCACAGAAACAACAGTAACGCCCCCACAGAAACAACAGTAACGTATCCCCCCCCCCCCCCCCCCGTCTTTTCTATTTCTGTAATTTCTGCACATTTTCCCTCATTCTCTCATATTTTCCGTCAAAATAATTTTGCTGCTGTCAAAGATGCTGTAACCAACTGCCTGAGTACTAACTGTGTGTCCAAACAGATTTCTGCTGCGAGTGAGTCATTTGGTAAATATAGAGAGTGACGGCACTGACTTTCAATTTGGACTCAGCTGTTTAACAGTCGTAGCTGGAACACATAAACATGTGAACATTGCAGCAGAGATGCACATGCACACAGCTGTCGGTGGTTTGGGTGTTCAGGAAAGACACTGGATTCTGCACTGCATACATGTAGGAGATGCAACTGCAATGTGCCAACACAGCGTGACATGAAACCTCGGCTCTAAAATAGGTCATTTCTTAGATTGTACAATGTTGGAATTGCCTCGAGTGTTATTGCACCAATGTATCAGCGGATGAGACCTGCTTTTGCTTGACAGCCAGATTGGCTCCACAGATGTTGGACACAAAAATGAAATTATGCCCAGAACTGTCCAGATAGTGGACTCCTGTTGTTTTTGTGAGACTGAGGTGCCGTCCAGCTCAATGTCATGTTTACATGATCAGATTTATTTTGCAGAAGCGAAAAAAAAAAAAGGTTCACCTCGGACTACCCTTTCCTAACACGGGCATATCTGTTCGGTGAGACGAGCAGTGAGTCCACAGGTACATGCGCGTGCATGCGCGGGCTAAAACCTTTGCCTTCTGTGCACGTGGATAGGTGTTGTGTTTGTTTATGGTGGGGAAGAGTGCCATGGGGTGCTGAGAGCCCTGCCACAAACCCGACTCCTCCTGACATCTGTGAGTCAATTAGCTTACTGAAGAGAAAACATCCCTGCCCCCTCTTTCCCACACCCTCCCTTCCCCTCCATCCAATCCCTTCCTCCACCAAAAAAACTCCAACCAGACAGCCAGGCAACCAGTTACATGGTGGAGCATAGCAGCTCCTGTCTGCTTCGGCTGGTGTGAGGCGCTGGGGGGGGGGAGGGGCGCTAGTCAGAGCCAGGGCCAGGGGGGGTGAGGAGGTTGGATGTCAAGAATGTGGCTCATGGTCTGCTCTTTTGTGTATTTTGTGCAAGATGAATAGGCTCATGGTAGGCTGAGGTGCAGTCCCCCATTGATTTGTGTGTTGGAGAAGCCTGAAGGCCCTGGCCCAGCCCTCTTGAAATGAGACAGACAGATAATGAATGCTGCTGGGTGAACAACTTCAACGCCCACTACATATACAGTAGCTATAATTGTTCCAATGTGTTATGTCCTGCTTAGCTCATACATGTCGTAATATTGCATGAACCTCTGTGTCTCTCTAATGCCGTGGTCAGCAACTGGCGGTCTGTGGGCCAAAACCAGCCCACCACCATTTGCATTTGGCCCCATCAGCAGATGATTTCAAAAATAAGATTTTTCAAAAATGGTTTTAGCTTATCCCCATAAAAAATGACAATTTCATACAGAATTCAGAGCCTTCATTCTGAAAAAAAATATGAACTGATTGAAAGAGATTCTGTTGCTAGAACAGTTTTTGTCTGACTAAAGAAGTTTTGTACAAAATTGGATAGTTTAGAAGAAAATATTGAATTGCTAAGAAAAAAACATACTTGCTGGCCCCCACTCTAATATCTAATGTCCACCTCTCTGTGCATGGACACCCGTACTCTATTTCCAGTGGTGAAAAACAAATTGAATCCCAGGTTTAAACAGGTTTTTGTCAAGTGGAAATGTGTTTAATACTGGTTTTTTGAATCGGCTGGTATTAGTGGACCCGAGTGAACAAATTAATTTCTTCCTTCTTTGTCCACGTTCAGCAACACAAATCCTGGCCTCATTTTGGTGCAAGGGTAAGACATTCACGAGTCATGAATGCCTTACTTTTTTATACAACTTGGGACAATGCTCAGCAACTTTTTTTATTTCATCTTGCTTCATATAATTTGATTTTATCAGCGCCCTAAAATCATTTGCCTGATAATGAGTTTAAATAAGGGACTGGAGTAAAAGAAAACATTGTCAGTGATGTGGTGTTGTTGTTTTCTTCTTCCAACTCGTTTTGTCTCTGGCACATTCATGATGTCACATTTCATGTGTGGGTGACACCGGGGTGAAGAAAACACCACAGTGCAGACCAAGCACTGGTAAGAGCAATGGTGTTAATCGCCTTTTTAATGGGTTCACCCTGGTTCAAAAATCCTTGCTACAGCAGCTAATTTCACTGTGAAAGAGGCTTTATTGTTTGTAAAAGCTGGTGTGAGGACCGTTCTTTTTCTGTGCCTGGTGCATCCCTTATTCCCCTCCCCACTCGTCCCGAATGCCCTCTATGTCCTGAGGCTATAGCTGTGGAAATATGCTTCAGTCACATTGCTAATTATTTAAGAGTCGTCACCTCATTACCAGAGCTGGGAGATAATGAATGATTAATGGGTCATTCTTTGCATCATCGCTATATGTTCTCCAACTCCCTTCTTCCATTATAGCTACTTGCTTGACAGGTTGTGCTAGCTCCTGTTGTCCATTTAGTCTGCGCATCCCCCACACTCCTGCTCAGTATGTGCACGTTCCTATAGAGGTAAGTGGAAAAACCATCAGTGGCTGTAAGGGAGGAAGTGCAGTGAAGGGGACATGATTAGTGTTTGTGTCGACAATGATCCCCCGGGCTAGTAAATGCTGAAGAATGGTGTTGCCTGGAAATGCAGGCAGTGGGCTTGTGGTGCTGACTGTAAATGACTGACATTGGTTGGTAATGAGCCAAGGCTGGAAACATGAAACCATGGAGTAACTCCAATCATGCTTGCATGGTTTGCATTGTCATCACTGGAGACAGTGATCGGCTACAGGCACTACTCATCATAATGGCTTTGCTATCGCGGTAAGTGTGCGGGAAGTTGTTTCAGTAGTCACCTCGTGCCTCTGACAATCGTGACTGAGCTCATCTGTCTCGGCCAAGGGGAGCTCCACATTCTTAAAAGGCCCCGTCCACACGGAAATGGAATGCAACATTATCTGTTTTTGATAAACGTGGAATTGTTTCAGGAAATATCTTCATCCACATGAAACCCACCAAACAACTACGCTGCAGTACATGGTAGACCTAGAGGCTACATGGCACGATATGCAAACTTTATTCAAACAAGCATACATTACAATGTATACAATCACAGAAGCAGAACAGACCAAACAATTTCCAAACAACTAATGATGACAAAGAAGATAGCAACAGGAAATGCCAGAGCAAGAAAGAGGTGGACTTATGACATCACCATTTTCTCAAAGTGGCATTTTGTATATTTACATGAAAATGCAAGGTTGGGGTTTTGAGATTTTCCTATTCTGGGACTAGTTTTCAAAACAATGTTGGATAAACCATTGATATGATAAAAAAAAAACTTGAGTGGATTCACCTAGACTCATTTTACTCATTGTGGATTGTCCCTAAAACACAGTTTAACTTATTTGCTGAAACCCTCTTCACGTCCTAAAAGGGCATCAATAAATTGTTTTCTTCAAAAAAGAAACACGTCTGGTGTCTGCGGCCCTTGCAATACTGTAATAAACACAATCAATCATCCCATTCAGACAGAGCTGATTGATTTGCTTCTGTAACCTGTCACTAACCAACGCACTCGGCGTCCAGCATTTGTCAGGTAGCGTGTGTTCTGAATGTTTTGAGGGTTGAGCTTTGATGTGAGAGCAGACTGGTGCTGTTGCAAGCTTCTTTTCTTTCTATTTGGCAGACTTTTCCTAATGGAAAATTAACTTTGTGTCGCTCCGTAAACCACTCACCAAAGTCCATAGAGAAAATCAGTTAATTTCCATTACGGGACACAGGCCATATTGATCCACAGCTGCCTCAATCAGTAAATTCAAATATCTTATTTTGTGTCTGTTCAGAGTTACCTAATGATGTAACTTTACCAAAAGAGGCAGCAGTAAGGCCAACAGGTCCACATGTCCCTGCAAACTATGGATTTTGGTGCAGGATATTTATAAATTAATTTATAAACTTCAGAATCCTATGAGAGAAGGCTTTTTTATGACAAGATAAAGTGGACAACATGTGCTTTAAGATTACCCAGACTTGCGTGGTAGATTTTAATCAGTAAACACGTGCGTATTTCCTGGTTTCCCAGCTGTCAGCCATGTTTTCATGTGTGTCCCCAGCGGCTTCTCAGAGCAGGGGGGCGAGCACAGTGCAGTCGGTACCTGAAGGAAACACACTTTTAAAGATAAATTGCTATCCCTTTAAAAGAGCACTATTTCAGTTTAGTAAGAACACATTCTGTTATTGTGGTTTTTGCCTTAAGGAGAAAACATGAGCCCATTCTTATTTACTGCAGAGTTCACTCCTACAGGGGCTTTTCATGGAGTAAGAGGTTGAAAATGAGCCAATCATGCATATCACTGTCAAATAAGCCACTTCACAGAGAGGAAGTCAAGGTTTTGCTCCAGAGGGGAAACGTATACCTTTAACTTGACGTGGAACAATCACAAAAGTTATTGCAAAGCTCCTTTCATGTGGTACGCTCCGACCGCCCTCCACCCCACCTAATCACTACTTTCTCTCAGGCCTCACACCCCTCACTTGTGGCCTCAGGTCCTGTGGTGGCAGTTTCTTCCTATATGTTCCTCACCCACCACTCCACCCCCCACCATGGTATGTTTGAGTCAAACCCTCCCCCGTTAGCCTTGACTCAGGCTTGTTGCCCTCTCTCAGCTGCTTGGCTGAAACAGTGACTGTTGATTGGTGGCTGAGATGAAGAAGGAAGCCTTGGGAGTATTTATAGAGACTCTCTCATTTACCAGAACAATAACAACCCTCCCCCACACCCAGAGAGAGAGAGAGAGAGGGAGAAAGAAAGAGGGGGAGTAAAGCAAAGTGACTTTTGGTTTCACACTTTAGGGCAGAATGGAATTCCATTCATGTCGACACTGTGAGGCAATAATAAAAGAGAGCAGGCTTTAAGTTGTGTCGTTCATTCATGCCGTGAATGAAAGCTGTAGTGCGGAACTTTTAAATACTAACAAATGTCAATTGCATTCAAAGCACTGTCAAATGGGTTCACACAGTGCTGATTCAGCCTCTCAGTGCCACATGACACTGTCAGTGTGTGTTTCTCAGTGTTGCGTGCTGAAGGGCATGGGCGGTATTTTTGATGCATGCATTTAAAATACATACTGTCGTGCGATGATGAAATTGCCTTTTATATTATGTATCAAAATATTTCAATGTGGTGATTTTTTTTTTTTTTTTGAAATACTGTAAAGCTTTTCTTAGAAACGAGGCGATGATCTTCGAAGAACACAAACTGTCATGGTGCTTTTGCCCAAACTAGTTAAAATCCCACATAACACACTTTTTGTTTTCCATTTAGTCATTGGACTTATAATTATTGATCTTTTCTAGACCTTGAATATGTGTATGTTCTCAGTTTTTTCAAATGGTTTATCGACCTTCTTGACAAGGTCACTTCCTCCCTCAAAGTGTTTCTTGTGCATTTAAAATTAGAACTTACTGATCATGTCATAATTATTGGCATCTAAGTAGCTTTATTGATTAGGAAATTACTGTATTACATGGTAATAGGATGTTACATTTAAATGTGACGACCTTTTTTTTTTTTTTTTGGTGGGGGAGTATTTTTATTTTTATGAAAATTGCACTAAGTTTAATTTCTCTAGTGGATTTAACAAGCCAAGATAATTTAGATAGGAGTTGAATTGTTATTTACACATTCAATTGGACCTAAACTAGTCTAGGTTTTCTGTCTCTCACAGTTCCTGTCCCCAGACTTTGACCCAGAAGGACTCAAGTTGTAGGACTCAAAATGGCAGTCAACATGCTAACAATCATAAATCACCTAAACTGCCTAGTACTCAGAAGCTGAAAGCATAGCAGAGGCAGACAAATCATTCCAGAATAAAACACTATATTTTTGTATTTTCAAAATAGATAAATACAGCATTTTATTTTGATACATTACATGCTGTGGCTGGTGTATTTTGGAACATTTATTAGTAGGCTATTTGGTTTTTATTTTAAAATACATTTTAATGTATTTTTGCCCATGTGTGCCTACTGACAAATTAATTGTTTTATATCAAGACATGAAGCAACACTAGCATTAAGCTAAGGGAGGATGACTGAAAACCAAAGAACCACCAACAACAAGTTTAAGAAGTGAATAATGGCCCAGAACAGGATGAATACTTTTTGGCCCTGCCCACCCTTGGTCTGCTGCTGTATACACTGTAAACACTCCCTCAGTCAGGTCTGAGAGAATTGCTTGACAGAGCAAGGTGGCAATGCGCCTTCATCCTCTTGTTAATATTAGGTTAACAAGAGGATCCGGTTTAGCTGGCAGGTACTTGTTGGCATGTCTTTCTCACATCCGGGGCTTTTCAGAAAGTAGAGAACGAGGCGTAGAAAATAACACTGGAGAGGAAATAACACAAAGGCCTACATGTTTATGATCACGCGTTTCAACTCTGAATGTCAGGTTCACTTATAACTAAATGAGAACCTGAATTATTACATGTGACTTCAATCCTAACAATCCAGACCAGTAAGTCATAAGATAGACATACCATTACGTGCATGGGAAAGTCTGGTCTAAAGAGGCAGAACAACAATAATAGATAAGGTAATTATACAGCCTTTTGAGAGACTGTTTGTCTAATTAAGCAGGACAAGACACATCCACAGCTGACATGCTTCTTTTCCTTCTGTCATTATCTGTGTTTGGTGGCTCATCAGCAAGCTAACTATGTTTTTTCTATTTCTCACTCAGTCCTTTTTACGCCAACGTGGTTGTCATGTTCCACCTCCTTGGTTTCCTGTTGTCAGTTGTTGGTGTGACATTTCTTTAAGTTTCTTCCAGACCCATGGGTGAGGTTGGAGGTCAGCGCACCATCTTTTAAGTGGTTCCTCTGTGCAAAACAACAGTGTTCCACAACACTAAAGTCAAGTGGGTGTTTCTGCCACATTGGAGCTCTCCACTCATTCACAAAACACACTTGAAGAGCAAAACACTGGCCCATACAGTTTTCTCTGACATGGAAGAACTGAAAGCTATTGAGTAGGATGTTGAGTGGTGAATGTGGTGCAGTCACTCCTGACACAGTGGGAATAACATGATGGTCTACCCAGGCAGACACAGCCACAAAAGTAGGTCAACTGTTGCGATCAAGCCTAAATTAGGTAAATCAAGAGTTGTGCTTTGCCCTCTGATGAAAGCACTCGATACAATTACATGATGTTAGAAAAAATGTAATTGTTTAAGTCAGCATGGTAATGTGAGCCCCATAGGAGTTATTTTTGGGCTGGCCCACTTCAAACCCAAGCCCAGTTAATCCAAGGTATCCTGGACTGGGTACTAACGGCTTGAGGTGTGTGCAAATTATGCAGGTCCCACATGGTTTCAGTAACATGGAATAGGTGGGGCCACCATGGAAACCAGAGACAAACCCATGTGAAACCCACATTGTCACCCCTGAATATCAGCATATGTACCCCACATTGACATGATTGCTGGAACCCAACTGACATTGTACTAAATTGAATTTATCAAGTGGAATAAACCCACCAAGATAATGTGGATGGGAATAAAAATTACTGCATTTATAAGTTCAAGCAGACCCAAACTGGTCAAGGTGCTTTGTCCTCCAGAGTTCCCTTCCCCAGACTTTGACCCGGAAATAATAGAGGTGGCTAATACACAACAGTCAACGTGTTTTCATGCAGAGACTATAAATTGCATTATCCAGGTATTTTAAACCAAATTAGACTAGCTTGATTTTAGTCGGACTAACGTGTTTACATGACATTAAGAAAACTGAATGACTGACTTAGTATGACTAAAATCATGCATGTCTACTGAGTAAGAAAAACATGGGGAAATGGCATCACGACATCTCCTAGTTAAACTGGAAACTGAAGGGTGGTGAACAAATGAACAAATGAAAGGACAGTAGTTTATTTAAATTGTAATCATAGCTTGAAGTAACTGGGCACAGACATTTTGGTTGGGAGTTCAATCCAATTACAAGTGAGCAGCAGTTCAGGTCTGAACACCTATCACAAGATTCATTAGTGGTCTGAGGACCACATTCTTTTTGTATGCATGAGCATAATTTACTGTGTGTATGGCTGATTTACTATGAACTTGGAACAGGACCTTATGCCTACATTACATTACAAAAGCTACAAAAAGTGCCTGTACTGAGAATATCTGAACACAAATACGTGGATTTACACATAGATGTTTACATAATGTATAAACAGGATGGTGGGACAGGAACACAAGGTCCGTGCCTCTGGTTCCAAAATACTAGCATATTTAAAATCACTCGGTGGCAAAATGAGGGCTTTGTTTGCTTTCACGTAAACAAGAAAAATCAGCATAATGACAGGTGTTTTTAACAGCTGCAGATGGGCAGCGAAGAGGCCACTGTCACATTAACGCTTGCTCTTTCTTTCTCTAAAAGGCAAACACGGTGCACACTGTCAGATAAGCTCATGTATCGATACACTGATTGAATCAAGGTGTGCTGACACTTACTCCTCTAAACCATATACATTAAATCAGTGACATGAACATAAACAATCTAAAGAAGAAATTGCCTTTAAGGTGCAGGAGTACAGTGTATCCACCATCTAACAACTTAGTGGGTATATAATTATAAAATGTATGTGCACAATAGTGGTTGGTTGGATTTTCATTCAAATACTTTGGGGTTTAAGCATAAACAGTGTATGCAAACTGGACATAGTCTTATGGTTTCCTGCGTGCAGCTTACCAAGACATAATTGTACAGCCACCAGGGGGCAACTCCACAGGCTGCAAAAAGAATTCCATTTGTATGGACATCTATAGGGAAATGAGCTTTGTCTTGTCATGTACAGTATAACGTCAATAAACAGGAGGTAATGGTCTCAATTACTAGTTTCAGGTCTTTTTTAATAGAACTTGTAAATGACATGCCCACTGAGAGGAAATAGACGATAACTATGGCACATATGAGTAGACACCAGTGTGACTGACGGCTGGTATAGTCCAACTGGAGTCTGGTAACATGTGACGCCTGTGAACTTCCAGTTGCAAAATCCCACCATGGAACTGGCCAAATTGCAAGTCACGACCATTCAATTTGAAACAGCCATAGTGATGTGACAGTGGGGAGATCTACAAAGTGTGGACTGTGCTGTGCTATGCAAAGTGACACCGTCAGGAGCTCGTGGCCCTGGGACAAAAAGGAAATATGGCTTTGACACTATTTCAAACACTTCATTGTCATATCGTTGCAGAATGCAGTGATCTTGTGCAACACGTGTGCCACTAAGAGAGGGCGTTCATCCCAGCACAACACAAACAAATGCTGATTGTATGTTTTGTTTGGGCCGACTGGATGGATGAGTTTCTCAGAAGAGAGCACCAACACCTGGGAGTGGCTTATTAACACCAGCTTAAAGTGGTCAAACAATCACAAACGCCTGCCAGCGGTTGCCCATTTATAGACAAATTCCCCTGACAATAGAATAGCTCACTCGCCCAAAGCACTTCTTTTCATTTACAATTGCAGGCAAGAGGTCATTGTCCTGAAGTGGGCAATCAAGAGACATGTGCATCTGCAGAGTGGAGGTAAAAGCACACACACACACACACACATCCATGCTGCTGCTGCAGCCAGTGAGGCCTAGAATAGCACACGGGCTACATTCCTCTGCCCTCCCTCCACTGCCTGACTGAGGCAAACACACAGCAGACTGGTGGGTCACATGGCCCAACAGTGAGCTCAGTAGTTTT
Source organism: Brachirus orientalis (assembly GCA_016785285.1). Lineage (NCBI taxonomy): Eukaryota > Metazoa > Chordata > Actinopteri > Pleuronectiformes > Soleidae > Brachirus > Brachirus orientalis. The sequence goes on along the minus strand of JAFBJR010000425.1, from coordinate 19,186,836 downwards.
ACAGATAAAGTGAAGATGCACACACGAGGGAAGAACTCTTGTTACACACACACACACACAAGTAGGTGCAGTCAAGATGGGAAAATGATTTTCTACTCTAATGTCACTGACAGGTACAGAATTCAAACAAACATTTTTTTTTTCTAGTAGAAGTCCTCATCTTTCCCTTAGAGGACAATTTAATACACATCCAGATACATGATACTCGATGCAATACTATTCTTTGTTTAAAGTAGACATTGATTTTAAATTACAATTTAAATCCGAATGGGCCAAATCTATCACTGCTTAAAGCCAAAAAAATATTATACAGTATATACACTGTACATACACATGTCTGTCTTTCCAAATCCGGTTCTTGTCTGCAGTAGACACAATCTATATTCAGTCCTGTGTCAAAATAAAAGCAGTAAATGCAGGTTTTTAATGACTGTGGTTCCCATCGGCAGTGATGTTAACATGAAAGCCCAGGTGAACGTTTTAGTGTCACCACCTGCTACCTAGTTTTGACAGTCTAGCTGCAGAGTCTGCATGTTTTCCAGTGTGATGTTATTGACCGGGGATACGCCAGGATGCATGTGATGTAAATTTGGCCATCCCATTCCCACTGTGGTCCACGCAGACCCCTAAGACCAGCACCAATGGCAAGTCGTCGACACTTTGTCGATGGAATGCTCTTGGTTTGGTCACAAAGGACAAAGATGACCCCGGACACACAGATCTTATCCATATGGAAACAGAACTTTTCCTATGCAATCTTTATTTTCGGATCTATAAGTTTTCTGTAAGCACATCACTGTTTCAGGATAGTACAAAAAAAAATATGGAGGAGACATTGAGCATGCACAAAACTTGCACACAAAATAGCCTTTTAAGGCTCTCAAAACATAGATTCTGTGTGAATAAAAAGTCAACACAAGAATTTGGCGGATTCTCCTAATCCCATTTTCGTGTGTACAGGCTCTAAGATTATGTTCGGAGGTACACTGGTACCTGCACTCGTACAGCTGATCCTTTAAAGGACAAAGGGGAAATCTCTGCCACGGCAATGTTCACGGCAATGTGAACTGAGGGCATGGATACACATGCATAAAGGTGAAGCAGTATTGCTGCATTCCATTTACACTGGAACTACACAGTATTAGTTGCACACAAACAGCATAGCATCGTGTCTATTAAATAAAATGAAACTGTGCCGTGTGTACAACTGATTTACCATTTTTTACACATTTACAAATGTGACTACAAATGGAAATTATAACACGGCTATGGTAAAAAAAAATACTTTTGGAGGGGACCGTAAATGTTTAAACAGTGGTAATAGTATAATTTTAAAATTCACACACATATATAGGGTATATATTTTTCTGTAATGGTATTATTAAGTACTCAGTACCAGCAACATCTCAAGTTTAAGTAATCATACTTGTATTCAGTCAGCAAAAAAGTGGTATCTATCTATCTATCTATCTATCTATCTATCTATCTATCTATCTATCTATCTATAGTAGCAGGTGTCCAAATGTTCTTTGAAACAAACAGTGAGGAGGAGGGTATTTAAAGTGGCAACTGTGTCACAGCTCTCAACACACAGACTCCCCTTCTTTTTCTTTCTACGCCCATGCACAATTAGAAGAAGTGGGTCCAATAGGAACAAAGAAGAGGCAGGAGCTGAGGCTCCACCTTCTCTCTCTCTCTCTCTCTCTCTCTGTGGCTGTCTTCCTCTGAGCTTTTTACATGTACATAATCCCTGAGTTGACCCAGAAAATAGGCAGTCGTTTCAAGATCTGATGCATCAAGTCTTTGTGTTGCACACCAGCAGCCCTGCGTCCCAGCACGAGCATGAAGCGAAACCCTGTGGGATAAAAACACTGTGATCCAGAGGTGATTTGTGGGGGGAAAAAACACAGCGTTTTCCTTTTCTTTTCTTTTTCTTTTTTTTGTTGTTGTTTAAAACAAGAAGCAAGTCGGGTAACTTTGAGACAACGGACAGAATACGGGTAAGTCATTTGGACAGATTGGATTTGCTGGAGAAATGAGATGAATTTCCATTGCTCTTGTCTGTGTTGGTGTCCTCTGCTGCTGCTGCTGCTGCTGCTGCTGCTGCTGCTCCATTGTTTGCATTCAAACTCAAAATAGGAAAAAGACAGAGGAAAATGGACACTCTCATCCCACGACGTCTCAGACGTTTATTTACATTTAAACAAATAAAGACACTGTGGATGTTTGTGTGCACGTGATCTTGTACGTGTGTGTGTGTGTGTGTGTGAGTGAGAGAGACACAGAGAGAAACCTGAAGCCTTTGTTGAAATGTGGTGATTCAGCTGTTGGAGGAGATGTTGCATGGTGTCAGTGTTCTTTGTTGCAACCTTACGTGCGTGAAATGTTACTGGTTTTCTCACCGCCTCAGCTGCCGTGAAACACAGACACGGATGTGGGACTCGACCAGTGCGTTATTACGCGACGCACGCATATTTATTTCTTTTATTTAAATTTTTTTTTCATTTTGGTCGCGTCGTTCACGGATGACCCAGCTGTGAAAAATGCACCCAAACAATGTTGAATGTTTAACCTGTAATTTCAACCTGGGCGAACATGGTTGTGGCACGGGGGGGGGGGGGGGGGGGGGCGCTTTCCGTGTTTTAGTCCGTGGGTAAAAACAACGTTGCAGATGTTTGTTTGTTTGTTTGGTTGTTTGGTTGGTTTTCCGCCCGGAAGCGTTTACAGTCTTTTCACCTGAGGTGGAATTCTGTATCATTAGAATAAATCAGAATAGAATAGAATGTCATTGTATTTGTATTGTAATTGGTGTTGGTTCTACTAAAAGCAGCACAATAAAGTAAATAAATAAAAGACACAAGGAATAGAACAATATCCTATTTAATTGCACATTGTAACAAACACCCTCAAAGGTCCATCGTTCTATTTTGATGCAATTGTGAACCAGGTAAATTATCAATATAACTCTAAGTTGGCTAACTTGCCACCATCCTGGGCTACTGTTGTATTTTGAAACGCCACAAGGGGGAGTCTGCGTCTTTCCAGCCATTCCGCTCAAGGTCGCGTTTAGTTTGTAATTTTGCTAACATGCTTGTGCGACGCTGCTATGTTTACACAAACATGAAAAAAGTTTTTATTTGTGATATTTTTTGTTCGTCCGTTCCCTCCGTTTCAGCAAGCTTTTGGAAAATGTGTAAAAATACAGACAAATGTTACTGAAAACTGTGATACTAGCGTAAAAGAAAATTCCAAAATAAAAATAAAATGGTACATTTGTTAAGTAACATTTTTTTTCTGATCAAAATATCAGATCAAGCGTTATTGAAAAGTCAAGTTCTATGCATAGTCTTTGTAATTATCACAGCAATATCATAAAAAAATCGTTATTGTAGCACGTGTATCGTAATTGTTTTGGTCAGGGTAATAAGAACATGGGTGTGTCATGGTCATAAGACATATACAAATAAAATAAATGCTATTGGGACGGCGGAGTTGTGCCTATTTGATACAGAATGGACTGGAAGGGCTGGAAGGTCTGGCCAAAAATGTAAAACCTGCGGATATCGCCAATTATCACGATTTAAGTTTTGCTCTGAAGTGAAAGCTGAAGACACAAGTTTGTCTTTGTTTTAAACGTTTTACAGGCCAGAAACAATAATGACCTTAACATTTTACAAATCTAAAGCAAAATATTTAGTAGCTATAAATGCGGATATAATAAATCTGTTATATTGTTGATGAAGAAAAAGATGTAGTTAGTGAATCATTGTCCAGCCGTAGTTATTGGTCCAAAGTAGAAACATTTAAATTTATTGGCAAGGGTAGCTGAGTTGTCTGGAAGGTTGTGGTTTTGATTTCCTGTTAAGCTAGTCTAAATGCTGATGTGTCCTTGGGCAAGGCATGTCGTCCCCGTAGCATATGAAGGTTGTGTGATAGAAAATGTGTAGTAATATATAGCATGACTGTGCCAGTGAATGGCAGAAATGTAGTGTAAATCACCTTTAAGTGGTCATCAAGACTAGATATACAGACATTTAACATTTAATGGTGAGGTAAATGTAGCTTATGTTTATTTTACATTGAAAGTGGAGCTTGTGGTCACTATTAAACACATAGGAAGGAAACAAGGAATTGGTTCCGTGCCCAATGCTGTAAATGGCATTAACCATATATCGAAATATGGGAACCAGGTCGATTAGTTCAGCTTTATCCCTGGTCCACATTTTCTGAAATGTCTTAAGTGAATCCAACCCTCTCCTGACAGAGTGTCCTCTCCTCTCACAGACAGAAGGCATGGCAGACCATATGATGATGCCCATGAACCACAGCTCAGCGGGCGCCGGTCTCCACGGTTACAGGATGGGTATGAACGGCGGCCTGCAGGCAGGTCACCAGCAGCATGCCAACCAGCAGGGCATGCGGGCGATGCCCAATGGTCAGATGATGCACTACAGTGGCGCCCAGGCCAACATGGAGACGGCCATGAGGCAGCGGCAGGGCATGGTGGGTGGACCCATGAACGGACAGCTGAACGGGGCCCAGATGGGTCACCACCAGATGACCTCGGGTAACATGATGTATAACAGTCAGCCCCCACAGCAGCAGCAGCAGCAGCAGCAGCATCACCCTCAGCAGCAGCAGCAGCAGCAGCAGCATCACATGCATCCACAGCAGCACCAGCAACAAGCCCAGCACCCACAGCATCCACAGCACCCACAGCACCCACAGCAGCAGCAGCAACAGTTCATGAACGGAGGATTAACATCCCAACAGCTCATGGCCAGCATGCAGCTGCAGAAACTCAACACCCAGTACCACGGACACCCGCTGGGGCCTATGGGTGGGAACCACATGGGACCCACAGCCCAGTATCGTATGAACCCAGCTCAGCTAGCTAACATGCAGCACATGGCCGGACCAGCCTTGGCTCTGAACGGCATGGACGCAGACATGATCGACGAGGAGGTCCTGACCTCGCTGGTCATGGAGCTGGGTCTGGATCGTGTCCAGGAACTGCCAGAACTCTTCCTCGGCCAGAACGAGTTTGACTTCATTTCGGACTTTGTCAGCAAACAGCAACCCAGCACAGTCAGTTGCTGAGAGGACCTAATTTGCAAAGAGAGACACAAACAGACACACAAGAGTGGTAATGGTCCAGGATGGATAAAGGTTCTTATCTCTTCACTTTTTTTGTGGGCACCTCTAACACTGTGCAACTGGACCGAGTTGTGGCACAGTGTTCCCAGAAGAGAACTTTGGATAAACCCATAGTGAATGCACAGTGCTCGAGTCTCGCATGTGCTCTTGGCCAGAGGCGGTGGCTGGCTCCAGGGCCTACAGCTCCACATCTCCTAAATCCTGGACATGAATGTACTAAAGAAATACTGAAATTCTTTAAAAAAAAAAAAAGCCACTCTGAACAATGCTTTGACACTGTGTCACTTCCAAGCCTGGACTCCATGACAGTTTACCAGTAAAAAGGTGTATTTATTTATTCCTAACTGAGAAAACTGATAAGAAACAACCACCTTCTCCTTTATGGGAACTAAGTGGCTTTAATGAATTTTCCCCCCTTGAAAGTAGGATGGGGGAGATAATTAAATGTAACTTCTCTGCTTGTGATTTTATCTCCCCCCCCCATTCTGTTTGGCCTAGTATTAAAAATAAGCCCTGCTGACACAGAGAGTGTGAATTCACAAACACAACTGAAGTACAATTTTATGTCATTTTAATGGGAGTCTCTCCTTGATTTAAAAAAAAATAAAATTGGTTCACTTTTGCTAAAGTGTTGCCTTTTTTAAAATTCTCGATGTAATGTTCTCAAACACCTACTGCTTGTACTGTATGAAGCTGTATAACTCCAACATGTCCACACTGTTGTGTTCTATTGGAGATGTAGGACTGCCTTAATCATGCAGATTCTTATTTATTGGTTGTTTATATTGTCCCCTTTTTGTGGTCAAATTGGGGGATGGTCTTTGTGAAGGGGGTTTGAGGATCAATAAAGATGGCTTGGTTAGAAGTGTGGCCTGCTTTTCCATTCATTGCACAGTTCTTCCTTTGGATGGTGGAGGTCTAAATAAGTGCTTAGCTTAGGCTCTGGGTGAAGGGAGATCTTTGTTTCTATTACGTCTCGCGGAAACGTTGAAACACATGGAATATTTATGGTTTTTGAGAGCAATTATCTGCTATGCTTCTTTAGGCTATCTTATCAATACGTGGAGGAATCTGTATTTTTCATTTCAGCCTGAATTTCAAATTTAAGGACCTTTTTAAAAGGGTTATTGGTTTGACAGAAAATTAAATTCCTCCAGTTTTTTTGCAACTTTCTGTGGGATGTAGGGGTGAACATTTTGAGGGAAACTGAAGTCCCTGAAAACTCCCTACTTTGTCATCCCACAGAAAAATCTGTTACCAACCACTGTGCCAAATTTGAATGATTAAAGAATTCAGCAGCTTTTGCATTATCATGTTTTGCTGTGAAAATGTGAACTACTCTATGTTCTCATTTTTGCAATAAAATATGAAAAAAATCAGTAAAATCAGTAACAGCAGAGCTGCACAATGATTTCAGTGATAATTACAACAAAAAACAACACTGCATTACATGCTGTGATTGCCCTATGATTCATAATCCATTTCTGCATCTTAATTGTCATTGTCACACATAGAAAATGAGTAAGTGAATATTTTAGGCTTGTGGATTCACGCACAATACTTTTTTAATTATACTGTTTTATCAAATATTTAATCTCAGTTGATCACAATATTGCACTTGGTTGGGTTGTGATGAATTGCACAGCCCTGACTATAAGCACTAGCTGCATTACATCTATTTTACTTAGAGTCCAAAATTGTGATTTTGCTGATTGCATAGGTTCAAATTGCTCTTTTGATTTGGGGAAAAAAGATGAATCAGGATGACCTGGTTTCACCTTTCCTTGTTTTGATGACCCCACCCAGAGCATCCACCAATACCCTTGTGATTCTGTCATTTTGAAATCGTTTTAACTACTAAGTTGTTCGCACATTTGTGCTGATGCATTGCAATACCCAGCCATTTCAAAAACTGAAAAATAAATATTCTAGACCCATAAAAAAGCTGTTTAGTGAAGCATTTATGTGAAATTCAGGGTTGTATCTATTTTGTGGATCTTTTTTTTTTTGTAGATTCTATTTTGCCCTTTTCCCAATATCCATTCATGTGATTTTGGACCAACCCTGTTCATTTTAACAGTAACCAATCATTTGACAATATAATAAAAAGGTCACAGTTTCCAGTTTCACAGATGCTTTTACGTAACTACACAAACAGCTGGAAAGGCTCGGCGTCACTTACAGGATCATGATTAATATGTAGCGACATTTACATGTTTTCTGCAATTTACGAAAAAGGGGCATCTGTATTAATGTCACGCTACATCAGATAAGACATCCACACAGCCAGAGATATTCAAATGAGACCTGCCGTTAAACATGCATTTCTTTGCAATGAGCCAAACACTGACATTAAAAGGTGCTGCAGAAATCCTAACGTAAAGGTTAGTGGTTTCTTATTTGAATAATTGCTGTCTCTGTAGCCGCCTAAACATTTGTATCATTTCTGTGTGTTAAGTGGTGTTAGTTTGTGTTTGAGAGGGGAGGTGACCACCAAAAACAAAGCTTAGCTTAATGGGGGAGGGCTTCAGTGACTTAAAGCTTGTAAGACAGTTGCAGAGAAGAGTGCGGATGACGCTGCTTTATTTCATCTCACCATTGTCCATAAAAAAACAAACACAGAATCAATTTGGGGGCGATTGTTTCTCCGTCTTCGGGCCAACACTAAAGGTAGTAACAGAGGAATCACACAGTACATTTCTACTACTTGGACTACTGTCCTTGTCTCTGTGTACAAGCACTAGCATGAAATGGATTTTTTGGGGGCAAAACGCGCCGTATTAGCCTGTTAGCATTGCCTGTTAGCATGTAAAGCATTCAACAGCAGTTCGGGCAGTACATGAATTAAAAAAAAAAAAAAAAAATCATAATTAATTAAAAATTCAAAAGCCTTTTTTCCCCAAAAAAAAGATGAACTCTTTTAAACCAACATGTGTCTTAAATGTACCATTTTTATAAGATTGAATAAATTAAGTTTAAAAGTTCAAAAGTTCATTAAAAAAAAACAGGTTTTGCCTGATGAAGATATGATGTGTTGGCCCTGTACTCAATTGCTTCAAAAATACTTTATTGTGTGTCTTATCACCATCCTTTAACTCACAAATATCCGATTTTTGTTGCTGCTTTCTTCTGTTTTTCCACATATTAAGCCGTTGTGGTGCAACTCTGGTCCATTCCTGATTGCATCGTCTGGTTTGATAGTCTGACCACTTCTTATTATTCTTTTAAGTATCATTTTAACTGGGTTAACATGTTCACATGTATTTTTAAAGGCTGGCCTTAGATGGAATAACAAATTCATTAGTAGGGATCATCAAACTGCACTAATTGCTCAGCTCACTTGAAGATACAGTATGTTAAATGGTATAGGGTGTAGCACCATTGGAGTAGTTTTACAAATACAAAGACGTAGTATTCAAGGTCAGCATCAGGTCAGTGCATCCGTGAGCTGATGCTCCATTAGTTTTTTTTTCTCTAATGTCATGTAAACATTAGACACCATCCCTGTGATTCCAGGACTTCACTATACTATTTAAAATCACATTTGGGTGTCTATAAGCCTGCTTGTTTTGGTCATTAAAATTTTTTTATGGCTATATAGTAGTAGTTCTTATTCTGTGGTGTTTTATTTTGACATTTGTTAAGTTACATTATTGCCCTCATCTTCTCTTTCCTCCTCCTCAAGTGTTGCATTTTCTAAAGGTCTCCCAGAGAAAATTTGACTTTAAACAACATCACTGAACAAATGGCCGGTTTCTTACACACCCACGTGCACAAAAGAAACATTCAGTTTAATGCACAGTAATTCAGAATAATGCAGTTTTCCTTTTATAATAGCATTTATTATAAAACAAAAAGAGTGTAGAGAGACTGTCTGCAGTGGCTGCGTTTGTTGGGAGTGTTTTGTGCCTTTGGGCTATGAAAATGAAAATGCCTGATTGGTCATATTGGGAATGTCAGCAGCCACATTTAGCTCTTCACATCATGAACAAAGGCGTATTTAGCAGCATCATGAGTGCAAAACCAGGAATAGCATGAACTCAACATCTGACTCAGCTCTGTGCTTAAAGCGGACGGAAAAAGTTGCACTCGAATGAGTTAAAGGCCAATTTAAAATAGAATAACTTGACATCACACGGGATGGATTCTGAAATAGGTCAACCTGGACATTGTTTCAAGTATTAGATGTGTATTTGTGTGGTCTTTGAATGGTTGTGAGGACCATTTGTGGTTCAAAGTCATTTTTGTATGGCAAAAAACAATGTCGCAATAAGTGGCATTTGTTCTCTGATGAGTTCCTATTTACCACAACCGACTATTAGCTGTGAACGAGAAACAACGTCAACAAAAACTTTAATTTACTTTTCACACTTGTCTTCTCTTGAAATAGCAATTTGACTTTGACTTGCAATTTAACACAAGTAGCAAATAGCAAAAGCAGAAATTGAATCCTATTTTTGATTGCTCTATGCCAATTAAAAAATTGGAAAAGAGTTATCATCCTCACTTCAAAGTAAAATGTTAAAACACTGATGGTATCACATATGGTAATACTCCATCTTGTTTTATATCTATAACACAATTAATGACTTTTAGAAGTTACTGTATATGGTAAATTAATCCATCAATAAAATGTAAATATACAGTATGCCACAAAAACCAGTTAGATATTTTACCCACCATTCAGCCCTACAGTTTGTGAAATGCCTTCTGAAATTATAAGCAATCGACTACAGAGAAGGGAATCAACTTCCTGTTTGCGGCGGCATGTGCATGTCCACTGAAACTAAATGGTCACATGACAAATCTTTTCAGGTGTGCTAGTATGGATGTAGATAACCTCCGATGAAGAACTGAAGTGCTCTTCAGAGAACAGATGATATTTGTCATAAAACTGCAATTTTGAATTGAAAGCAGTTTGAATGTAGCCTTAGACCTACCATTGTAATGGGCTAGGGAATGCATTTTGCCAGTGGGTGTCTTCACAGGTGTAGGAAGTGTGCATGTGTGTTTTATTGGCTCAATTCTATCAAGAGAAGGGCTGATAAATGGGCCAACAGCCTTGGCACGGTGCTCGGTAATGGTTGCGGGTCTCTTGCCCACTACCAATCTGCTGACATGGTCCTCTGGTGTATGTGGCACATGGGGCATGCTGGCACATGGTCAGAACTCTGTCTCCTCATATATCCCATAATTGTATGCCTCACTGTTAGCTCCTTGTTTGGCCCCAATTAAACACAGAGGTTTGGTTTTCTCAATTGTAACTCCATTGGCGAATGACTAAATACGCCAACAAGTCATGTTTGCTCTCCCAATCCCTTGTTATGACAGCCGCCTGCCACACAGAGGCCAAGTCTAGACGAGGGCTAAGCTGAGCAGGGTGGGGTGGAACGCTCTGAGACACTTACACACATACTTGTGTTTCGTTTGCAGGCCACCCACAACAGCAGCGGCTGCTGCTGTTGCTCACAACATGAGGCCTGGCCATGTCTTCCTGTTGTGGCTCACGTTTTTTTTTTTGTTTTGTTTTTTTTCCTCAGTATGAGTCAGAAAACCAAAAGCCACATTCAAGATCGAGAGACAGTTGAGCAAAGTGAAAGAGACACAAAGATAAGAAAAGGGGAGGAGGGGAAGAAAATGCAAGGATTCTCCATCAGAAATGAGATGGTGTTTTTCCCCCACCTTTTCTTGAAGGCTGGGTTTTCCCACTGGGCTTTTATGATTCCAGCAAAAACCCTTCAATCAACATTACACACATTATCTTAAAGCACTAGTATGTGATGATTGTGTTAATGTTATGATTCTAAAAGCAGAACCAAGTCTTGCACACTCTTGCTCCACATGCATGGATTTTTCAGGCCTACTTCAAGACCAGAATCTCAGTGAGACTGATGGGTATTTATAATGTAGGTCACTCCTACCTGACACATGCTGGCAATCACTAAAATTAGCCTCCATCTTTTGAGAGGCAGCAAATGGCAATTTGACAGTTTTGACATACAGTCAGGTCCATAAATATTGGGGCATTGACACAATTCTAATCTTTTTGCCTCTATACACCACCACACTGGATTTGAACAAGATGTGCTTTAACTGTAGACTTTCAGCTTTAATTTGAGGGTATTTACATCCAAATCAGGTGAACGGTTTAGGAATTACAACAGTTTGTATATGTGCCGCCCATTTTTTAAGGGACCAAAAGTAATGGGACAGTTGGCTGCTCAGCTGTTCCATGGTCACGTGTGTGTTATTCCCTCATAATCCCATTTACAAGGAGCAGATAAAAGGTCTAGAGTTCATTTCAAGTGCGCTATTTGCATTTGGAATCTGTTGAAGTCAACTCTCAATATGAGATCCAAAGAGCTGTCACTATCAGCGAAGCAAGCCATCATTAGGCTGAAAAACCTAAACAAACCCGTCAGAGAGACAGCAAAAACATTATGTGCGGCCAAATCAACTGTTTGGAACATTCCTAAAAAGAAAGAACGCACCGGTGAGCTCAGCAGCACCAAAAGACCCGGAACTTGTACCAGAGTGATGGGAAGAGAAGAGTATGGAGAAGGAAAGGAACTGCTCATGATTCAAAGCATACCACCTCATCAGTGAAGCATGGTGGTGGTAGTGTCATGGCGTGAGCATGTATGGCTGCCAATGGAACTGGTTCCCTTGTATTTGTTGATGATGTGACTGCTGACAAAAGCAGCAGGATGAATTCTGAAGTGTTTCAGGCAATATCATCTGCTCATATTCAGCCAAATGCTTCAGAACTCATTGGGCGGCACTTCACAGTGCAGATGGACAATGAATCCATTGTGGTGGTGTATAGAGGCAAAAAGATTAGAATCGTGTCCATGTCCCAATATTAACGGAGAAACAGAATACACGAATAGGTTCTACATATACACAGGTAATACTCATTACACACATCAGTAGAGGAAAATTGAGGAAAAAAATGCCCATTACTAAAGGTCACAGTTAATGTTAAGTCCATGTGGCGACAGAGTTTTCAAATGTCTTCTTTTCTTGAAAGGAAAACCACCAAGTTATCCCTCAAGAAGGAGGGATACTTTTTCAATACCGATACATCTGAGAGAAGAAACTGGAGGGTTAAATTCAATGGTTAAAGTGAGCTTCTACTGGAGATAAAAAGGATGTGAATGAGGGCAATGTCTATCATTGGAGAAGCCCTGGACAAAATCTCAGAAGACGACTTATAGGACATGGACAAACAGTCCGGTCTCCTCCTCTGACCTGCAACCAACAGCTTCAAGTTCCTTTTACTTTTTCCTCAACAAACCAAAGACAACAGAAGTGAGACCTGCTATGATGTATGGCTCTGAAACAGTGGCACTGTCTAAAAAAACAAGAGGTGGAGCTGGAGGTGGCTGAAGATGCTGAGATTTGACCAGGATGGAGAGGATTAGAAATGAGCATATTCCAGGGACAGCTCAGGTTGGAACCGTTTGGAAATAAAGTAAGAGAGTCAAGGTTGAGATGGTTTGGCCACATGCAGAGGAGGATCAGTGATTACATTGGACAAAGGATGTTGAAGCTGGAGCTGCCAGGCAGGAAGAAAAGCGGAAGACCAGGGAGAAGGTTCATGGATGTTGTGAAGGAGGACATGAGGACAGTTGGTGTAACAGAAGAGGACACAATGGTGAGGACAAGAGGGAGGCAGATGATCTGCTGTGGCGACGCCTAAAGGGAGAAGCTGAAAGAAGAAGAAAACAAAGCATGGAACAAGTGAAAGGACAGACACGTCTTGGAAAGAAGAGAAACATCCTGGACACAATCTGTCGTCCAACAAGGGAGGAAAGGACTTCTTTCTTTAATTTGTCTAGTAGGTGAATCATACCTGTCAAGGTTACACAAAGGACTTTTATTTTTGCCTAGGAATCATATGAAGGATCTATTCAGATTTTCCATTAATGTACCTTGAAAATAATTTTTCAAAAATAATAAAATCAACAGTTTCAACCATGGCTAGAGTGAAAATACAAAGGTTTGCTTTAAGGACACAAGTGTTGATATTCCTTCCCCCAACTGCAGTAACTCCATTGAAACACGTGGCTGAGCAAGATATTGATGAAATTCTTAAAAGTAAAAATTCAACACAATAAAATGCCCTTTAAAAATCCAGAAAGGGACAAAATGTTTACTCGCAAAGAGAGACATATCCTTGACAGAGAGACATATATATATATATTTATATATTAAACTACTGTCATTAAGCAGGCAGATAAAGATGATGCCACTCTAGTCAGGAGTGGTCATGAACAACCTTCTCGTGAAATGTTCTTTTCAGAACGTCCAGGAGACTCAACTAAATCGCATATTGACCATGATGCCCTTGAAAACCAGTTATAAATGCAGAAAGGAATGTAACTGTGTAAAAATTGAACAGCCAATTGTTCCCACATTTTATACATGACCAAAAAAATTCATAAAAAAATCTACAACATCCTCCAGGTCGACCAATCGTTGCACACAATGGTTCTGAGATGGTTGAGATGTCTGAAAACCTTCCTTCATTCATAAACAACATAATTAATATCATAGAGTAAATTCATCCTCTCTTAGATGAAGATGAGATTCATTTTGTGTCCTTCAATATGCACATATCTATGACTCATGAGGGAGGAACTGGAATATTTCATGGACAAATTTAACAAATTTAACCAAATGTCCTCCAGAGAACTGTCTACTGGTTGAAAACACAACTACTGGATGTTTTCACCCTCATTTTGTAAACATTATATGGATTTGTAAGATATTTGGATGAAGTTTTCTGTTGGTTGAAGTAACGAATGTTTCAGGGATGTCATTCACAATGGATTATGACCTCAAATGCATCTGTTTTCTCAATTTATGGATTATCAGAGAGAATAACTGCATATATACATCTGTTAAAAAAAAAAATCTAAAGCAAAAAAAAACATTATTAAGAGCGGATCCAACCCGTAAATAAAAAAACTGTCTTCCTTTCAGTCTGTAGATGACATTATATAATGATGATATACTGATGTTAAAACTGTGTTTATTTGAAATAGTTGTATGTGGTATTGGTATAATCTCTTTCTCTGTAAATTAGAACTGTCAAAACACCTTTGATGGTTTGCTCTCTCAGGTGGAGGCTAATTGTTGTAATTACCTGCACATGTGTCAGGTAGGAGTGACCTACATTATAAATGGGTGCAAGTATCACATTGTGTCTGGTCTGGAAGACCTGAAGGCTAAAAATGTCGCCATGTTCAGTAGAAATGCATGTACTGTATATGGAGCAGTTTTTTGGGTCAAGGATTTTTCAGATTTTAATCTTGTTTCTCAGTCTTCAGAACCTCAAACGCAACACTGGTGTGGTATTTGTGTCTGAGGGGGGTCGATGTGTGTATATAGCAGGGGTGTGTGGGTACAAGCATTTCAGTATTTATCCATTCAAAGTGCCAAAGACCTGTTTTTTGTTTTTGTTCTTTTGAGCAGTAAAATTCACTTGTGATACTTTGTGCGGGTCTTTCTTTGTGTTTTCCTATTTTTGGCCTAATATCTGTAAGTGGCTTGTATATTGCTATGCACTGAGTACTGCCTAGTTTTCTTTGTCCAGGCTCTAGTCCAGCTGGTGCCAAGCCTGAGCTCATGCTAATCTCAGGCACAGATAGGTAGTCAATTCCTTTTGTTACATGTGGGCAGGCCTTCACAAGCACACAAACACGCTGGTTTCCATGACTTCAGAGGACATTGCGCTGACTTCCATTCATTCATTTCCTGCACACTTAATCTAACCTCAACTATAATTACTAGAGCCCTAATCCTAACCCTAACCTCGGCCAAACTTTAAAACATGTCTTCACCTTAAAATGTAGTAATTTATATTATGGACTTCAGTTTCTGAGAGTAGCAGCGTCCAGACACACAGAGGCAACAGCAATATTGTGCTTGTGAAGAGAGAGAAAAAGCTAAAAAGCAGGTCCTTCAGCAGTTCAATGGTCTGGCTTCTTTTCCTCCACCTTCCCTCCCCTGTGCTGCTTCTGTACAGTCAGGTCTGATAGGGAAGGATGTACTATAGAAATGATGTAATGTCATTTTGGTTTTAACAGAGGAAAAATGTCAAAAAATAACCCAAAAAAGTCCTACACTGCAGCTCTAAATACAGATGTGCAGAAGGTTGTCAGTTTCACTAAAATGAGTGTTACCTCTCATGGATGTGTTAATTTAGTGATTTTTCTTTTTCTTTTTTTTTTCTCAAGGTGTTACTTCTAGAATTCCCCAGTGTGAATAACAGTAAAGCAAAGAGTGAAACGCAGTGAAAGTGAGAATTGAACTTGGGATTCCCAGTCGAGAGAATGAGTTACTTATTGACAACAAGGGGCACAGCTCTATCTCTGTGTGTGTGTGTGTGTGTGAGGAAGGAGCATGTTTGAACTTGTCTGCTTGAACAAGAGAGTTTGAAGGTGCTTTGTCGGGTTTTGTGTTCACCGTGTGCGTGCGTGCGTGCGTGTATGTCGTCTTGAGTGTGTATCAGTGTGCGTGCAGTGGTAGGGGGTAAATAAAACTGTAAATCCCTCAGGGCAGGGTTCATTCAGTGGACTGTGTTGCTCAAGCTGAACTTCCTGATTTTCTAGCCGAACAGTCGCCGATCTCCTTCAGTGTTGCTGGACGCTGCTCCCCTTGATTTTAAGTACCCCCTTATAATAAAAAAATAAAAAATAAATCACATCCCACGTGTTTCAATGCAAACAGACCTTTCTCTGGAAAACATCAGTCGTGTTACTCTGCTGGATTCTCCTCCTGGGCACTTTTTTCCAGTTAAAGCTCAGCGGCTCAACTTTGTAAACAACAAAAGCGTCTTCCCAGCAAGAGGGGAAGAAAAAAGAAAGACATGTAATCACGTCACACTTTTCCTGGAGCTGCATAGTTTCACTGTTGTCTCCGTGATTGTTTTGTTTTCCATATGGATCCAGCTGAAGGGGCCCTTTAAATGCAGCTATACGTACCATGTGCATGCAGCCTCCAGAGGTATATAAGTGGCTGACTCTGGCATGTTGCGGCAGGTGACACATGCGTTGCTTAGTGATGGCAACGGCCACCCTCCCGCCACAAACCCCCCCAGTCCGGGGTTGAATGGTTTTTGCCAGGTCTTTGAAGTAAAAGGGTGTAAAATGATTTATCTTCCTGCGCACAGCTGACATTTACTTCTCTGTCACGACGTGGCTTTGCACGATATATTTGAGTAGAAATGGTCAGTAATTCAATAACAATATATATTGCAGTAGAACTTTATCCACTTGCAATATACCAAAGGTTCAAAATACAGTATATTGCTATAATGTTTATGTTTTATGAGGTATAATCATGTATTAAAATTGTTTTCCAGTTTGCTAGTTGAAGACAACCTGGAAGTAAGAATGTACTGAATAGCCACTAAGGGGCAACTCCACTGGTTGCAAAAAGAACTTAGCTTGAATGGAAGTTTGACGTGACCTGTGTCCAGCTCTGGGTCACATTCAGCCCAAGAGAAAAGGGTTTCGCTGTAAATCAAAGGCACCAGATCCTGCATAAATCCCTACAGCAGTGCTAACCATGCATGCATCAGTCCACATTAACCTGATAGGTCTGTCAGTTGTTCAAAGGGAAACAAATGTTGCAAATACTGTGCAACTTTTTTTGATTTTTTTATGGACTTTGAGTCGCACCTGAGTCACATATAGCAAACACATTTTTTTTGTTTGCTGGAAAGCGACGCTATTGTTACAGCGATTTCTGTGCACTTTTTTTGTATTTATGCACTTTGAGCTGTGTGAGGGACAGATATGACAGCAATATTGCTTTTACCTTTAGGTGAAGTGCCTTTTTTTTATACACAGTACATTTATGCTGATTTGAAATTTGTCACCACTTTCTACTTAACGGCTGCAGAAAATGCTTGGTCATGTTAAAGTCCTTGGTTTGAAAATGTGGCCCAACTGAGTTTGTAATTGAATAGGCCTGGTCTATGTCACTGCGGTTCACCCATGTTTTGAAGTGTCAAAATTGGTGATTTGACCGCTGCAACGTTTTGTAATGTTCATCTACGACCCAGGCTCCTATTGGATGATACCAGCTGTCAATCCCACTGTGTGTTTTATTACCTAATTTCCACCGAATGAGAACAAGATCATGTGCTATGGAATAGGACGTGTAACTAGTAACTGATGCCATTAACTCACCAGGAAAATGTTTACTGTTGATATAAATCAAATGAGAAGTAGAAGTTACTTTTCCCACTTCATAGACTTGCAACCAGGAGTATTGCCCCCTGGTGGCTTGCCAATAGATTTTTACTTCCTGCTTAAACTCACCCATCAAACCAGATGGTTATGCCCACATTTTGTACATGGTCTATGGTTTTAATATTATTATTATTATTATTATTATTATTATTATTATTATTATTATTATTATTACTATTATTATTATTATTATTATTATTATTATTATGTTATCAGTTTTTTTTAAGTACATAAAAATAATGAAAACCACCATTTATTGGTTTCTTTTGTTTCACTAAAGAGCAAAAAAAGTAATCATCTGACATTTATCATGATAATTATCAGTATAAACTGATTTGAAAACAGATATCGATATGTTTACTTAATTTAATAGCGATTTACTCTTTGACCACATTAGAGGTTTTTTTTTTTTCATTGTGCAACTTACACCAATTCAACCATTTGAGCATTGCATTTACATCAGGACCCAGAAGTCGTGGAAGCAAATGTATCAGACTAGACATTGCCAGCGGTAGCAGTCAACAGTAACACTCTACGTGGAATTTGTGCGCGCACAAACAGCATAGCAGCATGTCTACGGCTAAAAATGTGATTTACTGTGAAACAAAGGCAACAGAAGTGCGAGGTTAGAAATCAGAGCTCTGACTGCGAAAGGAACCCAATAGAAATATCAACAATTTCAAAAGGACTTGACACAGTAACACCAACCTGTGTTGTTAGTTAATCCAAAACCAACTGTTAAAATAATAATCATTCACTGTGAGCATTAATCCCGTTGACACTGTGTCAGCAAGGCTGTAAAATGAAGCCCAAGTGTTCCTGTCATTACACCTCACTGTACCACAGAGCAGACACTGACAGACTCTACAAACACCAGACATAATAAGTCACATTTAACACGAGCAGGAAAATAGTTTGGCTCGGCTCCAGAGAATTACAGGGTCATAGGTCAGCGAGAGGGAAACAGTATTAGTACAAGCCGTGTTCTGTACACCGTGTCTTTGTGAGCAGGGCTTTAAGACTGTGTGCTAATCTGGAGACAGTGGCAAGCACATGCTACCACAGAAAGGAGTGGAATTCAGAAAAGAGGAGTTCTTGTCAGGCTTTCCAAGTGGAAATCTAAATTGTGCGTGTGTGTGCGTGCGTGTGTTTATGGCAAGGGAAACCACATTTATGCCGTTAAGTAATTTCCCTTGCTTTATTTTCCATACTGGTCATTGTTTGCTGTGTTTAGTCGAGTGATTTCTGCTTTTTCTTGCCCTCACCATGCTGTCATGTGTCCAAAACCCTGACATTAGCTGGCCCACACTCTCTGTAGGCAGGCTTCTGTCAGGACAAGTGTGTTTCGGGGTGAGGGGGCTGTCAAGTCAAGAGTTAGCAGATATTATCTCCCAATCACAAGTCACTAGAGACAAGCCAGCGAAGCGGGTCTGTGGCCTCATTTGCGGAAAATGATTAAATCAAATTAGATTTTCAGAAAAAAAAAAAAAACCCTGTCACTACACAGGGCTGTCAGTGTTGTGTTTTACAAATATAGTTTCTGAGTAAAGCCACAGAACGCCTCCTTTGAGCCGCTGCTTCTCAGAGATGTCATGGCTTGTCTTGGGTGTGATTTGATTTTCTCCTTTTATTATTATGATTGAATAAACTAATTCTAGTAAATGATTAATTTGCACAAAGGGGGGGGGGATGTAGTCAGAAAGATCATATTCAGAGTAAATGGTCTTTTGCCCTACACACATGGCCAGAGAAATGAACTGAACGCGCACCCGGACTTTGCATCAACCTTCAACCTGACATGAAAATCAAGTAACTTCTGAGATACAGCTTGAGACGCAGACACAAGAAAAAAACTGGGTTTTAGTCGCTTAATAAAAGTCTCAACTAAAACAATCTATGTCTACTTCAGTCTGTTATCATAAGAATATGTTGGCCACTTTATTTAATCATTAAACAGCCATTTTTCCACTGCAAAGTTTAACTGCTCACTCACACTGTTGCCATATCAAATTTAAATGACTGGATGAGACAGCAGTCTTGTGTACCGTGATGTAAAATCACTTTATTTTTCTATGGACTTTGGTTTGAGAGAGTGAGCGGTTTACAAACAAGAGACCCCAACTTCAGTTTTCACATCACATAAGGCTGTCTAATGCTGAGATAAAGCAGGGAGCTTATACTACCTTCCATTTACATTACTTACTCTAAATGTGTCCGAATTAGCCAATAGAATAGTTTTTCTGAGGTCGGAAATGCAAATGTGTTTGGGACTAACCATTGTTGGCCATTATTAACAATACCAGTCAATAGCCAATACATACAGTCTATTTACAATAATTCTAAGACAA
Organism: Brachirus orientalis; assembly: GCA_016785285.1. NCBI lineage: Eukaryota > Metazoa > Chordata > Actinopteri > Pleuronectiformes > Soleidae > Brachirus > Brachirus orientalis. Next base: position 19,167,065 of record JAFBJR010000425.1, on the reverse strand, counting down.
TAATTTGGTTTTCTTAATGTCATGTAAACGCATTAGTCTTGGTCTTAGATTTTTTTTTTTCGCAGCATGTATACTCGGCAAGTTATCGATTGTCTTTCTTAGACTACAGCCTTGGCTCGATTTAAACTGTGCATGCAAACGTGCTAAATGTGACAAATACTCCACTGTCCCTCATAAGTTGTTACAGTAGTACCGGCCATTTATGGTGTTCTATGCACATTTTGATGTGTGCGTATCATATGTGACGTCACATTACTGCTTTCTTTTAAGTTTGTGCTGGTTTTAAAAATTCAAATCACCCGCTGCTTACAGACAGCAGAAACATGTCTGTGGTTAAGAATTAAACAGTACTATGTGTATGACTAATTTACTTTGAAACAAATAAGTGCTATTAATGGTAAAAGTAGCAGTGTGTTTATATGGTAAGTACAGGATACTGCACAATACAATACATGGCACACGATGCCAATAATATCATGATATAATTCTGTGATAATCAATAAATTGCAAGAAGACCATATAGCGATACATCACAATGTCTGTCTAACTGAAGAAAGCAAAATTCAAAAGTGCCGGATTTCTCTATTTGTTCACAACACAGAGAACAAAGTGCATAAAGTCATACTGAACATGGATGGAGCATCTCTTAATGTAACTTCTCCCTGAGTTTCCCTTGTTCATCAGAGAAACCTCACTATGAGACATCAAGTAACGATGTCCAGCGAGTGAAACTGGCAGGGACTGTTTACTTTAGTGCGCCTTAATTTGTTAATGAAAAAATTCATATTTGCGCAAGTTTATCAATTCTCGTGTCGCATGGGGAAGGATGACAATATATCACCAAACTGATATTGGATATTGGAGTTGGAAATCCAAATGCAAGGGCCTTCAAAATTCCAGGTTCTGATAGAATGCGCCTATATCCTTAAGTTATTCTAGACTTAAGGGGGCATAGATTTTAATAGAAAAGCCTTTTGTTCAATGGCTAAAATCAGTTTGCAGTCAGTGCTAACCACGTGTCAGTGCCTTATGCAGCCCAAACAAAACCAAAAGAAAAGTTCCCTTCAAATGACATGTCAAAGTTATTCTTGGAACTGTGCGATCAACTGTGTAGAAGGAGGTGGACTGTTCGCCTTATTTATGTCGAGTTTCATTGTAACTTTGCCCACATTTGTCTGCACAGCACACTGTCATATGGAGGCTCTGCAGACAATACTGGCATATTTACGCTACGCTGTGTGACAAGTGAAGCTGAGACTTGAGAAGGCTGGGTCTTTTCGTTTTATTTTTTTCTCACACTTCTGACTGATCCACAAACCCACAAAACTTCCTCTCCTGTACATCCTGAAACTGTCTCAGCCCTGCTGTGTGTGTGTGTGTGTGTGTGCGTGTGTGTGACTGTTGGGGCAAAAGACAGTGCATGGATGAGTCAGGAGCTTTTGCTGAGCATTACTCAAAAACACCAGGGGTTGGATTTCCCCAATGTATATACTGTATCATTATGAAATAATAAGCTATATTATAATAATCTAACCCGTGGTTGTGTGTTTTCGCAGGATCCAGTCAGTTATGTTGGATATTCTTAAACTGCACCTGATAAAAATCCCACTGGAGTGTTAGGAGCTAAAAAAATAAAAAAGTCTCTTCACATCCTTCACAAACACAACATGCGCCACAAGAAGGAGCTGTTATATCTATAAATAGCACTGGCTTCATGCACAACACTTTTGGCTACTATTACACATGGAGACGTGCAGGCATCAGCCGACAGAGCTGAGCACAGACGTGTGCATGTGTTCATACTCATCCTTGTCAGTTACAATCAGAGGGTTTGGTCACTGTTTTTCTGTTTTCCTGTTCTCAGCCGAGAGGATGTGGTTAGATTTTTTGTTTTTTTTGTTTTTGCCTTGTGCCGAGTTGCTTCAGCAGACATGAGAAATTCTGTGCAGCCACAAGCCTTAATAACCCACTCGTGTATTACCAAACCAGAAACAACACAAACAATGGACGCATAGAGACGTGAAGAGTGGGTTTTTACGTAAAGGAGGATCAAACTAAATAAAGCAGAAATCACTAGCAATGCTGAAGCAAAAATAGGAACCACAAGTCATCACCTTAATATGGTACAAAGATAATCACTGAAATGATCCTGCTGAGTCTGCCAGATGGAGTAATGGCCTCCAATGGCAGCATGTGTGCCCGAGTCCAAAGGAGGAAAAAGGAGACACAAGAGGGAAACAGGCCTGCACTGCCCTCTGTTGGTCAACCTGAGCAAATGGAAGGTTCCTCAACAAATGGTTCTTCTCTCAGATGAAAATTATCCATACTCTTCATCTTTTTTTTTGACAAGCGGAAGCAAACCAAATAAATATCACACAGCCATCAGACAGAGACAAAATGAAAATAACTCCTCAATGTCATGGTTCATACATTTTCCAAAGTCAAATTCAAGCATTTGAAGGTTATTTTTAATGCATTTCCAGCACCTTACAGCTGGGGTAAATTAATATGAATATATTCATACTAAAAGTGATTATTTCACTCTTTTTTTAAACACTTTTCTATAAACAACCATAATTAGTTTTTTTTTAAGTCAATCCATTTAGACACAGCCAATAATTATTTTTCTGTGAAAGACATGCAGTGACTATTTCAAAATTTTTTAAGCACTTTATCCAAAATTTGAGCACATTTCAAACCTTGAAAACACATGAAAATTCAAGAATTTTCAAGGACTTCCCTCCTATGTATGTGGAAATTAAAGAGAAAATATATTTTCATTTGTAAGTAAACAAAACAACCAAGTATTGTAGTGCCGCTGAGCAAAACTAAGCCAAGTATTGTAGTATTATTATATATTTATTGAACAATGTTAATTATGATAGGGCTTCTCCATGTAGGAACTCTAATAATATAGTATCAAAATTAAAAAAGTACAAATAACAGGACAAGACATTGTAAAACAACAGATTTCCGCATGGCAGTGTTTTTCAGAATAAAGGTTTCTTTTTTCCTTTCATAAAACACTTTTTCTTCTTTCGTCTCAGTTCATATTGATGTAGTTGAAAAATTGTGCCTCAAACAGAGACATTCATCAGAAACACTCCCAACTATTGGGATTATTGTAGTGATTTTTTTTTTTCATCCTTTACAGTTTGCTTTCTTTTAACATATCCGACACAAAAAAGGCAAAAATACAAATCCATATATTCATGAAGTACAAAATACGACATATGTACAGAATACATGTAACATAACAAAAGCAGGCCCTAAAAAAAGCCTTTTACAGTTAAAATGCCCATATATGACTTTTCAAGTTATAATGAAATGCAAAACTGATGATGGGTGAGTCTACGTATCCCATGCTGCCTTGGGGCTGGATTGTGCTACACAAAAATTAACATTCCTCATCGGATGAGGTCGAGACAGGGATATGGAATAACCAGGGTATGATGGAAGCTGCTACACGTAAATGGTCAGTATATGTCCAATATGTAGTGCATGATATACTGATCCTAGAAGAGGGAGGTGGGGGTTAGACTGAAGTCCTTTGGAAGGCTGCTGCTGCTGGTCACCTGACCACCTCAGGGCCGCTTGAGCTTGTCAATGTGGTAGGTGAGTTTGAGGGCGGGGCCGAGCTTCAAGCCCATATATTTCATCATCATGTCGCTACGCAACAAGAGGAGTGCTTTGCCATCAATCTCCTGTAGGAAGGAAATGTATTGAATAGTATTAAGCATCATAAAGCTGGTCTATCCAAACTGTAGCACAAGGTTCTGGAGTCTTGTAGAGGAGCTTTTACAAGAGAATTAACTAAGAAGTCAAATATAAGCATCTATGAGACGACTTTTACTAATTTAACGTACAGTAGCTTATGGTGCTTTTATGTTCGTAGTCAACACTGCTACTTTTTACCATTAATAGCACTTCTGTTGTATTTGTTTCACAGTAAAATGACTTATTCATTCTATTCTCAGCAGCAAAAAGACCATTTCTAAAGACCACACAGTGAAATAATAAACATTGCATCATCAGTATCTGACAGTGGAAAAATGGAAAACAAACTTTCCTTTAATTCTAATCTAAAGCAAATTTTATACCACTGATTCTTCGGCTTATCCACAACTTTAGCGCAGACTGACAAGCGCTGTGTGCTGTAAACAAGGCTTTAAACAAATTACGTGGATTAAAGCAAAAACCACTTTTTGTGCCGTGCAGTTCCTTCCCACACGTTTTGCTGTAAAGGAGTATAGTGTGTACATGCACTGAGCTGAAAAGACCTGTTCTTATACAGCACTGAAGTAGTGAAAAGGCTTTAATCTACAACATTTAAATACTCAAGACCAATAGCATTTTTGTCAGTGTTTTCCTTATGTTATTTCTGTGTTTTCAATCTTTTCAATGTAACTAAATACTTTTTATAAGGCTTGACTTTGTATTATACTCATACAAATAATCCATCTGTTACACCATGCATGGGCAATTATTTTCCCTGAGGGGCCACATAAGAAACATATAATGTTTTAAGGGCTGGACCAATGGGATGAGCAAATTCTGCTCAATATTCATTTTAACTCCTTGCAATAAACTGTATTGTTTTGGTGTAAATAGGGCAGCATACAAACACACAATAAACCCAAATTAATGGCAACAGAGGAGGGAGAGAGGGAGAGAGAATTCTGTCACCACACATTGAACAATGTGGGAACATTTGGAAATATTAGGGGCATGCTGCACTCCAGAGCCCTTTTATTTATTTTATAATTTGTAATTAATCACATAGGCCAGTCAGGGAGGGTGAATGGGCCACAAGCAACTATGGTTCGGAATCAGAGGTAACACAAGCATTTCAGTTGTGTTACTGAAGTCGAGAGAATAAACATAGATTACGAGTCAACAGTCGTTCAGTTAACACGGAGATGATAGAACGTAGCTACACAAGCTTTGCCACGGCATGGGTCCACCACCGGTAAGACTGAAAGATGATTAGACTGAATGGTTAAAACAAAACCACGACAAAAACACATGCAGCTGTTTTTATTCTCTCTTCTTTTTTTAAAAAAACTATAGAAAGTCGTCTTAGTAAGGGAGAAATTGAATCCCTGAAATTAAACTGTATAACAGAAGCAAGACTACAAATAAAATGAAAAAAAGAAAATGTTTAGTTTAACCTAAAATGTCAGTTATGTTAAACATATTCTCCGCTCCCAATGGTTACGTACATGTTTTCTGAAAAGGTCAGCGTGTGGAGCCAGCACTGGGTCGATATCTCTGATGTACTGCATGACATCCTCCACTGTCCACAGGTTGGGGTCCTGACCACTGGGCCTTGGGCTCTCCCGTAAACTGCCTGAGCCTGAGGAAGCACAGAGTCACATTCATGCTGATGTTCAATGGACATAATTTAGCTTACAATACCAAAGCATTATTCTAAAAAAACAAGATGTATTGATCAGGTAACAATGACAGAAGCTGGCTAACTTTTGGCCTGTGATATAAACACGCCTACCTACATTTAATATCCCGTGCTAACATGATAGAAATATAAAACAAGACAAATGCAACAGTAAAGCAAATGTGCAGTAAAGCTTCCTTATCTACAAACATACGTAAGGTGTTGGTGGAGACTTAAGGTTAGGGCCACAACAACTGGATTTCAATGTAAATGTAAATATGTTCTGGTTTGTCTGGTCCAGTGTAAGACAGTTAGCAACATTTTGGTGTGTGAACAAAACAAAACATTTGAGGACATTTTCTGCATATTATGTACTACAAAAACTAAAATTCATGGAGAAAATAATCAACAAATTAATAAAAAGAATTACTAACTGCAGCCAGAGTTAATAGCACAACAGCATGGGTCTTTAAGAGTGTGCTGTATCCGAGTCTCAGTTCTGATAATTTTTTTTATCAAATAGTTGTTACATTTATTTAATATAATTGCTGTTTTTCATGTTGTAAACTCTTATAAAACAGTTTTCATTCAGTGTTTTTTAATGTGTTTTATTGGCATGTTATAAAGCAGTGGTTCTCAAACTACTAAGTACCACCTGAGAAAATATTGAGCTCTTAAAGTAACACCATTATCACCAATGTTAAAATACAGTGGTGTAAAGAGGCCGAGCAAAGTCAACTACTAACTACTCACAGGAGGCAGATTTATTTCCAATAAAATCATTTGCAGTATGTGTCCTCCTCACATATACTGTTATACTGTACTTCAGACACTGGTATAGTGAAATTAGATTAATTGAAGTGAGAAATTATTTAATTTATTATTTGTTTTTTGTTATTTCTTTTATTTTCTACGCACTTCAGTCACTCACTCTGATCACATACCCTGGTTTATACAGTAGAACAGTTTGAGAACCATGGCTATATAGCACTGCACAACCCTGTTTCCCAGTCTATGCAAATTAGGGCTGCAACTAACTAATATTTTCCCAATCAATTAATCTGTCCATCATTTTCTTGTTTAATCGTTTAATTGTTTGGTCCACCAAATGTCAGAAAATGCTGAAAAATGTTGATTGTGTTTCCCCAAATTGAAAATGGTGATTTTCTGATATGCCTTGTTTTGTCCAGAAAAGTAAAATGACTGATCATTTTTAATGATTTCTATGCTATAATTACAAAGGTGAAAAATCTAAAAACCTTCAAACAAGTGTTTTCAGTGTTTGTTTCTACCTTTAAAGTTAGTGTGATGCAGCAGCTTGGTGGGAGGCCTCAGTCCTGTGGAGTTTGGAGAGAGAGGGCTCTTCTTTAAGTGCTCTGATGTGACGATGTTGTTCTCCACGAAGGACTCAGCTGGAAACAAACGCAGACCGAAAAATCTCCTATGAAACTCATAAAAATCAATACACCAAAACTTCAACAATCCCAAATTACACAAAAGCCTCATTCAGACTTGGTAATAACATCTGTCACAATAGTGCTGTCCACTTGTACTCAAATCTAAGTGTTCAACTGTTCACACCTGGGAAAAAAATGTGTTTTAGATGCGATTAGTTTGGAACAGTACACTCTGATCTGACTTTTCCTACAGGGTGTGTGGGCGATAAACCTAAATTAGATACCTATTAAAGTAATAAATGTCAGCTACATATATACTGTTAAGTCATACTAATGTGAGGCAAGGTGTAGCCCGCTGATAAATTTCACAAATAACACACCACAGTAAATAGCAACAATGGAGGACATCCAGCTACTTTTAATGTTGTTTCTTCTTGGCATGTGGCTGTTTATCACTTGAAGAAGACGAGCTTAGATTGAGAGAAAGCTGCAAGGAAATCATCACTGTTTTCCCCCCACTGTGACACTTAAGTAATGATTCAGTTGAAAAATCAGTGTGTCTGTCAGCGCTGTTCTGTAGCTGCTGTGCTCAGTACCCAAACTGAAGGGCACCAACTGCATAGGTCATTTAGTCTCTTCTGTAGTAAAATTAACATTTTGCATATATATACACATTATTTGTCTTGTACAAAATAATCAAGAGATAAAATAATAGCTGGAAAGGCTTTCATAGAAGTCACGGAGGAAGCAGCCTATTCAGCCTATTGTTAAAGTCATAAATCATTTCGGGATCTTGTCATTGTCATGTTTGCTAATATCCGACAACACATTTTAAAGCCAGCATCAGAACACTGTAATGTGAACACTGGCTGCAGTCGCACCTGAAATTAGCCCTGTCTGTAATAGCAGATTAAATCAGATTAAAAAACAGCCCAAATTTTCAACATAAATACAAGATGAAAAACATGATGACACAAAAGGAATGTAAGTGACTTCTTCCTCACGAGTCACTGCTGATTCTGCTCCCCTCATGGAAAATAGTGATTTGTGTGTTCTGGCCTGGAAGGCCCTTTTAAGGGGATATTATTCTTTAACATAAATCTCCTCAAATATCCCATTAAGTTAATTATAATCTTAGGAAATTGAAAGATGATTAAATTATTAACCCCCTGCTCTGCACTTTAATAACTCTAACCCCCTGAGCCAAGAGCTTTTCTCTTCTACTAGCATTTTATATGATTCATATGATTTACACAAGGATTTACCAGACAAGCAGAGCAGCTAATGCTTGGAATAAAATGTCTTCTGCAAAATGAGGTGCAGCATTAGAGTTGAGAGCCATTGATTATATAAATAAATACTTTCCACATGAGGTGAAAGCTTGTTTAGTCAGTGAAATGCTGTTTCATGATGTGTAACCCCTTCATATTTTTACTATATACAGTATGTATGTATGTATGTATGTGTGTGTGCGTGTGTGTATATACACAAATGTATATATATATATATACTGTATATATATATATATATATAATGGGTGTAGCAAAATTTGTATTTGACATGTTATGCTTCAGTATACTGTATATACTATTCTAACAGTGGAAATCAAAACCATTCATCAAAAGGAGTGAGCAAATCCAGCCACAGCACTGACATGACATGACATGTCATCTGACTACCAATAATAATAGTGTCCATTGTGCTTGAGATCCAGGGTAGATTAAGAAAATTGACCACAGTTTAAGAGGAAGCATACCATCAGTGGAGTGCCTTGAGATTTTGGCCAGTTTCTGTGGTATAGGACTGCTGAAGTTCTGGAGGAACCTCTTGGTGCCTTGGCCTGAGCCCGTCTTCAAGCCATTGCCAAAACCTCTCCTCTCTAAAAACCCAGCAACACACATGGAAAAGAAACTTGTTCAAAACACACTAAGCAGAGATAAAACAAAAGTTGCTCCAAATGAATAGGGGAGGAAACAATGAACATTAAGAAGCGACACATGCTGCATAAGGTTCGCTGCAGGAGTGCATCGCTGTCGACTGAATGTGTGGGAAACATTTTCGCAGTTCAAGTCGTTTGCGATACGTATATGGCCCAAGATGATATCACAATGACGATAGATTTACAATATATTGTGCAACCCTAGTTTGGCAGACTGCATAACAGTCCGTCCTTGGGTGTATTTACACCTGTAATAACACGCGGTCAGGAGCTATCTGATTGTAATCCCATCACAGAACACAAAGAGGTCAAAAACAGCCATAAAATATAGAAATATACCATTTACAACAACTACTATCTGTGTTAGGTTTGATGTTAAATGTTAGGTTATGTTTGATTTCATCTATGTTTTTTATTAATGGTGAGTGTGAAAGTGTGTTGGTAATGAGGTGTATGACTTGTACTGTATGTATCTGTACGTGCCTTCATAGGGCTGTAGCTGCTTCCACCTGGATGTAACAATAATTTTTGTTGTTTACCACTGTGACAGACTGACTTTGTCACTGACTGCAGACAGTGCCATAAATTAAGGCTACCTGTCAAATGATTGGCAGTAGTCTATGTATCTGGCTCCAACAAAAACCTGAACATTGTTATTAGTTGCTTCCTGCATCAGTAATGAAAACAAAATTGACAGAGGGAGGTTGTGAACTTTTTTTCAACTTGTGAAAGTTGGCGTGTTCGCTGTGTGTGAGACAAACACATCTGAACACTCTGCTGCCTTATTTGTGACATTTTAAGATTAACATTTATATCATGTATACAAAGAAAGCTCCTACTTTGGCTACAAAGGCTTCAGACAAAGATGGCAATGAGACCAAGGATTATAATGGTCTGGGTATTTATACCAGTGGGCTTGTAGAGTTCCAAAATGACTTGTAGCTTTACCTATGCCATTTGATTTGCAAGTAAACTGATGCATACATTATGTCATATGTCTGTGTTTACCGGCTTGAACAAACATGATAGCTTGCTAATAATGCATCTCAGAGCTTTTAAATGTGTCCATTCTTAACAGAATATTTGAAAACTGACAGTTAAGCATCAGTTATTAGAAAAAAATACACAAAATGTAGATAAACAATGGTGATATCAGGGTAGAATATCTAATGTACTACACAGAGCAGTGAGTGTATATCACTGACCTGTACTGTATGTGTGGCTGTTATAGTGCAGGCCTCCTCTGGCAACAGGTTGGCTGCCAAACAGTGGGTCACAGTGCAGGTTGTGGCAAAGCTTTTCCAGAAAGCGGAGGACATAGGTGACACTGCTGACTGTAGGCAGAGTGAGTGTGTGCTGCTGCTGGTCAAAGTAAGCTACAGCAGACAAAAACAAACAGCACAATGAAAAAAAATCAAAAACAGTTCAGTGACATGCACAGTGAAGTGAGAGTGTGCGAGTGGACTTCATTTAAAAACACTCCGGGATTTATATTTTACACCAATGAACCACAACAATAATTCTTAACAATATATAAATTGTATTAAAATTTTTTGAGCAAATAGTTCTCCCTGAATTCATAGACTGAAGTCAAAAACACACCGATCCGCCACATTAAAACCAGTCACCTGTTTTATTGTTATGGCGATTGGTGTTTACAACAATTAAAATTAAATTTAGTTTTAATGAGACGAGAGTCTCATTCTTTATTTTTGGATACCAGAGATAAAACCCAGTATTTGGCTTTGTTCATTAAAACAACAACACATTGAGCTCTAATGGCACTGAAAGATAATAAAACAAGGATGAACGCCACAATAAAAAGTAAGCGTTTAAGTAAACTAAAAGGCTGTTTCTTTATGTCTTTTTGTAAAAGAAGATGGAGGGAGTGAAATAATATCCCTTTAAAAATTAGGGTACAATAAATACTGGTCCAAATCACAAGATTGGATATTGGACAGATAAAGTTGCAAAATCCAAAACAATCCAGTAATCCTAAATATTGCATACTTCACCGTGCACAGACTGTACAAATGTCAAAAAAATCAGCAAAAGCATTTTACCTGAGTCATGCTGTGGGCTGTTTATTTCTTCTTCATGGGAGAAGAATATTTATTTGTTTGTTTATTGTTTATTTTATTTGTTGCTGTGTTTCCATCATTGTACAGTTCAGTTTGGTACAGTATGGCACATTTTGGAATAGTAAAGCCCTGGGTCAGGGTTGTGTTGCAGACAGTATCTCTACTTAGTAGGTGGGGTGGGCTTGGCCCAATGGCTGCGTAGAGTGAAGTCTTACTGGTGCGACAAAAACGAACAAAAACATTGACAATTTATTTCCTGCAATTTATTTCCACAGTTTGTGGCTGTTTGTCTCAACAAGATTTTAAAGCTTTGTACGAGAAACTACAGGCATTTGCCTCAAATTCCATGAGATATATTTACACCGATCGCAAGGGAGGTGATGTTTTTCTGTCACTCAATCAGCTGACTGTTGTGGGTGGAGCCAGTCAAGCTCCACCCTGACCATACCTTACCGATTTACTCTGGTACCCAAGGGAGGGTGCCGAAGAATGGAACTGATGGGGCTGGTGATTTTGGTACTATTCATAATGGAAATGCAAAAAAAAAAAAAAAATACTGTATCTATCATATAGTACCAAACTGAACCGTTCCACTCAGTAGAAACACAACTTAAAATCACTGCATTGGACTGATATCAGTATACACAAAAAAGTGGAATTGTGCCATGCTCAATAAAAATACAGTAGATAAGTGGGGGTATGACTCAACAGCTTAAACTATTTAAAATACTTGCATAAAGAGATTCTGTGTAATTCTTACCTGAAATAACTTCACCACCTTGGCCAGATTTGAGACAAGAGAAGACAGTTCCCTGGTTGTGGGCAGAATCAACACAAGCCTGGACACACTGCTGAAGCACTGAAGATGCCCGGCCTGGTCCAAAATGGTCCGGTAGCTGCTGAATACGCCGCTGGTCCAAATGGGGCCCCACTTTGCCATACTTGTTTAGGTACACACAAACTACCAGGACAAAAACACCAAACTGAGTCCACTGTATGACTTTTTTTAAAAAACAGAATAGAGTTAACAAACCTTTAACCAGTGTAGGGCTTCAATTGATTAATTGATTATTTGATTATTAATTGAATACTAAATTAATTGTCAACTATTTTGATCATCAATTTCAGTGTTTTTTTAAATTAATAAAACCGGCTATTTTTGTTTTCAGCTTCTTAAATGTGAATATATTCTGGTTTCTTTGCTCCTCTCTATAAGCTAATAATAAATAGATGGAACCAGATTGTTTTAAAAACATTTTCCTCTTTGCACATATATGAAATGAAATTTCATATAATGAAATTAATCTTAAAATTCATTGATAATAAACTTCAGCATGTCCATACTGTATGTGTGGAGGTCATATACCTGTGGGAGCCTGTAGTGCAGAGTTGGGAATGGTAGCATTATCCTGAGGCACAGTGCTGGTGTCAGGCTCTGGGGTGCTGCTGGTGGGAGACGTGGGGACTGGATTAGGTACCACACGTGGTTTTCTCTGGATACGGGCACACACATTCAGACATTTGCCTCTTAAAATAAAGGAGATTTAATAGAAAGTGCTCAGAATATAGACTCTTAATAGCCTCTTTATGCTGCAGTTAGTTTGTATTTGAAGTGTTTCACAAAGCACCATTCATTAAATGTAACAAGGTTTAACATGGGGGGGGTGTCAAATAAAAATGTATAACATAGCTGTAAGAGTTTCCAGTAATCTCTGCTTGGTACACAGGGGCCTGATGAGTGATAAATTAGATGCAGCAAACATCTGTTTTGCATAGTCACTCTGCTTTAACCCAATTGATTTAAATGAAAACCAACTCATCTTGGAAAACATGTGTTCACCCAAAAACACAATCAGCCTGTTTTAATTTGCTGGTTATTCTTTTACACACTGTCCACTAGTACAACTGATCAAAAAGTTTTAACAATACATATGAGAGCAGTAAGCTGCAGAATAGATGCATATAAAACATGTTTGTTAAGCACTGTAAACTAGCAAAACAATAAAAATCTGAGCACTAGAAAATGAATGTTGTTGACTCTTGAAGTGCTAATATGTGATAAAGTGCAGTCAAATGTATATTGATGTAATGGCAACACTTTATTTTGATAGTCCACTGTGGACTCTCTACTGGTAATGGACGGGTTTTCAGTATCATATAAACAAATGATCATTTTCCACTTAATTATATTTTCTGTTCTAAACTGTTTTCACTTTAATGAGATGGCACTGACAGATGTGTGTAGTTTCCCTCCTACTAGTCTTTTGACTGTCAACAAATAAGCAACTAATTGTCAACTAATACATGATTTGAAGTTTACTTGACATATTGTTAAAAGATAACTAAGAATTTATTATACTTGTGATCATATGTTGACATGATTAACTAATCAGAGGTTAACTAACAAGATGCAATCTTCAGAGCAGTCATTAAATGATGGTTAGTAACACTGAAGCTCACCTTTAGTCAACTGGCAGTTAATTCTATGTCACTTATCAGTTGAAAAAGTGTCAACTGATTATCCGTTGACAATATGATACCGAATACCTGTCGATTACTAATAGAGAGTCAACAATGGACTATAAAAATAAAGTGTTGCCGCTGTAATATTCAGTGATACCTTGCTGCCAGGCTTGGGCCCCCTCTTCTTTGGGATTTTGATAGGTTGTGCCTGAGTCTGAGCCTGCTGCAGAGCTATCCTTTGTGCCCAGTTAGCAGGCAGTCTGCCCCTGGTTCTCCCAAGGCCAGTTACTGGTCGTCCTGGACCAGCCATGGCATCTTCCAGCCAGCCAGCTCTCTTTGCCCAGTTCAACTGCAAACAAAGAGAACAGGTGATAGAATCAAGACAAGCAAACTCCTTCATGTTGTGATATTTTTTAAAATACGTGACTCTGATATCTGCCATACAAACAAAATACACAAAAATGGTATTTTGTATGTAGTGCTCACAGCCGGAAAAAAAGTAATGTCTTTGAAATAAGGATGGACAGCATGTAATTTTCGCACAATTAATCCTTTTTACACCAAATTTACACTGGTTGCGGAACGGTTGCATTGCAGAATGGATGCGCTGCACTCTGAGCCGCACAGCTCCGCCAATTTACACTGCTTGCGTCTCATGTCCGCCTGCTTCTGCACAGCTTGGACAGCTGGAGTCGCAAGACTAGCTTTTCTTGTTGTGGTACTTCTCACACGGAAATACAATGTATATGTAAACACAACAGATTGAGCAGTATTTATACTCACCGAAGAAATAGGAGCACGCTGGGCTTGCAAGGATTCTTTGTTTCCATGTTTCTATATTCTATGTTTTATTTTGCTGGATTCTGCTGAATTTATGCAACACTGCTGCAGGACCCGCCAGAAATAGAAATGCTATGTATTCACTCTGACCTTCCGCAACTGAGCCAACCCGACACGCAGCTGTTATGGAGATGTGTACATTGACACATTGACTAGAATGGATACGTATTAGCTCCGACGCGCAACGCAACCATTCCACCAGTCAAGAATTTATTGTCTTTTGATAGTCAAGAAAATAATGAAATACTCATGCGCATCCCTAATATTAGACCCAAATATATGCAAACTATGCACATTTTTATTTATTATTTTTTTTATGGTGGTAATGATACTGATACTGTATTATCATATTATTGCCAAACCTGACTAAAGGGAAACAATATCCCAATCCCAGTGAACAGAAAAGCGTGGCACATCACCATCAGATAAATGTAAATAGGAAAACATCTTTGTATTATTAGTGTAAACCGCCCCTCTATTGGAAGGCAAGTGTCTCTTCTCAATGCAATCTTTAAATAACTTCATGTCTACCTTATTTCCAGGCTTGGGTCCTCGTTTTTTGGGCATTTTGATGGGCATAATCTCTTTGCCCGGCTGGATGGTCTGTGGTGTTATTGCTGAGTCCTTCTGACCCCAGGGACCGGCAACCTTGATTTTCCTGCGACCTGGCTTACGTCCTCTCTGACCTGGTGGTCGTCCCACTGTCGTGGTTGGGTGCATAGCTGGGCTCTCCACACCGTCTGTCAATGCCCCAACGCTCTTCGGTAACACCACTTGCATGGACAAAAGTAAAATGGACAAAAATGTAGAGCGAAGTGAGTTATGTAAAAAGTTGTGGCACTGAAGCTTAAAATGACAATTTGGGGGGGGGGGGGCGGGGGGTGTATAAAATGAATCAGTAATTAATTTGTCATTAAATGAATTGGAAGGAAAATGCATGAGAGGTAGCGTGAAAAGTGTTGCCTTTTAATTTTGTAAATTTTAATCTTTCAGTGAGTTTTGCTGCCACAAAAGTGACTAACTCTTGAAACTTTGACCTCAGTTTCCTCCACAGAAGATAATCACAATGCACAGTATTACACAGTATGATATTTATGTATCTCCTTCTGTATAACAGACAAAATTTCAGCTAGTTCTGAATTACTGGTGTAGTCGTCGGGTGAATTTCAAACGCCAGATAACACTGCAAGTAAAAAAAAAAAGAGGTGAAGGATTAAAAAAAAAATTATTTTGAGGACATCAAATATGATTTTTCCTTTGGCCAACCCACAATTCCCTTATGCTACAATAAAAAACAGAAACGTTTTAAGTTTTTCAGTTTGAAGCAGTAAGCATATTATACAAACCAAAAAGAAAGAAGTGGCTTTATGCATTAGTGACAAATAGCTTCCAGTGCATCCAGTGCTTCCCCAGTGCACTTGACAGGTGGATGCTCAAACATGGTTGTTTTCAGGGACACAAGGAAAAAAAAACTGATTTTAGCCAATTAAAAAAGAATCATGTGATAAAATGTATACCAAGTTAAGTCTGCAATATTTTAAGAACATGTTTGGTGCTTTATCTCTCCAGCCTTTCGTGACTGGTAACTGATGTTTGGGTTTCTTTGTAAACAGCTTACTCCCCACACCAACGTACACAGAGAAAATCTGAGATTTTACATGACAACACACAGGAGTTGCACTGCTGCCTTCATTAGTAAATTTGAATGGTTTAGGGCTGCAACTGCAACAATCATTTTCATAATCGGTTAATCTGTCCAAAATTTTCTTGATGTATTGATTAGTTGTTTGGTCTACTTGAAAATGTTGCGTGGCGTTTCCCAAATCTCAAAGTGATGATGGTCTCAAATGTCTTAGTTTTGTCCACAAACCAAAATCATTCAGTTTTACTGATTTCTTTGTTATAGGGACCAAAGAATCCTGAAAATATTCACGTTTAAGAAGAAACCAAAGTACTTGCTTTAATTATTAGAAAAACACTCAAAACAAATAATCGATTAGCAAAATAGTTGACGATTAATTTAGTTATCAACTCTTTGATAGAGTTTTTGGGACTTGGGTGCTTGAAAATCTTTGTGAGAGTTTACTTACAGTAAGTGACAATAATTTACTAAGTGAGGCAGCACTAAATCAGCAGCTCTGCAAGGTAAAAATGCAGATTTTCCCTTTGGACTTTGGTGAGGGAAAGTGAGTGAGGTGCCAGACAAGTGTAATGATGAGATAAAGCAGTATTATTCTTATTCTTAAGACTACATACACTCAAACGGCACAAATTTTCATCAGAAAGTCTTTTGTAAATTGGCTCAAGTCTGTTTTTTGGCATGTCCCCACTGGCAGCCATATTTCAGTGACTGTCAACTTCCACATTTCAGTGCAGGGGGCAAATTGGGCACCGTCGCTGCTGGCTATGTGTCTGCACCTAATTATCACTTTAAGAGAGGCTTGAAATTAATTACATGATGATAAATAAGTTGTGAGCATAACATAAGCCACTACAGCTGGCAAAAAGTCAACAATGTGTGCAGGCAAAAAAAAAACAAAAAACAACTGCACAGGAAAAGAGAACCACTTATTCATCCTCAATCAAGCCACATCACAGTCACACAAGGAGCAGCCACATTTTTTAAAACAGGTCTTGCCCCATTGGGCTGTATTTATTTAGCACTTACATAAGCGCAATAATCAATGCAGAGCTCACTCTGTCGGCTACTACTACTTTTCTATATTTGACGAACAAAGCAAAAACAGGGGATCTGATTGATCCTATACAGACCAGGTGTAATCAACATAATATGTCACATAAGGTTCACAAAGCTTGAGGTTACATGTTCATTGATAAGGGGATGTGATTGCACACACAGTCAAACAAACATTTACCAAGCCAGATCTTATTTTTAACCCCCCTTCTTCTCTTTTGTGAGTTCACTGAGTTCACAGAGCCACCACTGTCAGCTTCATATTACAGCAGAATATCTTCTAAAAGAGATGATAAATGATCACTCACATGTCTGTAACTTCATTCATTCTTTCACTCCATTCTTTACTCACCTCGCTGGCTCACAGGAACGTCAAAAGTGTGTGGTTGTCTGCGGAGCTTGTCCTCAGATTCACCCTCTCCCTCCTCTCCCACTCTTCCTCTATGTTGCTCCTCCTATCTGCCTTTTTCGTCCCTTCTCTTCTACTCTCCTGCCTCCATCTACTGACAATGTAAACACTCCAACATTCACAGTACAGTGTGTGTCTGTCTTTCCTTTTTGTTTCAATCTACTTTCATTACTCAATTCTCTTTCTCTTAGTTGTCTGATCATACCTCGGGTTAGCTGAGGATGCCAACATGAGGCCTGTAGAGGGGGCAGAAACACACACGCACACACACACACACAAGGCTCAAACCACGTCACAACCCAACTGCCAACTGGGTGAGTGCCAGGCCTTCATAAAACACGAACAGGCTACAAAGACGAACCCTGCCACCCCATCTCTCTTCTCCTTTTCCTGCTCCTTCACATACTGTCGACAATAACAGACGAGTACAGTTGACCTTGTGGCTGATAACCCCTGTATCCATGTCTCACTTTTATGTTTCAGGAGTAACAAATTGTTTAACACTTTCCTGCTGTGGTTCTGGTGCTCAGTACACATGTTGAAATAGTTAACACAGCAACAACTTCTTTCTGCTCTGAGATACAAGGCTGGTAACAAGAAAAATACAACTGCCTACAGTTACATCTGAATAAGTTACTTTTATTAGTAATTTCTCATCACAAGGGCATGAATAAAAAAAAAAATCTTAATTATAATGCCTTCAGCAGATGATATACTTGCGTCACACTGCTAAACCATCAGGCAACAACCAAACCAACAAATACAATAAAAAAATTGAAATATGCTGCTAGGAATGAAAAAAGAAAATCTGATGATGATAATAATAAAAAAAAGTCTCTGATTCAAAACCAAGAACGATAAAAAGAGTGCCCCATTTTTCACTCTCAATACACAACTCACACAATATCTACACATTTCTGCCCTGGACCATAATCCACATTCCCAGAAAAAATGCATCAAAATCCATCCTTTACTTCTACAGAGACACACAAACAAAGTCAAAAACATTACCTCCAGGGACATTAAAAGAAGAAAACAGGATCCTACCAATTTTGTGTCATTCTATAATGTTCTATGGAACTTATATATGTTCAACTGAAGACTGTAGCACAAATGTGAAAATACTACGGAGAAACTACTGAAAAAAATCTTTTTAGAGTGGAAGATAAAACAACACAAAGGACTTGGATAAACACTATGTTTGTGAAGAAATATATAAATTTTAAGTTTAGACATTAAGTGTCTTAAGCAGGTTTCAGATAAAATGAAGTTCAAATATTGTATAGAAAAAGATGAGCTGTATGTGAGACACTAAGGTCTGCACCTTTGGATGCTAATGGTAAAATGTGGTAAATGGGGAGTTGATTCTGACACTTTCTGACTATACAAATGTAATGGTGGACTCACACATAAGCTATGCTCTCTCTCTTTTATCTTCTATCACTTCCACATGGGAGGTGCTGGTGCCTAATCCCAGCTGACCTAGTTTGCTTTAATGCTTGACAGTGATCCAGCCTGACACTTGTTGTAAGGGGAGGCTATCAGAGGTCAGCAGTGTCCATCAAGGCTAACTGCATAGCAGTAGTTGCTTGCCATTGTTGGGTGCACTTTGTTCAGACCAAAATATTGGAAACAGGGAGAAGAAGCTTTGTTATGGTTGTGTAGTGTTTTGAGGTAAATGCATAAATACGATTTCATTAGCTAGCACCTGTATGGGAATATTTGTGTAACGTTATTTGATTGGCCAACAATTTGGTAGTTAAACATTTCTTTGGTTGTGACACAAGCAATGGACCAACAGTTGAGTTGGAAAATGACTGACTGTGTTCCATTCAAAGTGAATGACAAGCATTTCAGCTGATGCCTCCACAGCACAAGTGTGAGTCAACCAAAAATGAGATGATTTGGATGAACAGACACAAACAAAATGACAGTGACACATTACGCCATTAAACACCCCCTCTGCTGTTACAATTGATACCTTTAGTGCCAGGTGGTTGAAGATTGTCTCCAGTGAGGACGCACCAGCCTACAGGGAAGATGTCACGTGAGTCGTAGCGGCAGTAGTAGTCAAAGGCTCCGCGCCAGCCATCAAAGGTGACCAGCACCTCGGCCCCACGCAGAGCACCCACTGTCGCCGGACAGATGAAATGGGGGTTTTTTCTATCCACCGCCTCTAGCTTCATGCCAACCTGGAAGGAGTTCTGTTCTGGAGCGGGAGGCTCCTGCTGGGGAACATAGGAAATAAAAGGCTTCAGGGATAAGTGAATAAATAGATAACAGGAATAAAGAGTAAAATCAGACAAAGGTTGGGGATGCATTTCTGTATGATCAAGATGCGGATCAAAGGATCCATCACGTCCAAACACACCCAAACAACAGGGTGAAGGTGGTTTGTGTCATGTTTCTGTGTTCTGTTGTTTCTGTTCTGTATTCTTTTGCAAATATGAATGCCTATGACGCATAATGACGACTTTGCAGTTTCACATGGTCTTCTCAACTTCTACAAACCAAAATGATTCAGTTTTAATGATTTCTTTCTATATGAAGCAAAACACAAAATAGGCACTTTCAAGAGTCTGAAAAATATGAGAAACTGTTTGCCAATTAAGTAATCAATTACTCGTTGTAGCCCTAATAGATTCAATCAGCTCTTTCACTCTCTACCTGTCACTCAAGCTGACACACAAACACAATGGCAACAGACACATCTGTACAATTGTGCACATGTAAAAGTTCATTTTGTTTATCTGGTTATGGGGATGCATTTTAAAGTGGGCGACAGTAGTGACAGAGCAAGTCGTCTTTAAACTTGCAGGCTAGAATCCCAGCTCCACTAGTCTACATGTCGATGTGCCCTTGGGCAAGACACTTAAACCCACATTGCTCCTGTCGGCTATGTGTGAATGGGTGAGTGATAGATTAAAACGTGCTGTACATAGATGCGCTGTGTGAAAGTGTGAGTGCATGGGTGTGAATGGCAATAACTATAGTGTAAAGCTATCAAGACTAGAAAAGTGCTAAATAAGTATAAACCATTCACCATAATGTGACCAGTCGTACTTATTGCTGTCCACCTGTGGTTGGATCTCTCAGGACAAATATTAACAGGTCTGAACAGTTGCTATGACAACTGAATAAACATGACGCATTTTCTTTCTGACACACACACTATGACAGCAGCTAGTTTTCCTCACAATTGACAAGCTTGTGAGCCTTGTACAGGTACCTTGTGAAAAATGCGAGCAGGTGCCATCTCTGCTCCATTTAGCGTTTTCAGGAGGAACATGGGCCAGGAAGACGCATTGAGACGGAAACCTAAAGACAATAACAATTGCTGTTACAAGTGAGAGAACACGGTGATGTTTATAGATAGAAATCAAAGAAAAAACAATCAAAACTAGAGCAATAAATCATTTAGCTGGAAATTAAAGTGCAACTAGGTTTTGTTTATTCACATGGTTATTCAATATGAAATGTCCTGGCAGCTTTAGGTCACACACTGGTTATTTATGCTGTCAGCCACTGACATCTAGTGGACAAAATAAAAAGTCAAAACAGAGGAAATAATTGTAAAACATGTTCTCACCAAGTGGTGGCTGCAACATGCCTCCATTCTTCTCACAGTTGCCAATAGGCTGGATCTCAGAGGAGTCCACCAAGCGCCAGAAATCATTCTTGTTGTCCGACCCATCCAAACGCAATCGCAGCCGTGAGCCTGTCAGGCCCACCACTGTGGCGATGCAGGTGGACGTGGTGTTTCGCGGGTCCTGGGCTTCCAGCTTCATCCCCGCCTTGAAATCGTTAACTGGAGGTGTGAGGCTCTACATGGTGATGACAGACAAACATCCTATTTTCAGTTCCAAGGGTCCATACTGAATTAGGTAAAAAGGAATTTAAATATGTGGCTCCCACTACCTGGAACAAACTAAAGGTTTGAAACTGAAAAATCTGGTCTCTTTGGACATGATTTAGAGGCAGAAAAATCTGGCTCTAGATGTTTTGCCTAAATACACTTGAAAGTGTACTTGGCTGATTGTATGTTTTAATTCTACACTGTGTATATTTTAAGTAGACTGTATGTATATTTTGTTATTTTTATATTGCATTGAGTGTACTGTATAACTGAACTGGTTATATGCGTGCCCTGGCCTGTATACAGTGATGCCTCTAGTGATGACTTGGTCAGGCCACTCTTGCTTTTTTATCTCAATCTTTTACTCTTGGTTAAAGGTAAAGTAAAAAATAAAAATCACAAGCTGGAGAATGGCAGTATGTGAGAGGAAACATTTGCCAAGGAATTCCACTCACCTGTCTGAAGCATGAAGCAGGTGCAGCAACAGCACCAGTCTCTTTCAGGTATTTCTCCCAACTGAAATGTCCTGCTGAAGAACAATTCATGTTACGATTGTGGTTTATAATTAATTTTTGGCCCAAATACAACAAACAAAAAACACACCAATCTTTATAAAAGAAAAGAAGAAATAATGAGAATCCTTGGTGTTGCCCACGGTTACTTCATAAATCAATGGCTGCTGTGGGTTATTTACCTTGGTACTGTGAAGGCACCCGGGAGGGCCGTCCACTCCGGGCTTGCTTGATCCTTCTGGCATCTTTCCACTCGATAGCTGGAGGAGCCATGAAAGACAAAATAAGCTCTCAACTGATGGTGATTTTCACATCAATCAATACCTTGCAATACCTGCCACAATCTGTGCTCCAACTCACTGATGGGAATAAAGGAGTATGACAAGCAAATATATCATTCTGACTACACAGAAATAATAAGAAGGGCTGGTTGGAATGAAGTCATCAAACTGATATGAAAACTAACTTTTCCTGCAAGTGACAAAACTGTTTCCCATTTTTTTTAGTGTGGTTGCAAGTGTGCACAAACCTGCACCAGTAAGCAGCTTTAAACACTGATGCTCACTGAAAATATGGTCACCAGCAGACACAAAACATCTGCACACACTTGAGCCTACAATATTATGAGAACGTGTTTGCTGATTTATCTTGTCATTCAACAGCCTCTTCCAACTACAAATTTTCAGTTTATAAAACCGCTACCTCTCTGACATCAAAGTCCATTGAGAAATTTTGTGTTTTGCACTAATGGGGACAGGGGAGCTGCTGGTCAACTGCTGACCTGTTTGGTGTTTGATGCCTTCTTGCAGATTTATATGTGACACAAACTTAACAAAGTCACAAAATAATACATTTAAACTTAATGACAGAGGTAGCAGGGGTTCAACAAATGTGTGCCAGGATGTAAAATCACTGATTTCCTCTATGGAATTTGGTGCAGGCTAGTGAGCAGTTTACAGAGTGGCACAGTCATAGTGCAGTCAGCAGTGACAGTGGGTCAGTACATAGATTATCCCTTTGATATGGATACTTGTGTATATACTAATATTCTAATAGTATCATGCTCAGAGTGAGCCAATAGATTCTTACCTTTCTGTGGTACAGGTTTCCTCATGCTCCAACAATACTGACCAAGCTCACAATGCAACAGTGGCCTCCACTCTAAATAAAGCAAAGAAAATGCACACAAAAAAGTAGCAAATCTTTTCACATGAATGAGCAGGGAAGGCATCAGTGTAATTTATATCAATAGCTATGGATCTGATCAGCCAGGACAGTGTAAGTCAACATGCACCCTGAAAATGAGGAAGCTAAGTGGAACTCTAACAGCATTCATTTGATGCTTTTGCTATCATGGACAGTCAAAATATCTGCCATGAAAAAGTTCTATGACAGTTTGAAGCATACACTACACCTGAGTAAAAAGTAGAGTGAGTAGATGAAATTACTGTAATTGGTGTTGCTGTGTAAGATGGGGCAATAAAAATGTTTTCATGAATACAGAATATAAGGCTTAACTTTGAAGAAACTATGATAGGTAAAACATAAACTGAAAAACTGAACTGGAACAAATGCTCAACCTTTTGTGGAAAATTAACAAAGTGTAATAGTTTTCACTGACTTAAAACAGTTGATACTGTTTCATACCAATGAAAACGGGCAACCAAACTGTAGCTTTCCGTGTTTTGACAGAAATATTGCGGCTCAGCAGATTTCTCTTCAGGCAGGGGATCATCACAGGAGGAACTCAGGAGCACACTCAACAAAGAGGCCTGACATCATGCCAATTAGTTACTATGTATAGATTTAATTAGCTTTATCACGCTTTAAAGATTATTTTCAATGGTTTCTGTACTGAATGTACATGAAGAGCATAACTGATATATACACAGGCAGCACAATAAAATGAAATCAAATTGAACAGCTTTGCACACCTCAAATCTTTTTTTAAAATTATAATACTAATCAGCACAACATTTTTTTAAATATTAAGAATGAAAGTTAATTTTTTTTCTTCAAATTATTATTTTTTTAATTAATTGAAATGGACATATTATGGAAACCTGACAGTGGTAATTGTTTACAAATGTTGCCATTGTCCATTCGTGAACAGGGGGTTTAGAGAAGGGCCACATGTTTTGAGTGACCCCGTGTAACCCAGACAGTGGGTTCACCAAAACACTGCCAAACAGACACAACAACACAGGTCAACAGGTCAGAAAGATAAACAAGTGCCTCAAGACTGCGTGTACGTGTTCCACTCCAATAAGGTCCAAATGACCCAAAAAGTGCAGTTATATGGGGGGGACCATTATCAGACCGCACATATTAGCGTCTTTCTTAAACAAAAAGCTGTCATAAAATGACTTATTACACGTTACTGACACAGTAGACAGCGACACTTGTTTACCATCTACCAAATATTTGAATTTGAGAGCCGTTAACGTAGAAACCCAAATAAAAGCGGTAGGGACAGAGAAGACACGCTCTGTGTGTCGTTATTAGTGTAATGCTAACAAACAATACTGACATGCTCACCTTAATACTTCATAACCGTTTAGCAGCGTCTGTCTCTCTCCTCTCCGGGTGATCGTTCTCTTCAATAGAAATGCGCCTTTTTCCTCCGCCAAGGGGGATGGCGTCTGAATTAAAGCGACCCCGCTCCCTGTTTTCCCTCTGTCTGTGGAAGAAGTGACAGGAGGGGAGGCATTAGAGAGCCCAGCAGGTTCACCGTCCCCCTGTTGCTAACCCAAGCAGTGTTCAAAACCCAATTTACAGCTACTAGCACTTGTCTGTTATGTGTATAAACCTATAGTCCAAACGTCACATCTTTAACGCTCCTGAGATGTACTGACCTCCATTCAAAACACAAAGCCAACACATGACAACAGTCTTCTGTCCTGTGCCTCATTTACAACACCACTGTATGCTTTCCAGCGTGACAGTATTATTAATTATGTTTTTCGGGAGTTGGGGATATATTAATGTTGCCACTAACATTGGAAATCATATTAAGGGTAATACTAATAACAAAGTCAGGCGCGCATGCAGCCCGCCCAGCCGTGCACACGCCACATTCAGCATGCTATGCTACGCACGGCTACACACACAGACTTGCCCACTGCTCAGGATGCTAGCTTTAGCATGCTAGGTGGCTCGCTAGCTCGTTGCCGTAAACCTAAACATCAACATTAGCAAAACGGGAGCATACCAGCGCACCGAGGCTAGCCAGTGCTAATGTGGGCTCAACACTGAATTTGAGCCTTAAACAACACGCTGCTCGGTGTTTCCGAGGGCGTTCACCTTGCTTTGTAACGTATGTGTTTGTTTCTAGTGTGGATTTAGCGCTAATCCGCCATTTTTCCTCTCTAAACAAGGAGGAGGCAACAGTCAGGGGAGTATATGGTTAAAAAAAGTGCTCATGTATCCGAGGTGTTACGGTATATACGGTACACGAATGTTTACTTAAAAAATATCATAGTTTCACTTTATTAATGTAAAGTGTATTTTCTGCACTTTACAGTAATTCTGTAGTTAAGATGGTTAAATGTAACAGTTTCAAGAAGTTTAAAAAATTAAAAAGGGTAGTCAGCTATATTAATGATGATATATTTTTTATATGATATGAAAAATATGACTTAAAGGTGACAACTTTCAGTGACTTCTTGTTCCCCACCTCCCTCTTTGTCAGACTTAAAGCAACGCTACTGTAGAACTTGGAATTCCAAAAAGAGTTTGGGTGCTCTGTATAATATAAATAAAAACAGAATGCAATGATTTGTGCATCTTATAAACCCATATTTTATTCCCAATAGAACATAAACAATGTATTTGCTCAATATATTTGCTCATTTTGAATTTGATGGCTGCAACCAGAGCCGGTTCAGACCTCCATGGGGCCCTCTGATAAGGAGCCCTCCTAACTGAACTTGGCTTCACTTGTTTTACTTTCATATACTTCAAATGTAGGTAATTATTTATATTATTATTTATTTAGCACCATTGTCATAATATTTCATCGGTTTTATTTATTCACTAAGATATCTGCATCTATATTTGCCTGTGGGCTATCCAAGCAAACGAAATTCAATCAATATTTATCCATTACGTTCCATTTTGTATAAGTGCAATTGTAACTAAAATTATAGAAGCCAGCAAGATGCACACAGAGACCGGGGTTCAGCCAGGGCCCACTGCCCTGTTAATGTAGGTCAAACATGGACTAGTCCCTCCCACTCTCCCACCTGGAGAGGAGAGTTACCTGACTGCTGTTCCCGCAGTTCATTCTCATGCTGTCTCTTCCTCCTTTTTTCATTCTCCGCTTCATCTTGCTAGGCTGATGCTCTGGGAATCTGGGACACGTGCGTGACGGACAGTCACGTCGTCACGTTTTTTTTTAAAATTATTCACGAGGCCTCTATTAGTTTGCGGGGCCCTACGCAACATAAGTGGTGTGCGTTTTGGGTGAACCGGCACTGGCTGCAACACTTACTCGAAAAAGTTGGAACAGAGGCAACAGAAGGCTGGAAAAGTAAATTGCACAAATAAAAAAAACTGGAGGAGTATTTGACAACTAACTAAAATTGTGAACACGGCACTGCATTAAAAACAGACATGATTCTTTACTGAAAATCACTGCATGGGCTCAGGAACACTTCCAGAAATCACTGTCTGTGAACACAATTCACTGTGTAATCCACAAATGCAAGTTATAGCTGTATCATGCAAAGAAGCCATATATGAACATGATCCAGAAGTGCTGCCGTCTTCTCTGGGCCAAAGCTCATTTAAAATTATCTAATTTAAAATCAGAAACTGTTCAGTGGTCAGATTGATTAAAATTTTTAAATGCTTTCTGGAAACCATGGATACTGTGGCCTGTGGACTAAAGAGGAGAGGGACCATCCAGCTTGTTATCAGTGGACAGTTCAAAAGTCTGCATCTCTGATAGTATGGAGTTGCATTAGTGCCTATGGTGTGGGCAGCTTACACATCTGCAAAGGCACCATTAATGCTGAAAAGTACATAGAGGTTTTAGAGCCACATATGCTCCATCTAGACAACGTCTCTTTCAGGGAAGACCTTGCATATTTCAGCAAGACAATGCTGAACCACATACTGCATCCATCATAACAGCATGGCTTCACAGGAGAAGAGTCCAGGTCTAGACCTTTCACCAATAGAAAATATTTGGTGCATCATGAAACAAAAAATCCAGCAACAAAGGTCCAGGACTGTTGAGCAGCTAGAATCCTGCATCAGACAAGAATGGGACAACATTCCTTTCTAAAACTGGTCTCCTCACTTCCCAGACATTTACAGACAGTTGTAAAAAGAAGAGGTGATGCTACACAATGGTAAATATCACCCTGTTCCAACTTTTCTGAGATGTGTTGCTACCATCAAATTCAAAGTGAGCTAATATTTTTTTTCATAAAATGGTAAAATGTCTCGTTTCAACATCTGATATGTTGTTTGTGTTCTATTGGGAATAATATATATATATATTTATGAGATTTGCAAATCATTGCATTCCATTTTTTATGTACATTTTACACAGCATCCCAAAATTTTTTGGTACTGGGTCCTTAAAAGGGGACTTTCACTGGATTCTTGTTCCTGACTGTCCCTACTGTACTCTTGTAGTTTCAGTTTTACAGTAGAAATTGTGTGAAAATTAAATGTTTATTCAGCTCAACCTGCAATAATGTCCTTTATAGGTGACAAAAATGACAAAAAATTTGAATGAATTCTTGTTCTTACTCCTCCCATGTGACCAAACTTTCATCCAGTTATTAAATAAGCATTTTATACGTGTACTGAGACTACTGCTTTTTTATTATTACTGTATTCAATTAACTGTAATGTGGGCAAGAAGTCAGATTTATGATAGATTTTTATGCAAGTTTTGTTAGGAGTTAGGTTTGGTACTCAAATGGTTAAGGAGTAGAAGGCAGAGCAGGAAATATGTCTAACTATGAAGTACCACAAACAACCGTGAAACACCAAAGAAGAAAAGAAAGTATTTCAATATGATGAGGGGGGGAAGAAAGAGGAGAATGAATGGGGAATTAAATCAAGATGAAGGCAGTAATGCATCACTGCAGGTGCCAAATCTTGTAAAACACCAACATGTACCACAAACAATTAGATTAGAAAGTAAGTGTTAGGACACATTTAGTCGCTAAAGATTTAATAACCAGCCAATCATGGATGTGGACAAAAACCTATGTTATTGCTTCGGAAACTGTATGATACAGTTGGCTTATTATATTAGAAGCATTTATTACATTGACAACAGAAAAAAATAATTATTGGCAATTTTTACATTATTGGTAGAAATAATTGGCTACTACAGGTGGTGTTTTGACAACATGTTCTGTGTGTTTTTTAGGCAGTAAGTCAGTCAGACAGCCTGGGAGAGCTGAAGCAATAGAGACCCCTGCAGGCCTAACTAAGGTATGACAACTATGATCATTTCCCATCTTGACTGTTGAAAAATCTGCTTGTTGATTTTCTTTGTATTGTTCCATTTATTGAATAATGCATAATCTGAGGACACACAGTGTGAGGACACTGTTGTAATTGGAGGAGTCTTTGTTATTAATAATGAATAATTCCTCATCTTTGATGTTTCCATACCTACTTTAACCATCCAGTCCTTAAAAGAATTTGTGGAACATGGGTACACAAATTCATAAACTGTATTTGTATACATGACACTTTATTACACTAGTCTGAAAAGTTTTATTCTTTTAATTTGTTTTTTGAGGCAAATACTGACATTTATGTTATTTATTCATTTAAGAGCCTTTTAAAGCCTCATTAAAATAAAAAAAAGGTTCCTTGCATATTCATAATCAACACATCAGTAAAATAAAGGTTTATCAAGTACTGGAGGAAAAAAGCATATGGAAATTAAAATACATTAAGTTTTAACACTGAGGTTTGCAAAAAAGAAGGTATCAGCTATCAGCTTCTATTAAAACTTACTCTATTAAAAATTAAATATAACATTTATTTGACCGACAAAGCCTCAGTGAGATTAAAGATCCCAAAAAAGTGGTTCCTTGCACATTTAGAGAAGGCAAAATAACAAATTACAGTACAACATAAAATATTGTAACACTCATAACCACACTTTTCATTTATGAAAGTCATGTTCATAATCAACAAATAAAGAAATGACTTGTGATACAAAATACAAAAACAATTAATGCAAACCTGCTTTATTCATTAGCTCAGTCACAATGATATGCCGATCAAAAAGAAAGCTCTTCACATGACTAATTAAATGACATGTCTCATCCACGACACTCCCAATTAGAACTGCTCCCTGACAGTCCACCAAAATGTCTGCAACAAATCATTTGTACCAAGTGCAATGCAGTAGATAAATAGATATAAAAAAGAAATTGTTAGACACAATTCAACTGAATTTCTCTTTAAATTGTTAAATTATGTGGAGCCAAAGACACATTTTCCACTTTGTGTACTGTAAAATTTAACATTATTCCTCTATGAATTTTATTTATATTACATTTACTATACAGCAAACAGTCTCCTGTGAACAAGGCACTGCTGGGATGAATCTGACTTTCCTCATGTAATTCTTATATTGAAAATAAAGTCTATTAATAATCAACAGCAGTTTTTATCATCAACCAGTGTTAACAGCCACAATCAATAATTAATCACAAGAATACGAGAAGACAAACAAAAAAAACAGTTTTATTAGATGTTATTGCTGCGTTACTGCTGCTCAGAGCGGTGCCTCAGTTTCGTTTAAACTGTGCTCTACTTCTGGGTGTTTGCCTTGAGCATAACGTGAAGAAAATTTGATTATCCGTGTACACAATGCTGAAAATAATTTGTTCCAGTTAAGGTTTTGTTATTATTATTTTTTTATTAAACAGAATGCAGGATTTCTAACAAATAGAGAAATATATTTCAAACGTAAACAAAATGTGATTCCGGTTCCCAGAGAAAAATGTCACTTTTATACAGTAGAAAAATAGAATAATGTCACACACATACAGTAAAAACATTTAAGATGAGTACTGGATTAATCCAAAGGAGCCTCCAGTTATTAAATCATTAATCTGTATAACCCACTTTAAAAGTTTCTTTACACTTATACATTTTTATGAATTTTGTATTATCATTTTATAATGGCAGCACATGGCCAAGAGGAAAGGAATTAGACTTGTAACCTGTGGGTTGCCAGTTCAAATCCTGTGATGGGATGTGTGTGTTCACTACTGTTGTGTAAAAAGGATGGGTTAAATGCAGGGGTCATATTTACTATCATTAATTGGTGTGTGTGCAAAAACAAACAAACAAACAAACATATTGTTTAAAACTTACCTACTGTTTGATTGTTTGTTTGATGACGTTTTGCTGGAGATTTGTTGTACATTTAAGATTTGTATCACCTGTTGAAGTCAAGATGTTATGTTGTTGCTGTTTTTTTTTTTTTTTAATGAACTTATCACAGTTTGCAATATAGGTATGCAGAAACCCGATTTAAAATTTAAGAAAAAGTTATTTTCTACCTGTGTATGAAATATATATATTATATATATATATGTGTGTGTGTGTGTGTGTGTGTGTGTGTGTTACACAGCGTTCATATTTCAGCATTCGGTGTCTCGCTACCTCACTCATGTTTCAGAGAACAGGGGGTTAGAGCTGATAATGTAACAACTGCACATATTGTACAAAATGTAATAACTGGTCAATAATGTAACAAAATGCTTAGTGCATATTGTAACAACTTGTTTCATTTTGCATCTGTTATTACATTATGAAGCAAGTAAAACATTTTTCTCTTACATACATAATCATTTTATTATAGAGTGAGTCAGTAGTCTATGGACTAACATGGTACTTGCGCTGAAAAACACTAAAGTAACTTTTGACATAATTCAACACTTGTAGTATGCTCCGTGTGGACTGACCTATTGTTACCCTGCATCCTATGTTGTATTTCTTGTCTTTTATTATTACTATTGCTGCTGCAACAATGAAGGCACATTTTGACTTTAATAAATCCACTATGGGAGCTATTAATACAGTGTGCAGACCTCATTCCCTTCTTTCCTCAGTATTGTTTGTTGGTCCGGCACCTCTTTTACTCTTTTACAACGTTATTATACATGATTAATGTTCTCTCTGAGTTAACCTTACTAGGTGGCTCATACTGGATCTGGATGGTCAAGACATGGTTGTTACATTGTGCACTTTTTTTTACAATTTTATGACATTATTGACCAGTTATTACATTGTGAGTTTGAGTGCATCATTGTTACATTATCATTATCATCATTACAATTCTTTAACCTAAGGTTCTTTCTGTCTTTCTGTCACCACAGACGGAGAAACAAAGCACTGCCATACCGAGAAACACAGAGACTTGACACTGACGATGGTTTTAATGTAAAGGATATTTGTTTGCACTGCAAAGGTACACACTAAAGCTTTAAGGTTTTCACATTTTGACGTTTGGGAATGACTGCAGTAAGGCCACAGTTGAGGAGCAGTAATAAACCTGTATTAATTCTTTATTTTGAAAGATATTCCAGATAAACTGTGTAGGTGTGGAAAATTAAAAATGGGTGCCATTTGGTAATGTCATGCCAATTAGGTCCGTGTAGCAACTGTAACCGTGTGATTTTGAAGAAGCACCCAGCGGTTCAATTGTGTGTAATGGTCACCTGGCGGCACTGCTAATGCCCATTTCAGCCTACGCTGGGCAGGCCATGGCCCAGTGGCCTCCTGCACTGCAGGCAATTATGTTTGGTTTCACACAGTGAAAAGGGTTAATTGGCAGTGCCCACGCGCCTGATTGGACCTGTTTCACGCCTGTCGGCCCTCATTGCATCAAAGGAAGCGCCGGTCCACCGGGGACCATTATTAGCTCACACACACACACACCATGGACACGCACACACCATGGACACGCACTGTACATAGACTGTGTACTTAAATGCACACACACACACATATACAGAAATATAAACACAGCATAGCATACACTCCTACATAAACACAACAGTAAAAAAGAATCCTTTCTTCCTTTTCTTCTTGCATTTCTCATGCAGCCACACTGTCTTCACACTTACATGACATTATGCAAATGTCTCTGACCATTCTGACTGCTATCACTAGGGGTCAGTGTTGTTTTATACAAAGCGGTGCCATTAAAATCTGCCTCCTCCATTCACTTTATCATGATATATATGAGCTGTCCTCTGAGCAGATCATCACTGACCATCCACTGCCCTTTTCAAACGTTTTATTTGAACGATAATTATTGCCCCATATCCCTTTTAACTTTAACTCTTTTGTTGTTTGTGTATGTTCTAGACAATTCTGTCCCACATGGAAGACCTGGTTGTGTTTCAGTGTTGCAGCAATGTGAAGCCATGACGTGTGTTGTGTGACACAAGTGAATGCTGTGCAGTGTTTGTGAGGGTCTCCATGTGGTTCTACTTCTTTTATTAATAAGGCTTCAACAACTGAGCTCCCAGTAGCCTTATGAAAGTCTGTCAGCCATTATACAAGCCAGTTTGACAACAAATGTGTCCTATCCAACAGTCTGCACTGGTAAGAATCACAAGATTCAACAAATTTCACACAGAAAATATATTCTGTGAGTCTGTGCAGGAAAAAGCTTCTCAAAATAGCAAAGATTACAAAATTGTATACAGTTTTTGCCTCGGTATAGCTTCACGATAACAAGTGTTTGATAAAGGTACAGGTGAGAAAAGAAAGATAATTGGGTTTCATCATTATAAAATTTTCTTATAATACTCTGTGGGTTGAAAGGGAATGAAAATGTCTGGCCAAAGCTGCAGGAAATCATTTATACAAACTGCACGGTCAGATTTGCAAACGTAATTGCATTTGATTGCTGTTATCAGGAGACATTTTTAAGGTAATTTCTTCGTATCTTTCTGGCACAGTTACAGGCAGTATAAGTATACAAAAATCCCGTACTTCTTTCTTTCCAGGACAGACCATATTGTGTCACTGCACATGTAAGTCCTCATATTAGTTGCTCTTTTTCTTTTGGCAGCAGTTTCAGTTTAGGGTCTGTTTGGAATGCCTTGCTTGCTCTTTTTTCATTTTATCGCACTAATTGAGTCTGGCTCTCTTTCCTGGCAGTGTCTTTTTTTGGATTTCAAAAACATGTTGCTGTAGGTGTCCACTAGCCAATGGCATGACTCCACCATCTTGGTCTGTTCCTGACAGTACAGCAAGGATCTTTTCCCACTGTGCCTCCTTGTCACTTTTAGCACTCTGGCACGCTCCGACAAAAAAAAATCACCCCTTCTCGCACACAAATACCACACGCTCACACGTGCACACGTACACACAGTGAGAAGAACACACGGGTTGCGTGTGTTCCTTCTCGGCAGTGCCTCAGAGGAGTTTTGCGCTTGTTCCACAGACGAGGACTTGCATGTGCGCCCTGACACACACTACCCATCTCTGCTGGCATCCTGGGAGGGACGTGCTAGAGAGAAAGCAAGAGCATATGTTGGATAGACGGTTGGTGTGTGTGTGTGTTGGGGGGGGGTTCTCTTTGGATGTTGTCTTACAAGCTAGGACGGCGTGGCGCAGAAAGAAGGCATTTTTTTTCGTCCAATTTATTAATCCTTTTAGGCAATGTTCTCTGTTCAGAAATGCAAATTGAATCAATCTGAGGCTGACTTTAAGACTTTTCAAGTGGGATTTAATTAGAAGCCTGGGCCTGCAGTTTTAATGAGAGAGGGGGTGGAGAGATGGAGAAAGAGAGAGAGATAGAGTGAAAGAGGGAGGCATGGGAAGGAGGGAGAGTGGGTTTGTGGTTTTGATCTGGGGGTCCTGCTGGAGAAAAGATACACAAACATACACACGCACACAAACATGCGTGCGGACACGCAAAAATGCACCCCGCAGAGTGTGCATGAGGCGGATGCCCGCTGTTTGGTTTTTCTTCCTTCTCCTCTCCACTCCTTGTGAGAGTTCAACTAGAGATCTTGTTACCTCAGTGTACATCTCATATCCTCACATCATTGCCATAGATGGAGCACAACCTTCTCTTTCTTCGCTACAGTGTTGGAGCTGGTCAGTAGTGAGAGACCTGAGGTTAACACTAGACGGCTCCCGCTTGTGAGGGCATGTTCAGCCATAAATGTGAAGATGGTTAATTAGAAACAGCATATATTATCTTCAAGACTGGAATAAAACGTCAGCGAATGATTACAGCTTTGCATTTCTCAATCACTTGGCTGCACAGTTGCCTTGAATGTCACTATTTGTGTGTGTGACTCATGTCCTGCTGCGATTCAGTATTCATTTACTGTTTACTGTATTCAAAAACAAAGATAGTAAATTGTTTTGCACAGGTGAATACATGAATGGGTGTTTCATGCACATGCACAGGTACAATGTTCAAGGCTACTAAACCTCTTTCCTCTTGGACGTTTAAAAGAGTTCAGCTGAAAGCAAGAATGACATTGTTAAACAGCACTTTGCATCATTCAGCTGTGCAAAAGACACAGAATGATGTCTTTTGCGCAGTGTGGTTGTATGAGGTACTGACAAATTGTAAGTACTGACATCACTAAGCATGCACACACTGTTGCCAGGCAGCAGCTCGACATGAACAGAAACATAGCTGCCAGTGGGTACATATGGGAAAAACTGATTTACCCACTTTACAGAAGGCTGACCTCATGATATCCATACCTGAGTAAGTATCTTATGAATGTGTCTGCCTCTTTATTTCACCATTAGACACTTGTTTCTGGCAGGAAACCTTACTTTGTGAAACGCTAACGTCCCTACACCAAAGTCCACTGAGTCAGTATTTTTAGCTCACAGGGACACGGGGGCATCTGGACTTGGATTTGGACTGGAGTTTGTGTGACATGGGTAAATCCGGATGAAGTTTTCTAATACTTGAACTTACAAATGGAGGCAGCAGTGGATCAAACAAACTCCAGTGAGCTGTGGTGTAAACTCTATAGTGTTGTCTATGGACTTTGGTGCTCAGAGAAAGTAGTTTATGAGGCAACACAAATTTTGGTTTCCATTCAGAAAAGGCTGTCTAACAATGAGATAAATGAGTGAACATATTCTTAAGATACTGTAGATTTATATAGATGTATATTACATTAGTTAAGCATCTTGTCAAGTGGCTAAAATCTATTTAACCTTGAGTAAGAGCGAGCATCCATGTTTCAGGTGGGTTTTTAGCGACAGCAGTGCACTGGGCCAAGCCATTGCTTACCTTCGTGCCAGTACCTCATACATCCACACTTCAAAAAACTTTAATTATCACCTCAGGCTCCATGCATGCAGATGAATGTTTCTTAAACAGTCTGACTGTTTCACTTTAATCTCTTAGTCCTTCCTTGAGGTTGTAACATTGGGAATCACAGCTGATTCAGCTTTTTCTTGTCCATTATAATCCGGGCCAAGTT
The DNA here is from genome assembly GCA_016785285.1 of Brachirus orientalis. Taxonomy (NCBI): domain Eukaryota; kingdom Metazoa; phylum Chordata; class Actinopteri; order Pleuronectiformes; family Soleidae; genus Brachirus; species Brachirus orientalis. The sequence goes on along the minus strand of JAFBJR010000425.1, from coordinate 19,132,003 downwards.
GTGTGATTACATGCATATAATCATGTTTGTGTGTAAGTGCATGCAGTCGTGCACATACAGTATGCATGGCAACATGTTTAGTCAAGTTATTTTTACTTATTCCACTTTTGACAGTTATGAATCCTCCCATCACTCCCATGTGTTGATGATTTCAGCAGGCAGCACTCTGTGCTTGATATAAAACCCATCCTTGGATATATCAGACACTTCATTGCCATTTGGATATCACATGCTACGTCTGATACATTCTGGGGGAAATGTGGCGCTGTTAAAAAGGGTGAAGTTGGCCTGTGGTGTTGGGATGTGGTTTGAGTCCTCACGCTCTCTGCTCAACAGTAACTCTCCACGTTCTCTCTCTCTCTCTCACCCGCTCAAATCGGAACCAAAGACTGATGAGCCCTGACTCTTTTTTTTTGTACTTTTTTTTTTTTTCAGGAACTTTGACTCGTCAGTGCTTCTAACATGACACTTTCCATGTTGAGAGTTTTCTCTGTGCTGCTGTCTCCCATAAAAGCTGTGGTTGTCTGAGGCCTGAAAAAAAAGGGAGGAAAAAGATAAATGTCAAGAAGATTGTTTCAAGCTTGCGGAGCTTAATATAGGTGGGAATAAACACGAAATGATATGCACGAAAACAACAATTTCAGATGCCAGCGGCTTGATGTACAGTATTGTGGAATGGCAGAGGAAGGAGGGGAAAGTTGAGGAGAGACGACTTTTATGCTGCCACGGAGAGGCATGAATTTACCCATTAACGTTACAACTCCAGTGTGTGCCTCGCAAAATACTTGACAACTAGTTGATACTGTCAGTGTTTTAATAATACTAATTAATCTCCATTATTGAAACATGTAATTAATCTCTCTCGCCCTCTCTGGCTGTCTCTCCCTGTCTCCTTCTCACTCACATTTAATAGCACATGAACAGGAAACCCAAAGAGCAAATCCTGTGTTGTGGTCCTCGTGTGGCTCTCATTGAGGGACTCACATCAGAGGAGAAAGCAGACAAATAGACAGACGGGTGGACGTTTTGACAAACAGACAGTTGGTCCAAAACTCCTCCCTATCGCACTGCTCTGTGCCTCCTTTTCCCCCCGATCTCTCTCTCTGTCTGTCTTTGAACTCAGGCCTTCATTAACTATCTGCTGATTAACAGGCTCTGGGAACACGGGGGTGCAGTGGGGGGTAGACGGATCGGGGTGGGGGGGGTAGAGAAAAAGAGTTAGAGTATGTCAGCCAACACTATGTCTGGATCAACATTCCAATGGCAAGGACATTTCACTTAAAGAATCATATTTGCTTATAATAATCAAGGACCCATATTTTTCCAGAGATGAACACAATCTGTTTATAATTTTGTCCACATTTTACCTTCACAAAGTTAAATATTTTAAGAAATTGCTCTAATTTTCTACTTTAAAAAAAATCACATCTCTATGATTACTTGAAAATGTAATAAAAACTAAATAAAGCTGTTATCTTTGCAAAGATTAAAATTTTATAAATAAATAAACTCCTGTGTATGATTGTTTGGTACATGGGTAGTTGTCTTGTTTATCTGTTTTTGTTTCCATTATATGTGAACTTGATCATCGATGATCATGTTGAAAATGTGTAATGGAATAATCATTTTAAAAAAGGAAAAGATTAACATCATGTAGAAAAATATAGAGGGTCTGTCATAAACTCATGATGAATGATAATAATAACTTTACAAGGTACTCTGTAATAAAGAAATAATAAAAAAGTAAGTAAAATAATGCACATTTTGTCACAGATTAATGTGGAAATATAAACAGAACATTAAAGAATACAATGAATGTGAGTTTTAAAGAATGTTACAATATGTTAAACTATCTAAAAAAAAAACTAGACTAATGTTTCCAACACTCTTTAAATCTATAAGAATCTGTATTTTTATTCACAGTAAGGAACTTTCATTTTGGTCGCCTTTTAATGATGTCATCTGCTATTGCAGTGCTACTCATCAGCCAGTGTGTTTTATTGTCCCGTTAAAGTGCAAACATAACAGTTCCAGTGATCCCACACTACTTCACATCATCAAACTAGGCCTTTTGTTATTGTTCGAGCAGAAGTAATTACATACTGTGCCTTTAAAAGATGATACAGTTTATCTGTCGAGGCAGTTTACCCAACTGTTTCCAATATGGGGACCAACTTCCTGTTTCCAATATGGGGACCCAAAACTAAACCATATAAAATTCTGTAAATGTGAGGACCTAACAAAATCTCCATTGACCAATCAGTGGGTCCCAACCCAGTCTTTGAGAAACGTTAAGATAATTGTGCAATGTTAAAACTGAAAGTGTTAAAAATCACTTGGATGGAGGATAAATAAATAAATTCAGATGTCATTCCAGAGTCCATACTAAACATGTATATGCACATAGCATTCAGTTTCTATGTTTGCCAAGATCTGAAACAAACTCCCACAGAACTGCAGGTCTGCAACCACTAACTCAAAAGTGAAGGTTTCCTTTATTGCCGCATATTTTTTTATTAAATCAGATATTTACACTGCACTATATTTTTAAAAGCAATTAAATTTCTTTACAAATACCACTTTTCTCTGTAGTAAGTATCTTTTTCCATTTGTCATCTTGCCTTTTTTTTTTTTTTTTAAAGAAAAAGTTTAGAAATGAAGCATTTTGAATGTGCCTTGCTGTTGAAGTGCGCACCACAAATAAATACAGATTCCAACAGCCACTAAATTCATGTGTAATGACCAGGGCCATCAGGCCTATGTGCAGTGTGAACCTGGACTTTTCCCTCTGTCTCAGCTGGGATTGGCTCCAGCTCCCCACAGACCTTCATGTGGAAGTTAGAGCAGTAGAAAATAAGTGAGAGTGAGTGACCAGGCCTTAGAGAAAACCTGATCCCCACCTGAATGAGGAGATTCACTGTTACAAACTCCCAGTAAACCACCAGCATTATAGAAACCTTTTACAAGTTTATTAAAACAAGGAACAAAATGCCTGTTGGCCATACACACATACACACATACACACATACACACGACGACAGGGAAAGCATCACCCTGGGGTCGCAACACATGAAATAAAGAGGGGAAATCTGCCAAAAATGAATGGCTACCAAAAACCAAATTTGTTCAACTTTATCCTGAACCGGTAACCCTCTTGCCGTGAGGCAACGATGCTAGCCACTGCTGCTGAATGTTTTCTGTGGAACAAAAAGTATACATTTTACGACTTATGTTAAATAAAAAGCCAAATAAATATTAACATTATCGTTTCCAACAGAAATACTCTTGGGATAAAGTGTTGGACTGAAAGCAAACCGTATGGTTTACAGACGAGAGACCTTTCCTTTTGTTGTTATCTGATAAGCCTTAAAAGATTTATATTTATCCTACACAAGGTGTAATCTGGTGACATGGTGCTGTTTTCAGTTTGCATTACATTCACAGTAAGACAAAAAAAAAAAAAAAAAAAAAAAAAAGGTTTTCAGACCCCAGAGTGGATACAGCTGGAAAATCTGGCCTCATGTTTTAGTGCAGACAGAAAAAGGGTGGGTTTTTAAAGAACAGTGATGTAATACTGGTTGGCGTCTGTGTGGCATTAAATCGCTTTCTTTCTGTGGACAAAAAACATGTTGTAGGTGATCAGAGAGCGCGGGACAGAACCGGAGGTAAGCTGGTGCAGAGAGATACTCATCATCACCATCAACTGAGATGTTCAAAAATGTCTTGTGCGAGTTAAAACTGGCCAGTAAAGTAGTAAATGTGTCATTTTTCTGTAGTCATTGCTGATATAGTGTGGTTTTATGGACTTGGACATTATTTTCAGATGAGACAGGCTGGCTGTGGACACACTCTTCAATTCAGAAAGAGAATATGTTGACGGAAAAAGCAAGGTAAGAGAGAGAGAGAGAGATAGACACTGACTGAAGCTGGAAAACACAGAGAAGAAGAGTCAGGCTGACACCGAGGGAAATGCAGCTGCAGAGAGTCGGGCTGATGGGCAGGGACGGAGAGCGAGGGGGCCTGTCTGATGGACAGAGAGAGGGAGACAGGCTGACAGAGGAAGAGAGCGAGGGATGGGCCTGTTCTGAATTAATGACCGCCCTCATCAGAGGATGAATGCTGTCGCACACGCTCTCCCCTCAGAACCAAGTAAGAAGGAAAAATGGGTCCAAGAAATAATGAATATGCAAAACGAATAAATGTGATAGAAGTTGTGACGAACAGGGGAACATGTAATGAACAATGAGCAGGGAGTGGTGTGCAAGTTTATAATAAGTTTGTATGGGTATGTGTCTCTATGCTGGATGTGGTTTGGTGCAGTAAACATGCATGTTTTTAGTGCGCGTTTCCTGCTCAGTCTACAGTAAGTCCATGAAAGTGTGTGTGTGTGTGAATGTTGTTCAAGTAAGTCTGTGCGTTTTTGTTTGTGTGTGTTGGTTTTCTCTCGCAATTGTGGCTTTGAGATGGCGTGCGTGCGTGCGTGCGTGTGAGTGTGGTGGGGGGGGGGGGGGGGGGGGGGGGGGGGGGGGGGGGGGGGGGGGGGGGGGGGGGGGTTCTCTGGTGAGCCTCCTTAACATCAAACAGCTGGAAGTAATAAAATATTTAGGAAGCGCTGGGAGTCTGTGAATATTAATACTGCCTTTTCCTTCTGTCTCTCAAATCTCCCTCTCTTTTCCGCTTCTCTCTGGTTCTCTCTTTTTCCCCTCCCTGTTGCCTTCACCCGGACTCACCCGGCCTCTATCTCCCTTCCTCTGCTATTGGTCCTTTGGTTCAAACCCATACTTAGACTCTCCCACCCTCCCTGGCTTTCTCTTTGACCTTGTGTATAAGAGGAATCACAGCAGTTTAACTGGGAGTCGGCTCTGCCCACTGGCGCTCAGGCCGATGGAGGGAGAGGAGAAGAGTTGACCTGTGCCTTTCTGTCATGTCATGACAGAGTCTCACTGTGCGAGGACATACAATGTCACCTCCGGGCAGGAGAGCATGTGCCAAACATGAAAGTGGACAGACACCTTTTCACATGGGCAACATGGAGCCCATGATTTCACACGGTCATGTTCAAATGAAAGTTTTACAACTTGCTGACATTAAGAGCGGCATAAAATCAACATCTTTATTGCCTCTACGGCTCAAAAATAAGTAAAGCCTGAGAACAGTGGCAGTTCAAGGCAACGTGACGGTCGATTTTAACTCACGGAGAATCAGCTGAATACAGTTCCATAAATGTGTTATTTACCTCCACCAAGGAGGTTACAGTATGTTTTAGCCAGTGTTGGTTTGTCTGTCTGTCTTTCAGCAAAATAACTCAAATCTATGGACAGATTTTGGCAAAATTTTCATGAAAAGTGTGTAATGGGATAAGGAACCGATGATTAGATTTTGGTGGTGATCCGGATCCAAAATACTGTCTGGATACAGGAATTCTTTTTCATTGATTGGTGGAGGCCTGTGCTCTCAGAGTGCTTTTAGTTGATATTGTTGTACAGTTCACATATCAAGAGAGGCAATTAAAATCTGTTAATTAGCTTTTAATTTTGCATCCATTTAAAAACCCCAGACAGACCTATTTTGTTTTACAATTAATTAGCTAGTTCAGTTTCTCAATTGTGTCTTTAAATGTTGGACTCAGAATACATTATTGAAATATGATGGGAAAATGTCTGGTTGATTTTTCACTTTTTTTGTCATGAAATCTACATGTGTGCCTCAGTCATTCCAGCTCATATTTCACATCTCAAAGCTTCAGACACAAGAGCCTCCTGTATACTCAGCTCGAGCATGAACTAAATAAGAGATCATAAAATGAATATTTCGAGTAATGGAGCCAAATTAAAACAATAACCATAAAAAATTTCAAATTGAAATCATCCAGAACATTTTCAAAATCCAGCCACATGATTATGATTAATCCCATTTTGTTGCCTGTGGGTAATTTTTTTTTATTGTGTTCCAGTTCTAAAATTTCAGTGTAGAAATTTGAAAAGTAAATGTCCAACGTTCACACAATAAGTCTATGAGCTCCATACAACTATGTCCAGGCCACAGGAGATCTAGTGGTGCTCAAAGCTGCCCTGCACACAGGAAGTGATTTGTTTTATGTCAAGACACATGGAGGCAACAGCAACATTGTGCTACAGTAAAGCAAGTGTGACTGAAGACACAAAGAAGCGTGCATGATACGTTTCAGAAGTGAATTCTACTGCTTCAATCACCCAGTCATTTAGCAGTCTGACCAGATAGACTCTTCCTGTCCCCGCCCACCTCTGCAACACTGCTGTATACACACAAACGCTCCCGAGGGTTAGGCCTTAGGGCCAGATCCACATGGCAACGGCACAAATTATTATTATTTTTTGCCCTTTTAATCAAGTTCCCCGTAAAGAAGATGTTGTTCCAGGAAATTTTACGGTCCGCACAGAGCCGCCTTAAATGACCGTAAACACTGTAGTACATATGTCAGGCCTGTATGAGGCGCTGTCGTGCTGCACCAAAACACGGAGAAGAAGACGTAATACACATTACAGGTATAGTAACAGAAAACGGAGAAGAGAGAAAATAAAAGTGTACACGAACAAACCAAACTAGCGACTTTGTGTCATAACCCTAAATACTTTCAGAGAAGGAAATGTTCAGTTTAACTGTGTTTACTGCGGGCAGAGAGTTAGACACACAGACAGGCAATCTGTGGATGTGCAGGTCAGCCGACTGTGTGCACAGCCCAACAATCATCTCCCTTCATTTTACTTTTATTTAGCTTCACCGTTAATCGTCAAAACCTTTTTCTCAACCCTGTGTGCGACGTCTCTGAGGACAGGGCATGTTCTAGTGAGATCTAGTGAGATCTAGCGTCTTTCCAGGCTGACTTCAGTTTTGACTTTAGAAGTTGGCAACTCCACACACAAGAGCATGATAGAGACAACGGCAACGAAGACAGGGAGAGTGACGCCAGTGCAAGAGCAGTGCCCTGCTCCAACGCACCTGATTCAAATGGACAGCTCATCATCAGGCTCTGCAGAAGCCTGATGACCCATTCATTTCAATCAGGTGTGTTGGAGCAGGGCAACATCTAAAACATGCAGGACAGTGTTCCCTGATGACCACGGTTGGGAAACACTGCCCTAAAGTAGCATATTCACCGTCTACACAGAAACATGAACCCGGCGTTTTTTCCACTCTGGGAGGTGTTTTTGTTTCAGGTCCCCTAAAACGCCGACAAAAAAAGGTGTGGGTATCCATATGGAAGGCCATGTCTGTTCACCAAGACCAGACAGAGGCAGAAAAACAACAACAACAACAAAAATCACCAAAAGTTACATACTGCAGCTTTATTTTAAAAATGTCCTGTTTCTTCACTCTCTTTTTGCTTGTGTTGAATAATTCATATAATCTATTTCCTAATGCAACATCTAATCATTTAATTTTAAAACACTTTTGGTCTTCATTAGTGACAGTCGCTCTGATTTACAAGCTATTGAACTGTGACCCCACACATGCCTCCCACGGACAAATAACACTTATTTTCCAAAATGTTGCAGTCTAATATTAAGGGCTTGTTTTGGGTTGGTTTCTTCTAATGGTCACTTTTAATTTGAAAAGAAAATGTTTGTTGTCATTTATATGGTCTGTGAGCTGTGGGAGGGTTTACATTAAAGGGAAATAGTGTGGCTTTTACAAATTACTTGCTTTTATTTGAGTTAGTTTTGAGGCTTGTGATGCTTTTCAACGATCACAAAAGCAACAAACAAACAAACAAACAAAAAAAAAACGCATGTAAACTACTCATCAATTTGTGTGACTTTTCTAAACTGTGACACTGACTGGAACCAACAAATCCGGCTCATGGGCAGGTGTGGGTAAAAAAAAAAGGCACAAGGCCACACATTACAACAGTCATTTCACGTGCAACGTAAAACAAGGACACAAACAGAGCAACGTCAAACAGGAAAAACAGAATCCAAAAGAAGATTGTCAATCCCATGAAGGTCATTTGTTTTGTGCAGCCATTCCAAGGCTGATGTGCTATTTGTTCTTTCTCTGTATGTCTGTCAGATGGACATGCAAATAAGCAAGTAAATAGACTGCCTATTAAAGAAACACAGACAAAGATGTTTTAAAAGGAGAGCTCAGATTTATGTGGTTATAATAGATACTAATTCATAGTGTACAAGCCTGCACCGAGAACCAGACTGAGACATGGACATTCTGTATATGCTGTGTTTCCATCATGGTACGGCTCGGCTTGGTACAGTACGGTATGGTTTGGAATGGTAAAGCCCAGGTTAGGCTTGTGTTTTCGACCAACCAAGTAAAGATACCTACCACTGGGGTGTGGGCTGTGTCCCATGACTGCTTATATTTTCAATAACAAGAGCATCTGATTTTTGCAAAATGGAAAAAATAATTAAGTTATAAAATATTTCGGTTGTCATGGAAGGACCCAGGGCACGTGGTTGGTGTAGTGGTTACAGCTCTTGCCTTGGCCTTTGTTCCCAGTCAGAAAGGCCTTTCTGCATGGAGTTTTCATCTTCTCCCTGTGTGTGCGTGGGTTTTCTCCAGGTTCTCCAGTTTCCTCCCACAGTCCAAAAACATGTAGATTTGGGGATTAGGCCAATTGGACACTCTAAATTGCCCATAGTTGTGAATGTGAGAGTGAATGGTTGTTTGTCTCTATGTGGCTCTGTGGTGGACTGGTGGTAGAACCTTGCAGATTCTCTCAGTTAAGGCAACAGTTGTCTAATGATAATAAACTGTGGAATATAATTGTGGAGATGTACATTATACTGCATATCATAACCAGTGTAATATTGCTTCAGGGCCCCATTAAAATATCGTGATGAATAAAGTAGTAACAGAAATAGAGGGACAGTAGCGCAGAGGCTTGGGCTTCAAGGGCCCCTGAATCCTTGGGTCCCCAGGCCTTGGCTCAGGAAGCCCATTCAGTAAATTGTCCTTAACAGTACACTGTATGTCTGAAAACACGTACATAAAAGGTTTCTCTAGAGAATTCCAGTGTTCAAAAAACCCAGTCATTCCGCAGTTTGACAGGACGAGTGCCTCACCACCAATGTGCTGGTGCTGTATACACACAAACGCTCCCTCAGACAGGTGTGGTAGATAACCTGTTTCCGGATGAAGGATGCAGCAACAAGAAAAAATGACCACAATGGAGATTAAGTGTTGACTTTATTATGGGACCCTTCTGTTAAATGTCTTTGCATCAGTGCCTCACTTCAAAAAACAAAAACCTTGAACCATTCCTTTAAAACAGTAAGCTCAGCCAGACCTATAACCAGACAGACAGCAAGCAGTTGGTACACAGGGCAGCAGGGTGAGACACAGCCAGACTGACAGTGAGACAGGCTTTATGCATGGAAACAAAGAGATATAGTCAGAGTGAAGGACAGGCAGATAGGAGGGCTGGCTGTTGTCAGCATCATCACAACAGCAGCAATGTAATTATAGCCTCTCTGATTAAAATCAATCTCCTTTCTGCCACTCACAACACATTTTGCCTGCTGAAAAGATCTTTGCTGCCTCTGACACCTCTGCGGGTGAAAGAAAAGAGAAGAAGTGAACGTGGACAGTTGGGCAGGAATTAAGATGAGCTGTGGTGACTGTCTATACTTCAAACTTCAAACTGTGTTTTTATTAAGGTCAAGTTTTCTGGAGACTCTAAAGCTCCAGTGTGTAAGACCAGTTTTACACTGGATGCCTCAGCTGTGGCTCTTTTAATTTTGGCACAAATGAACTGATGCCGTGTTTCCATCATGGTACAGTAAAACTCTGTGTTTCGACTGAGAACAATGCCTTTACTTGGCAGCCAGTCAGCTCCACTCGTACCATTTTACTCTGGTACCCCAAGGGAAGGGTGCCAAAGAATGGAACAGTTGGGGCTATTCTTAAGGGAAATGCAAAAAAAATACATACCATACTTAACCAAAACGAACTGTTCCACTTGGCGGAAACACAGCTTAATAAGACCTTTCACACCAACTGTGCATCTCTTTTCTCGGAAAAGACCTCTTGCCGATTTTTCACATGAGCCACGTATGTTTCACGGTTTCTGTTTCTATATCTGTTGCATATGTCACCAACACAATTAGTATATTAATTTCGGTGTGTTTTAGCAGAAGCTGCACAGCAGCTATACAGCAGGTGATCTGGAGACACACACCTGGTGTGGACAAGAGACACACTTGAGACGCAGCAGAACAGTGTTCTGCTTGCTGTCATGCTCTGCACACGCGGCCAGTGTGAACCCTGCTTGTAAATTAATCTGTTAGGAAGCTACAGTGACTGTCATGTACCTGGAATTTGTTTTTTATGGCAAACTGCTGTGGAAACATGATGGCACAAGATGGTGGTTTCCATTAGGGATTGCATCATTTTTTTGTGTCCAATACCGATATCACAAACTCAAGTATTTGCAGATGCTGATACAGTCTCTGTTACAACACGTGTGGCATTTCAAAGACATAATTCTGCAGCTATATCACAAATATTCCTCTCCAACAAAGAAGAAATAGCCCACAACATGACTCGTCAATAAAAATGAGAAACATCATTTCAGATAATTTTACAGTCTGTGCACAGTGAAGCATGCAATATATAGGTTTTTTGGGATTGTTTCAGGTTTCACATTTTTATCTTTCTGACATCTGTTTGACTGATTTTGACCAGGATCAGACTGATACTGATACTCAGTATCGTATTTGCTCATCCCTAGATTCCATAAAGCAAAGTCACTGTCTAAAGTACTTATAAATGACATTCCAAGGCTATGAAAACTAGGCAGTTTCTATTTTACAGCAGTAATATGCTTATACACAAACTTCTTGGTACCGTATTAGATGTCTGCCAATAAACATTTGTTAATGTTACAAATTGGACCTGTAATAAGTTGTAAGTTGTGGGTAAGTGGTGGCATTTTTTTGTCATGTTAATATTAGCTATTTATGTTAGTTGGCAACTTTTGTCTGTGTTTGATTTTGAATTTTCTTTTTTTTTTTTAAAGTGGAGGCCATGATAGAGAAAAATATACATTTTTTTAATGCAAAAATTAAAAAAATTAAAAATAAATGGCAGTTGAATTCATTCCCACTGGCAGTAGAGTAGTTTACCCCTCTGTTTTTAACTTCCAGTTATTGTGTTTGATAGGAAAGAAACCTGCTGTAAAAAAAATGAAGTGCAACACACAACAGACTACAGTAACATGGAGAGCACTGACGATGTGATAGTGGCTCCTGTCACATCCCTGTTTAGTGCCTTCACTTCCTGCCCTCCTGTGTTTCCTGCCTCCTTGATTACCTGCACCTGCCCGAATGTGTCACACCTGTTTCTCATTGTCTCCCCCCCTTAACTTATTTAGTCTCTGCTTTTCCTTTTGGTTGTGCCAGTTCATCTCATACCTTTGTGTGAGCGTTCTAGCCTTCTGCCTTGTTATGTCTCTTGACCCTTTTGAACCTGGAACCGACCCTGCATTTGAGTCCTTGTGTCATTATTTTGATGTGTTACTTGCACTTTGGGATCCCTCACTTCAGTCCTTCTTTCACACTCAATTGAATGACTTTATATTGCTGCTTGAATGGTGCACATCGTGACACAGCACTGGAAAAGGTGCAAACAGGTACAGTTTCTTTGACTAGATGCTAAAATAAAGTGTTAGGATTTCCTCTTTCACACAGGTGTCAGGTGTACATTTCTGCCCATTAGAGGCAGAGCTGATAAAATCCTGAATCTATTGCAGAGTCATTTGACCCAATTGTAAATGCCAATGGATTTAAAAAAAACAAAACAAAAAAAACAGCTGTTAGCAGGTTTTTGACCAGTGGAAAACTGGTCAAAACACTTTAGAGGGACAAATATCACAGGAGATTAACACTGTTTGTAACAACATCTAGATGCTATTTTGTTTTAGGAGACATTTATGGGTAAATGAGCAGGAATGTTTATGATAGTTATGCTTAAAAAGAACGCTTTTAAAGTTCAGTTCTTACTTCTGAAATTCAACTAGATCATGTTTGTTCATTTTTTGTTTTTTAAGTTTGAAATTAACATTTCCCAAAATAGTTCTTAAAATTAGTAATATCCCAATATTCTACTTAACTAGAGCTTCCTTACTTGGTTAAGATTAGATGCAGATATGGCTGATGTCATGACGACAATGACTTTTAAATAAAGGTATTTCATAAAACTGCTTCAAATGCACTAAACACCACTTGATTGATGGCATTAACTGTTGCAGCTTCTCAATTAGAGTCTTTGGGGTATAGACTTTTGTTATGAGTGGGTGCAGTTTGCCTTGTCTTCCACCTTTTGGTAAGAAAAGAAGAGGGAGACATTAAAGGAGGGGGAAAAAGCTGTGAAGAACTGAACAAAGAAACCTATTATGTTGCTATAAAACAACAGCATTTGAGTGGAGAACTCAGCAGGAAAAGCTACGGGTGAAAGAATTTGGACTGGACATCAAGTTATACTTTTTTTTTGTGAAAAAGCAATATCAGGCAATTTTGAAGCAAAGTATTTCATATATGTCAGTAACAATTAATAGTACTCAATAGTACTACAATTTCCACATTTTAGCACTTCTTCAATATGAATTGACAGAATTTTATAAATTATGTTTCAATGGCCATATGATGGTGTGGTGGCCAGCAACGTTGCCTTGCAGCAAAAGGACCCTGGTTCACAACTTGGTCTGATCCAGGGCCTTTCGGCATGGGGTTTGCATGTTCTGCCAGCGTGCGTGTGGGTTTGCTCTGTGTTCTCCAGTTTCCTCCCACAGTCCAAAAGCACGCAGAGGTCCAGGCTGTGATCCCACTTTTCACCCTGTGTCAGCTGGGACGGGCTCCAGCTCCCTGTCACCCTCATGTGGAGGATAAAGTGGTAGACAATCAATGAATGATTGAATGTTCCCACTGAGAGCAGACACTGTGTGATGGACAGCTTGTACCATCCAATTGAAGCCGGTTTGCAGGTAAGGTAGAAAACAGATTTATACAGTTTTTCCCTGACAAGAAGTGTTTGTAGAACACCATGGAATTTGTCCTCGACTAAGAGCTTCCTCCGTCTAGACAGTAATGATGGTCATAAGGTTGGCATGTCTTGTGAAGGATATCTGGCTGAACATTTGGTGGAAGACAATCAGGTGAATGAGTTAGAGGTGAAGGAGAGAGTTTGAATCTGACAGCGCACAAGCCCAAGGTGAGAGCATCCGCTTGTGATAAAATGAAAAAAGAGTGATGGCAATGATACAAAAAGAGGTGCCTCTTATTAAGGATGATACAGAGAAAGGCAGTCCTCCTGTCTCAACTTTCTCTGAGCCTCATCTGTGTGCAAACTCTGTGCCTGAAATTCGAGTTGTTCACTTATGTGGTCAGCATTGCTCCACTAAAATGTTTTATAACCTTCCCAGCACCAACAGTGATAAGGGCTGTGCTGGAACACCGATAAACCAGAACATGCAAATTTCAGTATCACTGCAGCGGCAAAGTCAAACTGAATGTATGTATGTTACTTGACAGTGACAGTATCAATGTCTGAGTTGATCACTGTCAGTAGGTGACATCTCTGACAGATGAGTGCAGCCGAGTAGCGCCGGAAAATACAAATCTGAGACTGATTGCTACATCAGATATAAGATAAATACTAATATTTCCTCTTCTGAAGACAAGATTTTGCTCAAGCATATTTTTCTTTTGGGCCAGAAAACACTGTCCCTGAAACTTTTTGTCATTTTAAAATTTGTAATAAAACCTGTGAATGCCTGAAGCCAGTCCTGGCTGACAGTGGGTGAAAGAAGGGACAGGTTACAATCCAGACATTTAGCAAGTGTAGAACCAGATTCAGACATACTTTATTGATCCCTAGTGGAAATTGTGTTCTCATATCTTTGTTAAATTGACATACAAGCTTTGAAATGTGCTTTTACTGACTTATAGCCCTAACTGCAGTATGCATGCCCCCTATGTCAAGAACCCACTTAAGACACAGGTGCTCACTCTCACTGAGAACACAGCTGCCAGTGGGGACACAAGAAAAACATTTAACAAAAGGTTTACCTGGTAAAATACGGTATATGCCTGCTTAAGTCTATGAATATGTGCACTGATTTCTCTTGCTGTTAGACAGCCTTTACTGAGTAGAAAGTAAAGTTTGTAACCCGCTCACTCTCCTGCACCAAAGTCCATTCTAGTCCATAGAGAAAATTTGCATTTTAAGTTCATGGGGACACCGGAGCTGCTGGTCTACTGCTACCTCATTTCATAAAATTGTGTCACTTAGGTAAATCCAAACAAAGAATTTTAAACACTGAAGTTACAAATAACACATCTGAACGTCCTGATGAAGCCAGCAGTAGATCAACAACTCCTGTGTGCCTTGATGTAAAATCGCAGATGATTCTGTATGGAGTTTGGTATGGGGTGTGAACCATTTACAGTGTTATATTCTGAGTGAGGGGGTATGTTTGTTACAAGGCTAAAATTAGTTTTTACTTGTTGGCAGCCATATTTAAAGCGGTTCTTGGCTCTTCTTCCCTCATGCAACCACACTTCATAACTATTCCTTTAATGCTGTTGAGGGAGCCAATAATTGCCTGGTCCAATCATTTGCTCATTAAAGAATGTTACTAAGGTCAAATCAAAGCTGACAAATACAACAATATCACAACAAGGTGAAGGTTTTAGACGATGCAGGTGTTTATTACCAAAATCTGAATAAAGCTATTATATTATTTACCTGCATTAAATGTTGTTATACAGTTTTACAAGTGTAATATTACCACTGTCATTAGGGCCTGTTTATAACCTCTAACCCCATGAAGAGGTCTCCAAGCCCGACTGCAAATAGTTCCTGATTGACAGTATCCCCCATGTGAAAATGTGCTTTTCCCAGCTATGGAGACATGCACACACCAAGTGATTCAGTGAGACAAAACAGAATAATGTTCAGTGAAAGATGAAGAAAAGAGACAAAGTGACAGAGAAAGAGAGACAGAGGGGGGAAAGGCGTCAGTGTGGAGAGGATTTATGAGTGGGGCCTGTCTGTTGGCTGTGGGCCTGGTCCCTCTGTGGTCCACTCCTCTGTAATATTCACCGCTCCTCAGGCTCCCATGTGTCTGCCTGTGGCTGCACTGTACACACATGCATGCATGCACGCCCCCACACATGCACACGTATACTGTACAAACGTTATGTGTGCACATATAGATCATACTCACTACAAAGGAATCCAGTCACTGTACAATTACCCCTACGCTGTGTCACTGGGCAGTAAAAGCCTGCTCCCTCTTTTGTCTTTCCCTCGTTCCCTCCTCTGTCTCTCTGTTCACCTCAGACTGTTCATTATCCTGACTGTCCACCTGACATCAGAGGCTGAAACACGCAACATAACCCAAGACAAAGAAGTGTACCATCAATGACTTTAAAGCTGAAATAGACAACCTTTTTTGGCTCTTTTTTGGTCTTTACGATGTCAAAACTGATAGAGTGATCAATGAAACCATCTGCTTTTACGTTGGTTCCTATAGGGCTCTTGCTTTTTACAACAATCAAGTTCAAAGTAATATAACATAACACGCTATTCCTCTGCGCATATTCAGATATTACCACCTTAGTCTAGCCTGGGTGAACTCAGCTAGGTCTGCCAGGTTTTTGATTTCGCCATTTTAGCCAACTTAGCAGTATGGCAGCCACTGAAGAGCAGCTTTCTTTTAAAGCCATTATTTGATAGCCATCACTCCTACGTCTTCAGTATCATTGGTCTGACTGGTTGTAGCTCTGTCCGATTGCTGCAGAGGCATTTTCATTCACGTCAGTTGGTCACGCCTCTTCAAAGTGGGAGGTGACGACACCCTTTGAAATGAGATTTAGATGCAAAATACTTCCACGTGCCACTTTTTAGAAGCTTTGATGTTTGATTGTCTGTTTAGGGGGGACAGATTAGCTTTTCTGCCATTTCCTGGTTTTCAATAAGCTAGTCTGACTATTTGCAGTAAGTTGTCAGCCAAATATGCAGAGATGATTTACAGTCGTGTCTACAGAAGTTATCAAGAGTATTTAGTGAGAAATTATAGAATTTATCGGAGAGGGAGGCAGCAGTAAATGACATTTTCATCTTCAGACATGTTGAATCTGTTATGGCTAAGTACTAAAAGAATTAATTAAAGACAATGCAAACATTTTCAAACACGTTAACATTACCTAAAATAGTCCAAGTTTCCCCTTAGCAACAACTAACAAGAAGTTATCTACCTTATATTTAGCAGAAGTTGTAAATGACATACCATAATGGGCCAATAGGGCATTCAAAGTGGATCTAAGGCCAAGTTGTGCTCACAGTGCCCTCTGTTGGGCCATGTGATTACCTAATTTTAGGTTCCTTTGCAGCTTAGTCAGTTGTTGCCAGTGCTGGGGTAGCTATATTTCTACAAAAGGGACCTGTATACAAAGTAGCAGAACAGCCAATAGGATTTTCTGCTCTCTCTCTTTCTGCAAACTGCTTTGCAACTGGTCAAAATATATATTTTTTATAACTAGTTAAGGAAAAGCTTTTTTTCCCGTGTCCATGAACAGGGAAAAAATAAATAAATGTCCATTGTGTTTTGTGCAGGAGTGCTTATTATGTCACACCACAACATTCATACTGTATCCTTAGCCTGGGTTTTCCAACTGCTGCATATATATGGAAAACAATTATCTACCTCTAGGGACACACATTTTCCATGACTTCCATGCATGACTTTGTGTAATGGGCATGACATGCCTGCAAGAAAACACAAGTAGCATATGGTTGAGTCAGAGAAGTGGAACAGAGAACATAGTTGATGTGGAAGGAAGGAGCTTTTCGAAGAACCTACAAAGACGATGCTGGGAGAGGGACAGCAGTTGAAACAGACATGAACATTGTATGAATGTATGAGTGAAGAAGAAGAGACTGAAGTGAACTAAGCAACTAAGTGACAGCTGGGAAGAACACTACACATATCAAGCCCAATTTCCTGTTTACTTTACATGTTCAAACTTCATGTTAAATATTTTCAAGCTTTCTGCTTTTGTTGCCTTATTCAAATACACTGTTCAATGTCAGGCTGAAAGGTGGCACACTTGTCTGAATACGCTGTACATGATGATTATGAGTAACCTGGTAGATTCACTGAATGAGCCGCTGATGGTGAATAGAAATGATTTGTGTAATTCAGCCACTGTAAACACAGGTTCGTTATCTTGCCTGAACGACTATATTTAATGCTGATATGTGAATCTGCGGATGAAAGAACACAGCAGGTTTACAGCTGAGAAGAAGAATAATCATAAAAAACATTGATATAAAAACCTGCGAATGAATTTAAACACCTGTAGATGTTTGCTTAAAAGAATAGTTCAGGGTTTTTGATGGCTTTGAAGACTTTGCAGAGTGAGCTGCTGACTGTGCCGCTGTTTCTGGGACCTGGATCACTGATAACATGACTGCTAGCAGGGAGGGATTTTTGAAAGCTGCTCAGAAGCAGGCTGAGAGCTGCATGAGGGAGAGGAGAGGGGGAGAGGAGAGTGGGGAGCAGTGCAGGGGGCATGGTCTGGTAGTGAACTTTGATACAGCTGTCTGACAAGGTGCTGCCCACACCGTGCTTCATGTGGTGGAGAGAGAGAGGCAACAGCAAGGGGGAGGAGTCTGGCACAATGAGCCTCGTGTTGATTGGACAAGAGAGTGACAAAAGAGTTTAACAGTGATGGAAACAAAAAAACCTTGAATGCAATAGCTGGTGTTTGACCAGAGAGGCAGCAAATACACATATGTTTTTTTTTTTTTAACACAGAATGACTGAATGATGATTGGCACATACTCCCAGTGCCAATCTGAGTTTTCAGATTGGCATGTTTACATGACATATTTTTACTCTGATTAGTATTTTATTCCAATTACTTTTGTCCATGTAATATAACTATAGACCTGAAATGTTTCTGTAACTGTACAGTAAGAGACGTTGACAAATCAAGGGGGAAATCAAAGAGAGGTTGAGCATTTTTATTGTAAAATGCGAGTGTTTTAATGTCCTGCAAAAGAAAGTCAAGACTCAGCTATCCTAACAACTGCAGCTCACACACCATGAGGATAAACACAGCACTCAACATTTTTACAAGGAAATGTATGTTTTAGATTAATTTTGGTGTGTCAGGAACGGGAATGTGTCGTAAGCAAACGTGTTCGAGTGAGAGGGAGAATTATCATGTGATTAGAT
Source organism: Brachirus orientalis (assembly GCA_016785285.1). Taxonomy (NCBI): domain Eukaryota; kingdom Metazoa; phylum Chordata; class Actinopteri; order Pleuronectiformes; family Soleidae; genus Brachirus; species Brachirus orientalis. The sequence continues at coordinate 19,113,765 of JAFBJR010000425.1, read as the reverse complement.
GAGAAAACAAGGTGACAATAACTGTGAAATCCTTATACCTTTAATAACATTATATGTAACTATCCTCACTAAGAAGAGAAGGAAGGCTAGTGATGACCTTCTTCTGTCTTACTCCTCTGTTCTCACTGTTATCTGTCTTCAACTTCCTCTTGTTTTTCAACCATCTACTTTATATTTTTAACTCATCTCCCCTGCAGTCACTCGTTTTCTTTTCCAGCGCACAGAGGGGTAGAGAGGCTTTAACGTTTGGTAATGCTCGGCATTTCTGACCCATAGTTGCAGCTCACTGTGCTTGAGAAACTGATGGCGTGGATGTTGAAGTGCTACAAGCTGTTATTGGGTGTGTTGAGCAATGGAGCAAAACATACTTTTCAGCCTGCAAATGACAGTTACATTAAATGATAGGTCATGGTTGTTTTATGACTTAATATATGCATTTCCTATATATAGACCCTTTTTTAAATGCTGTTCAAACACAGTATAGATAACTACATTTTAATACACTTGGATTCTCTCTTGATCAAGTCATTTTTTTTTCCTTCACAGTCACAGTCACAGGCGGCACAGCCAGAGAGACTCAAGCCTTTATTGTCCATGTTAAATGTGACTGAGGCCACGATCCAGACGTGTCCATGTTGCACTGAGGGGGATCCGAGTGGGGAATTCTCTGCTGTGACCCTGGTCAAAAAACCCACAGCAGTCAGCTGGGCCGGCCAAGACAGGCCAAGGGGATGAAAGAGAGCAAGGGAGGAGTCAGCAAAGCAGGAGGGAGGGAGAGCCAGGAGGAAGGATAAAAAAGAGAAGGACACAGAGAGGGGGGGGGGGGGGGGGGGGGGGGGGGAGAGGAGAGACAGAGACTGGTGCAGGGAAGAAGACATCTGGGCATTTTTTTTTTCGAAGACACAATTGGAGTGAGGATAGGAAAGAATTAATGGGAAGAAAGAAAGCCGAAGAAAGACCTGATGGGGGAAGAAAATTGAAAGTGGGGAAGGAGGGGACACGGGGGGGGTCAGGGATAGAAGAGTGTTGGTGATGTGTGCGTCCACACGTTCAAAGAGAGTGCATGAGGGATTTGACAATAGGAAAGGCAGAAGGGGGGGAAAAAAGAGGGAATAGAAAAAAATCAGTGGCATCAAAACAACAAAAGGCAGAAGCAAAACCAGAGCAGAGAGGATGAAGAAAACTTTGGAAATAACATAATAAAAGTTTGTGTGTGCGTGTGTACTTGTATTTGTTACTTCTTTTGGACCTTTTCTGGCATAAACACTGACCTTGTCAGGACCGGTATGCCTCATGGAGACCAAGACCTGGTCCTAATGAGGCAGAACCTAATTTCTGAGAAACGGGTAAATTTACCACTAAAGGACTGAGATTCAGATTGCTTTAAATGAGGTTTAGGTGCACTGGCCTGGGTGTTGGCCAATCACCAAGATCCCCTGTCCTTGAACCAAATTATGGTAGGTAACACAGTAATTGGGGATGGGGTTTGGGGATTGAGGGAAAGGGAAGGGGGATCAGAGTAGGCATGGGACGATATAAAAACATTCGCCATGATTATTCCAACCAAAGTAGTTGTGATTCATGATATTATTGCCTGAAAAAAATATGTTGAAATATAATTTTTGGGATTCTTAAACCTAAACAGGCGACACCCTCTGTCTGCACCTATGGTGGTCAGAAACATTGCAGATAGGAGGCATATTTTGTCATGAAAGTATATTAATTTAATAAGATCATAATAATGATCAATATGATGAAAGATGCAGCTCACTGTTATGGTACATTAAAAAGTCAATCACAAGGACTGCATGTTGGTGAGTTAGAAAGGATCTTTAAGTCACTCACGTGAAATATAAATGTTTTTCTCCATTCACGATTTATCACAATAAAATAAATTCACCACATTTAACTTTTTTTAAGTGTTTTTCTATCATAATAGTAATAATATCGTATATTGTCCCATCACTAGATAGGAGGAACAAAGTCAAAGCATAAGTAAGGGAGGGTAAGGTGGGAGGGTTAAAGGCATGCTCATGTGGATTAGTCAGTAGAAAAGAACGCAATAGCGCATTTTATACTGAAGTCTTTAAATCCCTTGGATTGTTGAAAGAAATCAAATATGCATGAAACTGCTGTCTCCAAATAGGAGGACTGTCACACTGGTCGATGACGCTGCACAGGAGGATAAAGGCCGACCATCTGGAAAATTTGATTTTAACTTGTTTTAGTAATAAAATTTTTATTATTGTAACCTACATTTTTAGTTTATGTTTTACATTTTGAATTATGAATGTTGGCCATCTGTCTCCCTCACCTTTGTCACTCTCACCTAAATGAAAAAAAACCAAAAAACAAAAAAAACCACTACTTAATATTCATTGAGATCATTTTCTCTCCTGATCCGGCTGGTCTTAATGAGCCACAACCTTATTGGTAATGAACTGGTAAATTTGAATTGTGGTTAGGTTATTGGTTAAGGTTGAAGATAACACTATGGTAAGGCTGTCCAAGGGAATGGAAGGCACGGAAAGACAAATGCACATCAGTAGCAGATTAAAATGTCTGTTTATTAATAAAATGGTCATTAATTGTTTGACAAACCTGATGCAGTTTGGGGTTTTTAACGTAATTGTTAAGCTGACATGGGCCACTTTGCCATTATCCACTTTTATTAAGTGGGAAATCATTATTTAAAGAAAAGTATCAGAAACATTTTATTCATGTTTAAAGGGTGTAGCGACTGTAAAGACTTTCATGTTTCAATTAAACTGGTTATTAGACCAGGTTAATCAGGATGTTGGCGCCTTAACAAGTAGAGTTTAGGAAACTCTGCAGTGGATGTGATGCAGCTACTGCATGAACTGTTTGATCACAAAAGTAAACACACAAAGTGAATCAATATTGTATTGTTTTGTATTAAAATCTGTTCAAAGTTTTATTGCATTAAATGACACAATTGCACCCATGATTAGGTATGAGAAGGCAAAGACTAAAAAGTCTGTATTTATAAAGTGCTTATCTAATCTTGATGACCACTTAAGCTGCTTTACGTTAAAATTGTTCATTTCACCCATTCACTCGTACAGCACATTTTCTATCACACACCATATTTCCATTATTCATTCATTCATTCATTCATTAATAAATGTATTTACTGATGTTCACTGACAAATGCTTTATTTGTGAATGATTCTGGGTGAGAAAATAACTGCAAACCTTTGGTTTATTTCAGCAATGAATAAATGTATTAATCAAATGAAAAATTGTATTCAAGCTCTATAGATCACACCAGGTTTCTGAAAAACTCCCTGTATTGTGTTGTTTCACGTGACTTCATAACCTTTATGGTACATCCCGACTCACAAACCTGCACCTGTAAACATCCTGGGGTTCTGTGATGTATGAAACACAGGCCATCTCAGAAGTTAACTAAAATAATCTTCATTCTCAATCAGTCAGACTTGAGCTAACCATGTATAATGAATTTAGAGACCAAAATCAATTAGATACCATTTTGAAATTATAATTTAACAAAAAAGTAAACATAAATAGGTCTGATCTAAGTTTTTATTCGAAAAAATTCAGAATGTAAACTAAATGTTAAATCTTTGGATACAGGAAAATACCACAAGCTTCCCTCCGATGTCACATACTGTAACATACTGTAATAGAAGCACTGTAGACGTAACGAATGCTTTACGAATGCTTGTTGTGTGTATGAGTGCGATGATGGTTCTACTTATGTAACAACCACATGACAGACTAGAATTACGAGGTACAAATTGAGGAAGAGCACAAGAACAAAAGAGAGACAGGGAGACAGATGAGGACAACAGATGTTGGATATATTTCATGGCGACAAAATTTTATTTATTTTTTTACCTAAATACTTACTTAGTTTACCAAACAAGTACCAAACAGAAAGAGAAAATAATAATACTGTCTGCGATAAATGAACTAAAAATAAAAGATGGATTGACCAGACACAGACAGACAGGAAAGCCCTCACAGAGTGTCCCCACACAGAAGTGGCCTTCTCTGATCCCTGCCACTTCCAAACAGCATCAGGAAGGAGTGTTGCTCTGGCCCCCAGCCGCGCTGTCGCCATAGGGACCTAAATCAAAGAAACCCTGGCCAAACCATGTGAAGGATGTAGGGGGAAGGGGTGTCTGAAGATGCGACGACCCAGCGAGAGTGTGGATTCTGACCTTTATATACTGCTGTCACCTGCCCACTTATCAAAGGCCGATCAGCTTCTTTGTGTTTATTCTTTTAAATACCCCTTTTTTTTCTGTTATCACTCTTTCTCTCCATCTGTTGCAGGCCTTGAAGTTGTTTCAAATGAGATGACGATCCCAGGTTCTCTCTGTCTGTGAGTTGACGTCTGTCTCTGGCTGTTTCTCCCTCTGTGTCTCTGTTTCCCCCCTTAAGCGCAGAGAGAAGAATTCAAAGTGTACACTTAATGGTTTACATGTGTTCCGATTAAGAAGCTGGCATCCACTTCCCAATTTAATGGGCTCTCGCCCTCTGTCTTTAATGGTTCACTGCTTGGTTTGGTTGTGTGATAGGGATTTGGAGGTGAAGGCCCCTGCTATGGCAGGAATGTGGTTATTAAAATGGCATGAACGTGAGACGGCAGATTTTTTTTAGGTTTCCTGGTACATCTGTAGGCACAGATGCTTGGACAAAGTTTCCATTTGGTATGCCATTCCTGAGGCTGCATAGGAGAACTGTGGTCTGTGAGGAACCTCAATCTGCATGGAAGAGCTTTAGTCTGAGAGTAGGAACTTTGGCTGTGAGGAAGAACAATGGGCTGCCCGGAAGAACTTTGGGTTGCGTGGAAGAAGTTTGCACTGTGTAGAAGAACTTTAGACGGTGAGGAAGAACTTTGGTCTGTGAGGGAGAACTTTGGTCTGTGAGGGAGAACTTAATTCTGTGAGGGAGAACTTTGGGTTGCGTGGAAGACGTTTGGTCTGTGAGGTTTAACTGTGGACTGTGTAGAAGAACTTTAGGCGGTGAGGAAGAACTGTGGACTGTGAGGGAGAACTTTGGTCTGTGAGGGAGAACTTTGGTCTGAGGGAGATCTTTGGTCTGTGAGGGATAACTGTGGACTGGAAGAACTTTGGGTTGCATGGAAGAATTTTGCACTGCATAGAAGACCTTTGAGCTGTGAGGGAGAACTTTGGTCTGCGAGGAAGAACTTTAAGCTCAGTGGAAGTATTTTGGAATGAGTGGAAGCACGTTGGGCTGCGTGGAAGAACTTTGGCTACACCTAAGAGCTTTGAAGTGCATCTGAGATCTTTGTACTCCATGAAGAAGAATGAGGATTAAGGAACAAGGATAGAATGAGGATACAAATGAAGGACTACTTTGATCTGCCTCAAAGAACTTCAAACTATGAAGTTTTTCAAATTGGGACCTACAGAGACTTGCCAACACTTCGCCACCACATTTCATTTGATAGTAACTGAAACCTAAACAGGAACACAACAGAGGTCTATCAGTGAGAGGAAGTAAGAGATAAAAAAATAAATAAATAAATAAATCAAAATACCATGAGACCACAGACGGCACTAAGAGAATAATAGCACTTAATGATAATGTCTTCATTCAGCATTTTCACTCAAATACACATGGGTTTTTATTGGCTTGAGCTTCGATCGGCACAAGACCAGGCTGAACATGGTAATTTCTTCTTCATCTGCTGGTGTAATTTGCAGCACAACACTGATACACATTCATCTTCCAGCCATTATTGTTTTTAGCGAATCTAACTATTTACAATTTGGAACAATTCTTCTTTTAATTTTATTATTTTTCCACCTTAAAATCATACACTTGCTGTTTGTTTGAATGAGAGACTGAAGTAGAAGATACAAAATAGTAATCACAGCAACAATGAATTATGATTACTGAGTGTGTTTTTAATTTCTTCTTCCGACGTCACTCTCTTAGTCTTGGTGACTTACACTCAAAGCTGCTTTACCTGACATTTTTCGCCATTCTCCCATTCACACCCACTACTCAAACAGCACATACTATATGTGACCCCGTCTACCACTGATCTACTGCCTCCCCCCAGGTTGACGGGAATGCACAATGTTCAACATGTAAATATGAAACCCAGCTTAATGAAACCTGATTTTTTTACACAGCTTTGCCTGTGTCATATTAGTCAGGGCTCCTCCTGGTGAAAACCCATGTTGCGTGTGTGCAAAGACGTTAGATCACAAGAAAGCATGTTGTGTAGTGTGTGTATACCGATAGTATTGTAGTGTGAGCATGGTTTTATGTCATTAATGTGATTCATTTGCTTTTTAACATATTACCTCAATTTACACTTATATCACTGAGAATTAACCTTGAAAAAAAAAAATATTGTTTCAAAGCCATTTGGAAGATGCATTTGTCTCTTTTATTGTTTTTTTTTTCTTCAAATATGGGCTAATGGGTATAATTAATAACAAATGTAGAAGGTGCTTATCTAATTTTGTGAACAAGTGCTGGTAGTTTGAGCAGACCTCCAGCTGTTCAAATAGGATAAGCTTAAAACTCCCCTGCATGGTCTCTATTCCCTTTTATCTCTTAGATCTTCTTTTTATTTTCTAATTTCATTTCCAACATTAAGTAATTTCATGTTGCACTGTATATGTACTCATAAGTTGGGCTCCAAAAGGAGGTCCCTCTGTGTTTCTCTGTCTTCTCTCTCCCTCTGTTTAACACATTGCAGGCCCAAAACCACCATGTGGTTAAAGGAAAAAAAGGAAAACCTCCTGGGTGTAAAATGATTCCAGTCTTGTAAAAAAGGAAAAAGGAGTGCAGGAAAAATCAGCATATTCAGGGAAGCACGTGAACTAATGATGGGTTGATGGGTGTTTCAAAACAGCTGGAATGAGGAGATCCAACCTGATCTCACAGAAATATGGGAAATGACCAAGTACGGTCATCGCCTCCTGTTCAGTGCATGTTACAGAAGGCCGTGCCTTGCAGTTTGCCCTCTTTGTGGTCATGCATAATGACGGAGACAGAATGGGAGAAAGATGAGGACGGTTGATTCAAATTCCGGTGAAATTTTGACAAGCGAGGGTGTGAGGTTGGACAGTAATACCCCTTTCCCAGTAAAGTGTTGAATCATGGGTTGTTGTTTTTTTTCTTTCACTGACTCAGTTGGCAGGAAAAGCTTCTGACTGAAAAATGAACAGTTTTAAGTTGTAAGAGTTCAATGTGCACTTTATATATGCATAGAGATGGAGCAATATATCACAGTACCTGACAGACATCTGATCCTTACAATACCCTTGGGTGCTTTTCAAGGGGATGGAAACAGCCATAGCGGACATTATTCCAGACCTGCAGCATTATGACATCTTCAGCTTTCTGACATTTAAACTTTTCCTCATTCTACTCTGGAGAATGCTGACACAATGCAATAAATACATAAAAAATTAACAACATAATTAGCATGTATAATAATCAGTTAATTCACATTGGAGTCTGTCATGTTTTATCCTGTGAAGCACTTTGAGCTGCATTGCCTTGTATGAAAAGTGCTATATAAATAAATATTGATTGGTTAATTTGTTGATTTACTGAAACTGGCATCCAAATTTGTGGCTTCCTGGCAGTTAGGAGGGGAAACTTAAAGGAAACGTAGCTTAGAATGATCATTTTACTAACTTTGTCAAACAGAATAAAGCTTTTGTATATGTCACGGTGTGTTTCAAAAGTAAGTAGGGCTTTATATTTTAGTCCAATATTCTTTCACAACAATTTCGATATACATTATGTTTCTTAAAGGATGACTCTGTATTTCAATTGTTCTCTTTCAACATTTGTTGACCTCTTATGACTTCAGAGACCCAGGATAATTCTTTTGCTTGACGTTTGCTGTCGTCTCACATTATTCACATAGATGTGATGCTTTTACCTTCCCGCCGCCAGTCATGTTGTCAAATGCATCACTCTGTCTCCCCAGACACGGAAACAAAACACTGCTGCTATACTGTGAAACACACAGAAATTACTTTCTGTCGTATGGTTCGTTTGGGTCAGCGTAACATAATTCAAGACCTGTGATGTGGACCAAACAACCAAAATCTCAAGATCTGCTTAAGATGGACGCAGACAGCCTATAAGTGAACTCTAAGCAGTTCATCCCTGATGTGAACCTTTCTGCACCTTTCACTGAAACTGTAGTATTAACAGATACAGCCTAAGTGTTCCCATTAAATCACAAGAGAGGAGAAGGGAGAACCAGGAAGAGAGCCACATCCATCCTCCATGTCTGTCAGGTCCCATCTCGTCCACCTCTGCAGGCAAACTGGCACATTTAGCCGAGCGCTGTCACCCAAAGCGCTGCAAACAGCAGACTTGTAGCTGTTTTACCTTTTTGCTAACAATTTATAGAGCGTTTGAGATTATTCCGTTGTGAGTGTGACCCAAACCAGCTGACAAATTAAGCAATGTATGAAATTACCATCAGGTGCAGACTATGAGCTTTGAACCCATCCTTAATCCGCACTGTGTGGAGTAATTTTGACGATGGCTTAAATGAACATGCTGTATATATTTAATCTTATAGCACTGCTGCTATGAGATTGCAAAGTGCACACACTCACACACTCACACTCCACACAACTACTCCAAGTCACCCTGTTATTATCATTATGCAAGTGCAACTGCAAATGGTTCCCCCGAGCAACAACAGGACTGAGCGATGAGCCCATAAACAGATATGTGTGGCAGTGTTGGCATTTCTGATGAGGCAGCAGACACACTCACCCACACCCACACCCACACACACACACACACACTCCTCTTTGCCTTCGACCTCTGCTCTCTGAAGGAAGGCAATGCTAGCACACATCCTTCCTTGGGGACTGAGCGACCGAGTGCCCAGCTGCATGCCAACTGTGCCCGTGGGCTGCCCTAACCTGTGCACTCAAGGGAGCTAACACACACACACACACACACGCACACACACACACACACTCTCCACTGCTCTCCACATCACCATCACTCTTTCTTTCTCTTGTCCTCTCCCTCTCAGCCTCACTGCCCTTCTCCATCTCCCAAATATGCTTAATCTCTCTCTTTCTCTCCTGCTCAATCTCTCCTCCTCAACAAACACACACACACACACACACACACACACACACACACACACACACACACACACACACACACACACACTCTCACTCTGATCCTTCTCTCTTGCTCTTACTGCCAGTCCTAGAGAGTGAGTGACAAGCTGTGAATTGCTCTGAGGCTATACCCAGATAAAAGGCAAGGAATGCACATAACTACACTCACACGCGCACACGCACACACACACACACACATGCTTTTTTAAGGGTATCACATCCTCTGTCACATAGACAGACACAAGTCCTACCATTCTTGTGTTGGGGAGACATATACCCACTCCAGACAGTGGAGTGACAGTCTCTTTGTCCATCCTGCCCCTGTTGCCTGTGTGCATGGTCATTCACTGTAATAGTACCCAGTACCCACCTGTGAATGTGTGTGTGTGTGAGAGAGAGAAAGACAGACAGAGAGAGAGAGAAATAAGGAGAAAAGTGTGACACAGATAGAGAGAGTGACATGGATAAAGAAAGACAGATTGAAAGAGAGTGTGTGTTTTTGCATGATGTGTATATATGTGTTTGTGTGTGAGGGAGAGAAAGAGAGGGAGAGAGATCACAGTGTGTGGTGTCAGCTCTGGCTGTGTGAGCTGACACTGATTATAGTCTTCACAGCTCACTCCCATCACAGGCAACTATAGCCACAGCCAAAGCCCTATATTTCAAAAAAAGTTGAAACACTGTGCAGAATCCCGAATTCCTTTTATGCCTCCAGCAGTTCGGCCACTGGCTCCCCGGAACCAGATTTAGAAGCTGCACTGTCTAACTTCTAACTGCCTGGCATGAACATAGAGCATTAAGTCATATCGGGATCTATATGAATTAAATGGTGTAATTACAGGGCCGAGTACAGCAGGCAACATCACAGAGCAGATTGTGCCATACTTGCTTTTCACTGCTAATTCTTGTGACTGAATTTCATTCAGTTTCTTACACTGCTGCCTGTGTTTAAACAAACATTTTCAGTACATTTACACATAATGCATTGTGTTAGTCCATTAAAACCAGACTTTTAAAGGACATATTAGACTGACTGAAATGGTACAAAATTAAATCTCTCAAAGTCAGGCTAAAACACCCAGATGATAGGAATGGGGGTGAATTTTTTTCTGTTGGACATGTTGCCATGTGACCAGAATTGTCTGCAGTGGTCATGTGTCATTTTGATCTCATGACCACAAGGTATAAAAAAAGATTTTATATGTTTGCCTCACATTTCAGCCATTAAGGCCTTCATCTTAATGGCTGAAATGTGTTGGGATCTTTTTACTGTTGATTTAATAGCCATGAATTATGAAAGTGCCTAGATTTCTCAAGTTGCCTTCAATTTTAATCATGGTACAGTTTGGTGTGGAATAAGGTCCAGGGTCGGGCTTGTGTTTCGACTTAGAACTGTATCTTGGGGTATTGGCTGTGCCCGATGGACACGTAGCGTGACGTTGTGCCAGTTGCGACAACAACAACCAACCATTTTTGTGTTGGCTTGCGAGTGTCTCAGGTTAGCACATACGCTACCTACTGACTGCGGCAGGCAGAGATCGTGTATGCTTTCTGTTTATCTCGGCTCGCTGTTTTAAAAGCAAACAGCTGCATGAGCTGTGAGAAACCGTGTGCACAGGGAACAACTTATACTAAAATGGTTTATTTTACATGTAAATTAAACCACAGAGGCACTCAAACTGGCGCTCCTGCGGTTCGGGGGGCGAAGCACTGTGCAGCAGTTAGTCCGCTCGTAGCTGGCCAATCCCAATTGAGACTCAGTGTTCTGGGCGGCGGGCATTAGCTCCGAAACGGAGCGCCTGTTCAAATGATATCAGAGAGCAGCAATAAATTGGCTTAATCTGAAGAGACTATGAGGTTTTTGACCATAAATATTATTTAGTTTATCTGAGTAGACATCAGTAATCTCGATTTTTGGTTCAAAAAGACCATTCTATGTCTCCTTTAATACTTTCTTGGGAGCTGAATTACTTGCAGATACCAAACTGGCCTAGCCACTCTGTGCTGTCTCCACAGCTCCTGCTCCCGGGCTTTGAGCTGGAAATAATAGAAGCAGTCAGTACACAGAAGAAAATGACAGCAGCATGAAAAACATGGTGAAATCCAGAGTGGAGCATTTTTGGACAGCTTAAAGAATTAAATATTTAAAGACAATAGTTGGTAGGAAGATATCAACTAACTGCCCAAGGTGTGAATGTGAGAATGAATGGTGTGTTTTGCCTGTGATGGACTGGTGACCTGTCCCGTCCTTTTGCCCTATGTCAGCTGGGATTGGCTCCAGTGGCCCTCATGTAGGGGGAAAAAAGCAGTAGACAATTAATAAATGAATGAAAGGAAGCAGATGGTCACCCAGCGGAGCAGAGTCACACCACATTCAAGAAATATTCCCAGCTAATGTTTTTATACTGGGACAGTAGTCCAATTAAATGGTGTAGTAATGCCACAACTTCAACAGTGTCCAGGATTTTTCATTATTTCAGTCAAATTGAGGTGAAAAAGTACATTTTGCTGTGAGACGGAGCAGCATCTTTCCTGATTCTGACTCACCTTGACCTTGATGTAAATTAGAACCAGCCTCCCTCGTTCACTCTCTTTGGTTTTGCTCTGGGCTTGATCATTTTTGCAAACAACATTTCAAATGTTTCTCAGACACTTTTGAAACTGATGTCCATACAAATGGCAGCTTTATTTAGCATAATTCCAGAAATGATCAAATCAGCATCTCTACAAACTTTCTTCTGGCTTAGTGACGTATCTTGGTTTTGTTCACTCTGCTGTCTCCACCATCAAATATGGCCACTGTGGGATATTAGGATATGGTTTGTTAAATGTTTAAGTCAAACCTTTCAATAAACAGACACAACATATCTCCAAAAAATACCAACTACTCTATATTCCAATACAAGGATGACAGCTTAAAATTATGAATTACCATTACTAGAAGATTGAAACCATAGTATGAACTCTGGTCAGATATGGTGCTTTGCACACAGCCAAAACTGTGGTGTCTGTGGTTTGCTAACTGCATTGTTTAAATTTTCATTTTTAGTTGGGAGACAATTAACTGTTCAGCTCTGTCATTAACGGATGTGTGATGTTTTATTGTTTAATTAGAATAAATCAAATTTTGCCAGCAGAGTTATGTCTTTTTTTTTTATTTTCCTCTCTTTTCTTTTTTATATGTTTGCCTGAATTTGTTTGCCTTTTTATTTTAGTTTTTTGATCATGCATGCAACATGTTTTCTTCCTGAGATCATACATTATAAATAATATATTGGGGAAAAAAGTGTTATTCTGGCACTGAATCTTTGATATTGTATGAAAAAAAAAAGTATTAGCTCTGCTACACCAGAATATTCTTTAATAACTTTAAAATGTAGCATTCATATGTACATATGGATGCAAATACAATACGAATAATGACAAAATCATCACTTTAGCAGCTTTCCATGGAAAACAGTTCTGGCCGTCTCTTTCTGAGACACATGCTCATGTCTTTGATGCCAAATGATAGCCCATACTGCAGAGTGTAATTATTGTAACTGGCCTTCTGTCTTACACTATACACCAATAATGATGGAAATATTGAGGACAAACAAACACTGATGACGGATGGCTATAGATTCTCCCATTGAAAATGCTACCAAACAGTGAGGCTCTGTGCAGACCCTTTTTTTTTTTCATTTGCTCTCTCTTTTCAGTGTCATTGACTGCTTTATGCCAGATATAAAAAGTGATGCATGGTCAACGAAGCGCATAATGGGCAGATTTGACTAACGTGTCAGTGCAGAGGAGTGAAAAAAAGGAGGAGAGGGAGAGAGGCAGAGTGGATGGGGGTTGTGAGAGGATGAGGGAGATAGGGGGGAAAAATGGGGTAAAAAAAAGGGAAGAGAAGAGGCAGTGGCAGTGGGGGTGGTGACCTCTGCCCTCTTTTACAGCAGCCTGGCATCTGCAGGCCCAGCATGACATCAGGTGACATGCTACACGACTCACAGAGACTGTGCTTTCACAGGGAGTGACTCTGAATGATGAACAGAGTGGACGGTTAGTCTAAATCACACCCAAATGTCGTGTTTTGAGTAGTGAATTCTATGACGTTAAAGTTAGCCACCAGGGAGCGACGCAGACGGTTGCAAAAAAATGTTATTTTCAGGTCTTGATCAGGTTCAGGGCCACACTATTGAGTAGTGGCAGACACTGCAAAAAGACCCAGGTTTGAGAACCGGTCTGACCAAGGGCTTTCTGTGTGTGTGGGTTTTCTCTGGGTTCACAGTCCAAAAACATGCAGAGGTTAACTGGACACTGAGGTGTGAATGTGAGGGTGAATGGTTGTTCGTCTCTGTGTGTTGGCCCTGCAGTGGACTGCTGACTTGTCCAGGTTGTGACCCTGCCTTTTGCCCTATGTCAGCTGGGATTGGCTCCAGTGGCTTCCCGACCCTCATGTGGAGGAAAAAGCAGTTGACAATAAATAAATAAACGTTCCCATTTAGAGGTAATGATAAAGACGACACATAACCCTTAAAGGTGATAAAGTACATAAGAAGGGACTGTACTGAAATTGAAAGTTAGTATATTCCTAAACAGCCCTGAGCACAGTGTGACCCTGTTTGTTTGCACTACCATGGTGGCAGCAAAAGCTGCAAATATGAATGCTCTCAGTATCAGTTTCCAGCCGTCAGAGATCGAGCTGTATATCACAGAACTTGACTGACTGAATATATCTGACCCTTATAATTCCCCTGGGGTCCATTTCATGAATAGAGCAGAAGCTGAAGTGGACATTATTCCAGACCTGCAGTATCCTGACAACTTTGTAATAACCGTTCTCTCATCTTCCTCAGGATAACGATTGAAAAACACAATAAAAGCATATAACATGAACAAGATATTTAAGTTTGTAGTGAGGTGATGACTACAAAATATAACGTGTGGGGTTAGTGCAACATCTGAGCTTTTTTCGGGGGGGGATATAATTTATTGCAGAAATGAGAAAAAACATTTGCAATGCCCCTCAGCTTTAGTTTAAAGATGTGAAACGTTATCAAGCATGGTCATATATACAGTACATACCAAAGAAAGCACATACACTTAGTGCAACAACTGAGCTTTACAGAGGGGGATACACTTTAAGGCAGGTGAGAAAAGCAATCTCAAATAATGTGTTCCCTGCTGTAACTTTATTTTAACTCTATCTTTTTTCTAGTGTCACAAATGTTATACATGGTCAGATATATGGTACAAAAAATGCATGGGGTTAGTGAAACATCAGAGCTTTTTGAAGAGGGATACAATTTATGGCAGGTGAGAAAATCCTTTTAGAATAATGGGTATTCCCCCCGCCCCATAACTTTACTTTGAAAAGTTGTAACGTTAAAATTCATAGTGATCCACATATTTGATGTGGCAAAGGTTTTACACTTGATGCCCTTCCTGATGTCACCCTGGATGTTGTAAAGGAGGCCATGAAGACAGCTGGTGTTACAGAAGAGAACACAAGGGAGAGGACAAGACGGAGGCAGAAGATCCGCTGTGGAAACCCCTGAAATGTTATCAAGCATGGTCAAATATACAAAATCTAAATATTTGGACTTTACAGAAGGGGATGCAATTTATGGCAAGTGGGAAGCAGGGTCTGAAATAAAGTGTACCTCCCCATAACTGTTTTAACGAGTTGGAACACAAATGTTAGCTAATATTTAGATATACTCTAAATACAAAATGTTTCTGGTGGATTCCCATCACTACATCTGAGCATTTTTCTAAGCTGTTTCGGCATCCAAGGGACACAATTGCGATCTACTAACTTTAGTTTTTATTTTTGATCCGTGTATGATCACACCTGAAGCAACTATGAGTGCTGCGATAAATTGGGAGCAATTTGAATATAGAATTCATGCTGCCTTACTGCAAGAGTTTATGACCCAAATGTAGAGAGTCCATCCATGCATCACCTGCTTAAACTGAGTCACCCGGCTTCGCTTGAAGCCAACGCTGGCGCTGAAAAGACCACTGAGAATCTCTGCTGTAATCCTGATTCTCCACTCACTTATGTTAATCCTCAACACTGGGAGAACAGTTGAGTCCATCTGATCTGAGCTGACATGTAAGTGGCCATAGCATGAATGCTCAATCAGGCAATGTGCTTCTTTCACTCATGTAAAATCCATGCTGAGTGTGTGTGTGTGTGTGTGTGTGTGTGTGTGTGTGTGTGTGTGTGTGTGTGCACTGAATTCATTCCTACTGGAAATGATGTAACTGGAATTCAGCGGAGGTCAAGTGTTGTCTCCTGCTAACCACTGGCATTGGCATAATGTGATGAGTGCATTAGTTACATCACCTTCTCCAATAAAAGATCCATGTACTGCAA
This sequence comes from Brachirus orientalis, assembly GCA_016785285.1. NCBI lineage: Eukaryota > Metazoa > Chordata > Actinopteri > Pleuronectiformes > Soleidae > Brachirus > Brachirus orientalis. Next base: position 19,098,255 of record JAFBJR010000425.1, on the reverse strand, counting down.
ACGCCTCGGGCTTACACTGCTGATGTATAGTATACCATCTTAGACAGTGTAGCAGCACATGATGGAAATAAATAAATGTGTTATCTAATACAGGCAAATGTGGACTTGTTCTGCTAAAGAAAGTGTTACGAAGGTAAGGTCAGAGGTTGGATTTAATGGTGTTGGAAATTAAAAAAAAAATCATTCATAGGTTACAGACATCACCAGCATCTTTTTAGCTCAAAATGCAATATCAAAAGTATGTTTATCCCTTTATCTCACTAGTACACATTGCCCAGCTGAGTCTGCCAACGATTTGATTTCGTTCTGTAGACTTGTCTGGCATTTTTAAACTCTTTTTTCTTACCCTCTACAAGAGGACTTAACATGATGATGAGCGTCTAGCAGCTTTTGTATACAATCAACATGGTAGAAGAAGAGCAGTTGACTTTCGATTTGGCTGTTGCTTTCATTTTAAATGACTTGCTCCAAGGAATTTACCCAGTCGACGCCATTACTAGATAGCTATTGCTCTAGAAAACTACAAGAAGAATGTTTCTGGATCTGGATCTGGATCAGGATCTGTTTTCTAGACTCATGTGATGCAGTCAGGCATTAGCCAGGTTATAATAGAAAACCTTTTCTGACTGTAAACTGAAGTTTATAAATCACTCAGCCTCCCAAACCAAAGTCCATTGAGAAAACCAATGCTTTTAGCTTGTGGGTGACACAGGTGCTACTGGTCTACACCTGCCTTGTTTAATAAGCTAGTGTCACTTACGTAAATCTGAATGAAGGTCTGCCAACAGTGACTTCACAAAGTAACAGATATGAACTTAGTGATGGTGTTTTCATTCTATAATTACCTTTTACTGCTAACTTGTGCAAGTAGCTACATGCGCATTTGCTGTTATTCATGAGCTGAAGTTGTAATAAATGCAGGAGGGATCGGATGTTTGTGATCTCTCTAATGGCTCATGCATTCATTACAGCTATTGCAGCTTCAGTACCATCGGACAGCTCATGAATAGCAGCTGTTTGCGCGTTTGTTATTTTTGAGTTGTCCATGGAACTGAAGTTGCAATGACACAGGAACGTTTGGATTAATGTTTATGTTTGCTGCGTTGTGCAATGAAATAATTCAGTTCTGTGCACCGTACAGTCGATGCACTGCTGCCGGCCTGAAGATTGTATACAATCTTAATAGACAGCTTTGTTCATTAAGCATATATTATATATATATGTTATTGTTGTTATTGCTTTTGCACTGCATGATATGGCTAATTAAAGTTTTTCTGTTCATGTTTGCCTTTTTTCTACATCTACGTTTACTGTTTCTGCGACAAGATGGTACGCCCAGTTTTGTACTTGCCCACCCAAAAATATTTTCTGCCTGAACTGGAGATTTGGAACCTTGGAGTGTTTGTTCATGAGTCGCACCACATCATCTTGGCCAACTTTTGGGAGATGAGAGAGTGAAGTTGTCCAGCTGTAACTAGCAGTCATGTTGAGAGCATTAACCGGAAGTAGGGATACACTGTATCGACGATTTTTGAGGGGTACGTCCAGGAATCAACTGTAATGTAATAAAGGTCTATTGTTCAGTTTTGTATATTTTTAATATATCTATGAGTAATTGACTTTAAACAATCAACTTGTTATATCCCTGCGGATCCCAAGTTTATATTAGTATTTTATTGCCTTAAGGCAAAAATCATTTTGTTACCATAGCCTTACAATAAGCCTTTTGATCTATACTTAAGGTAAGGGCCTTGCCTTACAGAGGCAGCCATCTGGAGCCACCATGTTTCTACGGAAGCATGAAAGGACAAACCAGTCAGAGAGTGCATTTTGCATTTTGAAGCTTAAGAAAATTAAGCTTAATTTTAAGCTTAAAAGGCAAACAAAGAAGAACAACCTTTTTTCTGGTATGCAGCATGCAGAGTGAAGTCAGTCCTGACTGACTGTCAGTGACTTACACAACCACATTTCAAAAACCTGAATCATCCCTTTACGGAGGGTTTGGATCGCGTGCTGTCACATCATTTACTTTTCCAGTTTCAGTCACTGTCTGCAACACCTCCACTGTTGCCAACAGAGAGAGAGAATGAGCCTGGATCTCTTTATCATTTCACACCTCTCCACAGCTGCCTAAGTGCTGTAGAACATGGCTGTGTTTGTCAAATGTACTGTTTTAAAAAGTTACAAACATCGGATAAAAGCGAGTCCAACCAACCAACTAGATGTTTCCAGGAAAGTTACAAATAAATGACAAGAAAAAAAAAATCCCTCTTCACAATGTGGAGGAAGAGAAAGAGAATTTCATCACATCCATATTTTAGGATGTCAGTGGGACAGTTACAAGTCCTGCTGTGGAAGCTGCAACTGCACCTGAGGAAACAGAGGACCATAGTGGGACCCTGCTGACACAGAGCAGCATCTGGCAGTCTGTTTGAGGGAAGCAGCAGCTGCGCATGGCCCTGGAACTTTGTATTGTACACACTATACAGTGTATAAACTTTGTTGTTATTTTGTTGTTTCGGATGTTATTAATCCACCTCTCTTTGGTCTTCGTGGACAGAAATGATGTAATCATCATCTGTATGCTGTGTCCTTCATGTGAAAACAGGCTCTGTCCAGCAAAACTATCAGACCTGACTGAGGGAGTGTTTGTTTTTATTACACCAGTATCATTACTAGAAATGTACGGAAAATGCATTTTGCCCCATAATATAATGCATTTTGACAGTTGTGTATTTTATTTTATAGAGGTAACTAGTTGAAAGGAATACAGTATATAATTATATAATAAGTGTATTTTAGTTTAAAGATGCCAAGTATAAGCTATTTTTGAAAGCCATGTTGAAGGGAAGTGTACTTGGTAAGATCGGTTGAGTGACTATTGTGTATGAAGAGAAAAAAATTGTCCGGTTGCCGGTCCATCACAGGGCCAAAAGTAAAATCAAACTTTGCATTTATTTTAGAAAATAATCACTAAGAATTTTTTCCAGTACAAAAAGGGAAATGACAAGGCCTTTATTCCTTTAAGCTGCTGCTGAACTGCTGGACTGGATTTTTTGGAGCAGTAGAATTCCCCTCTGAAACATTTTGTGTGTGCTTTTTTGCATTTTCTTCATACTGTTTGCTTTCGTCTAATTTTAATAGCACAATGTTGCTGTTGCCTCCGTTAGTCTTAAATGAATCACTTCCTGGAATGCTGTAGTGAGCAATGTACTTGCAAGTGTATATATATATATATACTACTAACACAAAACCCCGCCCCTAACATGTAAAGACCTTGAGGGTCTGCAATAAACTTCTGTACGTGTAAAGTCTTGTCAGACTGGGCTGCCAAGTCTTCAGATGACAGTTGGTTCAAATCAGGTGAATGAATGAATGAATGAGATAATATCATGAATCACTCAGCTTTCACAGCTCACAGTCCCTCATGTTGGGTGAGGGGATCAATACTCCCACTCGCAATTTTTCTAAAAGAAGTTGTAATGTCATCATCATGGTACTCGACTGCCCTGAAATGAAGAGTATAATAATGCATCTGAATTTGTAAACTGTGATTTTCCTTTCACTGATGTCAGTGAACCACTGCAGTCCTGATTGGCTCCAGATGTCAGCTCTTTTTTTTTTTAGCCATGTTGTCATTTTCTGTGGTTGGCCACATCAGGGAAGAGCAGCATATTTTTGAGGATGTTGGAAGACAGACATGCGAGGAGCAGGTGTATGCTGTGGTGGTGCAGTCCTGAGGTCCATACCCTACCCCCCCCAATCCCCACCCCCGACCTCAACCCCCAAACCTCCTCTGTTAATGACTGTGCCACAGCCCTCCACTGTGGCTTTACTCCGCCCCTCCTGCTTGTCTGAGCGTTTGAAATGTGTCAACCAGATGTTCGGGGCTGACACCTGTACATGACACAGACTTTAACACATTCTGCCTTGGGTTCTGGGATTAACACACGCTCACAAACTTGTTGTTATATCTCAGTGAGGACATGCATAGACATAATGCATTCCCTAGCCCCTTAACATCATCACAATTAAATGCCTAACCCTAACACTAAAATCAGGTCTTAACCCTGACAAAGCCCAGACAAAAAGTCCCCACAAGGACAAAATGTCCTCAGAAAGATGAATGTTCTATTGGACATCACAAAGTACATACACAGTAGTTTCCATGTCTTCAGAGGACATTGCATTAACTTGCTCTAACCTTAACCATAATTACTAGTGCCCTAACACTGATCCTAACCTTAACCTAACCCTAACCTCAGCCTAACTTTAAAACATGCCTTCACTTTAAAATTGATTAATTTACATTATGAGGAACTGATTTGTCCCCATAAGGAAGACAAGTCACCATAATGTTTCTGTGTAAACAGATTTAGGTCCCCACAACATAAGGAATACCAGGTTCTATTCATTTGAACAGCCTAAAGAATGTGCTATTCTTAAACATAACCATAACCAGTTAACGTCTAACCCTAACCTTAACCTCAAGACAATTCAAATCTTGGCCCTAAACCTCATTAGAAGCAGGTTTTGGTCTCCATGAGGACTACTGGTGCGACCAAGGTTCATGTTCAGTACTTCTAAAAAGGTACCTAAGACACAAAAAACACGCTAGAAATGCACATTTGGTGCCTTTGGTTAAACTGGTTAAACAGGTAACTAATCAATAGATCAGTAACAAAAAATAATAGAAACAATAGAAACAGTTCTTATTATAAACTTCATGACATCCATGTGACAAATCAGTAACAAAAATAAAATCCCAATAAAACAATTTAAAACAGTTACCCTGTTTCTTTAATTCAACTAGTTTTGGTCTCTTGCTTCTATGTCACCTTTAAGAGAGTTCCTGATTGAATAAAGGTTGCATAAAAAGTAATAAAAGCAGTACTTTTAATTTAGATTTTTTTTTTTTATTTGTTCATCCTTCCCTCCCCCATTTCAAAAAGAGCTTTATTTGAAGGAAGTCTTTGTGAAAATGAGCTTCAACTTCTGATTTTATTTGTAATGTCGGTAAAAAGTGAGCAGGGTGTCATTTTTGTAATTTATGTTCCCATTTAGAGTAAAATAGATGACAAAGCCTAGCACACATTAGTGGACAACAGTGTGACTGACAGCTGTGAAGTTTCAAAAATGGACATGGCACTGGTAAATGTGAAAATCTTGAGGTTGGTTTGTCTGTGAGGTTTTTTCACAGTACGTCCATGTTTACATACAGTCAATACTATATAGCCATATTGTTCTCTACACCATGGTTGCCCAATTTGGGGCAAGCAGGCCACATTTTGTTCAGGATCCTTTTTTTGGCCCGCCAAAAAAAGTTAATTCCCTCTGGTTGGACGATCCAACTGTTTTCAAATTGCTTAAAAGGCACTGTGTTACATTCACATTTTTAGTTAACTTTATGGTTAATCTAATTTTATATTTAGTCTTAAGTACAGTCCTATTTGTTACACATGTTGGACCATATCCAACTGTTTTCAACTTGCTCAGTTTACCAAAGCACCTTTCGTCTCATAGTCTGAAAGGTTGCTTTCCTTTTCAATATGTTTCTACCTCTTAAAATAAGCCATATAGGTCTGTCATCTTATGGAATTAATAAAGGTTCTGTAAATATTATGCATTTGACTTTTTCCTTCTTCTGCAAACTATAGCACTTTGGTGGATGCATGCCCCTGCTGGTCTAAATATTAATTACATAAATTGTACGGTCCAGAGAAATCAAAACAGACATTGTTGGGTATTTTATGCAAAAACTTTTCTTCAGAAAAAAGTAGAACACCCACTCCGCAGCCAATAAATAAGTAAATAAATTAAAATAAAAACACAGGTCCCAATCATGCGAGAACGCCTGTGGATTCCTCAGGTTCACCAGGCTCATTCTGTATTTTCAATCAGCTTAAATTGGTAGTGGAAATTACCCAACTAATAGTGAATTAGTAACTAATAGTACGTCTAACATACACTTTCTATACAGCAGGTGCAAGGGCACTCCTAGACATAAAAGCATTTACTAACCTTAAATCCAGGTCCTAACTAGTGTTGGGCATAAATACAGTATATTAATCAGTAACTTACTTGAGCAAAGTAATACTGAGTCACATTGTGCTGTTGTCCTTCAGAGGCTTTATAGAAGTAATATCGATATAATGATAAAATTAAATAATATAGCAAGTAATTATTATGTGTTTTGGTAACACTTTCATGGGTACATGGATTATCATGTATTAATGCATGAGTTACCTGGTGAACTATTGATATTTCACATGAAATAATTGATGGCACATGACATTAATTAATGCATGAACTAAGGCTTTGGAATCTTCATGACTCGTGAGCTATTAGTGATGTTCATGATGATTCATAGGCACCTCTGTGGTCCAAAAGACAAGAGGGAAATAAAAGAACAATCTGCAGAATCCCATGTGTTGTAATCATGACGAATTCAGCATTAACTCTTCATGACTTTATCATCGGGCGAACATAAGCTAATTGGTGGTATGATTGTGTAATCTCATGTAGTTCTTCAGGTCAAACCATACTGCCAATCGTTACTTTATTGTGTATCATTTTTTTACACATGTTATGTGTCATGTAATATAACCCTGATGCTCACATACCATTACTTGTTTCGTTCACAAGTTTTGAAGTTGTGAAATCTGGCCAAAAAACGGTGTCAGTTTCATTGACAGTTTTAATCTAAAATTTGCCACTGGAAACATACAAAGACATGTGCTTCTCAGCACATACAATCAGTCTTACACTTGTGTCCAGGAGCACAGTACATACTCCCATGTGCCCAGCAGAACTGAATGCTCACAGATATGCCAACAGATAGCTCAGTAGACACACACACACACACAGAGCTCCACTTTTAACCCTCCTATTTATCATCATCCACTCACCCTCAGTTTGACTCCAATGTGAATTTCAGGACACATGTTGAGTAGCAGCTATAGGGCGTCCAGTTCATGTCGCCCCGGTGCTATATAGCTCGCTCCCATGTCTCGCCTCCTTTTCTCTTTCGATATTGTGTGCCATTACGCTCTAGTGTGTTGTGAGTGGAGACGGTCTGTCTGGCCGGGGTGAGTTAATGGAGAGGAGCAAGTGTATGGAGAGGCCATAAGAAGAGACAGTCGTCCTTCCTCACATGCTGCTGTCAGAAAGCATACGGGCCTGATTAACGACAAGAGCCACAATAACTCTTTATGCATTCTCTACCCTCGTCTGGGCCACTGCCAACTCTCCCTCAGGGAAGCAGAGAGAGAGAGAGAGAGAGAGAGAGAATGTGTGTGTGAGACAGAGAGACAGAGAGGAAGGTGAGGTGTGTAATATGTTCTGATTTTGTGTGTGGGAGGGACAGAGCTAGGTGTGAGAGGGAGCATTCACGCAGCGCTAAAGAGAACAATCAAATGCTGCAAATCCAATTCACAACTCTCCACTTCTCTCTCTCTCTCTCCCTGCAATAAAGAGCCACTTACTATTGTGGATTGCATCTGTTTGGGTAGCATTCATACTACTCCGTTTTCGTCAAAAAAAAAAAAAAAAGCATACATTCTCCTCTGGATACACCTGTTGTCCATACTGCCCTGGCGTTTTAGAGCCTCCCAAAACCGAGAAGTTTAAAGCCACTGCCGGCTCTGTTTTATTATACCCAATTTCCACTGGTTAAAATCCATGTTAACTGCTGGGTTTAAACAGGATTTTCACCTGTAGGAATGTGTTTAATAAGAATTCACTTGAACACTTCTGCAATGCATGTGGACTGTAGTTGAGTCAGTGGGAGTGTAGCACCTGGGTGAACACGCCTTAATTTCGTCTTTGTCTGCTCTCTTTTTTGCCAAAGCTACTGTGTGCATTCATCTTCTGACAATTAGCAGAGTCAAGTCAAGTCAAACCTTAATTTTAAAGCACATTTACACATCCCCTCTGACAGGGGGCATCCCCAGGCACTCCCAGGCCAGTGAGGAGATATAATCTCTCCACCGAGGCTGACTAAAGTGCTGTATATAATTAGATCAATAAAAGAGCAAAGACATAAAAACAATACAGCAGCAGAAAATAGAAATGCCATATGATATTGCCCTACTTGCTATACACAACACAAGAAAACAAGTAGCTTTTTAAAGATGATTTCCACGTCATAAGAGTCTGGACACATCTGATGTGTCAAGACGGGAGATTCCAAAGCAGAGGAGCTGCCACCAAACCTCTGGTCTTTAGCACAGCCAGTAGCATTAATGTTTATGACAACTGTTACTTTTTAAAATTTGGTTCTCAATTTCATCAACTGGATCAAAACTGCATCAAAACAATAGGTGTAGAATATATAGTGACTATCTGACATTATCAGTGAATGTCAGGAGGTCAGGTAAGTAAGGAATTGCTTTTTTTTGCTCTTTTCTTCTACCGCTGACTTGTTTTGTTTATGGAACATGTGTGACACCACACTTCATGCACAGGTGAAAGAGGGGTGACGAAAGAAACATCGTAGAGCAGAATAACCACAGGCAATGTTTATACGGGCTTCAACTGGGGTCAAACATACCCGGTGTACCCAATAATTTAGTGTGCAAAATGGAGACCTTTTGAGTATCCACTGAGGCGACGTTAACTCACGTTAACTTGAAGGTTGCGGGTTTGATTCCTGGCTCTGCTAGTTTACATGCCGATGTGTCCTCGGACAAGGCAATTAACCTCACGTTGCTCCTGACTGCTGTGCCGAAAGCGTGTGAATGGGTATGGAAGATGAGTGGTTGAAAATGAGCTGCACATGGATGCACGGTATGAATGTGAGTGTGTGTGTGTGAATGTTGAAACTGAGGTGTAAAGCAGTTTTGAGTTCTCACCAAAGGTGACATCAACATGGCACAGATTATATCGCAAATCAGTTCAATTTCATAGGAGTGATGTTACTGGCTGTTGCGAATTAGCCACAAGTCAGCTAACAGCTGTGAATGAAAAGCTCCAGGGTCATCCCATCATCAGTCCGATAAAAGAAATCCTTCTTTCTTCTTTTAACTGAGGTTTCTCGTTAGTAATACTCTGGAAGTCAGCAAACAACTTCCTGTTTACACAAGTATGCACATGCCCAGTGTACCTGAATAATCAAATAACCATAAAAATAGATATATTTGTATGGATGCAGATTAGTTTTGAAACAGAACTTAAATGTTTCCCTAGATGAACCTTTGTAGTGTGGATGTAGCAAAAGTCTGTTATTGATGCTAAATAATTATAGTAAGCCTTAAAAGTAGGAGCAAAAGTAGTTGAGACTGTTTCTCCACAAATAACTGGATGAAAAAAACCTTAATCTGTATATCTCTTTTAGGTTGTGTTTTGGGTCTCAAGTCCCTATTGATGCTGAACACTTGTGGGTGTGTGCGTGTGCGTGTGTGTGTGTGTGTGGCTAGCTAGAAGCTATCTCCCCTCGCTCCTAACACAGAAAGGTTGAGAGGAGCCATCTTTCATCTCCTCTGCATCATCACAGCGTCTGCATTATTAATGGCCCTGATTACTGTAATCAAAAATTCTTATTTATTTGGAAGAGTCTGAGGAGGAGGAGGAGGAGGAGGAGGAGGAGGAGGAGGAGGGTGTGTGGGGGGGGGCAGCAGGGCCTGGGCTTCTCTCTCTCTCTCTCTCTCTCTCTCTCTTTAGACAAAAAAAACCTTTGGTCTCCATCTTTAATTTTTCAGAAACAGAGATGCCGCAGTGCCCTATCTTCCCCCGACTTTGCAGCTAAGCTAGTTAAAACATGAAAATACAGAGGCATCCGAGTTCAAACTTTTTCTATCTCAGTCTTTGAGCATCATGTACACTTGGAGCTGCAATAAGATATGCACACACACACATGCATACGTGGCAGTTACTGTCAGTACTAACGTCTTAATGAAGACAATCATCTACACCTCCAGACAGCCTAAGCGATAAAAAGCAGAGCACACTCATCCTTCCCTTTCATCTGGCTTTGCGCTTCTTTGCCACCTCCTTTTCTCTCCTTCAATATACTCTGTCTGTCTCCCTGCCTCCCCCCCCTCCTCCACCGCCACTGCTTCCTCCACCATCCACTCCACCCTGTCTAATCTTTCCAGGCACTGCCATTTGCATGCAAATAGTCCATTACCCAGTGGCAGGGAGACACAGCCAGGAGCTCACTACTAGGTAATCAAGGACAAAAGAAGTGAGGGAGAGACAGGAGGAAAAGGAGGGGAAAGAAAGAGTGGAGAGAGAGAGAGCAATGGAAGATCACAGGTGAATTAACATTAGGAACAAGAAGCACAAAGCGACTTGGCAGAATGAAGGGAAGAAAGGAATAAATACAGAGAGAGAGAGAGCAGGGTGAGTCAAGGAGAGAGGGAATACAATGCGACTGGTGGAGAGTTTGATGTGTTTGAAGAGGCGATTGAGGGAAAGTATCTTTGTAATGTAAAAGTATCATGTTAAGTTGGAGACTCCAATGAGCGGAGTGGAGTGCCGAGTGCGAGAGGGATCAAAGAGCACCTCATTGCAGCTTGTCAGCCTGTCAATCTGCTGCGGCTTTATGAAATAAAAGACTGTCTATCCCGATGTAAGCGTTCAGAGGAAAAGGTTTCTCCCTGCATGTTTTGTCTTCATTTAAAGAACAGCTTGTGACAAACTGCTTGTCCCCGTTGCAGTGACCATAAAAGGGCTAAATTGTAGCATTTAAAAAAAAAAAAAAATAGCTGGGTTTCAAAAGGAATCAAAAGCACACCTTGACATTTAGTCAACAGATATTTGTCACATTGTGGAAACAAGAAATCCATTCTGCAGTTTCTGTTAACAGGAGTCTGGTGCCATTCCCCTCAACAAGACCTCGTCTAAATTTGTCTGAAGAATGTAAATGGACAAATGTAGTAGCATTTCTCCACATTGTTGTACCGTATTTTCACGACCATAAGGCGCATATAAACGTCTTAGATTTTCTTCAAAATGTGCGGCGCGCCCTTTCGTCCGCACATTTTGAGGTTTTGAGGTCCGTCTTGGTGTTTCCGCTTTATGAAACGGTGCAACTTTTCCATCCGGAGCAGGACGACGGTAGCGCAGCAACGTCCGGACTTTGATGGTTTTGATTGACTTGACCGGTAATGTGCTTGTTTTAGTATTGTTGTAATTAATACTTAAATAAAGCACAACCAAACTCAGTTTTGCTCCCGATCTCTCTCTGTGTGTGTGTTGTCAGGCGGACGTACGTAGTAGAGGATATGTATGTAAAACCCGCGCCCTATGTGTGTGTTAAATACAGAAATGTCACACCAAACTGAGACTGCGCCTTTTGGTACGGTGCGCCTTTTGGTCGTGAAAATACGGTAGTTGAAAAGGCTAATTACGTGTAAGTGTAATTGACCTTCAACACTTTGTTGGTCGAATTTGATGTAGCTTGATTCTTCAGCTGGTTTGATTCATGTTCACTAAGGCAAATCCAGCACAGACTATAGATTATAAACCAAAATCATGCACACTTATTGCTCAGATATGTAGGCTGGGAAAGAGACAAATCCCTCGTAGTTTTTACATCATGGAGCATCAGCAGTTTCATGCTCATCTGCCCTGCTGCCCTGGTGATGAGCAGCGCCCCCTGAAGGCCAGCAGGTAGCAGGTGGGAGGATGTAGTGCATCAGCACTACACCTTGGTGAACACCTTGGTGTTCTCATTCACAGTATGGACCTGAGAGAACCAGGAGGCAAAGCACTGATAGTTGGAAGAGAGTCAGAGGACTCTGTGAAGGTCCCAGCACAGGTAAGTTAGCCCAGTTAGCATCATTACCCTGGAGTACCATTGAACCGTAAACTCACAGCTGCTTTTCAAAGCAGGCAGGAGGGTCCTGGGTCACAAGTGTTTCCCTTCGCCTCCTGGCCACAGCTGCCGAGTCTGCAGCTTTGTGGTGCTTTGGGGGTGACAATGCTAAGCTGATTGGGCTAGTCTATGCTGAAGAAAAAGAAGGGAAGTGTTGTTCACAGTTCTGTCTAACAGCAGCTCTGCCTTCTCCTCACTGGGGTATGTAGATGAGAACACTGAGGCTGTAGCCGTAAATACTGTACCCTACCAGTGAAAGGTGCAGATAGACTTCACACCAGTAATGAACCTCTCCGGAATTCACTTGCAGGTGGTCTGAGATCACTTCTATCAAGCAGACCAGAGTTTGGTCCCTTGGTACCTTGGTCTCAGACCCAAATGAACCACATTGGGTGCATACACACAGGGTTTGCATGTGAACACATACCTAAGCGAGTAGATGCACATTGTCAGCTCTGTTGTTGTTGAACCTGTCTTAGTCAAGGACGCTCACTGATAATCAAATGAAATGTACTAAAACCTCCACAATAACTAAAAGAAAATGTTTGTTGCTTTGTATCACATTTTTTTCTGGTTATGAACTTGTGTTTGTTCCTTTGTAACCTGTGAACTCCCCACACCAAAGTCCATATAAGAAATCAGCGTGTTTAGATCACAGGGACGCAGAAGCTCCTGGTCTACTGTCGACTTGTGTGCTAAGTTTATGTCACTTAAATAAATGTGCGCGAAAGATCAGAATCACGGAAGTCACAATATTACAACCGTGCCGTGATGTACAGTAACATTATGTAAAATCGCTGATTTTCTCTATTGACTTTGGTGCGGGGAGCGAGTGCACAAACAAGCGTGCCTTTCACACCTTGAAGCCAAAGCTCACTATGCAAACAAAGGAAGACATCCTGTTTGCATGCAAAGGCATATAGCAAAGGACGCAGTAAGTGGACGAGACAATGCTGTTTTTCATTAGTCACACTTGACTGATTGGCTAGTGGGGGTATTTTGCAGATTATTGATAATGATCATAATAAGGATCATTATCATTTACAAACAAATACAAGGAAAATGTTTAGATATTTTTTCTCCAGTGTATGAAATGAATGGTCTTGTCACTAAAAATCCCACCAGTGTGTCTACTCTGATTTTTTTTATTTTTTATTTTTTTGCACCAAACAGCTCCTCCTGAGGGCTATAAACACTAATAAGCACACAATCAAGAAGTGTTTTTATGTAGAGCCAAGATCAGTCCATTTTTCAGGCGCTATTTTCCTCATTATGAAAAGACTGCGAAGAGATGATGACATCTTAGAGAAATAGTTTTTAAAAAAGTTTCTGTCACCCTGCATTTCCCACGGTGTCCTGTTATGACCCAAATGACCTTCAATATGACTTTTTCTTCCACTTCCCACCCAATCCCTTGTCTCACAGTCAGTGCCTCTCCTTTTCTCCATTTCCCTCAATACATGCTTGAAATAGCTAAATGCCTACTTCTGGGAGAAGAAGAAGAAGAAGAAGAAGAGCATGAGCGTCAAAAGAAATGAGCCCCCTACTGCTGCTGCCACCTCTGAGCCCCTCCTGTCCCCCCCCCCCCTCTCTGCAAAGCGCTTGATTGCGGCCCGTTTGATGTCATAAACGCGGCGTGCAAAGATTTGCTCTCTGTTCCTCGCAGAGCCCGTTTGAAGCTCCGCGTGAGCGACACACATTCCCGACGTTACACTCTGCTAAAACGGGCAATTATTTTCTTCACCCCCCCCTTTCTTATGTTCGGCTTTGGAACAAGAAGGTGGTGGAGGGAGAGAGGGGGACGGGGAAGGATGACTTGCACCCACACAATCCTCGAACTAAGACGTAAATATGCATGGTGCAAAGACCTTTCTTCAAAGACAGGCACTTTACTGTTTCCTAAACTTTTGTGTCTTTTTTTTTCCCTGTCACGAGCATTACTGAAATTACACCTCCTGCAGATATCACCAGCATGCATCTATTAAGACTCATACATTACTGTCAGTAGTGCTTGGCTGAACCTGCCTCAACTACTTCTCAGCATCTCTTAGCACTCTCATAAGCCTTCTATGTCAGTCGTGGGAATATAAAAGAGTCGGTGGTAATACAAGTCACTGTAAAGGGGTTTATTCATTGTATGAAGAGCTTCTGAAGCCGCCCCAGGCTGTATTCTCTCTCTACACCCACTACAGCAGCTCCAAGACAGTGGCTTGGGGAAAAAAAAAAAAACGCTCTGGCCTTGGACATGTTCCGCACTCACCCACTCATCTCCATATGAAGCAACATCACCCACTTACTTTATATAGCTTTATCATTTAACAGTCATTTGACACACAGTCGATTCATAGCTCACTCGCCTTTGTCATACTTGCGGTATGCACATGATTTGTGAAACTGGGTGAGCCTGCTAAAAAGGTAATTAACGCCATTTCCATTCGATGCACCACAAGATGTTTTTTTTTTAACCCCCATGTCACCTGTGCATGAAGACAACAATACAATGAAACTCTGTAACTATGGCCCTGTTTAGTTCTGATTAACATCTGCCCTCAGTGATCTGATGATGATTTTCATTTTGTTCGACTTTTTTTTAGTTTGCGTTTTTATTTCTTCGTATCTGGTTTCCTCTTCCTTATTTCCTCTTTTACTTTGTAGTTTCTTTTTCTTGTGTAGTCTCTGTGACCCCCATTCTCCTCATCGGTGAATTTCTGCTCATTTCATCCTGTTTGTCACTGCTTCCTGCGGTTTGAGGCATTTTTCTTTTTTGCCTTCCCTTTCTTATTTGGATTGTTTTTGCCTTTTATGTTTTTTAATTATTAAAGACTCTTTTGTTAATTTTTTGGCAACCAGCATTTGGGTCCTCCATTTTGTACACTGCGACAGTAATCACATGATCACATCTGGCGACCCCACCCTTTATTCAATTTCACACTGACATCATGACTGTTTGCACGAGTTGTACAGATGTGTCTGATGTCAATGCGTTTGTGTGTGTGTGCTTGGATTAATAAAACCTCTTCTCATACTGCTGTAAAATGAAATTTTAACCATTAAAATAATAAATCATATGGCGATCAGTGTTAATATTATGCTGATTAGTGTAAAAAACAAACTGCTGCGGATCAGAGGACAAGAGCTGAGGGGGCGGTCTCTAATCCATTCTGAGGTTTCACAGATTCGGTTCATGTATGATCACGTATAGCCAGTTCAAATGTAGTTTTTTTTTGTGAGAATGGGATATAAGACTGTGATGTCCATTTGACTGCAGGTTTAGCTTTGTGTGCTGTGTTATGCCGCCTCATATGCAACATGCAAACACACTGGTGTTGCATTCTTTGTGTGGACACTCATGGACATAATGCATTCCATAGCCCCAAGTCTTAAACCTCAAAAAGCCTGTTAAAGTTGTCAAAATGTCCTCACAAAGATAGGTTTGTTTGAAAATCGGTCCTCATCGCCTATTTAAGACGCGCATACACACACCCATGCATACATACACATTTCGATACACACTCCTCTCAGAGCTTGGCCTGTGCCCAGCGTTGCACTCCTCTTTTATGACCCTTGCTTTATGGTTTATTTAAAACGTAACAGTCCCTTTATAGGTCATTAAAGCAGAAATAAAAGACAGCAGACAGACTATAGTGGAGAGAGGGTTAGAGAGGAGAGAGCAGACGCCAGCCAGATTGGTTTGAAAGTCACAGAGAGAGAGAGAGTGCGATAGAGACAGACACAGAAGCGTATGCAAGAGTGCATGCAAGGCCAAGGGGTTGTGACCTTCCTGCTGCGAAAGGTTAGCTACACATCATCACTTTGCACATCACTGACCTGATTGTATATTGTGTGAGGAGACATTGCAGGGACAAATAAAAACACGTCTGTAAGTGTAAGTGGCAACACACTGGTCGATGAATTACACAGACATGTAGTCGAGATGGAGAGTTTAGTAATACATGCAAAAGCCCTGCTAATGCAAACATGCCCACACATACACAGTAGGTCATGACAGGCAAGCATGATTCAAATGTCTCTGTCCATGCCTCCATGAGGACGCTTTAATGGACGAGGTTTTATTTGTGGTTTTAAATACGTTCACCAGAAGAACACAAGTGTCCACTTTCAGAATTTGCAAAGATGGTGGTGATTCGGAGGAGAACACGACTTTCAGTGGGTTGACTTCTTGTATGACATAGCCTTTCAGTTTCAAAAGTGAAGCCAAGGTGGTAGGATGGTAGGATGGTAGTCGCAGTTAGCCACCAGGGGGCGACTCCACTGGGAAAATTAGCCTCCATTTCTCACTCAATTTACATCAGTAAACATTTTTTGAGGTGTTAATAGTCCCATATCATTAGTTTCAGCTCTTCTTCCATAGAACATGATGTTACTTTTGATCATTATCTTCTCATTTAGAATAGATGACAAAATAGATTGTAAAGAATGGAACATATGAGTGAACACCAGTGTGATTGACAGCTGGTTGCATGGATTCCAGACCGGGTTTGGACAAAAATCCAGAAATTACTGACATGGAATTCACAATTCTGTTAGAGAGGCAAAATAGAAATTGTGTTTCTTTAACATTTAATTCATTTAATTGAAAATGAAGTGTAAATGTTTAATAAATAGATGTATAACAAGTTAAAAAAGTGGTGATAATAAGTAGAACAGGTTGGAGATCTGTGATCCTCTGGTTACAAGGCCTCAACATGGCACTGGTTAAATTGCACATGTCAAGGATTCACAATAGGAGTGCATTTTACTACACTCATTTTTATGGATCATAGTCATGAATGCTGCTCTCCTGGGGCTAATGCTACAGCTAACCAACAGTTTGAATCAGGTGACATATTTTCAGATGCTCACTGTGTGTGCCCTCAACTGTACTCCATTTTTGACAAAAGACTGAGATATTGGAAGAATGTAAAAAAGACTTTAGGGAACAACAAAGGCAGAATTCACATTAAAGGTCCATTGTGTAAAATTTAGCAGCATGAAGTTGCGTGTTGGAGCTGAATATATCTCACAGTGTCCTTCCCTTCCAAGTGTGTTGTAGAACATGTAGCCTTCAGTTAGTATCAAAACTAATTAAAAAAAATCTACTGTAGAACCGACTCCGCTCCTGATATACTGTAAATAAAAAAAGGCTCATTCTGCCGTAATAAAATCAACAATCCATACAGTATGTTGATAATATACTAACTAAATTTTTAACACAGATATATATATATATATATATTACATCCAGTATATCTATGCTTTTAATCTGTATATATGTTTTTCTTTTGATGACATTCACAATAGAAGGCAAAGAAAGGAAGAATTTCATTGTACAGAGAATATGCATCTGACAATAAACACTTTAAATGTTGAATATTCTTATTCAATATTATTATTGAAGAATATATTCAATATTCTTGAATATTTTAAATCAGTGTCTCTCTCTCTTTCCCTGATACCCCCCCACACACACACACACACACTCACACACACTGTGACCCGTGCATGATTGCAAAATGAGCATGTTTAACTGTACAGAAATGTCAGCTGAGAATAATGGCCGGAATGTAATTACCGAATGACCATGGATCCTTGAAGAGACGAGTAAAACATGAAAGAAACAGTACTAATGTACGTACATTTGCACTGTGTCTGCGTGACTTTTATTTAGATCTATGTTTTTAATACAGGATCAAATTCTCTCTTCTTTTGTGTCACTCAACATTTACGTGACAGAAATTATACAAACACCATGAGTAAAAACCTTATATGTCCACATACTCAATAGACACGCGAGTGTTTTATGTGCTTGAAAACAAGCACAGTCACATACAGTATGTTCCAATGACATACAGTAATATCTTTAAACTCCATTTATCCAAACAGCCTTGTGATTGACTGTGGCTCCAGAGTTCCACCAGAATTGCTCCTGTCATGAGTCTGAATGCAAGTCGTTGCTGAAACATATACACAATATGATTCACGACTTTGATAATATGAATTACAGTACACTTGTGACAATGAAGAATTACCCAGTAAATGAGTTTGAATTGCAAGCGTTAGTTCTGCCTAAAAAAAATTCCGTGGCTATAAATAAATCTTTGTCTCTTTTAGTTTAATGCCCATGCACTGATATCTGAAGCCTAGGTGTGTGTGTGTGTGTGTGCGTGCGTGCGCGTGAGTGAGAGAGAGAGAGAGAGACACACACACAGGCAGCAGAGGAAATGATGACGGTGAGTGGGTGTGCACATATTACACTTAACATTGTAAGAAAGAGAAAGAAGAGTGAAGGGAAGAAAGAGGCTTTGGTGTAGAGTAGATGTATTTCTGAAAGGTGTTGCCATGCAGGAGAATAATTTGCAGATCTCCAGGCCAGGACCTGTAGATCTTCTTCTCCTTTAAAGTTGCTGAGTGTGAGTGCATGCGTGCGCGCGCGTGTGTCATATCACTGTCTATCACTATGTGCACATGCAGACAATTTTAAAATCATATGCTTTTAGAAAGAAGGCTGCAGCAGCCCCACCATTATCAGCAACCCAGCAGAGATAGTTAGCGTGTGTGTGTGTGTGTGCATGTGTGTGCGTGTGTGAGAGAGAGAGGGGTGGGGGAGCAAAGAGAGTGAGGCCATAGTCTTATTAGTGATAATGAGAGCGAGCCACTCGGCCAATTTATATCCGTAATCTGATATTAGCTACTGCCACCCAAACTAAGTGTGTATGTGCACACACACGCACACACTAGTTTCCATGACTTCAGAGGACATTGCATTGACTTCCATTCATTTCCTTGAGACTTAC
The DNA here is from genome assembly GCA_016785285.1 of Brachirus orientalis. Taxonomy (NCBI): domain Eukaryota; kingdom Metazoa; phylum Chordata; class Actinopteri; order Pleuronectiformes; family Soleidae; genus Brachirus; species Brachirus orientalis. Next base: position 19,079,643 of record JAFBJR010000425.1, on the reverse strand, counting down.
TCTAACCTTAACCATAATTTCTGGCCCCCTAACCCTGACCCTAACCTTAACCTAACCCTAACCTCAGCCTAACTATAACATATCATCACCTTACAATGCAGTAATTTATGTTACGGGGACTTGATTTTTGTCCCCATAAGGAAGACAAGTCCCCACACATACACACAACATTTGAAATAGGATATCCATAGCAGAACTAGGATGCAGGAAGTATTTTCAAAGAAATAAAGATATCAGTCTGTCTGCCTGTCTGTCTGCCTGCCTGTCTGTCATCAGAAGGCAAGTCAATTAAATGTTATTTCTTTTTTGCTAAATTAGTCATGTTTTGAGTAGAGTTGGGTTTATGATTTTGCTTTTGAACAGCATGAAATTGTTTATTTGTAAAAATATACAGTGCAGATCATGTGAAAATATAAGAACAGAGTTGATACACGGAATATAAAATGAATAATGTGGAACAACTTGTTTTTATTTGATGTCAAAAAGAGCAAAAAAATTATCTTTTTGTCTGTATTCTGTCTCTTTTTATTTGATTTGAGGGGAATGTTTAATGATATTGTAAGGGTTAATTGAGATGTTTCAGTTCTGGCTCCCCTTTTTTATTGGTGGTGATAAAGGTCCATGAGCAGCACATTACACCTCCACACTGTCGGTTGGCAGGAATTCAACTTTTGTGTCTATTAGATAACACTCAATTTGATTTGTAAGCAACAACAACACACATACACATGCACATACTCGTGCAGACAAACACAGACATCGATGAACGAATTTCTGCAAACCCATGACGTGAATGTCACGCAAAGAAGTGGAAGCTCTCACATGCCGCACTTGTGTGATATTTAGATGAGAAAACCCATGTTCAGCCACTCATTTCTATCTGAACACGCTAATGTATCCAGGAAACTGATGCTTTCAAGGAAAGCAGATCCTCTCGGGCAAACGTGAAGAGCACAAAATGACCCCACATGTTTCATGAATATTCCATCCACACTGGAGATGCAAACCTCTCAATCGCTCTCAATCCCTTGTGTTTCAATTAGATCCGTACCACCCAGAAGCAGCTAATTGTTGCGAGCACTTAAGCATGTATGGCAGGATCCCTACTGCCTTTCCGCGGGCTAGAATGTGGGTTTCAGCTATGAGCATAGCAGAACATTATGCAAGCCAGAGGGTGAACCTTTTAGCTGTAACATCACACACTTTCACATACTGTCATGTACATAGCAGCAGCTCTCTAAAACCATTTGCCTTCACTCCAGGCTTGTGGTTATATACTTCTCCATGTCGCCATCCTTTCAATAGAACTTTTATTATCTATAGTCATGTCTGGCAGTCTGGTTAGGAGCGCCATATGGATCCACACTGCACAGCATTATCTAATAACTGCAACATCTTGCTCTAATCTGATCTGCTCACTTTTTAAGCCTTAAAAGCATTTTTTCTTAATGCAAATGAGGTGGAATTACAGTTGTCATACACACAGTGTGTGTGTGTGTGTGTGTGTGTGTGTGTGTGTGTGCGTGTGCATGCGTGTGTCTGAGTGTGTGTGTGTGCACATTGCATTTTAACACGCCATCATCTGTTTGCATCTCTTGAAATAAGTGCAAATTAGGTGACAATTGTTCAATTCAATTATGATTCAGTAAATATGTATTTCAATGGTTTTATTGAAGACAGCTACAAAAGGAAAAGCTTGTGTTGAATAAAGTAAATAATTGTGCCTGATTTCTGTTTTCCTTGAGCTCTGGTCTGTTTAATAACAAGTTCATCCTTCAGACATTTAAAACATATTAAATCTACACCTACAATATTTTAATTGACAATAGGGTCGCTTCCTGGTTCTCAGTAATCCAGCCCATCTATTTCTGTAAACTGTCAGCCAAAGATGCAGAAATTTATATTGAGTCCTTCAGGGTTAACTAGTAAAACAACTATTAAAAGACAATGTTTTTGATCAATATTGTACATTTTTATTGCAACCATTGCCTTACAAAGTCCTAGTTTTCTCTTAACGACAACTGAAAGGAAGTTAAGAAGGTAGCTTCTATTTCAGTGGAAGTTATAAGTGGCGCTTACATGGATATAATCCATTGCATATGTGCAAAAAGTCTATTAATCAACAGAGTACAGACTCTTGGCCTCCATGGAAGCTTGCTGCACCATAATTTACTCTAATCAGGTGAGAATGTGTTGGTTGCCCTGACTGATCCAGTGTAAGCTGCTAAACAGAACAGAACAAAGAGAGTATAGGATATAAGTAGTGTAGGTGTAAAATTAACTTTTTTCACATTTTAGTGTATTAGCTGTTTCACTAAGTATATGTTAGTATATGTGCTTGTTTCATAATAAGGGTAATTTACCATATTTTACCTTTGTCAGGCAGGATTGGCTCTAGCCCCCTCCCTGACCCTCATGTGGAGAATGAAGCGATTGGCCACATGTTGGTGCAGTGGCTAGCAATGATCATGTTTACATGCACACAATACCCCGGTTACTGAGTCTACCTAGGTTACCACCTCTAATATTCCGTTGGCTGCCTTTAGCTTTGATTACAGCATGCATTCCCTGTGGTATTGTTTCAATTAAGCTTCTGCAATGTCACAAGATTTATTTCCATCAAGTGTTGGATACATTTTTAAAAAAACGTGATGATGGGAGAGTCAGACAACTGCACAAAGCCTTCCCCAGCACATCCCAAAGATTCTCAATGGGGTTAAGGTCTGGACTCTGTGGTGGACAATCCATGTGGGAAAATGATGTCTCATGCTCCCTGAAACTCTCTTTCACAATTTGAGCCCGAAGAATCCTGGCATTGTCATCTTGGAATATGCCTGTTCCATCAGGGAAGAAAAAATCCATTGATGGAATAACCTGGTCATTTAGTATATTCAGGTAGTCAGCTGACCTCATTCTTTGGTCACATAATGTTGCTGAACCTAGACCTGAGCAACTGCAGCAACCCCAGATCATTGCACTGCCCCCACAGGCTTGTACAGTAGACACTAGACATGATGGCTGCATCACTTCATCTGCCTCTCTTCTTACCCTGATGCTCCCATCACTCTGGAACAGGGTCAATCTGGACTCATCAGACCACATGACCTTCTTCCATTGCTCCAGAGTCCAATCTTTATGCTCCATAACAAATTGAAGCCTTTTTTTCCTATTGGCCTCACTGAGTTTTCGTAAGGCTATACAGTTGTTCAGTCCCAATCCCTTGAGTTCCCTTCTCATTGTGTGTGTGGAAATGCTCTTACTTTCACTATTAAACATAGCCCTGAGTTCTACTGTTGTTTTTCTACCATTTGATTTCACCAAACGTTTAAGTGATCGCTGATCACGATCGGATTTTTTTCCCGACCACATTTCTTCCTTGAAGTCGATGGTTCCCCGCTACCTTTCCAGTTTTTAATAATGTGTTGGACAGTTCTTAACCCAATTTTAGTAGTTTCTTCAATCTCCTTAGATGTTTTCTCTGCTTGATGCATGCCAATGATTTGACCCTTCTCAAACAGACTAACATCTTTTCCACGACCACAGGATGTGTCTTTCCACATGGTTGTTTAAGAAATAAGAAGCTACTCATTGCATCAGTTGGGGTTAAATAATTTGTTGCCAGCTGAAAGATAATGGCCCATGCGGTAATTATCCAATAGGAGGCCCTAACTTATTTGCTTAGTTAAATCCAGGCAGTGTGCCAGGCAGTGTATATTAAAAACAATAAAAGTATAAATAAACATATGATGGTACAAACTCGATAGATCTGGGTATCTGAATATGTGTATATATTCAGTAGTGCAAAAAATAGCAGTGAGTAAACCAGTAGTAGAAACTAGGATGAAAACTTCAATTCAATTCAATTCAATTTTATTTGTATAGCGCCAAATCACAACATATATTATCTCAAGGCACTGTACATAATAAGGCCAAAACCTTGACAATATTACAGAGAGAAAAGAAACCCAACAATTCACACAATGAGCAAGCACTAGGCATCAGTGGAGAGAAAAAACTCCCTTTTAACAGGAAGAAATCTCTGACAGAACCAGGCTCAAAGATGTGCGGTCATCTGCCTCGACCGGTTGGGGTGAGAGGAAAATGGGGGACAGAGGAGAGGTGGGGGACAGAAAGGGGGGAGAGAAAGAAAAAGAGGGAGGTGAGGGAGAGACAGAAGAGAGAGACCAGGAGCAAATATACAACAGTTGTATCAAGTTTAGAGTCAGTTATGTCATGTTTATAGAACTACAGTGTCATTTATACAAGCAGCAGCAAACACTATTGATAAGAAACTATACTGATGAACTTTTAATCAGAACATAGTAATAATGACAGGAGTATTATTGTTACTGATGATAATAATAATAACATCATCAAAACTGGATCTGGATCCTGCAGCCTGCAAGATGAGGACAGAGGGAGAGAGAGAATGGAAGGAAGCAGACATAGACTTGGGAAGGGAGAGAAAAAAATAATAATAAGGTTAATGACACATAATTAAGTCACATTCATACCCTGAGTGTGAGAGAGTGAGTGTGAAAGAGTGAGTGTGAGTGCACCACGGCAAATTCCTCCCAGCAGTCTAGGTCTATAGCAGCATAACTAAGAGATGGTTCAGTGTAGAATACATGTACAGTCATTGTTGCTGAATTGAGTGTAAATGTGTTTTTGAGAGGTTCCTCCTCTGTGGCTTAACCTGACCTGTCTCAGTCTACTGATTTGGTGTTTGACTTTTGTATAAAAGAATCTGCTATCAACTTTTTTTTTTTTTTTCACCACAGTTAGTTTTGGTCTCAATCTGAATTCACATGTAGCTTGTTTTTTTTTTTTTTTTTTTTTAAACTCTTATTATTTATAATCTTGAATAAAAGGTAGAGCTGAACTGTATTTGCTTTCAGGGACACAAGGCCAATCTGAAAAATGCTGCCATGCAGTGCTTTAGAAGCAAATTCATTATCATAAACTCAAGAAGACCCTTTCTAAAAAGCACAAATCCTGAAGATATCCCAGTCGCCAGTCAGCTCATCTCATCTCCATGCATTTATCTTGGACCGTATGTAAATATGATAGATGAGGATAAAGACAGCGGAAGTCAAGCTGAGTCAGAGGCAGCCTCTGCAAATTGTGATATCCATCACACATGAGAGGGAAAACACATTAATTGGATTTTAAAACAAATATGGCGGAGTTTGAAGGACAGTATATAATGTAGAGGATTTCATGGAGTCAAGGACGACAAAACCTGCTGCACCTTGCATTGTTCTCATTTCCATTAAATCTATTTAAACTGGTGATTTTTCCTCCAACATAGATGTTACATTTGAGAGTCACCTGTCTCTCAACGTTCCTCTGGTTTACTTGTAAAACTCTTAGTCTTAATCAAACGCTCTCCTACTGCTCAACAGTGTCAGCATTAACCCCAGCTGCATTAACCTTACTTAGTGCCTTCGAGTGTGGAGGAAATACAGCGAGGCTGAGCTCTGTGCCTCTGTGTGCTCTGCATTTTTTTTTTTTTTGTTTGACTGAGAGCAACTTCTACTTCTCTCTATTCAACACTGTGCATATGCCCAACACACTGTACTGTGGCTGTGACACACACACACACTTTCTCACCAATTACCTGTCTCTATCTCTCCGCCTGTGTTGTGTGATTGAGGGGAGATGTGAGAGAAAGTGTGGATGTGCCTGTGTGTGTGTATACCTGCATATATGCGTGTACACAAGTGTGTGTTTGTGAGAAAGTGTGTGTCCACGTCTCATTCTTCTGCCTCTATTTTCCCCTCCGGATCTCATGTATAATTTATGGTACCGCTCATGAATATGCTAATTAGCCAGCATGCAGGGAGAGGTGAGAGGGCTTCCCCTGTTCTATTCTTACATTCTTCTGATGAGAGAGGGAAAGGGATGGAAAAGAGAGACAGAGAGTGTGTGTTGCCACTGGCGAAGGAAAAAGGGAACAAGACGAAGGGCAGGGAAGGAAATGGCTGGAAGGAAAGAGCGCGGAAATACATTTATGAAATCCTGGGCGTTCGACAAATAAGCACTGTGGCAATATGGACAGTGTGCGAGCCCATGTTGTGCTACATGGTGCTAGAGACAAATGAATCACCCATGCTGTGGGGACGTGGAAAGGCGAGATTGGAAGAGGTAGTGAGAGAAACTGGGGGGGATGAGAGGTGGAAGGAAGAAAGTACTTGTCATTGTTCCATCAGCATTTGAGGCGTGTTTGTGAGAGGCTAGACGGGCAGGCAAATAGGACTGTTATTCCACTTTCAATTGCTCCCCGCCATAAATAGATGATAGGTGCCAAGTTTCTGAAAAACACCTATCAGAGTATCATTCAAGACAGAGACAAAGAGAAAAATGTGATGCGAGCTCCAAGCACTAATCAGATAAATTGCAGAGGAAAGAGAGGTAGAGGGTAGAGAGAGAGATTAATCCAACCGCTAACAAACTAAACATCAAACGCTTTGCCTTCAAAGTTGCGTAACATGAAAAAAAAAACCTTTAAAGCGCACAAAAAAAAAAAAACCTTCAGAGAGAGCTGAGAGAAGATCACTTATCTTTCTTCTCACTCTCTCTCTCTGTGTCTTTCTCTTGAACCCTCTGTCTGGAAGCCTTTCTCCCTCTCTCTCTCTCTCTTTTTGTCTCAGTCAACCTCATCCATGTCTTCCTCCCTCTAACTCTTCTTCTATCTTCCCTCTGGAGTTCAATCATGAGGAGTGAATTTCGTGTGAAATAGTGCATGACGTGCAGTGTGTGTGTGTGTGTCTGTGCGTGCGTGTGTGTGTCTTCCCTTCTGGCACCCTCTGGGTAGACAGAGCATTCCAGCGGGCAGCTGATGATTCAGCATCTGTCGCCCTGCTTATGTAAGGGAGCAGACACAGCCTGGAAGGCTGACTTAGCCAACTGACTGACAGAATGGATGTATGAATGAATGAATGGATGAATGAATGAATGAATGAATGAATGGCCGAGTTACTGACTGACCAGTGGACACACAGAGCATTTACTCACTGATTAGGAAACTACACTACATAGGTAATAAATGGGAATAGTCTGTGTATATTCAGTGTATATGAAAAGACTGACTCAGAAATAAGCTAATATTAAAAAAATGTAACAAACAAAACAATGTACAAGTGATGAGATGTATTCAAAGACTCACTCAGTTATTTGGAACTAAAGGAAACAACATATATGTAAAGTAAAAGCCAATATGTAGATGTATTTCAGTTTCACTTGTACTTCATTTGAATATCGCTGATATTCTGGATTTGGTCACAAATTGTATATATTGTACAGTATATTCCTTTTTTTCCTGTGATTGTGTAGGAGCATTTTGTGTCAAATGGAGTTGTGTAAATAAACTCTGTCGGCTGCATATTCATACAAACTGCTATGCTTTGCTGTGTTATGGCTGGATCGTAGAGTGCAACAAACGAGGGAGATGGACAAGAGGAATAGTAAATTAGTAAAATTAGTTAAATTAACATACACAGATGGTATGAGGCGTGGACGTTGTAAGTCAGTTGTGGATGCAAGTGAGTGGATGTAGTGCCAAATAAGAGGTGCATGGTGGAAGGTGGAAACAGTGAAATATGAGGCCACAGCACATATACACACTGCGCTGGGCAAAACTTTAATCAGGACAAAAACTCATGTTGAAAACACCACCAAACACTGCAATAGTTCAGGTGTGAACTCATACTTTATATCGGCACATATTACTACAATTTCTATATTTTCATCCAGAAAAGGAAAAAAAAATCGTACTTTCTAACTCTCCAATGTAAACAATAAAATAAATAGTATTATGATGATGATTATGAAGTATGATTATTAAAGGTGCAACAGACAACCTTTGTGTCCCTAGTAGTTCCTATTGTAAATAAGCAGCAGTAGCAAGATGCTGGCGTGTCATGTCTGTATGTAAGTAATGGTTAATGATGCACTGATGACCACAGAAAGCACTTTTAACCTCTTCTTTACAAACACACTGTACCGATGTAATGATGTAAATTGTGACATGAGCAGACAAAGTACTGTGCAAAAGTCTAGATTTGTTAATTTACCAATGCTATAATGACCATATTGTATTATTCTTTCTCAGTCACTTTATTGGAACACACCCAGAAAACATGGGAAATATGTATGCAGTTTTAAAATTCTTTAAGTTTTAAAAAATTTTAAAATTTTTATTAAAATGCGTCCTGTTTAAAGTCTGTTAGAACATCATACACCACCCAGTGGCTCTCTCTGTGGCATCCCCAATATATTTGACAGCCCGCTACTTAGTCACTCCCACTATCCCTAGCTTGGTCAAGACTCTGCAGAATGACCCGCCGCAAAGCCCCCGACATCCTACCACAATTGGCTCACAGAGGGTGTTCCAGCCCGCCTCCTGCACTCCTCTGTCAACTGCTCATAATTGGCACGTTCCTGCACTTGAGTTTCCTCCTTACGCTCTTCCCATGGTACAGTCAGTTCCACCATGATCACCTGTTTGGTGGAATTAGAAAAGATGACCATGTCTGAATGCAGTGTTGTTGGAATGCAGTGTTGTTATCTCTAGAAAGCAGAGCTGCTTGCCCAGATCAACTTTCAGCTGCCATCTGCTCCTCAGGCAAGGAGTCCAGTTGTTGACCTTGTCTGTGTGGTGTGTTTCTATCCAGCTTTGACAAAGTGGATCATTTTTGGTCATCATTGCTTGCTAGTTGTATGGCCAGCTTGGTCGGCCATTGGATGTTGACGTCAAAGGCCTTCCCCAAGCGTTTCACTGGCTGCTCTGTGATTGATGCAACGGTGTAGCTGGCTAGTGTGAAGCACATGTCCCTGTTTCATCACCAGTGACCTAGACTTTGTTATATTTGTTATATTTGAAGCAATGAGCTTCTCTAGGCCTTGAAGGATTCATCTGGCTCCTAGCACGAACGATGTAGTGATGGTGTGATCATCCGTGAAGGCCCTACTTGGGGGGGGTTGCCTCGTTCCAGATAAATATACACATTTTTCAATAAATAATAAAAATTGCTACAGGTTAAGGTGTCATGCCCTTAAACTTGAGTACAACGCTGGCTCTCTTCAATTTGAAGTGGGGCCCTAATTTATGTTACTGGTAAAACCTGTGTTTGTACTAACACAAAAAAATGAACATACCTCTGAATTTGAATTGAAATTCAGCTATCATATCCACTGACATCCATGGGGATTTTTAGTGCTACATGTCTGAAGCACACATTGATACCTAAATTTGAATTTAGTTAGAAGATGACCTGCTCTACCTACTGAGCCACAGATGCCCCTTGTATCAGTATCAGAATAAACACTAATCACTGCAGTGTCTTTTAAATTGATTTTGTGAACAAATTGTCCTGGTGGCTAAAAGAACAACCCAGTGAAAGTAAGATTTATAGTAGATAAAAACATGTTTACCCCAACTTTAACAGAGATGGATAACTTGAAAAGATTCTGTGTAACTGAATGGTCATGAGTTCTTGTCCAACAGCTGATATCCAAAAAACATTTTTTTTCCCTAACAAGTCCATGCTAGAATTTGAAATAAAATTAGCCTGCGTGACTCAAATCATTTTGCAGTTTTACTTTTTTGTTGCAGTGTCCTCGTTCCAGCAGTAAAGATTAAACATATGTTTGAAATAAACTTAATGAGGGCCTTTAATGAGAAACAATTCATTAAACACTTCATGCTGCAGCTTATGTTTTATGTCCCAGTGGTCACCACCAACCAGCCTGGACTTGCACTGGCGACTGGATTGGTGAGTCAGCTAGAAGATCAACTAACTTGTCCTTCTACTGGCCAGCTGTCTGGACCTGGATGATGGATAGGTCTGCTGGCTGCCTGGCTGGCTGGAGTCAGGCTGTCAGGAGAGAGACGGGGAGAGAGAGAGGGGGAGAGCAGGGACTGGAGTGGGAGAGGGTGGGGAGGCAAAAGCAGAGTTCATTACTGTAAACTTGGCAAGGCAGTGTGGTGACAGGCTGAGGGAGAGTACAGAGATGGGGAGAAATTGGGAGTGACATGAAAACTCTGTATCTCCATGCAAATAGATGCAGTTACCTCGATGACCTAGATGTATGCACAAAAACATTCGTATACACACGTACACGGGGCGCCAGGATGGTTGCTCAGGCTGAAGGTTGCCGGGGACAGACTGGATGGAAGTGCGTTCATGCGTCTGTAAGGATGAGTGGTTGATTGAGTGGCAGTAAAGGAAAGAAAAATCAACAAAGAGATGAAGAATGGTGAAGGAAACTGGGAAAAAAATTACAAACAGGAGATTGTGTTTAGACGTTTGACCTTCAGTGCTGTATCAACGTCTTTGAGACAAGGGCGGCCTGGTGAAGTCACTCCTACACAGAACTCACGCTCACATGGGGTCAGACCAAACACACATAAAAAAAAAAAAAAAAAAACACACTCACACACAATCTCACAGAAGGACCTCACACCCAGATCCAGCCTGTAGACACTCACCAATAGATATGAGGTGCAATAACACCCGATGTGAGTGGGAGCCTCTTGTCGCTTTAAAAACAGAGCACACACACATGCACACTGCGATCTCCAATTCACTCGTCTCACTTTAGTGGCCAAAGACGCCGTGGGGGGGGGGGGGGGGGGGGGGGGGGGGGGGGGGGGGGGGGGGGGGGGTGAAAATAGAGGAGGAGGTAGAAGAGAGATAGAGAGAGAGGTGTCGCCTCTCCTCACTGATCCCTTATGCTAAGAGGGATTTGCATACATTTTTAATCAAAGCAAATTAGATCATAACCAAATTAAATCACGCTTTCCAGCCACCCCCTTCCCTGTCTACCTCCTGTTCCCTCCTCCCACCTATTTCTCATCATTTAATTATAGTCGTTAATAGGTATGGTTAGGCAAAAAAATAAAAAATAAAAATCTGCACACTGATGGAGCTAATTGACTAAATATATATGTTAAAAGTGTCTGTGGGTGTTCAAATTGAATACATCTATCCATAAGAATAAACCATGAGAAGTGGATTTCAGTTTAAAGGCAGGCAAAGCTAATTTTACATTTGTGGCAGGTTTGCACGTGTTCAGTGGCGCTGCTACTGTAACTGTCAAACATGTACCGACAAATATATAGCAATAAATCAAATAAACACACACGCACACATAAGTTGGCTTACGAAACTGTCAGCCACCACAGAAACTAGACACCTCCTTCTACATTCCTCTCCACACCCTATGCTGCGAAACAGATTGGTATCGGCCCCCATTGCTTGCTATTGCCAATCACACAATAGCTTCCTACTGTTGCCCGATAACTCAGTCACAACCCTATTATGGGCGTACATCATGAGGTCCACCTCTTCACTGGCCCAAACACACTTTGTCACGAACGCAATTTGTCACAATTTCATTCCCGATGACAAAATAAATCCAAAAGTAATTGCAGGTGCACGTGCGCCAGCTCTCATGCACACACAAACACAAAATAGGATGTTTCTCCCTGTCACACATGCGTGAGCTTGTGGGCAGACAAAGGTGCCCGCAGGCCTATTTGAGATGCAGACTCCCATGTCCCGGTAAATGATATTAAAAGTCATATCATGAATAAATCAGCAGGCAGGGCCCAAACGTCTCCTCCATGACACATTCACACATACAGTACACAGCAGAGAGAGGCAGAGGAAGATAGGAAGGGACAACGATGCCATCAAGCAAAGCACAATGCATATAAACACATACACACTGAACAGACTCAGGCTGCGATCAGCAATTACTTTTATTGTTCAGTCACCTGCAAGTAGATCATGTTTTTTTTAGTAAACTGTGCTAGCCTGGGTGAACTGCCAGTGATTTTGTCATTTCAGCCAACCAGAATCTCCTAAATAAGAGAATCAATCATAAATTGGATTTTCCCCAGTGATGAACCAAAAATTGAGGTGAGAAGCTTTTGTATACATCCAACATGGTGGCCACCAAACAGCAGCTGTCCAGTGGGCGCATAAGGCAGTGTTTCCCAACCCTGGTCCAGGGTTATGTTTATGCTGACAATACAGCTCCCAAATGGGTTTGTCCATGGTTTCTATGTTGTCCACACCTATTCTGTGGGCCCCATGTTACTGAAACCATTTGGCACATGCATTTCCATTTCAAGCCCATGCCCACTTAGTACCCACTTAGTGGGCGAAGTGGGCAAATCCTTATGGGGCTGACATGGACATGCTGGCTGGGTGCTGGTTGGGAAACATGTAGATTTTCTCTGTAGATTTTGGTGCAAGGAATGAACAGTTTGCAAAACAACACAAACCAGTTTCCAGTCAGAAAAGCTGGTTCATGGCAAGATAAAGGCCGTGGCAAACACATGACATATTATAAAATATTATAGGTTTTATTAGATATGCCTGTTGTTAAATGGCTAACTCTGTATTTCCTTGTGCAGTCAGGGCTGACAGTGTGTCAGTATTCGGTACAACAACCACACAGAACCCTGAATCATCTGTGTCAGACAGTCATGTTTAACATTATTAAATATCATGTGTTACAGCTATAGAGCCATTGCTATAATTGTTGTCAGGAGAACACGTTATTGTGCAGACTGAGCTACTTCCAAGGTTGGCTCTGACAGAAAGATATAATGTGTTCATTTCTTGCCAGTGAAAAGCCATGCAGAGAGTGTGAGTGTCTTCCTGATCCTAAAGAAATAGGTTGAAGGTCGTTGAACACGACATGATTATGTGTGTCATCTTGAGGACTGATCCTCAGAATTGGAGGTAGCATCAGGGTGTGTTCATGCCTGCCACGATGTTGTCTGTTCTCCTTGGCCAAGTATATTCAAAAAATATCATTTAACTTAACTCATCACAGACTCCAGGGCCTTCTTCACTGTCGGTCTTTATATAAAAATCATGTCTGTTTTATAGTTCAAGATGACGTTTATTGTGCAAAAAAGGACAGCTAATTATCACAAATGTGAAGCAGGAACCACCACCAAGTTTTGATCAAATCTTCCAGGATCTATGCAGGATTTCATCCAGCACGGCAAATGCCAACGCTGCAAAGAAACAGAAAGAAACAAATTGTCTAATGCAATACATGTGTCAATATCAGCAGAGTGTTGGTATTATTTTAACAATCCAAGGATGAAATTAATAGAATAGACTATGTTTCTAATGATCCCGATGTTTTAAATGTTTAATTGATTATATAAATAGTTATCATAATAATTTATATTTTCTTTTCAATTTTAAGAAATCCCTACAGTATGCACAATTATCCCCTTTGACTTAACTTTAATGCAGTTTGGTGATTTTTGAAATGAGAGACTAAAACCATCATTTAAAAAGGTCAGCTACTCCTACTGGGATTAAAAAGGGAGACCGGGCAGTAAAATAACACCAAGACAAAAGGCTGCGAATAAATTCTGTGCCAGAATAGGCAAACTGAAGAACATGGTGAAACCTTAACCAAAGAAAGCAAGGTGCTCTTTGTTGAGTCTGCCTTAAGATTCCTTCTTAACAAGTTAAATACAACCGGAGAGAAAGTCCTGCTGCTGAAAGCCAATTGAGTTCCCTTAAAATTATACTCGGTACATGGACGCACTTTCAGTTGTGAAAGGCCCAATTCAGAGGCTGTACGTTAAACGGTAAACATTCACATTTCTCCATTTACATTATGCTGAAAGATTGGTTTAGACTTATTGATCAATTGCAACATCCAAATCATGTGCACTGTGCCTTTAACCTTATAACGCCAAACATGTCATATTTGATACATGAGTTTTTCAGCCCTCCACATGAGCAGTGTGGTATTTGTTTTCCCTGAAAAACCTGATGTATACAATCAGATACATGCGGTGGGTGAGTAAAAATAACTGAAATGTTAGGGGTTAGGGTTTGGGTTAGGGTTAGGGTTAGGGTTGGGGTTAGGGTTATGTTTTCCAGACTTCCACCCAGCCAGTTCCATTGGTGGATTTCTCATTATTGCATTATGGTTGCATTTTTTTATGTTTGGAATTACAAATTTGTTGAATTTGTTTGTGTTTTATTATGTTTTTGTTTGTTCAGGAAAAAAATCTTGGAGCATTGTGACCTGATGTGTCAAATATGATACAAATTGAAACTCATATATGGAAAACAATATTTGATTTTTTTTGTTTGCTTGTTCAGAGGGACCAATAAAGACTCCAAGTTCAAAGAATTGTAATTTTCTATCAATTATTTAATGGTCTGGGCTTTAAGGAGCAAAACACTGAGGAGAACCGGTTGATGAAAAAGAAAGGAAAAAAAATCATGGTTTCATTAGTAAATTTCTTTTTCATCCAACATTTCATTGAGGAGTTGTTAGAAACTACAGAGGTGACTTGCATCTACAATCTACCATTCAAGGTTTTATTACTGTAACAAATGAGAGTTCTTGTGTCACAGTTCACAATAATTCTCAGCTCTCTATTCTCTGATATTATTTTCCTGTATTATCACTGGCTCAGTTCCATCATTTCAGATCCTGCCCTCCATGTAATCAGCTCATTCCCCTCACCTGGTGTTCCACACCCCTTTCTCCTCACCTGCAGCTCATTAGTGCTCATGTGTATATAAATCGGCTCACGTTCAACCTTGGCCTGTTTGTTGTGTTCTCCGCTTCATTAGTCTGCCTGATCTGACCTGTTTCATGTTTTTGACCCCTGTTTTCTAGCCTACTGTTTTCTGGATTTGTTGGTATGATTGGATTGACCCTCTGACTCAGTAAACTGAATACTCCTTTAAAATAAAATTCTACTTGTGTTTTTGATTTCTTCTCTGCCAGTTTATGTCACAGATTTTTATTTCCTCACTGGTGAGTGCATGACACAGTTTTGTGCAGCTTCTTCTTAAGACATTGCACTGGCATCCATTTATTTGGACAACCTGATTAAAGTGTTATCCTTAACCATAAACCAGTGGATATTTAACTGCAAACATAACCTTACTACATTTCAAATAGCCCTAAACTGAACACGTTCCTCAGAGGGAGATTCTGCCTCATTAGGATCAGGCTTTGGTCTCTATGAAGACTACTGGTTCTGAAGAGGCAACAAATACAAGTATAAACACGTCCATGTGTCCCTTCTTTCATCACACTTAACCTTACTTGAGTTTTTAATGAGAACAGAATAGGTGTGGAGCACATGTGTGATTCTGTGGTCCTGGGATTGTGAAGTATTCTCTGCAGAGTTCAAACATGAACGATTACTCAATCAACAGGGATCAAATACGTTTGACATTTTGCTGAAAAGTTGTAAGAAGTCTGACGTTTTGCCTTCTTAACTATGAGAACATGCTCCATTTAACTGTCTTTAGCTCAGTCAGGCATAGTTAAAGTATTCATTGCCACAAATGGAAATATAGTTAGACTTGTCACTGCTCTTTAGATGCTACCTGGATTGGCCAAGCAGCAAAAAAAAAAAAAAAGAAAAACAGGGAGCACAATGCAGGAAACCCCCATACAAGACATCTAATAAGATTTCAAATGTTTAAGCCTGTCAAACTCTCATGAATGGCAGAGGCTGCAGAGCTTTACCAGCAGTATCTGGTACTGTGGCGAGACATGAGTGAGGGAGGAGTGTTAATTAAATGAACCAATGTGGTGAGAGAGTGGCCGGGATTGGAGCATGACTAATAGATTGTGGTCAGCAGGCTGTCAGCTGATTACCACTGAGGCATATGAATACTATGTCCTTCATGAACTCAAACACGACTTTATCATACGATATATATCTAGAAAGTATTAAAAATACAAAATGTGTCTCAAATTTTGGACTTTTGGTCAAATGATTTTAGGGATAGAAGTAATTAAGCGACATGAAAACACCAGCAAATGGCAGCAAATTAGTGAATGTGAATTCTAACTGATTTGCATCTTTAATGTACTGTAAAAAAAAAAAAACTACTGTGCTTTTCCAGTCCTTTCCTGTCATTTTCCAGTATTTCTCCCTGAAATTCACTGCGAGGGTTAGAGAGTGAGCATATTGATGCAAGAGTGATGACTGAGTTATTTTTAGATGCAAAAGAAACCATGACACGTTCCTACATATGTTCAGAATTCACCTTTAATTTAGGCAGCTGCTAAATATAAGGGACGCAGACAGACATGACATTCTTGAATGGTTTTTAGATTTAATGTGACATTGATGTTAATCATTTGATGTTGTCAATGAGGTATTTTTTAACTGATACAGTTTCCACCTAATTCCTTAATGTAAGTGTAGAGATTAAGAATAACAGAAGCAAAGTTGCTAAGTTTCTTCATTAAAAAATATTGTTTTAACCCTTTTTGTAAAAACAACTCTGTAGAGAAATAAATAGTATAAGGCAGGGAGTAATATAGCTGTCAGGGAGTAATATCTTGACCTCATTTTACAATAGTATAAAACTGATAGTTCTGTTATCTTGTCAAATCTGTTAACTGTTTACTCTTCCATGTCAAAGTCCACTTAGAAATGCAACATTTTGAGCTTGTGCTGACATGCTGTTTATTTTCCGCTGCCTTGTTTTGTAAGTTTGCGTCATATGGGTAACTCTGAACAGAGAATTTTACACACCAAAGTCATAAAATCGCACAGTGTTGACTTAGTGGTGACAACAGTAGTGGATCAACAACTGTCATGTGCCGAGACGTGCTATTGCACTTTTCTCTGTGGACTTTGGTTCATAGAATGAGGGATACTTGCGGAGAGTGAGTTGTTTACAAAGCAAGACATTTTTTAGTTTCCATGCAGAAAAGGCTGTTTCATATTAAATTTGATTATTATTATTATTATTATTATTATTATTATTATTATTATTATTATTATTATTATTATTAAATCCCAACCAGAAGTTTCATAGTGCCTGTACAGGTGATGCAGGCCTGCTCAGGCTTTAACAGAGATGACATTCACCCTGTTTGTAAGTTGATCGAGCCTACCATCCAAAATAATCTTGGAGACATTATTTGGAGGTTGAAATCCCACATTTTGTAGTATTAAGTGGCTATAATCTGTTGTTCTTTGTGTATTAAATGGTGTGATGTCATGTGTATGAGTCCAAGTGTGTACGGTCTGCAACAGAAGGAAGAGGTGCAAACGTGATTTATATAGAACTCTGGCATTTTGATTTTGGCTCGTCCACATATACATTTTTTTTTACATGTATCCTACACTTTTTTGTTCTTGACTGCAGACTAAAATGGTGATTGTATATTCCACCAGTATCATGAAGGTGATGGAGCATGTTCTGCTAAAAGTGCACATTCCAGGTCAGTTTCTTCGTGTAAAAGTTACAGAATCTTGCAGCAAATATCTGAGAGGTTTTACAATGAGTTTGAGGGAAGAAGTGGAGGAGCCCATTGGGAGGAATGTGAACTGTATGCTAAGTTGTGTATGTGTGTGTAGGTGTAAAAGAGAGAGAGGGAGGGTTGCGTGGCACAGGGAGTCGGCTGATGGACAAAGGCATTCTGCCTCCAGGTTCAATCTGCCCGCGAGTTAGGCATCAAACTTTCACATCCACACATCAATTATTCAGCGGCCAGCGTTGTTGGAGTGTTAGCATGCCACAGTGGCAGACGACAAAAACCTGGATGAGGAGGGAGAAGGGAATCGGGGGACAGACGGAAGAGAGAGAATGAGGGAGAGAGAGAAGGAGGGATGGGTGAAGAAAGAAACTGATGATTTGAGAGATGGATGGACTGTGGCTCGAGTAAAAAACAGACTCAAGGGAGGCAGGAGGGTAAAAAAAAAAGACATCTGGGGTCTGGAGGAAAAGTTGGAGAAAAGTGCAGAGCAGTGGCTTTTGGAAGTAGTGCATATAACACAGTGATGAGATACTATAGCTGCAACTAGTGTGTGTCCTAGAATGTAAATATGTTAACATTTGAAATGAGATTCATAAATTATTTAAGTCATTCCGTTTTCTAAATTGTTTTCAATTTTTTGTTTTACGGTTCTCCATGGGGATATAGTGCCGAGCACAATTGCCTCACAGCAAGAAGGTCATGGTTTGAATCCCATCCTTCTGTGTGGTGTTTGCATGTTCTCCTCCTCTTGCACATGCATTTTCTCCAGCTTCCTGCCACAGTCTAAAAACATGCAGATGCTTTATCGGACACCACACAGGTGTAAATATGAGAGTGAATAGGCGGAAGGTGTACACTGCCTTTCACCCTGTGTCAGTTGGGATCAGCTCCAGACCCCCATGAACCTCATGTGAAGGATAAAGTGCTTGAAGGTGAGTGAGTGAGTGAGTGAGTGAGTGATTCTACAGTATGAGAAAATCATAATAATCCCGGTGATCAGAAAGTGTACTCTCCAGCTTTGTATCCAGCATGGCACGGTTCAATTACCTATCCTATATGACTTGGTAGTGTGTTTTTTTTGCAGAGGAAATGTCAGGAAAAAAATGTCCATAGTTGTGTTGACAAGGCCTTCAATAAAACACAGAAAATGTCCAGATCCACAAACAAGCTTATAAAATACACTTCAACTTCTTTTTGCCAAGTAATGGACAACAGGTAAGTAAACTTGGTGTAAAAGAAAAACAAAAGAAGAAAGCTTTTCTCGGCAGACTTGTTTGGAACGTGCCCAGGTCCAGTTAAATTCTCACACCTGTTGTACAGTCCACGGCACCAGAGCTCATTTGAGTTTAATCAAACTGTATTATCAACATGATACCAATTCATTCTTGCACAAGAACCAAAAAAATTCATGTGTACATATATCAAGGGGAATATCAGGTTAATATTAAGGGCTACTGGAATTCAACCAAGGTGATTAACATCAGAGTAAAGAGGCTCAGTTTATGTGTGACATTTTATCTAAATAATTAGGTAGTTTAATTCAGTGTGTAACACCTAGGGAGGGTTTATTGGCAAAAAAGAAAATTTTACTTGTAAGTATATTTTAAGATAAAAATTGTTGTGGATGAGTTAGATGTCACTGATTCTTACACTAACGCTGGCCCTTAGCCCAGACTCACCAAGCTGACAAGAGATCATATCAGCCAACCTGCATCAGTGTGCAAACCCTTTCATACAAACACTATGGATAGTTCTCACCACTGCTGCAGAGTAGACATCTGCTTCCTGCATGCATATGCTCAGTCTACACAAATGGTCATGTGCTATAGACTTCCATCTGTGTTAGTACTGACAGAGATTACCTCTGATACAGAGCTATAAGAGCAAACCTCGAATCGCGAGGCTTCATTTTGTGAATTCAGATCATCCTGGGCTACCTCTCCTTTAAACTTTAGACTCAAGGTCACCGAAGAATGAGATATAACTCTGGGTACAAGCACAAATGGGCAAAAATATTGCAAGATGTATTTTAAAATAAAATACCAAATACCTAACTTATAAATGTATCAATAAACTACAAAATACAGCAGCCAGACCATGTATCAAAATAAAATAGTACTGTACTTTTGTATTTTCAAAATACTAAAAATACTCAGGTTCAAAGTATTCTTTCTGAAGTATAATTTACTTTCTTGGTGTTCATTAACTATGAATCATTACTACTCTACTTTGATGTTTGATCACACTACAGTTTAGTTTACAGCTGAACCTGTCATTGGTGTTTGCACAACCTCTATTAATGTAAATTGAACAAAACAAAATCAGGTAGTCATGTGTAAATGTAACATTCTATTACCATCCAATACAACAATTTCCTAATCAATTGATCTACTTACATGTCCATAACTATGACGTGATCAATACGGTCTCATTTTAAAAGTGGAAGACTTGCACAAGGTTTAGAAAAAATTGAATGGCATAACTCCAATGACAAAAAATAAAAAAGGCAAACTCAAGAGTGGCTATATGAAAGCTTGTGACATCTTATGACGTCATCACATTGTTTCAAAGGAAGTAGTTCACAGTGTTTTAAAAATACACAACAGTGAAGAATTTTCACACAAAATGTGAAGAAAGTTTCATAATCTAAATAAAATACAAATTACAAAACAATTTTAAACTATTTTGTATTTGAAATACATGTTTTAAATACATGTATCAGAAATACTGCCCATCCCTGGGCACAAGACAAGAGCATTTCTGAAGATATATATATATATATATAATTTGTAGAAAGTTTCCTCACTGGTACAATATTGTGTGTTTGGCAATGCCAAAAGAAATAACCTTTTTGACTATCAGAAAGGGTACGATCTGAATTAAATCAAAAGAAAGAACAAATCAGTGGCATTTTTCACCACTCGGGTACACACACGCACACCTTCGAATAAATTTATATATATATATATATATATATATATATATATGCCACTTTACATTTTATGTGTATGTTTGCAATTTAACCATGCAAATTAGGTTGTTATTCATACAATGAAATTGTCAAAATATAATTATAGTCTGGACAATTATAGTTTATTTCCGTCTCAGTGGCAACATTTCTTTACAGATACATAGAGTATATGTCTTTTAGGTTATTAAATTGTACTGAAACTCGGATAAGGTACGGAAATAGACATTCACTTTTGGGTCCAAAATTGTCTTTAAAAGAGGGACCAAGTCTCACATTAACTATAATGAGTAATAAAATATATTTGATCTGAAATTCTTTACTGATCTTCTTCTTCTTTCGGCAGATCATCTGCCTCCATCTTGTCCTCTTCTTTATGTCCTCTTCCGTTACACCAGCTGCCCTCATGTCCTCCATCACAACATCCATGAACCTTCCCTGTGGTCTTCTTCTTTTCTTTTCCCTGTGGTCTTCCTCCTCCTCCTGCCCGGCAGCTCTGTCTAATATAATCGTATGACCAAAACCATCTTAACCTTGACTCTCTTACTTTATTTCCAAACTGTTCAAACCTGAGCTGTCCGTTAATCCAAAATCAAAAACGAAAATCTCAGCATCTTCAGCTCCTCCTCCTGTATTTTAGACCGTGTCATTGTCTCCTGACTGTCTCTGTCACTGTAGACCTTTACTTTATCTTTACCTATTATATACATATTTTATGTATATATTTACAATATCTTTACTGCTATGTATTGTATAATTTTTTTGGCAGCAAAATACTGTAACATTTGTCTCTGGAAACCCAAATCAACAACCTGTTGAGAGCTGGATTCAAAATCAAAGACTGTGATCATCAAGTGTACTTTGCTGGAAGAAAATGTAAGGCAGACGCCAATCAGAGAGAAAGACAGTGAGCTGTAGCAGAGCTGAAGTTAAAAACCACATTGCTGTAGAGTTGACTTCATGGCTGACCTCAAAAAAAATTCATTCATCGTGGGCATTTCATCACAAACTAAGATCTTTGATTCCCAGACAGAGCCCAACTCCTTCTACTGAGCTGAACCCAGCAATGTTCCACCCAGCAGTTTCAGAGTGATGCTGTGCTGTCGGCTTTTCATGCACAAACACACGCTCTCCAACAGTCAAGAAGTCAGGAATCTGTCCATGAGAGCACACGTGCACATGCGCACACACACACACACACGCATACAACAAGCTCTCACTCTCACAGACAACCATGGTTTCCCACTTGAGTGTGAGCCAGCCATAGAGCAGGAAGACGACTGACAGCCAAGGCAGTGTGCTGATGGTAAGCAACATTTTCTCGAAAGCTGGGACGGGGGAAGAGTGTGTGTGTGTGTGTGTGTTTGAATTCTGTATTTTTTCATTGACATCTTTCTTTTAGAATGTCAAAATAGCTGCTTCATTTAAAAAGAATTAAATAAAGTGAGCAAACTGCATTTGAATGGAAAAAAAGTGGATTTAGCACAACTAAAGTTTACACAAAGGCACAAGAGCAGCAAATGAGCTAAAGTTTAATAAGAATAGACATAAAAATGAGACTAGGAAACTGAGCAAGGTCAATTTTATATTTGAGGTTATACCGTCATCCCCATGTGAATGTGCTTTTGCTCGATGTGGGCTTCCCTAAACACAACCACAGAAGCAATGGACCTCCATTCATCCTCAACCCTTGACCTTTAGACTTCTATGCCACAGCTGCAGGGCACGCGAGTGACCTCTCCACCCTTGTTCTTCCTCCACACACAGACACACACGCATGAAATCATGTGTGTATAATTACACTGGTCAAGACCTTCACAGAGTAACCTCTTAACCCCAACCCACTATACCACACTGCATCTATGCAGACAAACAGTGGCAACTACTGACTTCAGACAATTTATCTGAATCCACACTGTCAAAGGAGAGCCTTGGTGCCCAACGTAAAGGGATAGTTCAGTGTTTTTTGAAAATGTGGTCGTAAGCCGCAACACAAATACAGTTACTGAACTCTTAAAAACTGTGTTTACCCATGCATAATCTGAAGTGACTAATTAAACCAAAGACATGATCAAGCTAATGGACAGACCCCAACAGCATCAAACAACATTATATACCATGTAAGAAAGAACAAAAAATCTGCAGTAAAAAAAATGTACTATCTGTATCTGAATAAAACATATTCAGAGCAAATTAATTGATCTGACCTGCTGGTTCATTGTGATACTTTTGTTTCATTTAGTCTAGTGTTTTCTTAGTCTAGTGTTTTCTTCTCTCATCAATTTATGTTTCCAGCTGTGTATGTTCTGTACGTTTTAAGTTGCAGTGCAGCCACATATAACAAGCTTTTCCCAATTCCTAAACTACTGGATTTTTAATTATTGATCACTACCCTGGCAGTTTTTAAATATAAGAATCCAGCTCATGATCCATCTAGGAAATTGGTGTTAGCTATTTTAGCAGTATTTGTGTTTCTTTCAACTGAATTTCAATATTTCTAGCAGAATTGTTTTAAAATCAGACTTATACTACTAAAGTTGGGTGGCACAGTGAGGTGATGCTTAGTGCTGGCGTCACACGGAAAGAATTTTCTCAGTTTGACCCCTGGTTCTCTCTGTTTGTGTATCCTTTATTCAAATACGCACGGACACCAGGACTGTTCATGGGAACACAATTCAGTTCACTGTACAGCTGTGTCTGCTGTCAGTGTGTGTGTTGCACACAATCTTAAACAGCAGAAAAAGAAATCGTGATGTTGTGATGATTACTGCTAACATTGTGGTGGTAGCTACAAATAAAATCATGTATAGTAAATAATAAACTAATAAATACAGTGACATTGCAGTAGATCAGATGATGTCACCTGAGAGGAGCGCTCTCTTATCCATCCTAAGGATGGATCGCAGTCATGGATGCTCAGGAATGTGACCACATGTGTCCTCAAGCCAGCTGATGTGGTTTTTGTGACCAGTAGCATCCTGACCTGAACTTAGCACAGTGTTGCCAGGATGAGATCACTCAGAATGGTTGTTAATACCAGATCTAAACAGGGTCATAGATAATATGCAAAAACCACACACAAAACCACTTTGACCATTCAGTGCTTTTTTAACAACAATATATTTATATCTTACCCATTTAGAAGAATTATTGGTCATTTATACTAAGCAAAGGAAAGGAAAGATTTTAGTGAAAAACAAAAATGACTCATTGGTTTATGAACACAAATTTTTATCTAAGCTATAAAAGTCAGACATTTCCATCCACCAGCCAAACCTCCACTCTTCTTTTCAACTTTGATACACTACTTCCTGAATTGTGTATTGGATCTAAATCACAAGCTGCATACAAGCATCATTTTTAGGGAATATTGTTGTGGAAGAATGCATGGATACAATTGGCAGATTTGCAACCAAAAAAATGTGGTGCATTCGAGTTTCAGGCGGAAGTGGCCAACATTCTGCCATAGTCTCACTTACCACCCACTGCACTGTCACCTAAATTGCTGAACAATGTTGGGTGAATTTTGAAAACATCCTATGCACCCTATGATGTTTCCAGTTTACGGCCTTTTCTTCCACCACATCCTTGCCCACCATAACTCTTTGCGACCATGATGCCCCCCTCTGATGTGGACAATGATAAACAAGTAAACAAACAAAAACAATAACCACACCCTCGACCTAGCACAAAAATAGACTTTAGGGGAATTTTGATTTCAAGGAATTTTCCCATGTTCTTATTTTTGTTCCCGTCATGATCATTTGTGATTACAAACACATTTAAGCACATACAGTATGTAAATATACTGATTACATTCATGATTATAAAGCCTTACCTGCTAAACTAAATAAGACATTCAAGAAGTTGTATCTATATGTTTCAAGCATAGATTCATTTTCTGTTTTTATCTCCTCTCGAAGCTCCATACGCCACATCTTAGGGTGTCAGTGGTGCCATCAGCTCTTCATCACCACTCGTATTCATATTTGTATGAATATGGGTGGATTTGATGACGCTGTTGATGTAATTAAGGGGGAAGTGAGTTTTGATATTTCTTTTACTGAGAGGAGTTGTTCATGGTTGAAAATCCTCTACATGAACATGGTGACTACTGATCACACCGTGTGACAAAATATGATGGTGCCTGCAAAATAAAAAAAATCAACAGGTCTACGACTTGAGAGGGAAGTGTCAGGCTGCAGTTCTCTCGTTGCCATGCGCCATTTCAAAATCCTTGCAGTCTAATCTGATCCATCATTCTTCATCCTTCATCAGTCTTGTTCAATCACTCATCACCATCTCCACCAGTGTCTGGACTTTGGAGGATTATCCTAGTTCCTGCTGTCATGACCCCTGACCTGTTATCGTTATTTACAGTTTGAGTTTTAAATTTTTATTTGTGTTTTGTAGATTATGACATTTTACGACTTGTGAAGTGTGACTTTAATTTATGCATTTCTCTCCTTATGTCTTTTTTGTTTTTGCTACCGATTGTCTGCACTTCCCTGATGTAATTCATTTGTTTCCTGTCAGCTTTGTGTTTGCATTAGCTACCAGTCAAAAGTTTGGACACACCTTCTCATTTAATATTTTTTTTCTTTTTTTCATGACTGTTTACATTGTAGATTCTCACTGAAGGAATCAACGCTATGAATGAACACATATGAAATTATGTAGTAAACAAAAAATGCGAAATAACTCAAAACTCACTCACTCGCTCATTTTCTACCGGTTTATCCTCCACTGAGGGTCACAGGGGGGCTGACATAGGGCGAGAGGCAGGGTACACCCTGGAGAGGTCGCCAGTCCATCACAGGGCCACATAGAGACAGACAACCATTCACTCTCACATTCACACCTATGGGCAATTTAGAGTGTCCAATTGGCCTGATCCCCAAATCTGAATGTTTTTGGACTGTGGGAGGAAACTGGAGTAACATGTTTTATATTTTAGATTCTTCAAAATAGCCACCCTTTGCTTTAATTACTGCTTTGCACACTCTTGATCTTCTCTCAATGAGCTTAATGAGGTCGTCACCTGAAATGTTTTCCAACAGTCTTGAAGGAGTTCCCCGAGATGCTGAGCACTTGTTGGTCCTTTTGCCTTCACTCTATGGTCCATCTCATCCCAAACCATCTCATTTGGGTTTAGGTCAGGTGACTGTGGGGGTCAGGTCATCTGACACAGCACTCCATCACTCTCCTTCTTGGTCAAATAGCCCTTACACAGCCTGGAGGTGTGTTTGGGGTCATTGTCCTGTTAAAAAAAATAAATGATCGTCCAACTAAACACAAACTGGATGGGATGACATGTTGCTGCAGGATGCTGTGGTAGCCATGCTGGTTCAGTGTGCTTTCAATTTGGAATAAATCCCGAATAGTGTCACCAGCAAAGCACCCCCACACCATCACTCCTCCTCCTCCTCCATGCTTCACGGTGGGAACCATGTATGTACAGACCATTCGCCTTTTCTGCGTGATGTAGAGATGTGTCTGCTACTAGAACTCTGTGTGGCATTTATCTGGGCTCTAAGCTGAGGTGCTGTTAACTTGTGATTTCTGAGGCTGGTGACTCGGATGAACTTATCCTCAGCAGCAGAGGTGACTCTTGGTCTTCCTCATGTGAGCCAGTTTCGCTGTAGCACTTGATGGTTTTTGCGACTTCACTTGGGGACACAAGTTTTTGCAATTTTCCGGACTGACTGATCTTCAGTTCTGAAAGTAATGATGGATTGTCGTTTCTCTTTATTTGGCTGATTGGTTCTTGCCATAATATGAATTCTAACAGTTGTCAAATAGGGCTGTCAGCTATGTACCAACCTGACTCCTGCACAACACAGCTGATTGTCCCAACCCCATTAAGAAGGCAAGAAATTCCACAAATGAACCCTGACAAGGCACAGCTGTGAAGTGAAAACCATTTCAGGTGACTACATCATGAAGCTCATTGAGAGAAGGCCAAGGGTTTGCAGCGCTGTCAGCAAAGCACTTGGATGAATATAAAATATAAAACATATTTAGAGTTATTTCACACTTTTTTGTTTACTACATAATTCCATATGTGTTCATTCATAGTTTTGATGCCTTCAGTGAGAATCTACAATATAAATAGTCATGAAAATAAAGTAAAACCATTAAATGAGATAGTGTTGTCCACTCTTGTTGGTTTTTTTTTTTTTTGGTTTTTTATTTGCTTACATTTTTTGGAATTTTGGAATTTTTATTTCTGATATGAGTTGTTCAGAAGCAGAAGGTCTCAGCTTTAATATCTCCCTCAATGTGTCCAAGCAACAAAGACTGCACATTATGTTTTTTAAATTACTAACCCAATAATCTCCCCTGATCAAAATATATTTCCACATTTAACACAAAGAATGTATTCTATTGTAAATTGTCTGTATTTATATAGCACTTTTCTAATCCTGATGACCACTCAAAGCAACTTCCACTAAATGCCATTCACCCATTTACACCCATTCACTGACACATTCCTACAGCTGCCAGCACAGCCATCAGGGGCAACCTGAGGTTAAGTGTCTTGTCCAGGGACACATCAACATGTAGTCTAGCGGAGCTGGGAATAGAACCCTCGACCTTCCAGCTGAAGGATGACGGACTCTATGACTCCACTCCACTGACACTGACCAACCAGGATGACCGGTCGTGTCTCCTGGACCATCCCATCTGTGATACTCTAATGTGCACCTGAGAATGTTCGTGCCAACGAGACGGCTGTATGCAATCTTCAGCTCAAGTCACTCGAGTGGGCAAACTGAAAACGTGAGGAGCAAGAGTGGAGAGCAGTGAGAGACTGAGGGGAGGGGTGCATCTATATTTCATACACCTCTCAATTAGTGTCAGTGTTCACGGGTGGGAGGTTGGGAAGCTGTCCCTGCCTACTTGCTCGTCAATTCATGCTTGGTCGACACCATGGCAAACCCCTGCTTACCTTTCCCCTCTCTGTGCTCAATTAAATGCCAGATTTGGGTTCACGTCAGAGCTTTTAAAGCCCAAACAAACAAGAAGCCATTGAAGAGACAGCAGCTTCACATGGCACCGTTTCCTAAATGCTGTCATTCTAAACGTGGCGACATGGAGGACAAATAAAAATCCCGTAGAGTGACACGTTCAAGTCAGACATTTACGTGTGTCGCGGTTTTTATGAAGAACAGATGGCAAGGTTGTTGTAAAAATGGTAGCGAGAAATAAAAAAAAAAAGTGTAGAAGTATAGTCTGTCAAAAATAACGATCCCAGATTAACTCCTCCATATGTCATCCAGTCAAATGATTGGTATTCATGTTAAATTTCATTATTTTAAGCATTATGAGATTTTACAGGTTCGGGTAAGGGAGGCTTCCTATTTGGGAAATCAAAATAATCGGTATTAGTGACCCTCACCATGTCCTTTCTAAGTAAATCTCATGTGTAATTTTATTTACAGCGACAAACTGCTTATCCAATCTCTTCTTAATCTTTTAAAACAAAACCCAAGCAGAAACATTATAATAACATCAACAGCAAAAATCACCATTTACACACTAGCATTAAACTGATTTTTTTTTTTTTAACATTTGTTAAAAGCCCATGGCCAAGTGGAAAGGGAATTTGTAACCAGAGGGTTGCTGGTTCACATTCTGACAGGTCAAGGGCTGGGGTACCTCTGAGCAAGATACCCAATCCCCATTTCTCCCCATTACTTGTTTAATTGGACAATCTACATTGACACTGACATTGACATTGGAAAAAAAGCCAAAAGTTTCTGTCTAATGGCTTCAGCTACAAACTGGTAACTGGTGAAAACACTGCCATGTTAAAATTAAAGGCGCTAACAGTTCTAGTCTCAAAGTTTTGTGTTGTGCTGTGAAAACCATGATCAATCATGGAATGCTCTTTTCTGTGGTGTTTTCAATGTGAACTAGCTCAGCTCCTTTGTACCATGCCACGGTCCTGGTGGCAAAAACAACAAGAGAATGATGTAAAGCCACATTTTTATATCACCATTATACTGTGCAATAAGTTTTAACATCATCCAGCTGTTTTATATACATTATGGTAATGTATCTTTGTGATTTAAGAAGTTATTAAAAGCTATTAGAAGCTATTACTAATGTAATAACTAACATGTCACTAATCCTGCTGGTGACTGATTCAGCTTGGGTTTCATATCCTGACATACAGTATAGGTAAGTTTCGGTTCAGTGTGTTTAATGGTCTCTGTTCATTCACCATGCGCTTACCACTGTTTTGCAATTCACAAAGTCGCACACACGCCCTCATTCAGCACTTTTGTCATACATCTGTCATAACCATTTAGACACGGATCAACTAGGGACACAGCGTCATCAACCCCCGGCCAGTCCAACCTACCCACCCTCCAGCTGGAAGACGATCCACTCTACCTCTACTTTCCACTTTATGTCTAGAGGCGCTACAGGAGAAATGATTATGGGTGAAACTTCATTAAATTAGTTCTTCATCCTGCAGTCTGAAAATCACTTGATACTGAAACTAAAACCTAGACTTGGTGATGTGGGACTCTAAGGCTCTGACTTGGCTCAATGCCTGTCTTCAAATAAATAAGATTGTGTCCCACCTCCTTTAACAAAACATCACTGATCTTATTGCTGTGTAAACACTGATACGCCTCAGAGCTTTTCACATAGTTCATAGCTTCACCGTCTGTTGCAACGGAGTAAATTTAATTCTTGACATTTCTTATTATTTGGGAAATACAGACACTGTTGCATCCATGGTTCTAATGTTGTATTTATACACAATAAAGCAGTCTGGCAGTGTTAAAGTAACTCTGAAACAGTCTTAGTATGTTAACACTAAATCAGTATAATTTAATAGAAATTGAGACTGTATCTTCTTCTAATCAGAACTGGTGTTAGTTTGACTCCTTTAGTATTACAGTAACACTTTCAAAATGACTTTGTAGAAGATGACAAAGGTATGAACACACCATGTTTTTGATGTGTAACAGGTTGATGTTCCCACATGATTAGGGATTACATGGAAAATACCAGCTCTGCTTCAGTGACAGGGCAAGCCGGAAGTCATGCCCATCATTCACACAAGGTATCATAGACCACAGGAACAAAGTGGGAAGCTTCTGTCTTTTGGGCTTTGCATGTTTGTGAATTAGTAATGAGGATGATGTTTGTGTTGACTGTTAAAACTAGTCAAAATTAACCAATAAACAACATCATCATCCTGTTTAATGTTGCAAATGAGAGTTTGCACATTGTAAATGTGGTGTAGCAGCTCCCGGCTTTGGACCTTTCCAACACACTTGTCAGTGAGTACTCTCCACATCATACTGTATCCACATCATACTATATGTGAATAAAAATAGAACAATGGACTGCTTGTGTTTTTTAATGCGTTTTCTTGCAGCGCAAACTTTATGACCATTAAGTTTCAAATGAGTCAATATTGCAATAACATAACAGATGATTAAAACAGTTAAACATAGAGACATTTTACAAATCTGACATGTGACGCATGTGATTATCCAGAATATCTGATGATCTGTTTCCTGTCAGTGTTGCTTTCCACATATGATCCGTGCAACTCCTCCGTTTATCCGTTACATCTTCACAGCCTCATGACCACATGAACATTTCATCCATGGTACATGCTGATGTTCACGAGCACAGACTCGGCTTGATTTGATTTCCACAAGGACAGAAAAGTGTGTGTCAATATTGCTGTCAAAATACGGTGGAGGAGGAAAAACACAGTAAACTGTGGACTCGCTCAAGTACAAATACACATTTGACTTGAAGCATCAGGCTCTCTCCTGCAGTAAGCATTTTTTTTTTTTTTTTTGCCATCTCCATGAGGATATGCTACTGTTTCTCTCTCTCTCCCCTTCTTCAAATTCTTTTCCTTAACCCAGCTGGAAGCTCCAGCTGCTAGGTTATGGCTTGTCTGATGCTCCCCTGTGGCTCATTTAACGAGAGGAGAGGAGAGGAGAGGAGAGGAGAGGAGAGGAGAGGAGAGGAGAGGAGAGGAAGTCTGGGAAAAGAAACCTGTTTACTGGTTGAAATCTGGTTACAAAGCACAGACGTCTGAATTTCACCCTTTTTGCTATGAAGAAATCAAAACATTTTCATTTTTAGAGGCAAATCGTGAAGTAATAACTAACGCTTACTTAGCACTAATTTTTCCTAATTGCGATTAATTGCTCGAGTTTAATAGTTAATTGTGATTACTCGCATTTTTAATCACGTTTATATGTCTGTTAATTTGCAATCACAGGTTTTAGGTCCATGTTAACAATGTAAAGCAAATCTTACCAGTGTATCTTGATTGGGAATCAAGATTCTTTTAGATGTCTGTTAACTTTTAGATTTATTTGATCATTTCAAATCTAAAGAAGTGCAATAAGCCTGGGGAAACACAATGTCTACTTCAATGTTAATGCAACAGCATTTCCACTTTGCAGGAGTTCCAGTTTAGTTGCCTTCTCTGTTTCATACAGGCTGTGTATTAATGTTGGACAGATGAATGAGCCAGGCTGCTGAATTAACATACTGGAACAGTCTAAACTGATACAGGCAGAGTGATTCTGTGACACTCAGAGGGCAAAAAAAAAAAAAATTCTTGCTGAAGCTTTGTGTATTTATTTATCTTCCTGACTAAAGGAATAATCCTGTCTTTTTTTCCCTAATGTTTTTTGAGTTTCACAATCATCAACTGGTTTTAAAAGTGTGACACTCACCCACTCGCTCTCTGTAGCATAGAGCAGAGCAGATCCAACACATTCCATGGTACACTAGATGCTACAGGCGATTAATGCAATTTAGGAGGGAAAAAAAGGCCTTAATCACAAACAACACCCTATCACTGACAGACCTCATACTGATGTTTTTGATCCTGTACACATACACGCAGCATAGACTGTATATTAAGAATTATAAGCAGCATTTTTCTTTCACAATTAACAGCTGTGAAACCTCAACATTTGCAATTTGATCACAACAAAGCTCCTATTGGATGACACCAGCTGTCAATCACACTGGTGCTCACCCATGTGTCATGCTTTATCTGTATTCCTTTAAATGGGAACATAATTTAAAAAAAAAAAAACTGGCATCATTTTCTATTCAACAAGAGCTGCAACTAGCAAACGAGACCATTAACTCCTCAGGAAAATGTTTACTGACTTTATAATTCCAGATGAAAATTATTTTTGCAACTAAGGAATCACCTCCTGATGGCTAACTGCTACTTCAGTCCTACTTTCCGAGGCTACACTTTTCAAATTAGAAGGGAACGTCCATTTCTTATTTGTCTTTGCCACACTAACTAAAAATTCATTAAATCATCAATGCATGGTCTATCAGTGTTTTTCAATTCAAATCCAGCTGTGTTAACCGTCTTTGTCTTCATCCTTCACTCCAGCTTTACAAGCCAGGTTTCTTTTGAGGTAGTATTCAATAAAATCAGTTTATCACAGGGAACTGGGAATACCTGCCTAACAGAGGTGCACTGAATGAGGGAGAGAGGCCAAATGGTCTCTGTAGAGACTAGTAAACATTATGAGTAGTAAGGCTAGGAGAATACAGTGCAAAGTACTATACAGTACAGTATATTACTCTGTGGCCCACTTGGAAGGCACCCGGGTGAGAGGTCAAACCTTAAAGCCAATACTGATTGGTTCCCCTGAGGAAGGTCAGGGCGCACACCTGGCCTTGGGCTCATCTATGCATTTTCTTCCTCTCTCTGTCTCTGCACACACTCTGCAGAGCGACCTTGAAAATGTCTGCTGAATTTGTCCAACCATCCTTCTTCCTCCAACTCACCGAACAATTATTGCTATAGCAATTTCAGAAATAAAGGAATCTCAATTTCTGCTCAAGGAAGAGAAGCAGTGCTTTGGGGTATTAGAGACACTCTCTCTGTGTGTGTCTCTTTCTCTTTCTTTTTCTGTGTGTGTGTGTGTGTGGTGGAAAACCTGAGGTCAGGGCCCCTTCCGCTTTTTTGATGTACTAGATACCTAGCAGAAAGAGCTTCAGTGAGCACTTAAGGTAGGCTATGCCCAAGGCTTTGATTACTGAGAGCTCAGGAACGAAGGCAAAGGTCAAACTGGGGCGTGAGTACTTTTTTTTTTATTTTTGTGTGTGTGTTTTTAAGTGCTACTTATGTAACCATGGGTCATTAAATGCATTTGGTCTTTAGAATTAAACTCAGCAAGCAATTACTTAGGGGGTTGTTCTGTTTATTTCCACTCTGTACTTGTCGAGTAATTCATGGGAAACAATTAGTTGAATGATAAAACACATTGTGATCAGCCCCTAATTTATTACTTCAAGAAAATGTCTTTATTTGGATGTGGGAGTGAAAGTGTATGCATCATGCCTTGCACAAATGTGGTCAAAGTTAACTTTTTGAAGTGAGTCTGTAAACCGTGATGGATGCAGGAATGTTGCAGTAAGACTAGGCAAATGAGCCTGTTGCCTGGGGCCCCTGAAAAATGGGGTACAATAAGCTGCTTTTGGATCTGCACAGATGAAAATTTTCCTAAAATTGCCTTGACAGGTTGTATGTTACAATGCAAATGTCAGAACTTCACCTGGCGGCTTCCATGTTGAATTTCTGGATTACTCCTGCTGTTAGACATTCATCTAATCCAGACAATGTCCAGACATGATCACCACAAAATGTCCACAACTAATTTTCTAGAGTATGTGTGCTTTAGTCCACAGCTCCAGATGCTGAGATTTTTGTCGAGAGTGACCAGGATGGATAGGATTAAAAATGAGCATATTCGTGGGACAGCTCAGGTTGAACAGGAAGAGTAAAGAGAGTCAAGGATGAGATGGTTTGGTCACATTCAGAGGAGGAACAGTGATTATATTGGACAAAGGATGTTGAAGCTAGAGCTGCCAGGCAGGAGGAAAAGAGGAAGACCACAGAGAAAGTTCATGGATATTATGAAGGAGGATATGAGAACAGATGGTGTAACAAAAGAGGACATAAAGGAGAGGACACGATTGAGGCAGATAATCCACTATGGAGATTCGTAAAGGGAAAAGCTGAAAGAAGTTGTTTGCTTTTTAAGCACTTACTTACAACAGCTAGCAACAGACTTGTGTTGAAACTGGTGCATGAACAGCAAATGAAGGGACCATCGCTTTCAACTGTGGAGTGGAATGAGGCTTTGGGTTAGTTTGATGAGAGGCTCCCAGGACTTTTGCCTCGAGTCCCATACTTCCACGAAACACCAGTTGGATGAATCTACAGGGGTTTAGGGAGTTGTTACACCCCAAGATAAAATGGTATATTGAAGAAAAATGTGCATGGGTTGTAAATACACAATGTTCTCACTAGAAGAAACTGCTGCAAAACACATTTACATGCCACTGGGAATAAGTATATTAGACAACATGGAGGTTTGTTAATGATAATCTAAGCAAGTTATTTCTCTGACCTTAACATCATGCTGTAGCATGAAATAAGATTTGTAACAGTTAGAAAAAGAAATCATGTGGGATCAGTTTGAATATTGTAGTAACATCAAATATAACAACATACAGTATGAGCATTGATTAGTGTAAAAAAGGCTGTGAACCTATAGCTGGTCAGAGGACATCAGCTTTTTACTGAAGAGATAATGTAATTCATGCTCTTGGGTGCATAGTAACATCTTAGTTTTTCAGAAGCAAAACAGCCAGCTTACAAAAAATGGGTTTTCTTTCATATGCCACTATTTTTCATGGTTTTTAAGGTTCTTTTTTCATTGTAAATGTACAATGTAAATCTTATAGGATTGACAGCCTAACTGCGACCCATGCAAGTGAAACTGATCTGAGTGTAGATCCATACATAAGGCGTGGAAATGTCATGATGTAGGCCTACACCTTCAGCTCTTATTTGTAGCCAAATGTGATACAGGCCGAACCGAGCTGCTGCAGTTGTGAGGCAATAAGAGCACAGCGATCTGAGAGCAGTCTGAGCAAAGCTGCAGCTCTGGGCTCTGGTGAGTAGTAAGAAATTAATTAAGAGTGAAACAGCAGCAGGAGGGAAGATAGGAGGGAGGACAGCAGAGGGACTGGAGGGGAGAAGGAGAATGCATGAGAGAAACAGAGAGAGAAGGAGACGAGAAGGAGCCTCTGGGAGTGGGAATCCTGGAGAAGAAAGACCATTATTGCTATTATCATTGTCTAATTTTCTCATCAAGCCTTTCTCTCCCCCAGCTTTCTCATACATCTGTGTCTTTCCCCCTCAGACGTCTGCGTGTCCATTTCACCACTTCCTCTGACCTTTCCTCTCCTCAGTCTTCTTGCTCTCTCTCCCCCACTTTCCTCTCCATTCTGGCCCTCAGAGTAAGGATAGGCTGCAAGCCGGCGGGTGCAGAAGAGGAGGGAGAGTGAGCAAGAGCCTAATGAGATGTCTATCGCCTCTGTCTAGACTGGACCGTTCCTCCTTAGCAAAGAATCACCACCACACTGCTCTACACACTGTACCCTGCCTGTGTGCCTGCCGCTCGCATTGCTGTCGAGTGTCTGAAGGGTGTGTGTGCGTGTGTGTGTGGCTGTGTGACTGTAGGGGATGGGTGAAAATGTTATGTGAAGGTTTGGTATGACCATGTGTAAGTGTGTCTGAGGAGTACACACTGGCAGAGAGATTTTCTGTGTGTGTGTCTGTGTGTGATTGTCTTGTTTGTGTATACCATGCACAGACATTTCTGACTGACATTGCGTTCTACTGTCAGTGCTATCTCTATAATTCGAGTGTGTGAGAAACTGTGATGGATCCCCACACACACGCACACACACACCCACCTCTATTGTGACTGCCTGTTGGGCATCTGCTCACACAGGCTGACCAAAAAGAAAAATGCTCTCCACTCTCTACTGGCAGAGCCCCCTTTTTATTTTCTGATAGGCAGGACCCATAGCAGAGCTCCACCACAGGGACCTCTGCTTATACACCAGGGGTAACCTGTGCAGTCATCTCCACTGGCAAAGTCACCAAAAGTACTGACTTACACATGTTACCCAGCATCCATCTCCACAGTTGTCTTTGTTAGCCCAGCAGACTTTCAATATTTCAGAAATAAAACCAAAATCCACCAAGGAGGAGTGACAGATACCCTCCTTACAGCAACATTCTCCATCTCACCAAATCAATTTCTCTATAGCTGAATCCTGAAAACCTTATTTTTGTAGGGGGGGAAAAGAAAAAGCAAAAAAAAAAAAGGCTTTTCTACGAAGGGTTTTCTGTTTTTTGTCACATAAAAAAACTAATTGCCTTAGAATTAAAGAAAAAGAAAATTGATTTCATAAAATAGTTTAAACATAATTGGAAAACGGTTGATATTAACCTACTGCACTGGCACACGATTCCCTTTGGTTTTAAAGGAGTGGTGCACCATTTTGGAAAATGCCCTTTTAATTACAGTGTGACGATTGACATTAACCTCATGTCTGCGTAATAAAACGTAGAGGTACTGATACATTGTCGGCTCTGGCATAGTCGAATATGCTGCTGTCACCAAGAACCAGCCTGAGACTTTGACACTCCCTCTCACTGAACACATGGTTCACAAAGGGGACACAAGGACACTGATTCTCGGCAAGTGACTGAAGGTCCCCCCAATAAAATTTATGCCAGCTAAATTTTAGAAAATATTTGTAACATGTTTGCCACTTTATCTTTCCATTACACAGCCTTTACCAAAAGGAAACTGAAGTTTGTGTTGCTTTGTGAATCCCTCACTCCCTGCACCAAAGTCCACAAAAGTTATTGATTCACTGCTGCCTCCACCATTAAGTTCATATGTGTTATTGTGTGAGCCTTCATATTGATTTGAAAGTAGCACAAATGTAACAAACATTGCGAGAGGAGACGGGCAACTCAGGTGTCTTTACAACCCTTACCTTTATAAAACCCATGGCTCTAGATTGGAGCTAATTTGAAAACAAGAGGCCTGATTATAAAGGTTTACAACATATAAATATATTAGCTATGGATAAGATGGGGTCTAATGGACTATGCATTGTGTTTAGTCTGAAGAATCCACAAAGAGCTTCAGAGGTACCCTCTTTTTTATTCTGTAACACAGGTTCCCCACAAGTGTGGACATAGTAGGGACACAATTTAAAGAAAAATTATGCATTTTGTCTGTACACAGGGCAGGTAAAAAAAATGTAATATTAAAAGTGGACATCTGTTCGCACGCAGGCGTGAAAAGTATGGCCCAGGCCGTACAACTATAAGCTACACAATTGACAAAGTATAACAAATATGTACATATAAAAAAATAGTAGGGCCATACTGAAAAAAAAAAATATTTTCAATTGACAGCTATCCTATAAATGCTGTAATTAACTGTAATGTCATATGGCTTCAGTTTCAGGCTCTCTGATGGCATTAAAGAGGCAGGAGTTCCACTCTTTCTGAATCTAGAATCATAATTATTGATTTAATTCTTTCTTGCAAGACTGTTAAACCTCTTTGAAAAGCATGCGGATGTAACCAGCCTTGCTGATGAACCACTACCAGCCATTTCCTCATCCACAAACAGGAGGATTTCCTCTAAGTCTGCATGATTCTTCCCCAGAAGATACTCTGTGATGTGATGTGTTAAAAGATCATTTCCTTATTTGTGAAGCCCAAACCAGAGTATAACTTCATCTTGTTTCACGTTGCAGCTAATCATCTGAGATTTTGGTTGAAAATAATGTTACTTCTTTATTCTCCAAAGTATTTTCTTTCTTCAGAATGGCCCTAGTACTCTGTCACATAACAGTAAGAAGTTAAAAAGTGTGCAAAAAGTTTCAAAAGAGAAAGTTGGAAGCTTATCACCTGTGGTTGAATGGTTCTTTGTTGTCATAGTAACCATCTCTATATAAAATGACATAAAGGTGGGGTCAGAAGGCTCAGCTTTTAGCAGCTAACTCATAGTATGCTGTGAAAGTACAGTGGACTTCACATTTTGCTCCGTTTATAGTCTGAACTGGAAATGTCCAAGGTTATGGGGCGTCCCTTAATCCCTCTGAACTCGGATTTCCAACTCGGAGCAACCTTACATACCGAGTTAGTTATTCCAAGAGAGCTGTGACCAAAAAACCCTGCTACTTTTAGCAGCTGTTGCATTTGTCTCACAGTCCCTCAAGCTCAGCGCACCATGGTGGTGAGTTGCGAATGGCTGAATCCCGTCTCACTCAAGGCCCCGTTCCTTCCCTCCCTTTGTCTCGGTACATGGCCATTATTATCAGAAGCTCTTGTGAAAGCATCTCTATGGTCACTGCACATACGGACTCGGTTCATGTCAGTGCTAATCTGGAGGGGCCAAAGTAACGAGAGAGAGACAAATGATATGACAGCGAGCAGAGGGAGCGAGGGAGAGTATGAGAGCGGCAGAGCACTTGTCAGCAGCCATGCTGAAAGTCTGCTCCAGTTCTTCGCTTGAGTAAGAGGCACCACCTTTTTTTTTTCCATATAGAAAACTCTTCCTCACTGTCTCTGTTTCATCCCCACGTCCTCCCTCCTGCTCTTTCCTCTCTGAGGTCCATTGGTTCCAGGTGACAGGATTACTGAGGGTCAAGCAAGACTGCACACTGGGTAACTCACATGAAAACACACACATTTACTGTCTCTATATCCTTCTTTCAGGCTTATACACATACAAACACTCCCTCACAGACACACAGACACACACAAAATGTGCTCACACACTGGGCTTTCGACTGCAGGCCTCATTACCTACACTACTGCAGCCCATTTTAGAGACACTACTCAGCACGCTGCCTCTCTCAAGCGTCCTTTCTCTCAGTCTCACACAATCACATGGACACAAACGCACACCATACACACACTGTCCTTCCATCAATGAATGTCTCTTTGTCCCCTTTTTTTTTCTATTTTAGCATTATTTTTTCTGTTTATTCTCCCTTATCTCATTTTCCATCTTGTCATTCAGACAGACCTTCAATACTATATATATATATATATACATATATATATATATATGTATATATATATATGTATATATATATATATAAGTTCATAGTTTCAAGTTTTATAAACTTATTTTAACAGCTGCTTTAACAAGTATCATGATAATAACAATGATGATGATGATAATTAAACTTTATTTGAATACCAGTTTTCCAAAGAGGCATATTGATGTACAAGATTAAATTGATTAGAATCAATTAAAACAAGCAATCAATCAAAAATATGGGCAACATTATAGTATAAATAGGAATTAATGACAAGATGCATAATTATAAAGAATAATTATAATGCCACTGATATGTATACTGTAAGTCCATATGGTTTATTGAAACTAATTGAAACCATATTTATAAATAATACATGTTTAAGTGTGTTTTAAAGGAATGTAAGGACAGTCTGATCGCTTCTGAAACTTTATTCCATGCCATTTTTTTTTTCTTTAAGGTTTTATTCTGTTTTACCTGCATGGCATTTCATTTGCATGTCAGCATAGAACAGATTTTTCCTATGGCCCTGAACTACACAGACTCGTAGCTAATAAACTGACGTGCAGCAGGTGTGTGGCAGAACTGGTGGAGGCCTCTCACGTTCATAAAGACAGCACAAGGGCAAGGTGAGGACGAGGGTAGAATGAGGTACGCCATGAGGATGTGGACGTTCCCGAAGGTGTGGCTGTGCCACAGAACATGTGACACATTGTAGTGTCAGGAGCAAATAGAGTGGATATCATTATTATTGCCACCAACAAATGAGCCCAGGAATCATGAAGTGCACTTTTCCAGTACCCAGACTTGGTGATAGTGGGACACTGTTGACCAGGAAAAGAGTGAGTGTCCTGTGGCCAGACATGGACAGCGGACATCAGTGATGTTGTGTGGTAGGACCTCTGCCTCTGCTTTGCTCCCCGGGTGGCAGCCAGGTAGGTAATGGAAAGAGCAAGTGATGGCCTTGGTTAGTGAGAGGAAACAATGCGTGGAAACAGCGGTGTAGTCGTGATGTATCCCGTAAGCCCACTGATAATGTAGTACATTTTTGCTACAGTGGCCCTTCAAGAGACCAGATATGAAGGTATCCCTCCAAATCTGATGGAGATGCACCAGGCTCTCAGCTGACTCAAATGGCAGCACAGGTTGACACTCAGAACAGAGCAGTGGTGAAATAAAAGTCAGAGTATGAGGTTAAGGTATGGGCCAAGAAAAGGAATGAGGTCAGGATTACAATAAATATCCAGATTAGGCTTAGTGGATATTCACTGTTGGCTCACACTCAGACACTTTTTAATTTTATTGATATCGTCAGCATTTCCATGTCCAATAATAAATCATAAATAAGAGTATATATTTTCCTTGTCAGAGATTGCTAAGTACCAGCTTGATGCTCACAGTGATGTTGAGGTGTAAATGGACACTCTGGGCAGCTGCTCTGAATGTCTGAATGAAAGCACCATCCAGTGCATCCTTTAAATGTTGAAGGACAGTATATTGTAATGATTGGTGCTAACAATCATAAAAAACGAGGCAAAAAGGACCAGAAGTGGAGACGGACGTAAAAAGGAGTAACAAGGTTTAATAAGTACAAAAAAAGCCAGACAGAATACAAACTAAGAGCGCTGGGGCAAAAACTAACAATGAAGAATGAACTAAGGGCGCTGAGGCTGGCCGGCTGGCAAGGCGGAGCTCAGGATAAACCAGGAACTAGAAAAAAGGGAAAACAGGATGACATTAGAAAAAGGGAACAAAAAACCTGAATAGGCTTCACGACCTCGAAAGCAAGCGCAACGAGTTGATTCACGCAGGTTACCAGTCACAGAATGAGACGCGCTGACACCAGGGAATGGGAAACCAGGGTTTAAATGGAGGAGGACTGATCAGATGATCAGAAACAGCTGAGATGATTAGCGTCCACACCTCACCTGCCAGCCAACCTCCTGAAACACAAAGCAAAGCAACTTCCCCAGGAAACACAAGGAATTACAAACTAAAACAGGAAACACCCACAAAGAGAGGAGAGGCAACTCAAGCCAGACGTGTGACATGACACATATGATGCTTTTTGGAACGAGAAGAAGTTATAATATATAGTATATATAGTATAATTTCTATTTTAAAATATATTTTTTATTGTTTTTACTGAATGTGCTTTGTGAACTTTCAACCCTACCTTCCCCTGTTTGTCAAAGAAGCTGTGTTTTGCCTTTGTTTTTTTTAGGCTCCCCAGTCCTCTGTGGAATTGTCAGCATTTTAATTTACACCGACTACCACATGCCACATTTACTCTACTGCTCTCTGGAAAAAGAGATAAGGAGCAAGGCGTAAGGTGTAAAGGTATAAGCATAAGGAGGAAGACAGCCAGGGTCCAGATCACTTTCTTCCCCTGTGCCATCAGGCTCCTGAACTCTTAATGTTTTCCTTCAAGCGGTTCTTGCAAAGCCTAGTGCGTGCAATCCAGGGAGTGTGTCCTCATACATCACAGTGGAGTGACTCAACTCTCCCGGTTAGCATGCGGCTCAGACAAATGTGTCTTTTCACCCTTGTACAACAAAGGGTCCAACAGGTAGTGTAGATCCTTCCCACCCAGTCTTTACCAGGATTCATTAAATGCTGTGGATGAATGTTTTGAAAGGAGGTAATGTCATCCAACAACAGAAAAAAA
Source organism: Brachirus orientalis (assembly GCA_016785285.1). Classification (NCBI taxonomy): domain Eukaryota; kingdom Metazoa; phylum Chordata; class Actinopteri; order Pleuronectiformes; family Soleidae; genus Brachirus; species Brachirus orientalis. Next base: position 19,038,748 of record JAFBJR010000425.1, on the reverse strand, counting down.
TGACTGAAGAATACACTTTTAAATAAAGGTACCAGGCTTTACCTTAATGAACAGTAAGCAGTAAGCCTTTAAACCATGTAGATTGCATCCTCCGGCAGACACGGCCCCAGAATTGAAACACGGTTTGTTTCTTTGAAGAACAGAGTGGTAGTTTTTTTTTTTTCCAGGTTGTCATGATTAAGTGCAAAGATTCAACTGGAGAGACGGCAAAACACTTCACCCTTAAATATTCCCACCACCACATTTTACTGTCAGTTTGATACATAGCGGCACCATTCTTTGTCTCCTCACATCACCCTCTTGTTAGAGCCATGAATCTCAAAAGTTGGATTCATCAATAAATGGGACTTTTTCAGCCACCCACTGTGAACTGCTGGTATTCCACTCACTGTGATCTGCTGGTATTTCATAGCCCACCCTAAGAGTTTGGCGTTGTTTCTCCCACTGAGAAGTGGTTTAGAAACTGCCAGTCATCCTCTGAGACCACAACAACAACAACACAGCCTTCTTTTGGCAGTATGTTTCCCGATTGGTGTTTGCAGTCTTTATTTAGCAAATTTTGGAGCTGCAATAAAATTTTATTTCTATCTCTCAGGGAACTATAGCTTGATGTTTTGGATCTTCTGATACTGTGGTCACTTTGTTTTGGATACAGGGAATCCAGGGTTCCATGCCTGCTTAAGAAACTTTCGTCTAGCTATGGATTGATGAATAGCACAACTGCTTTCTATTAGGTTTGGTAAATTATCAGTTCTACTCATGTGCTGGGAAATGGAGGAGCATCCGATGAGTAGATCATATCCATTCCAATGTGATCAACGCTTCAATGAAGGAAATTAACCTTTAGGAAATTTGACCTTTTGTCCAGTGGATTTTCAAGAGACTTCAGGGAGCCAGGCAAAGGGGCCCCACATCAAACCGGAGCAAGAGAAGCTAATGACATTGGGTGTAGTTGGGTTTCAAGAAATGACATTATTGCAGTCTCCTGTACATAACCATCACAAAATTGCTATTTGCTGCTTTTCCTGGGGGCTGCATCTCAGCTTGTGGCCACAGGCAATCATTCGCTTTGCCCACCCTGTTGCAATTCCCCTGCTTTTGTGAAAAAAATTGCTCTCATTCAAACACTATTAGAGGAGTGATCTTTGCTTTTATTTTAAATAATTCAGCTTCTTAAAAGAAGAATCACCAAACTACCTAGCAATTTTCAATTTCCCAAATAAAATGTTAGAGATTTAAACTCTCGTTTGGACCCCATATGTCTAGATGGTTTTCCATCCAGGTGTAGAGATCAGATTTTGAGATGTTCAACAACTGAACATCCAAAGTATGTGCATATTCACTTCTAGTATGCAAATCCTATATTACAATTCCATGTTGAACACCTGGTGTGGTTAATTCTCCAGTCAAGTGCCATTAAAGATGCTCTGAGCTTTCATAGCAGCGGAAGCCAAGACCATGAAGAACATCAGACAGCTAGTTATGACAAGAGGATATATTCAAAACAGACTTTGTACATGGGACCTGTTAAGAGACAGTTTTGTTGTGTGATGGGCTGCCGGCGAGGACACAAGGAAAAACTGATTTCAGACTTACGTTAGGAATATGTTTCTTGGATTATATCAGATGGATTATATCAGCTGGAAAGCGAAGTTGTGAAATGCTCACTCTTCTGCACCAAAGTCCATTGAAAAGAATCTCCATTTTCAGCCTGCAGGGACACAGGAGCTACAGGTCTACTGTTGCCTCGATTGATAAGTTTGTGCCGCTAAGCTAAATCCAAACAGATGATTTCAAACACCAAAGTTACACAATAATGCATTTTAACTTAATAATGAAAGCAGTTTTGGATCATATTGTGTCATGGATTGTGCATTGTGCCGTGATGTACAATCACTGTGCGAGTACCTTATACAACCACCCTTCAAAAACCTAAACTATCCCTTTAAAACCACCATGCGTTAAAAATCTGCCACTCACAAAAAAATAATGTAGACACTATCGATTGATATTGTCACAATTAGATTTGAGACACACAGTGCTTCAGATCCTTTTTTGCTTTACTGCTTTTCCACTTTTTCTGTCTGCACATTGAAACTGCGTATGAAAAGTGGATGGAAAACAACCACCGTCATCTCCTCCTTTGTGACGAATACTTTAGTTTAATGAAGGCAACCATGAGGTAAATAATTTTACCTGGATTCACCTCGACGGAGTACCTCATGAAACTGTTCATAATAGTAAGCACATTTCGAATAATTTATGTGTGTGTGTGTGCCTCTGTATACATCTGTCCCACGGGATCTCACACGGCCTCGGCACAAACAGCGCTTATCTCCTGCGATCGGGTCTGACGCTCCAAAGCTGCTGCCATCAGCCACAAACTCATTAATTACTCTTTAGTATCAAGCCATAATTAGAGACACCAATCAGGCTCCCGCTCTGATTCCCCTCTCCACCCAACCCCCAGCCCCTATTAGCACTCCAAGCCGTACTCTGTGTGCAAGTGAGCTAAGCTATAGTTGTTGCACAGCGACAAGTCCCCCCATGTGTGAGATTAGGCTGCATGTGGTTAGATAGGAGCAGGAGGGGAAAGAAGGGAGGAGGGGAGGGGAGGTGGATGTGTGTTGGGAGGAAAAAAAAGGAAGGCAAGACAGAGATAGGAAGGTGAGGGTGGGGAGGTGAGGTGATGTCGGTGCTCAGGAGGAGCATTAATTTGACATTAATTGTGTCATCATCGCTTTAGGTCACACACACGCACGCACACACGCACAGCCCTCCTCGTCTCACACGCCTGATGAGTGGATCAGTAGTGGAGGGAAGAGATCTGATTACATCTGTCTTGTCTGTCTGCACAGGAAGAAGGTGAAACAGGGACAAGACTGAGGAGGTGGGAGGGTGACAGTGGTGGTGGTGATGATGGTGATGAGGAGGGTTTGGAGTCATTAAGGTCAGTGATTGGTTTAATTACATGCGAAGGAGAGCAATGGCAGTGTTTCCTGGTACTTCTTTTATTTTTCTTTTAAACCCAGTCTTGAAACCCAAAGGATCTTTGACTTGATCATGAAATCTGTTTTATTTTTTAGAGAGATGAGAGGATTTTATGGAAAATAAGTATTTTGAAGAAAATTAAATGTACGGCCCATAAGAAATCACTGTACCGGCTCCCTGTATTCTATAAAGCTCCTAATGGTCTTTATTTATTTGTTTATTTGGTTATTCGCTAGGTGGTTATTCAGAATTGCATTTTTATCTTTACAACATCTTTTTTACATTACACTACAAACATTTTTTTCTGCCTTGAGGTTTGGATTGTTTTTTTTTTTTTAACTCAATTTCCAAATGTTTCCTCGTCTGTAGACTGGTGAGATGGCCTTTCCTCAGCTCCTTTGTTTTAGTTGTGTTAATCGAGGTGTATGAATGTGTGATTGAGTGGAGTGGGTGGGGAAGTTTTTTTTTTTTTTACGTAAAGCACATTGTGTTGCATTTATATGTTTGAAAAGTGCTATAAAATAAAGATGAAATGATACTTACAGTATGTCTGTATACATGTATAACTGCTTTAAAATACAAATCATTTGGTTTGCCATACAATAAGCCTTTTAAATGTACTTCAGGCAAGGGCCTTGTTTTATGAAAGCCACCATCTTGGGTCACTATGTTTGTACAGTTTTAATAGAAATAATGTTGACACCATTAGGAAAAAATCATGATTGTTTTCTTATCCTGTAACAGATGTATTTACACTTAAACGTTCTTCTTCTTCTTTTGGATTCTCCATTTAAGAGTCACCACACTGTATTGTACTGTAGCCTCCATCTTGTCCTCTCCCTTGTGTCCTCTTCTGCTACACCAACTGTCCCCATGTCCTCCTTCACAGCATCCATGAACCGTCTCTGTAGACTTCCTCTTTTCCTTCTGCCTGGCCGCTGCAGTTTTTGCACCTAAACCTAACCACATGAAAAGGTTACCATCACCTTAAATATCCTTAAAACGCCAAAAGGGCCACAAGCACTAAAAACTGTATGAGGAGGATATGGTTATAATCTCTGCAAATGTGTAATTTTGTTTCAGAAAATACGTAATAAACCATAATTGAAAATGCACAGTTTAGTTGTGTGGAGAGTGGTTTAGGAGGTGGTTTATGAGGCATGCTAATTTATTTTTATATACAATAATTAAGCAGAGTGTCTGTCTTCACAACCAAAAACACAAGACTAAGAATTATCACTGTAAAACTGAATGACGGCTGCTTTAACACAGGGACAATCACTGGATGGAAACTGAATCCAAATTATTAATGTTTTGCTGATGTTGTTAGAGTTTGTTTACGACAGTGTGGGGAAATTTCAAACCATCGAGACTGATGTGGTTTAAGTTATAGAGCTTTAAAGCTAAATCTAGCCACCAGAATAAATTACACTGACATTTTTATAAAGTGTGTAACTAGCAGTCCTCATTTGCTCTCTGTGTATGAGGACAGTCTTTAACACGCTTTTACTTTTGTTGCAGTCTCTTTGCAGGAGACCCACAGCTTTTAACACTGCTTTCAGTGGAAAATTCTCAGATCTCTTCCTGAGGAGCTCCCCTAACACTAACACTGTGCCTCGGCTCAACACCAAGGAGGTTGTTTGCCAACACCTCTTCTTTGACTATGGTCTTGATCCTGTTGCTGCTTTGACTCCTATAAAATAAGAACAACACCTCCATATTACACCGAAAACAGTGGCTATCTAGCTCTGGTAGCTGATGTCACACAACGAAGGTAACGTCTTCTGGCAGGAAATTATGCTGTTCACCTCTAAAAAGACACATTAATCGGGCAACATGTCAGACAATTTTTCCACTTCTCCGTCAGTTTTCATCATAAAAGTGAAGATGGTGGATAGATCGGCTAACGGGAGAACATTATACTGGATCGCCACAGATCCAGAGAGACAGTGGAGGTGAATCACTGCTTTGTAACATGCTCACAGTGAGCAGAAGTAAACAAAGTGTTGGGAATGAACACCAGCAACGGATTCTCTCTTTGTAAAATCATGAACTCGGACTAGATTTACCAAGCGATTGTTGGCACAGCAATGTTAACACAATAGTTATAACACTATGCTACATTATGCTAAGGTGACAATAACCCTTCCAGTGACAACAAGAGTTGAATGTTAGTCACAAAGACAGATTACGTCCATTTGTTTCCCTCCAGTCTCTTTTAAATTCTCAAAGACAGATTACGTCCATTTGTTTCCCTCCAGGCTCTTTTAAATTCTCAGTGACTCTCTGGAGTAATATGAAGGAAAGTTCATCAGGATGCTGAAGATGTCAGGATAATGCAGGTCTGGAATAATGTCCTCTTGACCTGTTCAAACGCAAACAAATGTATTCAGTCCGTCAGGTTTTGCCATATAACTCTGACAGTTCCGGCACCTGTCCTGTTCAAGAAAACCTTTCCTTGACTATAGTGTTCAGTTAAATAACCAGCATGGAGGAGAAGTGCAATGCTCAACAGAAGAAGTCACCATGGAGAAACTCGGAAAAACCTAATGTGGTTCTTTCACTTGAGTCCCTCTTTCAAACTTTAGCTCAGTGCTTTAACAGTGTGCATCCTAATGTCACTTGGAAATGGTGCATACCAGTGCACATTCATACAAGAAGGCCACCAAAATAAAGTAGTAGATTGTAAAATGATCTTGTTTCCTTTGGTTTCATACCTACATTGATGCTGTCAGAGACAGAGCCAACAAAAACCTGTCAGTCAATGTGGAATGTACATACATATTCAAATATATATATATATATATATATATATATATTCAAAAGCAAACTCAAATACTGAAATGTACATCACACCACTTAAAATGATCCATGTTCTATTTTTCGTTCAACCACTATTTAATTATCTCACAACCTCAGTCATGTTTCAGAGAACTGGGGAACATTTCCTTAACCTAAAGTCTGCTGCCATCTCGCTTTACTGTGTAGCTTTTAGACCTCGGCTTACTGTCCATAATCACTGCTGCACTACATTGGGTTAAAGAGTATTGTGCAAACTCATTTGACAAATGGTTCAATAAAACAGACATTTGTTTATATTGAAAAGGTACACACTACAGCTTTTAAATTTGTATTAAATAGTCTAAATAGATCCATATTTTGGTCATGTCAAGATTAACTCTATATCCGTTTTCTTTCATTAGTCTAAAGTTTTTCCTTCTTGCTCTAATTGTCTCATGAAAAGCCTGATGTCTGTGGTGTCTTTGTTACATTTCAGTGTAATAATTACTGTATATAATTTACTTTGCTTTTTTACTTAGATTATTGTTGCCTTGCTTTTATTCTCAGATATTTCAGAATCATTCTATATAAGTTAAACGGCGCTTATTAAAATTGAAGCTTGGTTGGAGTGGCTGATGTTAAGAAGAAGCTAAGTACTTGCACTTATTCTGGGGGCACTGTATCAAACTCCAGCCTTCCATATTGAAGGATTAATCACATCTATATGAAGAAGTGAGTCTTGGAGATGTAGAAGTTTTTCCACTGTGCAGCTCGGCTGGAGAGCCAGAAGTGCTGAATCCTCATAAGCACTCAAGGACATCTGCACCCTGGAGCCTTGCCTGGGTGGGTCTGTCTGTTAGCAGTTAGTAGTGTCCCCAGCCAGCCTTTAGCTCCAAGGGCGGTCTCGACAACAGTATCGCTGGGCCAAGTAAGGAAAGACTTCCTCCCAGATGCTTGAACAAATGAATAATGACACAGTAACACAGCTCTCTCTCTCTCTGATAATGAGTAACAGAGGAGCAGACCCTCCCTGAGGCACAGCACCTGGACTGGACTGCCTCTCTGTCTACCTCAACCTCCATCTCTGTTAGGAGATAGGCAGTGAAGAGTAAGATTCTGGCTGTGTGCCAGGCTCTCAGTCTCAGTTACAGGTTCTCAGTTTGGTCTAATTGTAAAATCATGAAGCTCACCGAGCCATGTTTGAGCTCAGTGGTGTTCCAGTATCCTCCAGGAGTGTCGGTTTTTATTCAAAACACAGGTGTCTCCGGTTAGGACTTGCAACTATAAAATCCTGCTTAGTCCAAGATATACAGCCCAGAAGTGCACCAGACTGCTTCAAGTAAGCGGTGTTCAAGAAGTCCAGCAAAGTTTAAGTTAAGGACACAAAGGAAGTTGTCCTCCTAAGGTGACAACCGTAACAAAGCATCTTAAAAGCACTGTGTGGAAATATTTTTTGGGCTCTACATCATAGAGAGCAATGTGATAGAGAAATGTAGGAACTCATTTATTAGCTTAGCTGTTTGCTCCATGTGAGGGAGGTGCCATCACAGCCTCACATAACTAATAGTAAGGAAATAAATAGTAATAATATTAATAAACAGGTAATGTCACGTTTATATGGAAGCATTTTGCTGCCACAATAAAAACAGATCAGTATCATGTTATAACACCATAAGTTTATTATTAAAACCGAATTTTGCGAGTCTTTAAAACTATATTGTAAGAACTAACAACTAACAACAAACCATTTTATACTATAAGAACAATATGTTCCTACAGTACATACTATATTGTAAAAAATAATATGCATATGTTGTTTGAACAACAAAGTATCATGTTATGACTGATCTATTATTTTGCTGGTGTAGCAGAAATACACTACACTATGTTTAAGCGTGTGGGGAGAATACCTTCAAAGGCCTTGCGTGTAATATGGTATTCGTTCGGACGTGATTCTTGGGGAAAACGACAGCCGTAGTATCCTCCCTGCAAATGTTCACCAAATGTTTCAGTGTGGAGCATCTTTAGCTTTAAAGACACCCTGCCTGGCTCCCACCCTCCACACCTACATGTATATCTCCCTCTTCCCTCCTCTATACTTCTCACTTGTTCCCCAGCAGAGAGGAGTTGTCAAGTGGAGTCAATTAAAACTGTACATCTAAGTGAGAAATGTCTGTTTGAGCCTGTGTGTCGAGAGCACACGGATTCCTAACTGCGCCGCGTGTGCTTCTTTTGTGCAAATGTGTGAATCTGTGGTATTTTCAAATGTATGCGTGTGCGTGTGTGCGTGTGTGTGCACACGTCTGAGTGAGTGTAGAGGCGGAGGCTCCCCTGGGGCCTGGCAGTATGGCGCCGTAGCGCTGCACATTCCTCCTGTGAAAACGCCTCCAATGGGACCGGGACAGCTGTGGCCAACCTATACTGCTTCATGAGCCATAACAAGCCTTATGACTGACACACACACACACGTATATGAATATATACGTGTGTGTGTGTGTTTGTGTGTGTGTGTGTACACACCTATTTTCTCCAATCCCGCCAACTGTGTCTGGCTGTCTGGTTGCCTCCCTTTATTGTCTGTCTATCAAAATCTCGCTGGATCTCACTCTCCTTCCATGTCTCCTCTCTCTCCCTCTCTCTCTCTCTCTCTCTCTCTCTCTCTCTCTCTCTCTCATGCAGTCTGTTGCACAAGTGATGCTTCCCGACATATGTGAAGGTCCATTTCCATCCCTTCTTTTTCCTTCTTCTTAAGAAAAATAAAATAAATTCATTCAGCCCACTCTTTTCTGCCTCCCACGCAGCGACTTGCCTGGATGTGTGAAAGAAGTTTAGAAAAAACACGAAACAAACTACACAATAAAGAAATTAATTAACGAACCACGCACATTCATTCATCTCATCGGCTATTGTGTACAAGCACCACGAGAGAAGCCACGGGTTTGACAAGCACAAGTGAGCTCAGACAAAATCCACTCCGGAAAAGGTCACTGTGTTGTGTTTTCATTAAGAATAAAAAAAGGAATCATTATTTGTGGTCATTGTCCGACAGATTTGACAGGGGAGGCTTTCTTCTTTTGATTTCATTTATTTAACAGTCACCAGATGATGAGATACATTCTCTTAAAAAAGAAATAGACAACAAAACTGATATTCTTTTTGAGATTTTAAAAACTATTATACAATATTTGTTAATATATAGATTTTGTACAAAATAAAAGTCAGTAAAGGGTGGGGCAAAGGGGAGATTGACATCTGAAAAATAAAATGAGAAAAAATAAACAGGTTGGGGATAGGAGTTGACTCACACAACAATCACATTAAGGAGTGACAAAGACCAAATCTCTTTCATAAATAAATATAGGAAAATTAGACATCATATATAATATATCGCTTCTCTCTTTCTAATAGCAGGGCATTGTTAAATGTCTGTAGCATAGGTGTGGACGTAACTGCTTTTGTGAGGCCCATTTGCTTAAAAAATTCCACATATTAAGTGGAACCACTGTGGCAAAAAGCCCTGAAATATAAGTATTTACCTCAATTATGGGTCTGATAGTCTGTGCCATGCTTGACCTTTGGTTGGAACAATAACCCCCACCATACCAGTAAACTGCAACTGCCTGTTGTGTTCTGTACTCAGTACAGACCAGGCGCAGAAATTCTGCTCGAGGGAACTAGAGGAAAAGGATGTCCTCTTTCTTTTTCTATCTCTTTCTCTCTACCTCTCAAGGCCAGTGAGACGCAATCTTCAGACTCCCCCACTCACTAACACACAGACAGTTATGTGTTTGTGTGTGCTGGGGGGTGCATGGTATTGAAAGGAGTATAGGAAGGTCATGCTGCAGTGCCGACATCTTTTCACCCTTTTACATTACACCCTTACACTGTGGTGAATTCAGCATTTGTCTTGTTGGTCCTCCGAATTTTAACAATACAACAACAATTACAAGACAACACAAAAAAGTGGATGTGAATGGTTGTGGGGCAACACCACCCTGTTTGACATAGAGTCTTGCCATTAAGATTGGCTGATTGTTTTAATCTCCCCTCGTTAGAACTTTTTTCTTTTTTTTTTTTTGAGAATTTTAAGCTCAGGGTAAAAGCACAGAAATCATGGAAACAAGGGAACACAAAGAAGATAGATATGAAGATGATGTGCAACACAGATACGCCATGTTTTCATACACACGCCCAATGAGCGCTGAAACTGAGGCTGACGACTGATCTCACCGCAACAGTAGACATTTGTTCTGTCCTTGTCTCCATCTTTTCTTTTCTTTTTCTCATTTTGTTCCTTTTCTGTACCCTTTGTGAGCAGGTGAGTGGCCAGTGACATTGGCCCCTGTCAGGGCAGGACAGCAGGCAGAGTGACTTGGCATTAATCACAGTTTTGTCTCGCTTTCTTGGCACATTAAGTTGGAGAGGAGAGTGGCGGCTGTGGCGGCCGGGACGACTGGGGTGAGAGATGGGAGGACAATGCGGTAGATTCTCAATAATGACGCGTCGCTGCCACATCACTTTGTAGATTAAAAGCAAGATGCTGAATTTCAATCAAAGCACATTAATGGCTTGGTGTGAGAAATGGCCACTTTTTCTCCACTGGCAGGCAGAGAGAGAGAGCAGGAGAGAGAGAGAGAGAGAGAGAGAGTGAGAAATGAACTGGCACAAGAGGAACAGGTGAGACAAGGTGATATGACATTTTAATTCACTAAATTGCATGCTTGCCGGTAATGATAGACCCTGTTTAATGATGTAGTGACAGTATTCTCTAACCAATGACAAAAGGTCATTAACAAAATGTTTCATCCAAAAGAAAAGTCAAAGTGCCAAGGACTGAACACACCAAGCTGTAAATAACAAGTCTGCAGATGTAATATAATAAATTGGAGCTGATTATAATGCAACTATTTTATTAACTAAATGGGAAAACCGATTTTAGACAAATACATTGGTTAAATACACTATTTCCATTGATGAATTATGGTAACAAGGATGGAGTTTTTAAAAGTGTGGTTGTTTGAGGTTGTGTCACAAAGTCACACTGAGCTGTGTGCACCCCCTGCACTGGGAACCGGCCTGAGACATGCAGGCTTGCTCTCAGTGAAAACATGGCTGTCAGCAGGGACACAAGGAAAAGCAGACTGCAGTCATGAGTTACCCCTCAAAATATTGCACTCCTGAGATGTCATACTGTAGATAATTGAAGTATATAAGTGGTGCTTTATCTTGCCATGAGACAAGCCCCACACCAAATTCCATTGAGAAAATCAATGATTTTACATCACAGCACACAGGATTATTGATACACTGCTGCCTCCACAGTAAGTTCAAATGTTTTTATTTTAGGACTTCAGTGTTTGAAATCTTTCATTTGGATTTGTCTAAGTGAGATAAACTTACCAATCATCAGAGCAGTAGACCAGCAGCTAGCAAGTCCTCTCAAGCTAAAAACGTTGATTTCTCTCTGGAATTTGCAAGAGAGTGAGAAGTTTACAAACTTAATTAGCAGCAAGATAAAGCAACAAACGTGTTCTTAAGATATTGCAGAATTAAGCTGGCTACAGATGTTATTAGATGTGCATTTTGTTATGTGACTAAAATCTGTTTTTCCTTTTGTCTGCACTGGCAGCCACGTTTTCAGTGAGAGCAGGCATCTGTGTTTGCTTCCTGGCACATGGGGCATACTGCACAATGCAGTCAGTGCTGACTATGTGTCCGTACCTCATACAACACATTAAAAAATAAGACATTTCCCTTTAAATGTAACAACAGTATATAAATCCTTCTTTTTTCCAAGATTAGAAGTGTGGACAAGGAAATGTATGGTTTTAAGCTAAAAAAGACGAAATGTCCTCCCCACTGACAATGACAGACGAAAGGAGTCCAAATTTAATTCAATGCCAAGATTTTTTTTTTTCTTTTTCACATTTGTTGCAATCAAATCAAGTCCTGCAGCCACCTTACAAAACATGTTGGGCTCTGCCTCAGCTGCTCTGTGAACGTGTTGCACTGTGAGATGTGACCCACTTGCAATAAAGTGCATTGAGAGTTCAGTTCTCATGGTAGATGAGAAGTGATGTTGGGCAATCACAGCTGAACGATTGTCATCACAGTATAGCTAGTACAAGGAAAAACCTAACGTGACATGAACTACATCTCTTGTAGGGTAGGGCGATAAAAAGGGGGGGGTAACAGACAAACTGTCAAGACAACAAGGAGAGATGGGATTGTTGGTCATTTATTAGTCTCTGTGTCAAGTCAGGTGTGTCACAGTTGAGCACAGTGCTTCATGGGTGGGGTGGATGTCTTTGTTGTCCCAGATTTTAGCCAGGAACCCAGCTCTGGTTGCTGTGGGCTTGCTGCGGACTGGCCAAGCTGCTCATTCCCATCCCCATGCCCATGGTCACACCCATGCCCATACCCATTCCAATGCCCACGCCCTGGGCTAATGAGCAGTCAAAGTTAAAGTCCATCTCCTCCCCAGAATCCATAATGTCATGGAGGAGAATGGACTCCACATCGCAGTCCAAACTACCATGGAACATGTCAATGTCCAAATCGGCTGGTAGTCTCTCATGGGTGTGAGCTTGGTGATAGCTGTGGTTGTTGCTACCAATGCTACCATTACCCATCACCTGACCGTGTAGGTAAGGTCCGTTGGTCACGCCGTGGTGTTGTGGGTCAGGAAAATGGCTGTGACGAGGATGTGGGTGTGGTGCAGTGGCAACATGGCAGGAGTCCTGGGGCATGCCGAGCATACCTGCTGGGTTTGGGGGGAGGGTGGTGGATGCAGGGAGGTGGGCGTGTGATGGTGGGCTGTACAAATAGGGGACTTTGTGGTTGTAGGTCTGCAGTTGATTGTTGTTGCCACGTGGGGCCAGGGCCACACCGCGGGGCGGTGTATGGCTATGGCTTTGGTTGAGGTTGTGACTGTTGTGAGCGAGGCTGTGAGGTGAGTTGTGGTTACGGTTGGTTACACTGTTGTGATTATGACTGGGTGTATGGCTGTGAGTTCTGTTATGGCTATGAGCTGAGTTGTGACTAATAGGTCTGTTGTGGCTGTGGCCATTGTGGTGACCAGGAAGGTGGCTGTGATGGTTGGAGCCTACTCCATTACTGGGTTGACCAATCATAGGATGGCTTTCCCTCTCCTGTCCCAGCATCATGTCCTTTGAGCAATATTGCTGCCCAGCTGGACCCCCTGTCAGCAGACTCTGCAGGGCATTGGTACTAGAGTACGCCCGCATAGTTCCAGAGAAACTGGCTGGCTTGTTCTCCTGAATGGTCTGCATGGGTGAGTGGTGGTGCAGCATTCCCACACCTGATGTTCCATAAACACCTGCACCATAAGCATTCTGCCCCTTTACTGCAGAGCTGTAGTGATAAACAGGGGTTTGGTGCTTGTGTCTGGCAACAGCCGAATGCTGCTGCTGATGTTGCTGCTGTGGGTGATGGTGATGATAACTGTCTTCCATCAACTGCTCATCCAGACTGATAGCACCTGCCAAGCTAGCCAGCTGAGGCAGCTGCTCAAGGGGGGGGCAGCGATTCCCTGTCCCCATAGATGGAGAGCGGGCACTGGTTGGTGATGGGTACAGGTGAGGGGATGTGGAACTGGACAGGCCACCCTCCTCCGGTACCTCAGGTTCTTCTTCTGCGAGGATGGGTGACAGACGCCCACTCAGGGTGGAGGCTGATGAACTAGCCCTGGAATGAAGGTCTGTCCAGGCATCAAACTCTCCATCTGTCCCAGTTGCACCTCCAACTCCAGGGAGGCCTTTCTGTGGTGAGCTGCCATGGTCAGGGGAGCCCTGGAGCCCCACCACAGCAGATCCTGCTCCTATTCCAGGACGGCCAACCCTCTTGCCTCTAACACGGCCTTTGCTTTTTAGGTATTTGGTGCTATTGTCCATGGAGACTGCTCGTCGGCGTGGGGCCTTGCCCATCTTCCCTCCATCTGGGTTCAACATCCACCAGGAACTCTTTCCAGTCCCCTCATTCTGTACTCGGATGAAGCGTGTGTGGAGGGAAAGGTTGTGTCGGATGGAGTTCTGCAGAGAAATGACAGAAGACACCATTTGTAAACAAACTATATGACTGACATTGTCACAGTGGAATCTACACAATATTCACATGAAATATTAATAATAGGAAAGCAAATACAAAACTCTATGAGCACTGATTACAAATCATTTAGTGCGCATAGATATCACAGAAATGCTCGGCCAAATTATTACTATTTCTATTACTAGACAAATGTGAAGATATTAATAAAATTTTTGTTAGTTAGGAAAACTAAGACCACTTTCAAGAGCACATTCATATTAGAAGGATAGCTACTGGTTCCACACAGCTTGACCATGTATTGGCTTTAAAAATGTTATTTGTGTACAGTATTCTTGGAGCTCCTGGAACAACAGCTCCATTTAATTCTTCATTCAACATCAACAGCCACAACTTCCCACACTTACAAGTAATTTAAAATCTAAAATAAAATAACAGCAAACACAATGGTGCTTTGTTATTTTCGCATGCAGTACCAATAAAGGATAATGTAATGTAAAGTGGTGACTGAAAGCAATGCTGGAGGTGTGTGGTCTCAAAGAGATGACAAATAAAGATGAACTGAAAAGACATTCCTGCGCTGCACAGACAGTCAAGGCAGACAGAGGCAAGGCACCATTGTGCTAGTAAAGATAGCTGACTGCAAACAGGTTGGAGCAAATATGTTGGGTAGCAAGGGTGTGTAAATCAGGTCTGAGCCTCAGCCAAACTAAACCGATCAGAGTCTTGAGACGCTCTCCTCGTGTATGTCACTGCTGCCCCCTTTAATTTCCATCCATCCAGCTGTCCTTCTCTCCTTCTCTCCTTCCAGCCTGGTGTTAGCTGCTGTGGTTGAGTGGACTGTATGTTTGAAGTCGGTGCCAGTCCGGCTTTGTGCCAGTCTCTTTTGCAATCGTAGTTTGAATGGCAACGATTGAGCCAGTAGCAAGGAAGGCTAATGGAGGTAATCCCACCCTCCAACATCTACCCTCTCTCTCTCTCTCTTTCTTCCTCTCCCTTGTTTTGTCTTTCTCTCCTGTCACTGTTGACTACACATTTTCTATATTCTTTGCGCACAAGAGTCATTTTCCACTTCTGCTTCCAGTCTCTATGCCTTCAATTATACAGTGTGTCACCAATTATTTTCCCATTATCCTCAAGACCAGTGTGTATAGTCACTGCCTAAGTAATTCATAGGATATAGGAGGTTTTTTTATTATCATTTACATCTCCAGGCTTGCCGAATGCTGATGGTTCCTGATGTGCAACAGTCTCTCATTGAAATTCTAATGTTTGCTTTGTGTGTGGTATTTTGACGTTCGGGCAGGGAAAATATCCCATCTAAAACACTTCCTGTGGTTAAGGAATATACTGCTACAATAGATTTTCTCTGATTGCAGGGCACTCACACGTCCACCATCTCCATCATGCTGCATATTATTTGTATTCACACTGAATTGCACAGCAGGGAAACAAATAAATCAAATTGCAGCCGAGACCACAAATAAGAGGCGAACTGAATTCAGGTGATCTGTGAATGCCTCCTTGGGTTATTTTACTGTGACACTATCAGCATTGGGTAACCATGGATACCAGGTAAATGTGCAGAAGTGTATTACATTGTGGTGAGAGAGAGAAAAGGAGGGGAGAGGGGGATGGGAGAAAGGATGCAAGAGGAGGTGGTTGTTTGATGCTGCTGCTCCAACACTAAACAGCCTTTCATCTCAACAGTGCAGGTCCGCAGGGGATGCCTGCTCCCTGCCTCTGACGGCTCCTCTACGTGCCGTGCCAACTCCCTGTCTCACTCTGGCAGGATCATCCACCTAATCACACCGCTCCAAATCATCCCCATCAACTTGTGTGCATGTTTGAATTAAAACATATGTAAGCCTTCATGCCGTTCTGCCACCGTCGGGTGTAAATGGGGCTGAAGCACTTCACGCTGCAACTCTGTGTGACCTGTCTGTTTTAAATCATGATTTATCCCCCGTATGAGGGAAGAGCAGCCCTTACTAAACTTGGAGGGATTTGTCATCATCCCAAACCTCTTTATCTGATGAATCCACCTGCTGCAGAGATTTGGGAGATTTGGGAGATGGTGGTCCACCATGTCATCATTATTATCATGACTAGCTTCTGGCGTCCTGTCATGTAGTTTTCCAACATTTTTTTTTTTCTCCATCATCCTGTTTGTGTTTATTTTAGCACCTAAGAATAGCTCAGGTTGCAGGTGGTTCCACGGTGGGTGTGTCCACCTCCTGTTCCCTGAGGCTGAGTCAGGGGCAATGTGGCCAGTCTATGGCCCTGCCGCCCCTGAAACAGGCAGTCATTGCTAATCCCCCTCCATCCTAGAGTAATCCCGGACAAGCCTGGGCTAATCCCGAGTTGATTCAGGGGCACTCCCAGCTGGGTGTCTCAAAGAGAGTCATGCCAGGTCACCACGGACACAGTGGGCCGCCCGGATATGCTATGATCCAATAGTAATCCACATAAGAGGAGTTTGAGCTCTGGGAAATAAGGACACTGTAACAGCCTTTTAGGATATAGTGTCACGCTATAATAATTGTTTATTTAATAAATAATTTGTGCACTGTTTGATGTTTTTAATCATTTTTATGCCTCCATCGAACTGACTACCTTTACTTCTGTCTGCTTGTTGTCCTTGAGGGTTGCCTTTGCCACATTTTCACCCCTTAAGGGCTTGAATGGAATAAAAATTGAAAACTTTATTATGTTTTAAATATTCATAAAATGGAAATTCTCTTTCAGCCCCCTGGCTAGCCGAGGCAGACAGATGAAGCCAGCAGAAACATACAATGACAGAGGAACACACACATCACACGCCCGGGTCCAGGAAGCTACTTCCTATTCAAATCATACCCCTTTAATACAATGGCCCTAGTAGAGAGGGCTGTAAATAATGAATGAAGCAGTGGCTGGGTTTGTGTAGAAAGATGCAATGCCTGGTCCCATAATACAGAAAAGAAGAGACAGAGTCAAAAGTAGTGATGAAACATCTTTGTTTTCCACACTTCCCTGTAAACAAATTTAAATCAGACTGAAAGAGGATGTGGCTATATATTATTATATTTATTATATTTAAAAATAGAGGATGAAAGTTTTTAGACCAGTGAAAGCCAATTAAGGTGAACGCTAGTCGCAAGAAGACAATCAGCTTGGCCTAAAAGCCTGAGAGCTGATTTAGATATTTAGACAATAGATACCAATTCACAGGACATGTCTCTCTATGCTCAGATTAAAGGCTTAAGCTCTTTGCACACAAATCTGACATGTTGACACTCTTTTCCCTAATGCACAGGTGGACTGAAAAGTAAGAGGGTTCTGACCCAAGGAAGGTTCAAGAGGGAAATGATGATGGGAAAAAAAGATACCCTGTAATGATATGACGATATCAAAAATCCAAGACCATATCTTGTCTCATGTCATGGTATAGATATACATTGCCGTGCTAGAGACAGTAAAATATACATTAATAAAACTCCCAGCTGGACGTCTGTGACACTCTTTATTCATGTCTGACACAAGCAGGCACACATAAAAGAGAGCAGGTCCAGAGTGCAGCAGCAAAATTCCTCGTTAAAGCAACAAAGAGAGAGTACACATCACTCATATTTTAACTTCCCTTCATTGGCTCCCTCTAAATAACCTATGCCAAGATATTATCTTTTGATAGGGTTGCCTATTTGTCTGTCTCTGAGCAGCAGAATTTGCCCCCAGGCATAAGCAAACTAAGTGGCGGCTTGGGGCCCCCACTAGTGTGTAGAAAAAAAAAACATTTTGATATCTTTAAATATGTTTAGATATCTAAATAATGTTGATCTTGTTTTATTTTGGAGTTGGTGATTGCTCATTTAGTGTACAGTTGCACATCTGTCACAAACTGGTTTACTTGTTTAATTCAAGTTCAGTACCACCACTCTTAGTACTTAAACAAAAGTGCAAAATTAATACTAGGTCACTTCTGAAATCAAAAAACAATTAAAACAATTTGGTGAAAAATACTATTATAACTAATGCAATACATTTGTATTTGTGTGACGTTTGTATCAATAATATTGAAACACTGGCTACTCTAGGGTGGTGGGAGGGGGCCCACCAAATCAAACTCAACTTCAGGCCCCATAAAGGCTTGGGCTGGCCCTGCTGAGCAGCATATCTCAAAAGGTAAAGAACAGATTTGGATGAGGACATACTTTAGTTGATGGCCTAAGAAAGAAATGAATAGATTTTAGTTGGTGCGGATTCAGGATGTTTTTAAACAAGTGTAAACCTTGCAAAATATGGGGTTTTTTGATATTTTTGTTGATAACATAAAAATGTATTCACTTTTCAGCCACATGTCAGTGTATTGATCTGTATTGAATCAATGGGAAACTGAGCAGCCTTTGTGGAGATTCCTGACTTGCCTCAAAATACATCACTGGTCGCTTCTCATCATGCAAGTTCTGTTGTAACTTTACATCCTCATTTATCAATTCAGGCTGAGGACCAAGGGCAACTGGAATTTTTGAGTCTGATTCCAACTTTCTGTAACAGCCTGCATGGAGAGATCAAACTCATGGGTTCTCTGTTCTCTTTTAAAACCCATTTTAAAATATATTTGTACAAAATTGCTTGAGCTGGCTCTCACTTCTGATCATTTTTATTGATCTTTGTTGTCTTAATGTTGTCAGTTTATTTGATGTTACAAATGGTTCTGCTATGTAATTTTTATATTATATTATGCCACTTTGTTTTTTGCCATATAAATACAGTTTATTATTATTATTATTATTATTTGATTTGGCCAGTTATTATTCATTATTTGTTGACTGGCAGAAACAGGTGTCTAGTTCTTCATCCATAGTAACCTCTTTAGGAACGATTAATTTGGCTCTTGGAAATCTTCCAAAAACGGATCAATTGCTCTACTCTCTGCCTCCTTTCTTCCATGCAAACTCACTTTGATTTAGCGACTGGAGAGTCCTATTCAGTGCTGGGAATCAATAAACGTTAATGGATATAAGTGCTGAAGCTTAGCACACATCAAGGTCCAGCTAAATCCACAATCAACCTGCATTATGAGGCCAATGTCACTGCTCAGTATGCAATATTCAACTGTTTTCTCTATAGACTGGGCGCACAAACAGCCCTACCCTCTGGTTCAATATACAACAGCATTTTCAGAAAAAAGTGTTTCAGCTGCAGATAAACACACATCTGTACTAAAAACACTTGAAAACATACATATATCAGGACCAGAGCTCGGAGGTCAGTCAAACAATTGCTCTTGCGAATACCAAGATCGCAAGAGGCTCAAAAAAAGAGGCAACAAGGCCTCTTTAATGATGGACCTTCAGCTTTGGAACCGAACTTACATATAACTTAATATGACCATATGGGTACAATGGGTGTATTTAGGAAGCTAATTCTCTCTTCTGTAGCTATTTGTTTAGTTTCAAAAGGTAGTCCTACTGTGAAAACAGCAATGGTTAAATGTAACGACAGTAAGAACATTTCTAAGAATGTTTTAACAGAACTACTTGTCCATACTAAAGCTTTGTTTATTCTACTATATAGTATGCAAACCCTCGCAGTCAGTCAGGCACAATGTGAATCTGTATACTCCGTACCAATAATCAAATCAGACTGGATAAACAGGAAGGCAAGAAGGTAATCTTTGCCACTGCATATCATGGTTACCCTGGAATAGATGCAGTGAATGCCATTTTTTCCATACACTGTAATCTTCTTTTATTTACACATTTGACTTTCATTGTCACACTTTACACACATAGTAAGTAGCATAAAAGTCACAGTGTGCAAAAGTTTGCAACATTTATTGTTGAAGTTGCACGTTACAGTACCAGAAAATTCCTCTCAAAGACTTCTGAACCATGAGTTCATCTCTTCAGGTTCCCAGAACTGCTTATAAAGACAAATCTACTCAGCCAGTTGTCCCACAGATACATCAGTTGCATGCATGCATGACCATTCACAAAAATTTAAAGGGGTGCAAAAACTTTTTGAGCCCCATCATCCTATGCGCCAAGAGTGAAGACCTAATGTTTGATGCATGTGCCCTCATGCTGCAGCAAGCATGAATCAAGCTTAAAACAGAGCTTAAAATCATACTGGGTGGTGTAACGTTAGGCCCACCCAGAGCTGAATTTATGCAATTTTAAAAGAGAAGGGAGCGGGAGATGGTTCTAAAACGTTTTATACCAAGAACCACCTAAAATACTGAGCTCTTTAAGCAATACCAAATGAGCCAAAACAGCCTAATGAGATTAAGATGGAGTGAGTGATAAGGTGACTCTATTTATTATTATTTTAATTTATTATATTTTTTTTTTTTTTATTTGTTTCATTTTCTATGCACTCTGGTCAAAATTCCTCAGCTGTATCTAATCACATACCCTAGTACACAGTAGAACAGTATTACTGATTTTACTCCAAGTGCCACAACAGGATGCTACAAATACCAGAGTTTGAGGACCATGGGTTTAGAGGTTATATTTGGCCAAATGGGTTATGTGGATTGACCCAACTAACTGGCATGGGAGCAGCTGTGCTGGAGGATACAGCAGGTGGTTGAGGAGCTGAGGGTGGGAAGATAAAGGTAGTACAAGGGGCCCCTCCAAGCCACACAAAGGGGTGCCCTCAAAATGCCCCCCACTTGCCCCATCCCCCCATCTGAACCCACTCAGACTTTTTCACATGCACACACACACACACACACACACAGTGGCGAGGAACCAGGTCAGACAGTTTATAGGTCCCATCTTACGGCTAAATGTGCACTCATTCGAAGTGAACTGAGTGAGGAACTCAGGACACTGAGTGGGGTCTGGGAACAGGCAAAAAAAAAAAAAAATAAAAAAAAAAGAAACCACTCACCCGATTCAAACAACCTCAAGGGTGAGGCAGAGTGGTGCGCTTGCCCAGTTAAGAACACAGCAGCTGTTCTTGTAGTGCCACTGCAAGCCGTTTGCCACACTCGACTGGTATTACCAAACCATTTCATGCAGAATGGAGCCATTATGTATTGTCAAAGGGTATCCCTCCATGGTGCACATTCATTTGATAAGCCTAAATCAAGGGGGAGTAACAGAAGCGCTAACTGTGTTTATTGTGATGCTGTATTTGCCTGTGCAGAAGGCAGGAAAGATCGGGGGAGGGGAGATTTCAACACAAGCAGTTTTGTTCAGCACAGGAATGAGTTTTGTCAGCTAAGCCTGTCTCCAGGCTATTGGTGGAAATTAGCGCCGACTAAATATTCGCTTTCCGTGATTGATGTCACGGCTCGCGTTGTCCCTTTGAAGGGAAATAAAGAATTTAGAGCCATGTGGATTAATAGGGACGGGGTTGGGGGAATTTAATGTGTCTGGGGGGGGACTTGAAGAGGGACTGAAGAGCCTAATGGCTGCACAGATACGGCACAATTGAGCTGAGGCGATACGGTATATCAGGGAGGGAGGAAAAAGACAAGTGAGGGTATGAGAGTAAGTACAAGAGAGAAAATGAAAACTGTTTGTGTGCGGAAAAAAGAAGGAGTGGGATGAGACAGAGCCACACACACAGAGCGAGAGAGATGTAACTATTTGCCCGAGAGGCCCAGAGTCAGATGATTAAAATCCCTTTAAGAGACTTCTTTAGGAGAGACAGATGGGCAGACGGGCCCGTTTTTGGAATACAATCAAATTGCAAAGATTAAAAAGGAGTCTCTCATTTATTAGGAGGTGAGAAACAGTTACTTCTCTGCCACATGTCATCATCGCCTCCACAGCAGTGGTCACGACCGCATTGGCATGCAAGCTGCAGTACAGTCCTCATTGGGAAAAAGCATAAACCTGGGATTAGGAATTACATCAGTCTCAGTGTAGCACTGGGGGGTCTCTGAGGATTGGCAGAATTTGTACTTTACTGCAGAATAAATACAACCTACGAGGTCGTATTTATTTTCATTACTTTTGCTTTCATTACTTTTGCTATATTTCACAAAAAGCTGAGCTGAGCACAGGTATCTCAAGGACTTTTGATTAATAGCTGTCAGTGTTACAGACGGGACAGTCACTTGAGCACCAGTCTGAACAGGTACAATACCTTGGACGCCACTGTACTTGAATAGACTGAATTTGCACAGTAGAGTGATTCAGGCACTGTTGAAGGTGCTCAGTGTTAGACCCCATTATTCCAACATTGCTGTACAGCCATTTATTTTTTAAAAAAGGCTTCAAATGAAAAGCAAGCATTTGGTAGCCTCAGAAAAGGAAGTGGCTGTGGAGAGGGGTGTAATGGTGTTGGTGGGGATTCCTGCTTGACTGTGCACAAATTGCAGCCAATGGCTTGCAACTCATGAGGTGTGCCCACCCTGGCGTCAAGGATAGAGTTGGCATTGGGGTGACAGGATGTGGGTTATAGAAGAGCTGCCGCAGTTTTGGTGGATAAAAATAGATACGGACAGCTTAGAGGAGCATCTGAGACCCAGATAGGGGATTGGAAAATCCGCTCTCCTGATGCCAGGGACAGCTGAGCATTTCCGGTGGGGGACACAATCTAGGCAGCATGTCTATAGCCCACGCACAAACGAGGATGTCCACAAAATAATCGGCAAGTGCCACAGTGTTAGATGGAGAATTTTTCCACCGGGACCTGTAAGGTAGGCAGAACTCATGCCCTCCCACTGAGGATTCACACAACAGGTGTTTGGGCTGGGCCACCTGTGGGGCCAGCCGCCTGCTCGCACTTCACACCTCATCTAGGGAGCAAACTAACATTTTCCACTGGGCTTGCCATGCTTTTGTTAAAGACCAAAACATTTCTGGAGAGGCTTTTACGGCTTTTTTTTCTGTTTTTTTAACAAGATCTGGAAGATATGCGTGCTTGCAAGTGTGCGCAAGTCAATCTGCATTTATGTGAGTGCCTGTGTGTCTATATTTGTGTATCAGTCCATTTAATAGCCAACAGGCACAGTGTGGAGTTGATTATATTGAAACCTCCCTCTGCTGTACACAACAAAACTGACGGCCAACAATGGAATCAATGCACGCCTAAGCTTTTCTCGCACTCGGCCTCCACATAATCTCATTCATAACAATGAGAATCTCATTTCCCACATTCTAAAGGTCAGTGCACACCTCTGATCACACTTTAATAAACATCATTCTCACCATTTAATTTAATTTCAGCAGAGCAGGAAACTCATAGGCAGCCATGCACATGGCATGCAAAATTCATTGGATCATCCCTTTAATTGTTCCAATTTCACACTACAGAGAAGAATGACCACAATCGCAGACTGGGAAAAAAAAATGAAGTGCAAATCAACAGAAACACATCTGCAGAACACACACGCAGATGAAGAAAAAAAGTTTGGTCAGTGAAGTGCCAGTTCTAGTTACATTTTAATAAAAATGATCCTCACAATTTTTTTTGATACCTCACCAAGTACTGCCTCCACACTCCTCTCTTTGTCATCACACATTTTTTAACTCTCACCTAAATTGGCAAATTGCACCCAACAACCTCACAATCCTCTCCAAACGCACACACACCTTTGCACACACCGTCTCCCACACGTACATCGCACACACATGCCAACATGACACAAAGCCTGGCACATCGGGCACACTCATTACTGCAATGCCAAGCTACCAGTTGCTAAGGAGACCTGTGGGAGAGGGAGGGTTCCTTGCTGTTGCCATAGCAGCCAGATCGCTCCCTGCCAACTCTCTCCCTCGGGAAGAAACAAGGCAAGAGGTGGGGGGGGTGAAGTGGGTAGAGGTAAGGGGCAGTGGTTGAATAGGGCTATGGAGGTGCGATGGAACTTCGTTAACCATCGGTGTGCACCACGGCAACCACTGCTCCTCATGACTGCCTACCAACATGCAACACTTCTACCTGCAGAACACCACTTAGTCACTCAGACTGTCCAAAGACTCTCATTCATTCACATTCCTATATGGATAACAAGGTGAATGGCATAGAGTGAAAAACAGGGAGCGGAGGGGGAAGTATCTTCAGAGGGAGGAGCTGAGAGGGCAGAGGTCAATGAAGAAGATGGGAGAACAAAGGAGAGTCAAAGAATGCCTTAGATGCACGGGCCCACTTGGGAAAGTGGTTTAAGATGGTAGAGGTGCTATCAGACAAGAACTGACACTTGGACCCTGTTCCTGAGTAATCTGGTCAAATCCAGATCCAAATGCTAAATATACACTCCCAACCTGTCCTAAATGTGTCATCTGATTACAGGACGACATTTCTGAGCATAAATGACCACAATCTGTCCTCTGGAGCGACAGACTCGTCAGCTGACATTGTCTGGCCAGCTGCAGTTTCAAAGTTTTTACTACTGTCATATGTGAATTTATTTGCAGCCACATATGTAGTCCACAGTACTTTTTTTCTGCTGCTTAAAATCTGATTTCAGGAAACAGCGGTGTGAGTCGGGCTTATATTCACTCAAGCTTCCCCCATCTCTGGGAATCCCAGATCTAATCACATGCGGTCATAGAAGATGGATTGAGGACACATTTAATTCTAGGTTTGAACAGTCATACTTAGCACCCTCCACACCTGATTGGATCAATATGTCGTGTCTCATAGGGACCTTGCACATTCAGAAGTCGCTCCTGACATTCACCTTAGATTCTACAGTCAGCTTCATATTCTAATCAGAAAGAACAAGTTTCCAGCCTCCTTAATGATCAAGTGAGGCTCCACCCACACGGTGGTCCAGTAGCTAGCATTGTTGCCTCACAGCAAGAAGGTCACAAGTTTGCATGTTCTCCCTGTGTGTTTTCTCCACATAGTCCAATTTCTTCCCATAGACCCAAAACATGCAGAAGTTATTTGGTCACTCTAAAGTGAGCGTAGGGGTGAATGTGAGACTGAATGATTGTTCGTCTCTGTGTGGTTGCCCTGTGATGGACTGGTGACCTGTCCAGGGTGTACCCCACCTTTACCCTATGTCAGTTGCGATTGGCTCCAGCCCACTCATGTGGAGGATAAAGCAGTTGAAAACTAATCAATAAATGTCTAAAAATTGCTTAGACATAATCACCCTTGACCTTCACCTTGCACCATCTACCCAAATGGACATAAGTATCCATTACAGTAATATATTGACATATTAATGATATATCATCCATCTAATCAACACATCGGCATCAATAGTGTTACGCTTCGTTTCATTAGCGCCAAACGCAATGTTGTCATTGACATATCGTTCAGTTCCACTTGCCAAAGAGTGCAACTCTAAAACACTGATGTGGCTGTGAATGATGGCTGTAAATGCTACCTGTTAATGGAGCTGTCGAAAACAGTGATTAATGGCTGACAACTTGTCAAGCTTTTGCAAAACAGCCTTGTCCTAGCCCACACATATCTCTGTGATTAGAAGTTTTATTAATTAAATTAATGCACTTGACATTTGATTGTCAACTTCATCTGTCATCCCAGCAGCAGCAGCAGTTGGGAATGTACAGCAACAGCAGCCGAGGTTAAAAGGTATGAGGTTTTTCTCTTTTTTTTTTTTTAATCTTAATCTCATCACCTTTAATAACAATGAAACAACGAAGATGAGTGTTTTCATTGATTAGATCACAAAAGTACTGCCTTTCTTTGGAGCCAAGCCAAATGTAGAGAACATGATGATTCAAAATGAATTCAGGTGAGTGTGTATGTGGCCTCAGATATTGAGCGTTTGTGAAATCAAAGTGCGCGGGATTCAAATCCAGAAGGGTCAAGAGATTTCTGTATTCAGGAGCGGTGCTTCACATATCGACAGCCTGATAACCCCTGATACTCCTGGCTGCCTTAGATTGTCATATTTTAAGTACCAGCGTACAGTATATATGAAGCAGTGCATCGATTTAGTCTGAATGGACTCAGAGCGTCTTTTTTATGTGAGTGTACAGTCAAGACCCACCACCAATCCTCACCTCTTCATCCTGACCCAAGTGAATCACAGTTGAAATGCAATTTGCAAATCACAAAGGCTGCAATTACAATCTTCTATTTTAAAAAAAAATGTTGCTTTATTATTGCTTTGGCTTCAACCTACTGCTTTGTTTTTATTTTACTTTTACTTCATTATTTTATTTGTTGCTAATGAATATTCATATGCTTAATGTTTTTTTTGTTTTTTTGTTGGTTTTTTTTGGAGGGATATTTTGACATTTTATGATGCTGTAAATTTCACTGTAATTTATTTCACCACCTTTGAGTGGGTCCTCTGGTGAAATGAAGGCTAATAAATGTTGAATGCCAATTAAAATATGTTGCAAACAGTTCTTCATCTGCAGTAGTTAACATTTTGATGGTGCTGTGTAATGATCCATTATTTTTTTTAAAAACTAGAATAAAGTGAGTATTATTGAACTATAGCTTGACTTTAAAAAAAAAAAAAAAATGTTGCAAATCAAATTGGAGTATGTCAGAAAAACTGCAACTGGATATTTTCCCCAGCCTTAAAAAGACGATGAAACTGATGAAAATCCTCATCTCCCAGTTTCCTACAACAAAAAGAGAGCCCAATGAAATCACTTTGAGTTGTGCAGAAATGTGCATCCAAATCATGAATGCAATAAAGGGAAATGGGCGGTTCATGTATTGTACATTGTGGTTCTTTTTTGGGGGGGGTGTGAAGGTTTGTTGTGCTTGTTGGGGGGGGTTGAAGCTCTCTCTCTCTCTCTCTCTCTCTCTCTCTCTCTCTCTCTCTCTCTCTCTCTCTCTCTCTCTCTCTCTCTCTCTCGTCTAACAGGACCAAACCTTGCTCTCAGCTCCTCGACAGGAGACGCTGAAATATTAATCGCCACGCTCCAGCCGCAGACTAGCGAACACAAACGCTTCAAACTCCCACCCTAATGAGTGTGTTCATGAATGGCTAATGTGCACAGATGGGGGGCTGATGACTGGATAGATCGCAATGGGGAGGTGAAGGAGGGTGGGAGCGGGGGGCGGGGGGGATTTCGGCGGGGTGCAGGATTGAGGGGGTGCAGTGGCATGCCATGACCTTTTAAGAGCCTCCTGAAAACTTAATTAAGACTAACCTACTACCGCTACTCTTTCCTACTCTCTCTCCTACACACACACACGGAGAGGGAGGAAAAAAAAATTCTCTGTTCCCTCTTTTTCATCTGCTCCCCTTACACACAATTGTTTACCCCCTCTTGCTCTTTGCCCGGACGCCCTGCTGAGCTGATGTACTACACATTTCTGGTGATAAAAACTTCAAAACAACTCACACTAGCTTTTTTTATGTACAGACCAGTTTCCTGGACATGTTAAGGCACATTCTGCATACGCATCCCGAGATAAACAAATGTTTAAAGCTGCAGAGGCTGCAATGCCTTTCTTCACCCCCTACATGGATACATCTCAGAAAAAAGGCAAGAACAAGTCCATGGGGCTCTGAAGAGCAAGGTAAGGAGCTCTTTAACCTTGACTGACATGTACTTCCACTGAGAAGTTGACGTTACATCTCACTGATGCGTTCATTTTTAACCTGCATGCAACGCAGCCCTTGTTGTCTCAAATGGAACTTGTTTTGTAGGAATGACAATTACTTTTACCCCTGACGTAGCTTCCACCTCAGTGTACCCATAGACCCATAGAAAGATGTGTTTCCATTGAGTGGAACGGGTCAGTTCAGTACGGTACGATAGGTATTTTTTTGTGTTTCCACTGGGGATAGTATCAAATTAACCAGCCCTATTGTTCCATTCTTTGGCACCCTTCCCTTGCAGTACCAGAGTAAAATGGTACGGTAATATAGTCAGGGTAGAGCTCATGATAGTCTGCTGACTGGTTGACAGGAAAACATCACTCCGTTGTGAGCGGTGTTCCTTCAACACCTGCAGTCTGCGCTCATGCAAAGCTTGTTGTCTCGTTGAGAGAAACAACTACAAACCAAGCAGGAAAAAAAGAGCTGCTGGACGTCCCCCATTGTTGTCAGTTGTGTTGTATTCGATGTCGTTGTCCACTGTTGTCGCACTGGCACAACATCATGCTACGTTTTTTTGCTGATGCAGCCTTCAGGCACAGCCCGTATCCCACCTATCAAGTAAAGTTACTGTTCACAGCCGAAACACAAGCCTGGCTCAGGGCTTTACCGTTCCAAACAGAACCAAACTGTACCAAACCAATCCTTGCCATGGTGGAAACATAGCATAAGAAATTGACGTACAGGAATCTTCTGGTTTAAAAAGAGAAGTCAAGTTGGTGGGTGGCCAACTGCTGCTCCGCTGGTAGTTAATAGAAATCCAACTGTATTTTACTTCACACTTGGTTTGTACCGTCAATAAACATTTTCCTGAGGAGTTAATGGTCTCTGTCACTAGTTTCAGGTCTCCGTCAATAGAATATGATGACAATTTTGAAAATGATGTTCCCATTTATCGGAATGGCACTCATGAGTGGAGACCAGTGTTACTGACAGCAAGTATCGTCAAATTAGTGCCTGGTTGCAAGGGGTGGATTTCTGGTTTAACGAACTGGCACGGCGCCAGTCAAATCCCCAATCTCTTAGTTTAAAAATGGGAGTTTTGTTTCAAACCAGAAGAATACATGTATTTCTTGCATACAATCTGTGAGTCTATCTCCATCTTCATCAACGACTATTCTTCCCATTGGCATTTCAGTACAGTACTGATATCTGAAACATTTGGAAAACACTGAGGGTGAAAGCAATGTGGGCTAGCGTGTCTTCCCAGGACTCTCCATTACCATAGAGGCCACCTACGGATTAGGAGCACCCAGCATATGGATGCAGGCACATACACACAAACAGACACAAATGCACATACACTGATGCAAACACTCACAGCATCTAATTAGAGTGAGATGCTGCTGACCTAATTCCTAACCTCTCCTCAGCAGTCAGGATTGGGGCCTCTGCTGGGATCGGTTGGATTAAGGCGGGAAAATGGAAGGTGTCTTACAGAAGTGAGAAGTGTGGAAATAGAAAAGTGATGAGAGGGAAGAAGCTGTTTGTATATTTGAGGAGGAGGGGGAGTATTCTCTATCCTCCACTCTGCTTTTAGTCATCGTCAGGCAGTCAGTCCGTTCTTTTGTGTTTTGGGATAGAACTTTAATGAGAGGACAGACAGGAGGAGAGGGTGAGATGTATCACTTGCATCCGTTACAGTGTGGCCTGCTATTGCAACCTTGTCCAGATTCCTTCTACTTTGGACCACCATGTTTTTACAATAGTCCACAATGGATGCTAACTGTAAGCGAAATATGCGGGATAGAAGGATGAGGAGAGGGATATTCAGGTGCAACATGAAATCAGGATCACAAACATTAGGGATTAAAAAAAGGTGCTCTTTTGTTTTTATATCAAAAGTTATCCATACCAGCATCAACTGTCTCACTGCCAACACAGTGGTCATCAATGAGGGAGGGCTCACCTGCTGCAGACAAAGGAGGAACTACACTGTACGTAGTTCAAAAGTTAAGGTTTGCTAGAGGTGCGATTTAACGTTACCATCAACAGGCTTGTTCCATATTCTCATGAGTCTCTGTCTGAGTCTTTCATTTAAATTGCAAAATTAAGATGATGAGACACGCAGTATATCAAATGACTAATCTGCTCGCAGCTCTGATGCCATACCTGCAGAAGCAAGAATATTCGAAACAGCCTGGTACTTCCATATTTGTATATATTGAATAAAATGTCAAAATCCATTGTACTTTTGAAATTTTGAACTGTTATCTCATTCGCACCATGTCTCTGTTCACTACTGTATTTGTCACCGAGCTTAGAGGCCAAAAGAGACACTGGCAGCCTCATTAACAAGTGAGCAGTATCCTGTGATTACCTCCATGGCCCACATCCATCCATCATCATATAAAAATTCCTGAAGGCAGATGCAGCTGCAAGGATGGAGGCATATTTACAGTTAGCGCGTGATTGTGAGCCCCACTGGCGGTTTCTCTGTGTGTGTGTGTGTGTGTGCGTGCGTGCATGTGTCCAGTGAAGGTGATGGCCCCGTACTCGAGCACACAAATACACATCTGTCAGCAGCTTTGCATGAGCTGATACACGCGTGTGAGAAAGTGCTATACACCTCTGTGTGTCAAAATGTGTGTGTTTGTGAGACAGCACTCGTGAAGGGGGGCTGCAGCATTTCTGCCTGAGTGCGACTGTCAGTGGGCATCACTCAGCCCCAGAAGTGTGGCAGGATGTGAGGATCATTAGTGGAGACGGAGAGAGGGAGCAGAATGGGAAAGAGTAAAGGAGGAATAGGAGAGAGTGGGGCAGTGACTGTGTGAGTCAGGCAGCGCATCTTAATATCCGTCTTGAGAGCATTACACACACGGCAGTGCACTTTCCTCTCAGTCACGCAAACGCCCCACTGCAAAGACCCCGGCACGGCCCCTTCTTCTGTCATTTTCTTCCCCTCTGTCACCCTCCCTCCCTTCATCCATCTTACCCCATTTTACGCACTGCATCTCTGATTGACCCTCTCTGTCCCTCACCACAGCTCTGAAGTCATGCCCTCACTTAAGCACGGTGCGTTGCAGCTTTTCATTTCCCCAAGCTCCAGATTTATCCATCCAACTTCCCGTCTCCTACTCCCGTCTTTCCATTACAGCCCATTGCCCCCATTTTCACCCATTCTGCATCTGCACGGCCGATCTTCTCCATGCACTGGGCATCACTGTGACTTGACCCCATCTCTTAACCGCAGCAAGGTGAAACAACTGCTCTACACATGTGAGACACGATTTCTTTTCACTTCTGCCACCCCCCCCCTGCAACGCATCCCAGCACTTTATCTGCTGCAGTCATTCGTGTCAGCCCTCAGCTTACTCATTTGTACATTTACCCACCAATCCACTCATTCATCTGACACTTTGAATCAGTGCCCCTCATGTCCACAAATGTGCACTTCTCTACCATCTCTCTGTCCTGCCCTGCTCACACACTCTTTAGTCAGAGTGATCCTCCATCCCTGCAGGTCTGGGACCTGTGCTGCGACGCTGTGTGTCGAATATTAGAATCAACATGCCTGACATTTACACACACAGGACAGATAACGAATCTGGCTGTGCTAGCACGAGTGCTACTCCTCCCTGATTTACCTTCGTCAGTAGGTTCCGTGGTCCAAACTAATGGGAGTGTTGCAGCATTTATCACGCAGAGGTTTGGGCGTTTCTGTAACACAGTTGTCACAGTGAAACGTGTGTGAGCTTGACTTGGCACCTGCTGTCGACTTGCTTTAGCATTATAGCCGTGCTGATGACAACGCTGCAAACTTTTCATGAAGTCACGTGATGTAATGTGGCCACATGCCAGCTCTGTTGACAGATTGGAGAACTTTCAGGTTGCATGAAGTTAAAAAATGTACTGATATGACATATGCAAATGATGGGGTCCAACCAAGGACTGAGTCACACCTATTCATCAAACCTGCGTTGTTTGATATTTGAGGACTGGCATATGGGTCCCACTGAGCTTTATCCCCCTAAATTATGTGTGGGCAACATTTTTCTTTTTCCAGAGGGCCACACTGGCACAAGTGAAGCAAGCGAAGGGCCACAAAAAATAGGTTTTAAATGCAACAGGCATAGAATTTACAGTTTAAAAGTAAAAATCCTCTCATGACATGTAACCTCACTGATACATTATCTCAAAATAAAATGTCTGGCTGTGTTTCACTAGTTAAATGCTATTAATATGAAGGTGCAAAATGGAAATGTTTGGTCTGTACTTTGTTAAGCTCTCCACTGATCCTGAGCATTGTCTCTTTTTGTGTCATTGAACCCACTGTTTCTGGAAAAAAAAAATGTATACGTCCAGTCTTCCTTAAAAAAAACTTAGCTCCGCTTCCATTATCACAGCTGCTTATATCACAACTCTGTCACTTAAGCTGAGCAAGAATCTTACTTGATTTAACCCATGAGGACGTTGCAGGCTGGATAAAACTGGTTTGTGGGCCTAATGTTGCCCATGTGTGACCTAAATATTATATTTGAAATAACAAGAATACAGTTGTATAGCCATTTAAATTACAGCCATAATCCTGGTCTCACTTCAATGAAAACTCATTTGAAGACCATAATATGAGCATTAAAGCTGCAGAAGGTGGGATCACCTCTCCAAAATACTTGAAATAATTGAATTGAAATTGAAATACTCACATTTTGGAATAGCAGTGACAAGGCTCCATACAGAGCTAATATTAACATCCATCCTGAAAAAAGACGATCAAAACAACTGTTCACAACTGACATTTATGTGTTTCCTCGATATGTCCACTGTGACCATTCGTGTTATGATCGTCAATAGTCTTTTCAAAATCATTCAGTGAATCATCCATTTCCTATTTTATTTTGTAATACTCACCAGCTCTCTCATTTCATATAGCCTTACTTCCTGTTCTGGTACTATTCCCACCAAGATGATTATAGGCCACTCCCAGATTGGTCACACCTGTGTCTCTCAGTATATAAGCTCACATCAGCAGTCCTTCACTGACAGCTTTTCTTGTCAGATTACAGCAAGCTTTCCAGCATTCATTGCTCTTGTTCTACCAAGGGTTTAACCTTGTTTTGAGATTTTTTTGGTCCTGATTTTCCTGTTACCTAGCACATTATATGCTAATACACACAAAGTCAAGGCAAAATTATGTTTTCAAAGAGTCTGCCTGTACAAATGGGTCCCTTGTCAATGTGTTTTGTGTGCTGGTGTGACAGTCGACTGACGTGCTGACCAAATAAACCAAGAAGTGCTTATCAAATGGCGCTTTTCTTCACAAAACCGCCATGACATCGTTTCATATGCAACACACAAACAAGTGAAGAGCAAAGCTCTTTTTGGTGTCTTGAATCAACAGAATCAGTTCATTAAAAAGATTTATCAAATGAATCCTTCAGTACTTCCTGTATGACCGGAGGGACGACTGACTGAATTAAAATAAGGTGGAAGGGGTTGTTATTCGGCTCCTCTGTTAAGTATTAAGATCTTAGAAAGTCTCGTGATAAATGTTGGATGGTAACGCACATTTTCAGGATTGTCTTTATAACTGGTCTATCGGTCAGCATTGTTTGGTTTGATTCCTGTCTCGGCTCAGGTCGCTTGGAACCTTGCCAGAGCAGGTAATAAAAAAAAGTACCAGGTACCAGGTACCAGGTACTTTTCCTTAATGAAAAAAAACAGCAGATCGTCGCATCGCCATTACTTTAACAACATTAGCAACTCTTGCTGCGTAGTCTGCCATGACACCATCAGGCTTTAACACAAACATGTACTATGTGTGAGCTGAGAAAAAAAAGAGTCAGGAGGATTTGAGTGAATCAGTGCAGTGCACACGCAACTGGAACAAGATTAAAACTATTCCAAAAATGAATCATGTTTTGATCAGGTAAGTGACAGAGTCACACAGCACAGTCAGAGCTAACAATGTGTCAGTAACTCATACAACCACACTTTAAAGAAACATGCACGATCCATTTAACACTGGTTCATACCAGAAAAGTATTTCATTATCATTCTTTTGAAAATTACCCTGTCTTACTAGAGCCTGTGCTGTATGTATCCATCATCATAGGGTCAAACCAGGAAGAGGATTCTTCTTCACTGTTCATGAACTGTTTTCCCAGCATAAAACACTTTCTTGAGCAACATGAAAGAAATTTCAACGCCTTTTTTTCAGTTGGTCATTGTATTTATTTAGGCAAGCTATTTTTAAATTGCTAAAATCTGGTTTTTCCTTTTGTCTCCACTGGCAGCTATGTTTCCAAAATGACCCCTTATACAACCACATATTAAAAACCCAGGACTTTCTCCTTCTTTTTCACATTTTTCACACACAGCACACCTTTCATAGAGAGCAACATCATTGTTCAGTATTTCTGTCTTTTTCACCAGCACGGGTTTCTTTGCATGAATTACAGCCTTTTGCAGAGTCACCCCTCCAGACACACACATCCTAGATAATGCACATGAGACAGCTCCACCATCATACACACAGAGAGAGAGAGAGAGAGAGAGAGAGAGAGAGGTTTGCACAGTTATTCTTCTTACAACTCTGCACCGACTTTCATTTAGACAGCCTAAACAAAGCATTATCCCTATTTAAATCATAGTCCTAACCTTAACTAATTCCTCAGAAAAGAGGCTCTGCCTCATCAGAACCAGGTTTTGTCTCCATGAGGACTACTGGTCGTGACAAGGTCAGTGTTTATGGCAGATAAGGTCCTATAGAGTCAACAAATATAAGTGCACCCACAAGCAGACTGCAGCACCATGCCCTCAGCTGCCTGTCTCACACCTCCTTGCCACTCATCTTGATCTCTTTCTCCCCAGCCAGTCTTTGGGAATGAATCACTTGTAAGGATTTGACAAGACTTTGCTAAGCTGATTGCTAAAGGGTGGGGTTGGGGGGGGGGGTGAATTACCATAGCACAAAAAAACTTGGGTCATGATTTGCCTTATGTAATAGACTGTGTGTGTGTGCATCTGTGTCTGTGTGTTCCCGAAATACGCCACCCCCCTGCAGCCCGTACCCCACGCCACTTAACCATTTTGCACTAATTGAGGGATCTTTTTTCAGAAGCCGTTATTGCACACATTTAATTATTTATTTTGACAGGAAGCAATCTGGTGGCTAGTCAAGAGGCCCTGTGTTTGTGTGTGTTTATGACAGAGAGAGAGAAAGTTAAGAGGGGGGGGAAAGCAAAGCAAGACTAGGTCAGTGCAGCGGTTTGGGGTAAGTGTGTGTGTGTGTGTGGGTACAGCTATACTGTAATCTGACTGTGTCTGTGGGGCTTTGCATGTATGAACAGTAGGGGAAATGTAGTGTGCTTGAATGTGTGTGAGTGACTGTGTGCTGCGTCTCAGAGTGCGTGGCGTTCTGAGTGCAATGGGAGTGCACTAATGGACGCACACTTGAGCTGAAGTGTGCAGAGTGTAGCTGAAGTGCAGCCAAGTCTGGCTTCCAGTCCTGCTTGGAAGCCCTATAATCTACTCTCTTCTATTCTACCTCTATTTTCTCGCCCTCTCCATTTTCCTCACTTCCCTCTACTTGTCTTTCTGTCTCTGTCTCTCAATGAATTTAATATTTTCATCCCCTCCTCACTGATCGAGACAGCCCACTCCCCCCCGTCTCTCTTCTGTCTCCCTATTAAACCTCTTTATCCTGGTTCTGAGAATGGAGACACGTGGATTAGCATCGTCACTGGCTGGCTGTGGACTTTGCTTTCTTCTTGGTTCCCTCCCCCTGCTGTGCAGTGAGGAGAATGAAATAAGGGAAGACGAAATGTAACCAACAGTAGTCTTGACCTTTACCAAGCTTCAGCGCCTGAGGCTAGGTGAATGAGACATTAAGAAAATGACTGAACATTATTAACCTCCACTTACTTACACACACACACATTTACACACTCTGGTCAGAACAATGGCTATAATGCTTATTTCCTTTGCCTGCACTCTTCTGCTGGTCAAAGTGATACTTTAGGGTTTTCTTCAGCTGTGGTTGGAAGTACTCTCATGGCAAACATGGCTGCCAGCAGAGACAAAAGGAGAAACAGATTTTGGTCACACAACAAAAGGCTTATTAAAAAAAAAAAAAATCTTTATCTCACAGTTAGGCAGCCCTTTCTGACTGGAAACTGAAGTTGTAAAGCACTCACTCTCCCACATCAATCTCCATAGAGGAAAATCAACATTTTTAGCTTGTGCTAAAACATGGGAGCTGCTGGTCTACTGCTGCCTCATTTGGTCAGTTTGCATCACTAATGTAAATGCAAACAAAGGAATTCATATATGGAAGTCACAAAATAACACATTTGAACTTGTGATGGAGGCAGCAGTGGATCAGCACACCCCTATGTGCTGAGATGTAAAATGGCTTTATGGCTTTTATTTTCTTTATGGAATTTGGTGCAGGGAGTGGATGGCTTAAAAAGTGAAACAAACCTCCGCTTCTCACTGGAGAGGGCTGTTTAAAGAGCACGATAAAGTGGCGAAAATGTTCTTAAGATATCAAAGATTTTATTAGGTAAGCCTCTTGTTAAGTGGCTCAAAGACTTTGTATTTTGCTTGTTGACCTGCAGACAGCATATTATACTAAGAGCAACTGTCAGTGTCTCAACCTGGCTTTAAGTGCAGTCAATTTTGATTATGTGTCAGCAGCTCATATATGTCTGTTTCAAAAAACCTGAACTATCCCTGAACTATTTTTAAGGATAAAACAAAGCCAGATTATTCAACTAGAAACTTATGCATTCTGCATCACAACACTTCAAAAAGCCAAGAACGGCCAGACGGGCACGAGCAGCCAGCTCACATTGTTTAACTGTGATTGATCCCTTGTCGAGCTCCTGCTTCCCAGCACTCCAGCAAGGGCAAGTTCAAGAAACGATGCTTCATAATAAACCGACAGCGCATGTTCCTCAAATGACGCATCAGCCCTGGAGAGAAACCTGGACTTCTGAGGCCCCAATATTCACCCTGAATATTGCAGAAACCAAACCGAGCTGTCCATCTAATGATGGACTATTTCCCTAACTCCCTCTCCTTCGTCTTCTTTCTCTCTTTCTTTAGCCTTGTGTGCACGAGTGGTACATGTGCATGTGTGGCCATCATCTACTCCAGTCAATCAATGAGCAGAGACAATTCCCCAAGTGACATTTACGGAGAAGAAAGAGAGCCATTTATCACTTTAGTTTTGGGATAATAAAAGAATAACTGAATGAGCCTGTGCATGTGTGTGTGTGTGTAAGTGAGAGACCAGGCAAGAGAGAGAGCTAAAGATGAAAAGGGGATTTCAAAAGAACATGAAAGAAGCAGGAGAAATGAGCGAGGGAAGAGGGAAATGAGTGATAAAAAGGCCACTTTGTGAAGAGGACTGAGAGTGTGAAATAGAACAAGTGAGGAGAGAAGAGGAGGCCGTGAGTAACTAACAGTGAAAAGGAGAGCGCAAAAAAGAAGGGTTGAGGTGGGAAAAGAGAAAAGGCAGAGACAGAGGAGAGTGGGGTTAATAAAGGCTCTCAGTGTAGAGAGAAGGCGAAGGAGGGAGCGGCGGAAGAGCGACAGATGAAAGAAAAAGAGAAAGGGAGAGGAGATAGTCAGAGATGGAGCAACGTGGACATGCTGAGTTCATTCAGGGCTAGACCTCACACGGTCAGCATACTAAACACTGGACTCAGCGTCCTGACCTCGATTCATGCTAGTGACACACAAATCCAACAGGGGAGGGAGGAATTTCACCTCGTGCCTCACTATACAGTACACCCAAAACACGCACATGCACACACACACACACACACACACACACATATCCCTAAACCCCAGCTAGTCTCACAGCCACCTCATAAGCCCAATCACCTCTTTCCAATCCTGTTACCGCCCCACACATATGCTGGCTCTCACGCAGATTTGCTCATGCATGGCTTGTTTTACACATACAAATGCACATACATGCCCGGGCATGACAACAAATGGGAGGAGAATTTCTTTCCAAGGTCAGATTTCCTCTTTTTCCAGCACAGGTGAGCTGACGTCACACCTCAGCAGGGAGCTACGCCGGATTCCTGATCAGCCATTACCCGATGTGACCTTTACAGCTCCATCCATCAGCCACAGTCGCAGCATATCCACCAACCATTAGCAAAACAAGCATCTTTCTTGAACATAACTCATGATGTTCCTCCTCCCCACTCCTTTTCCTTATTTTTTTTTCTATGCACGCGCTCAATTAGTCAACGTTAACTACGTTTCCCTTTTGTGAGGAGGCTCCCTCCATCACTTGCCGGGGCCACCAAACTCAGGTAGACTGATCTACAACCCTCAAGATGCTGCTCTTTCCCCCTCCCACAGTCCTTTGCCTTTGCCTCATGACAGCAGCTTGATGGACAGGTGGAGAGAAGGAATAAGAGGAGGCACGTGGCCGGGAAGGGTCAGAAGATGGAGCGCTGTGAAACAGGCCGTTTAGCTTGGCGTGCATCATCTCTTTCTCAGGGACAGATGTGGCAATAGACATGGCACATGGTCATCAATCGCTTGCACACATGCAGGAGGAGATATCCGACAAAGAGAAAAATTGTATTATGTAGGAGATATGGGCACGGTGATTTGTGGGAAGCCGAGCTTCGTGGCCACGAGAGAAACATGTCTAGGGGCGCTCTTTATCTCACAGCGCAAAAGGAAAAAAAACATCTATGTTGTTTATCTAAAGCCCCCATCTAGTTACAATGACTTGATTTGAAATATTCATATACATGTATGACAAGATCAGGCCCATTATGTTGTTCTCTCAGCGGGGCTTCGCTGAATGGACGGAATGGAAACCCATCAGTCAGTGTAAATTACGAGCATATGATACATTACATAAGCCTATAGATGTGCATGAAGAGGAGTGTTATTGTGGCCTGATATCAATCATGGCAACATACATTCAATAGTGTCATCAGTATGATAACATACTATAGGCTATTTTAAGGATAAACCCACCATTATAATATTTCACAAAGCATATAACAGTGGGGGAAACACATCAAGCTCCATGTTGTGCGCATCATAAAACATCATGTGGGTTATGTTTCAGATGGATCTGTGAGTATACAAATGGCTCTTCAGTCATAATGAACAATAAATCACAGAGCACACAAGGGCTGCAGCTAATCATTATTTTCCCTAATCAGTTAAAGCTATATTCCAAACATACATATTTAAATACTATACGAATACGAATACGAATACGAAGTACTTTTATTCATCCCCGAGGGGAAATTCTTTTGATACAGCAGCATACACATCAGGTAAGGAAGACAAGAAGAAGATCATCCAATACAATTTTTTTTTTTTTTTTTTTTTCCCATAAAAACAAGAGCACACTGGGTCCGAGTAAAGATGAATGTTATGACCGGTTGTGCAAAAAACAACAACAAACCCAGTTATGTAGAGACTAATGTAGTCAAGTTAATATAAGTCCCATGAAGAGACACTGTGCAAAAGAGCATGAGCAACTGAAGCATATGTACCATACATTTAAACAGCAGCAAAGCCTATTTTGAAGAAAAAAGAAAAGAATAAGAAGAATAAGAACTGAGCCAAGGCACGTGCAGATGAGACAAGGCATATGTAAATTAACGAAAGAGTCCGTTTTACAAAGAGGTGTTGTATGTCCGTATGGCTGCTGGCAGGAATGACTTTCTGAATCTGTCCTTGTGACTATTACAAAACAAAATGACATTCTGGTTCAACCAAGGACCTTTCTGTATGGAGTTTGCATGTTCTCTCCATGGGTTTTCTCCAGGTTCTCCAGGTTCCTCCCACAGTCCGAAAACATGCAGAGGTAAATTGAACACTCTAAAGTGACCATAGCTGTGAATGTGAGAGTGAATGTTCGTCTCTGTTGGCCCCATTGTGGACTGGTGACATGTCCAGGGTGTGACCCTGCCTTTTGCCCTAAGTCACTCCTTTGTTAGATATTTGCATCACTGCTAAAAATGAAGAGGAAGATGAGGAAGAAAATAACATTTTTACACAGACCGTGTTTTATTCCCACCAATGCCAATCAGAGCCAAAGCCAACAAAGACTTGTATCCATTGCAAAGTCATTTGATTGCCAACTAAACGCAGGTTTTTTGACTGGTGGGAATGGGGTATTATTAAGGGATACATTTTTCAGTAGATCAGTACATACAGTAAATAGAAATCCAAAGTTGTGATAGTGGTATCATATTGGACACAAAAAATTAGGGATGCACAATATTGGACTTCTGGACTGATGCCCATAATTCGGGAGTGCTTAGATGAAAACGGATCCCCAAATAATTAATATATTATACATATACATTTTTCTCTAAACCCAAATGCAAAGGTCATTTCATCTCCTGTATTTTCTTCATTGTGGAAAATAAATAAACATCAAAAAATTAAAGTTAAAGATGGCGCAATCATACAATTCAAGGAAGTAGCACCACGTCAGCCTACCGTTTTAGTCATTAGTCATGACAGAGGATCTTAGTGTGTTTGCCAGCATTTAATATTACACTTTAAAGCCAATACCTGCCAATACCGATATCGTAAAGATAATATTGTGCATCCCTACAAAATGATATACAAAATGAGCTGTCCCTACATGAAAAGCCGTTTTTAGTCTGATCGGCAGCTCCAGTTTTATTCAGTTTGGGCAGAAGCTGATGATAAGATAAATACATTTTCTGCCGATCAGCTTATGTGCTTAAATAACATCACGGTTGGCTCCATGGCAGACCACATCTAACCTTCTGATCACGTCTTTGTTGGACAGCAAAACAAAACATTCCACAGTGATGCTCAAACAGTGCGCAGTCTGTATATAATCAGAAGTATATGAGGCACGTCTTTAAGTACAAATAAAAATAGTATGTTCATTGTGCGGCTATTAAGGTGCACACCAATATGGAGAAGGCTATAGCCTGAGGCCATGATGGGGGGTGAGTATTGGAGACAGAGCAGAGCAGAGTGGAGCAGAGCAGGCAGGCCCTGTAGTGGTGGAGAAATAGACAGAAAGAGTCGACCCAGCGTGACTACCGCCTGCCTGAGCAGAGCAGCCTGCCTGCAATTAAGGTGGAATCAGGGAGAAATCTGCGCTGCCTTGATAATGAGCCTCGTCTGAATTATTAACGAGAGCTGTTCCCCCAGGACCCGGGCTCCCACTGAGCCCATCAACCCCCCCAACACATCCACATCCACATGCACACACGCAGACACACACACACTTGCACTCATCCAGGGACGAGGGAGAGAAATACAGTCAGAAACATGCACATAATCACACATTATGCACAGTGACGAGGATGAGCAACAAGCGTGCCGCTACACATGGAGGCTGAAATTTTCATCACCGCCAGGGAAAACACATTTTATCCACATGCAGAGGTGAATATCTATGGAGCCATTGGATGACACAAACAAAGTCACTTCAATCACCACTGTCCAAAAGAGAATTTTTTTTTTTTTTGTGCAATCCTGTTCTGCCAGCACATTTTCTTAACCACATTACATTACAAACACCATTTCTGAGACGTACGCCAGCTCTTCGATGATGAGTCATGTGTTGCCTATTTGTTTTTATGGAAAGCCTTTATGGTCATGGATGAAAAATGCTTTGTTCCAAGAACTGTTTCCCTATAACTATAGTATAGACTATAATATGACTACTAAGTCAGCTGAGAAAGAACTGTGAGGCCTGAACCC
The DNA here is from genome assembly GCA_016785285.1 of Brachirus orientalis. NCBI lineage: Eukaryota > Metazoa > Chordata > Actinopteri > Pleuronectiformes > Soleidae > Brachirus > Brachirus orientalis. The sequence goes on along the minus strand of JAFBJR010000425.1, from coordinate 18,997,734 downwards.
TACAACCCAACAGAATATAAGCACTGAACACATAGTGTTTTTTGCAGGATTATACAGTAAAGTGTCTCTGACACTAAAATTAGCGGGTGTACCTGGGTTAACCCTTTAGAAAAAGTGATTATCATTCATTTTGCCAATGCTTTGGTCTGCACTGTGGTGTTTGTTTCTTTGGGATTTTTTCCCCACTCCTTTGGCATCCAAGCATCATGACAGCAGAGGAAGAAGAAAACAAAAACACCATGGATTTTAGTGACAGTGGTGCCTGTTTTGTACCTGTTTTGTATGTTATTTGTATGTAATAACACTCCTTAAAATGATGCAAATGATGAAATAAAAATACTGAGAGCTGACCAATGTAAACATATAAAGGTCAAAAAAATGTTTAAAACTGAGTTTAAATGTGTTTTTTGAGCAGTTTGAATGAGGTGTTAGCTGAGGAAAAAAACTCTTGCCTATGTTTGTGCCACAGACTCTCAGCAGGACTATACACTAAGGATATTTGTGTTTATTAGAGCAGGAATATAGTGGATTTCCTTTCACCTTTGTGACCACCCCCAAACAGGAGAAGACCTCAGTGTGCCTTCCATGCAACTTTCAAAACACAGTCAAGGCTTTTGCAACCTCCGAGACATGGAACTAACACAGCCTCAGAGAGGAACACACACCACATTCTGTCCCTGCAGCTGTGCATGGTTTTGCCAAAAACTCCAAGGGTGCTCACCAAACAGAACCACACCTCCCCATGTGAGCCAATCGCAGAGAGTCACAGGCAGGTTTCAAAACAAATTAGATGGCAAAACAGCACCACAGAGAGTCACTTCCGCTCGTCGGTCAGCCCCCACCTCCTTTCCCAAAAAAATTGTTCACCCCACCCAAGAACAGAGTGTTTCTCCATGGGTGGTTTGAGGAAGCACAAGTTTGTTGTGTGTTTGGGTGCAAATGCCTGACTCACAGGGAATAGTGGACACCATCAACCTAAATACTGCAATAGAAAAATGGACAATCCCTCTGTGCTTCATCTTCTTCAGAAGAAGAAGAATTAATATTCTGAGAAATGTCATCACATGCCTGTTCAGAAAAACATCACAATGCAGAACCATGGGTAACAGGCGTGCTTAGAAAATGCTTCAGCTGACGTTCAGAACAACCAAATTAGTTCAACCCTGTGGAACTGGAATCTTGACTATGTCATTTCCCCGTATTCTACTCCAAATGACCCAGTAGCTTGGAGTCTGTGAGATGAGATGAGCTGAGCGGGGTGGGGGGGTTGGTCCAGCATTGTTATCCTATTATCTCTGAGATAATGTGAGATATGAGCTTTCTCTCAGATAAGGCCGCGCACACTTCTTAAGGAAGTCGACATCACTGGCAGGAGATTACTAAAGCTTAAAATCCTGATACTGTAGCTCACACAAGAAAGACTCCTTACCTCATTTGGCCCCTGTGAAGAAAAAAAAAAAACACTATGACAGAAAGAATGTATAGAAATTCTAATGGATAGAAAGATGGGTGGAGAATTGAGGAGGAGATAACATGGGTGTCTGCTCAATGGAGCTACAAGAAAAAGTGGAGTAATATCAAAGACAAAATGATATTGTTTTTTTCATATTACTGCCTCCTGATAGCTGTCTCACATATTTGAATGCATGCCCATGCTTTGGTAATTTGCATGTACATTAATCATTTTCAGTGAGAAATTAACTGTCATGGCTGCGTGAAGGCTGCAGGCGGAAAAGGCGGTGAGAACGAGCTTCTTGGCATCAGATACCCAGCTCAACCTGAATATACTGCCTGAACCCAACCTGGCTCTGGCTGCCGAGAGCCAAGGGGAGATGTAAGGTGCTCATAATCCCACACCATAAATCTGTCCAGCGTGCATCATATGCTCTCATTTTGGGGAGTGTGTAAGCACGAGTGTGTGTATCAGTCGCACTCTCAAATTACTCTGCTCCCCTGAGCCAAGACGAAGGATAAAATATGAATCAGCTGAAGTCTAGGACTGTTTCCAGTCTCTCTAGACTCCAACCATAACTGAGTGACACAAGAATGCATTCATATTCACGCACATGACTGGCACACACACACGCACGCACACACACACACTGGGGAAGTTTCAAGTCTCTTCACTTCATGCTAAGCTTCTGACAAACCCACTGTTTGCTGCACATTTGACATTCATATCCCTCATATTTGCCAAGTGCCTCTCTGCTGGAGCTGCCGGAGCCCAAAGTGACAGGATTATGAGACTCCATCTCTTCAACAATCAGTCAATTAGACAAAGTGATGTGATCCAGCTCTATTTCAAATGCAGTGTGCTATGTGCCTCTTCAGATAAGACTATACTGCATATACTATTTTACCCAGAGAGTCAGTTTCTCTGTCAATACATTTACATGACATTAGAAAAGAAAAACATTAATGTGGTAGTCTAAATAAGCCAGACCTTTAAAATACATGGTAAGATATTAGTCCAACTGAAATCATACCAAATTTAATTTAGTATGATTAAATTTGTCAGAGCTGGTTGGGAGTTGAATTACTATCGCAGTTATATGCTCAAGTGGACCCAAACTGGGCTCGGTGCCCTGCACATGTTCCACAGCCACATGGCTTTAATCTGAAAACAGCCGAAGAAACAGAAGAAAGAGGCAACAGCAAGAAAAACATGGTGAAATCCAGACTGGTACATTTTTGGACTCATGCAGAAAACAAACTTTTTTTCTCTGTCAGATTTGAGAATTAAATATATTGAAGTCAATGGAAGACATTTTGTTGAGTAAAAACTGTTGCTGACAAGCTGAAAGGGGCCGCATTGCCATCTAGTATAGCGGAGGTGGACACACTTCAATTAATAAATTAATTCCCCACTAGTATTGTTTACTGGGACAAAAAGAGTAGTACAATTAAATTGGAAATTTGACCTACCTGTTGATACTGTCACATTTATATATATTATCTTTTTCAGCTCCATATTTTCTGGTTTGTGGGATGTCTGCCAGTAACATATGCCCCTTGACCCCTTGCTGTGCTGGCCCTGTACAAGATCGCTATACTTAAAGACACTTTATAAATAACACTCTAGTCTCTTTGGATTAAACTGTCTAAGTGATTGCCTGGCTGGCACCAGCGGCAACCTGCTGTGCAATGCCCTGGGCTCTGACTGACCGAGTGCCAGAAAAATACTGTGAACACTAATCCTGCATAATTTGGGAAACTTATCTAATTGTTTTGTGTGAGAGTGTGTCAAACTTACTGGCTTTAAAAAGAGCTGTAGGATAAGCATGTGAGGTATCATCAAAATATTTGCTGTTATAACAAATATTTGTTTTAATTGCAAACAAAATAAAAAAAAAATAATTTAATTTGGAAATTGCAACTCTAATTTGAAAATGAGTCAGTTCAGCCTGAGTGACCACATTCTTAAAATATGTATTGTATAATGTCTATGTTGTATATTATGTCAGGCAGAGACAAATGTAAATCCCCTCCCCGTTCAAAAAATGCATAACAATGTCATTATCTGACCCCCTTGAAGTTTTTAAAGTCCAGGGCGCCTGCAGCACAATCCTGACACCAAGTTTCTTTTAAACCCCCCTCATTAGAGGCATTATGAAGTCAGGAGCGAGGCTGCACACAATCCTCGGTATAGTGACATGCTGTCGGACCAATCAGCAGCCCAAACACACACATGCCTATGGGAGCAGACAGCCCCACCCCCCGCTGCTCTAGCCCCCACAAAAGACACATGCGACACGACCAGTCCTTTTGGTATTTTGTATCAAATGACATGTGCTTCTTCCATGCAAGACAGAAGAATGTACATGCATGCAACCATGGAATTACTCTGTGACAGAGCAGAGAACAATAAAGACAGATTTAGTGCCCACTAATCTACATATATATATATATATTCACAAGCACACAAGTTCATAGGTAAGGATCTGATTAAGAAGCCATGACCTCAGAATACCATAGCCTTCCTAGAACTGAGAAGTCATTAGGTATTTATAGGAGCTTAATGGTACTGTCTAGGTGCACTGGCTGTCTAGGACTCATCATCAAACCAGGTTCGTGTCTGCTTTTCAAACTTATTTTCCTACCATTGCCATGTAGGGGTCTGGTCAATACACTGTCTCTGCAGGTTTCTTTTACTTATAGTCGGTCACACCTGCTCCCGCATGCTAACACCCCAAAACCAGAGCTTGCACGCCTCCTAAACAAGCAATACCACCTAATTTCATTTTATTTCATCAGCACCGTACACCAACAATTCTCTTATCTTTTTTCCCTCCGTTCCTCGATCATGAAAGGAAAAAAAAAAAAATCAAACATGAGTGTTTTGCATTAAGTGCTTTCCTTTTGATGATACTATGGCCTGAAATAAAAATGTAGTGTGTGATACAAGCGGTATTATCCAACTCACATGTTCTAATATGAAATTTAATTGCCTGATATGCCTGCAAAAGATGTGAGGTGAGAGTGCACCTGCTTTGCATATGAGTGGGGGGGGCGGGGGTTGCGGGGAATTGGACCCAAGGTTCAGGGAAAATCTTGGACCCGTGACCTCACATTAACCTTTACCTGCGATCCTGCTGCTCGTCTCTCATAGAACATAATTCGGCTTTAGATTCACAATTACCTTTAATGAAATAATTTGCTGTGACATTTCTGTTCTGTGATTGTTAAAAAGAAAAAAGGAAAAAAAAAAAAAGATTTGTGAATGCCTCGCTCCAGGCAAAAGATATTCAACAAAGATCCATTAAGTTTTCAGAAGCTCAGAGCCAAGCTCAATTAAAAATTCAACATATATTCTGATGTAAATGCAGTGCCTGGCCAAAACAAAACTCACACACTGTTATGTGCCCAACAAATGAGGTCAGCTGACTACATAACTATATACAGTGAGAGACCAGGCCTTTTCAGTCATTGCAATTAAATAATGCTAGTATTCTTCAAGCCAACGTGGTAAAAGATTTGTTCAGGGAGCATGAGTCATCATTTTTACATATGGATTGGAGTCCAGAAATGAACTCCAAAGAGAATCTTTGGGATGTGCTGGAGAAGATGCAACCAACTTTTCAAAACGATGCCATGGCAAAAGGATTGTGTAATGAAGCCACGGGCAATTCAACTAAATATATTAAAGTGTGTGTACCAATGTATAGTTACATGTCACTGCATCAAAAATCAAGGTTTTCCTTGTGTATGTATGCTGCTGAGGGACATTATCTCCATCAGCTATTACTGTACTTCTTGTCAGTAAGCTGCACATGTGACTTTTAAGTGTATGTTTACATTGCCGCTCTGACTAAAACCAGGTCAGCACTGCTACCAGCATTATGGCTGCCTGCTTGAAACGACTTACCTAATCCCACATCATTACCTGGAATGGGCCCCATGTCTCGCCTGTGGCCTGAAATAGCCCAGGACCTCAGATTGCCACTGTCAAACCCCCTAATTTGCAGTTTCATAAATAGCAGACTGGGACTTTGGCACTAAAGAAAGAGGCCCTGTGGTGGGGAGACTCTTGCGAGCGTGAGTGCTGAGCTAATGACACCCGAGTGTCTACCTGGAGACACACCTTTAGCAAAGTTGAGTTTAATGGGACAGGCTTAAGGTGTCAGTCAGGTGCTTGTGATTATGTCTGAGGCCACGAGAGGAGTCAGTGAGTGGTGACAGAGTTTATGTTATGCAACGGCGACAAAAACAAGTTTTAACAGAGGGCTGTCTGCGTGCTGTTGCACACATGCCATTACTTTGGTCCTTGATCGTATTTGATGATATGAATGACACACCTACTCTAAATAGCTGTGGACAAGTATGAATCATGAAATGCTGCCAACGCCATCATTCCTCCTATAAATATTTTATGATAAATATAGCAAACAGCACTGAGTGATCAGTTTATGGCCAATGTCAACTCCTCTCTAAATCCTGTCTTGCGTTTGTAAAAAAAATCAAAACAGATGCTGCTGCAGCTGATTATACTTTCTTTACTTTCCCATACATTCCCATTGAAATCACAAGCAAATTCAACATCCAGTCTCAAAGTCTCCGCTCAGCAAAGGCGCACGACAAGAACAAGCTCTGCTACACGGCTGATCCTTCGACCCCCTTCACCCTGTCCTCAGATGGCCAGAAAGAAAGGCTCTATATAGGTGGAGAGGCTGCTGTTGATGCTGCTGAAAACATGGGCAGATGTCCAGGAGGTTACTCTAGGCTCTCAGCCAGACAGGCAGTGGCGGTAGTGGTGGTGGACTGTGGTCAGTTGTGAAAAACCCCCCTCTGAATGTTTATATTGTGGACAGCTGAGTTGTGATGATCTCCAACAAGTGTCTCTCTGTTCGTTTGGGGAGGTTATGGAGGAAAATGTGTGCTGCGTATTCGCATCATAATGTGATATTTGGGATTTTTTGGATCATATATTTTTATATCGATCCAGTGACTAGTATCAGAGGTATCCAAATCAGCTCACACTTAATAACAAAACTATAGACCAAAAATAATGTAAAATTTGGGGAAAAAATTATTCATATTAAGTAATTTTGTGATCAGGTGGATTTTGATGAGTTTTTTGAAGATGAGCAGAGAAAAGGACATAATGGGTCACTGGTGGGGCTGCCGCACTGAATCCCTGACTGTCACTATAGGTTTTCAGGTTAGTCGAAGACTTTTTTGCATTTCTCAGCAGATATGAAGAAAAAAATTGCTGCCAGTGAGTCATGGACATACACGATGTCCATCATGAGCTGGAGCTATAACATACACAGACCAGGAGACTCCACAGTCTATTACAGTGTGTCATCTCTGATCTCTCAGAACGACTGGTTGTGGTAATGAACTATAAGACAAGATAAGGCTTGTCACCATTCATGCGTAACTGACACAGAATCCCACGTTACCATGTTACCATGTGTTTGGAACAAGACGGTGGAATCATCCTGAGTGACTTAGTGGATACTAATAATGACTATGAATATTATAATTTAACGTTGGATATTTTAGATGAGGATGTTCAAGCTCCATCCTTCTGCTTTCACTCCTTACCTTCCAGCCAGCTGAGCTATTACTGTCGCCCTTATCCTTGAAATAGGGCACATAACGGACCATCCAGTCGTAAATCTGTGACAGCGTCAGTCTCTTCTCTGGTGTGCTCTCAATGGCGCGGGTAATGAGATCCGCGTACGACAGGTTCCCCCACGCGTTCCGCCGCGAGGATTTGGCTTTGCGCAGCGGTCCGGTCGCGTCGAGGACCGCCGCGCCAGCCAGGCATGGGTGCGTCGCGCCCGTCGGTGCCGGGGCGCCGGCTGGATGCTTCATCTCCCCCGGCGTTCCGCCCACGAGCCCCGCCGCTCTGCACGCTGGGACGTCCTCCGGTTCCACCTTGATGTTGGCCACCGGGAGACCCCCGCTGACCTCGTGTCCGCCGGGGAAATCCTCCGGGCACGGCAGCGGCCAGGTGCAGGAGCGAGGCCGGCTCTGCGGCTCGAAATCCGAATCAACCTGATGAGCGTCCAGTTCGTCGTCCTCCATCATCAGCATTTAGTTGAAATGGAGTAAATCGAAAGAGAAAAAAAGCAAAAGAGGGGAATACCTCCACAAATCCGCTTCCTCGCTGCCCTTAAATGTCACTTCACGTTGAAAACGGCTTGTGATACAGCCTCTATATCAAAATACAGTCCGAATCAGTGAGAGGATATTCAACAGATCATGATGGATTCAAGGAAAAAATTAATTCACAGCTGCCAGTGGAGAGATAAGAGAAGTAATAAAAGTAATAAGAATTGTTCCTCCATTTTTTAAATGATCCAAAATCTAATGATTTCTTATTTCACAGTCCACATCCGCTCCACACATATACACAGTCTCGGAGCCAGTCATGGGGCTCCTCAATTCAATCCACTCACAGCAACAGATGATATTTCAGATAAGGAGCATATTTGCAGGGAAGCCGTCGATAAATCCTCCAGGAGACAACAACAGTGGGAAAAATGGGGGGGAAAGATGAGGAGGAGGAGGAGGAGGAGGAGGGGGAAAAGTCAGCAAGGCTGCGTAAAGACAGCAACCACTGAGACGATAATACGTTATTACCGTGAATTATTCAATCTTCCAGTGTGTGCGGATTTACGCTGGCAGCGGCACATTCAAGTCCATTCAGCCTGAACAGCACCCAACTGTCTGCAATTATATTGGAGAGGCGCGCGCATGTGACCAAACCATAAATTCCACCTCTGGAAAAAAGAAAATGTAAAGAAAAAGAAATAGTCCAGGATGACAATAATGTGGCTTCTCTTCTCTCTGTCTCTCTCTTTTAAAATCACACCTCCTCTTTTCTCTTGCTCTCCTCTTCTATATCCTCCCTCTCTCTGATCCCACACATGTTCTCATTTGCTTACAACTCGCTCCGTCGATGTGAAGTGAGGATGACGCGCCGGCGCTGGAGTGAATATGCTGCCAATTGGAGTGCGCTCGCGAAATCAATACACTCTGAACGTGATTACAGCCAAATCCCGAACCCTCTCTCGCTCGCTCGCTCTCTCTCTCTCTCTCTCTCTACCATCACTATGGAGCAAAAAAAAAACATTATCTTAATCCAAATTAATAATGACCTGTGACCGAAGCGCGCATGCGTGCGCGCCCCGGTCTAAACATGAAACAAAATTCACACACGAGATAAGAGAGGATTCCTGCACGGTGTCATGTTAAAGGTAAATAAATAACAGCAGTGTCTGATGATGATCCGCCTCCGTGCGTGACAAACTGGCCGCGTGCATATGCTGTGTCCAAATGTTCTCCATGGGGAAAACTGTATTATAGTCTGCTGATTGTTTTATTTGCGGGGCCCACACCTGCAGTCATTGTCATTTTCTACGACGATAAGACTGATTTAGCGCAGATTAAGAGAGATTATAGGTAACCCGAGATTTTAATCTGGCCCCAGACTCCATCCAAAGTGAGGGGAAATTAAATACTTGGGTATTCTCATCTCAACACACACATATGCCAACGGTCAGACCCGTGTGCATAGTTCCATCTTCACTGACCAAAGGAAAAACAACCCCACACCCGTCACAGGTGCGCTGCTCCTATTGGTTGTTACATTTCTCATGTAAGCTGCACTGAGCTTTAAGGCATGGGTCTCAAACTCTCTCGAACTGGAAGCTAAGTGATCTTCAAGTGGGGTCAGGAGAGGAGCCAGGCATGTAAAAAAAATAAATATCCATCCGGTGTGGGGGGAAAAAACAACTGTTCACATGCACATACACAAAATAAAATAAAAACATCACAAAATAATGTTTGAACATATGGAACCAACAATGGATCTACACTTCCTGTGTACCATGATGTAAAATAGTTGATTTCATGGTGCAGGGAGTGAGTTGGTTTTCAAAGGGATGCAAACATCAGTTTACAGATTGACAATGTTGTCTAACAATGAGATAAACTGGCAGCCATTTTTTCAGAGAGAGAGCAAGCACCCATGATTTAAGCTGGTTCCTGGCACAGGGAGTGCAGTCACCACACTTATAAACGATCCCTTCAAATTACAAATATGGTTGTGCAGCTTCACGCTGAACCTCACCTTTTCACCTGTCTTTATCCATCCAGAAAAGTTTTGCTGAGCACAGCAGCCATTTCACAACATCACCCATATTTTAATATGCACATTTGCACCTGTTGTGTCAATGGATGCTGTGAGTGTGGAGACTATAATTTATTCATGGACTTTTAACAGACAGTTCTACATTTGCGCACTCTCATGCAGCAACAGTTTTTGATCATATCTTATGCAGTCATTGCATGCAAGCATTGCAAGCATTTTAATAACATAAGGATAATCAGTATGACCTGTGGGGACATGTTGCTATGATTGCGGTGCAGTCAAAAACACTCAGCAGCTAAAAAATAAACTGTCCATCAACATAAAGGCATATAAAGAGCGTGCAGAAAGTGTAAACCAACATTTTGTACTCATGGATGAAGTGAGCTCTATGGTGTAAGGTGGAACCCCACCCCTTGCATGCAAAGTGTGTGTGCATGGACTGAAGCTGTACTTAAAAGTTGCACAACATGGCCACCCTGTGCACTCAGACATGACTGATGTTGAGAAATTTGTGTCAAAGATAGCACACTTTTAAATGTGGGAGGATGTGTGATCATGTGTCATGCCAATGACTTAACGCGCGGGGCATCAGTGGTATCTCAAATGCCGTGTTGCTAATAGTTTGCATATGCAAAAAAAGGCTACAAACCCTATTGCACCTACAAATTTGAGCAAAGGATAATTACTATATTTTCAAATTATGTGGCGAGACTAACAATCAGGCCAATGCTGGAGAGAGATGAACCTTTCATATGCTCCCATCTTGAACACGAGGTTCTTGTTGCAGAGCTTGTTCACAAATAAAACTCCCCGAGAACCATAATTTTTGTGACACTTGAGATTACATAATGTGTCTTGATTACACATATAGTGAAAGAGAAGTAATTGTGAACATCAGGAAGACAAACAACCCGATGTAGAGGCTCACAGCAGGGCTGAATCTCCAGAGAGGCAACTTTATATAGGCTCTGTAGAAGAGGAGAAGACTTGTATACAGTTCAGAAAAGGGCGGCAGCATGACTTGACAAACTACGTATTTTTTCGACCCTTACTAGGCTTATTGCTACACTGTCCACATACCAGACATACCAGAGGCAGCGTGGCTAGCTTCAGGCACGGGCTGATCCCAGAACAGAATATTCTGCAGAGCAGAATAATCATCTTAAGCAGCCACAAGCAAGGAAGAGCACCACATGAACAACAAGGCAGAGCTTTGTGCCTGTCAATTTGCACCCAAAAAGGAGTCTCTGGAATTTCATTCACATAAGGGACAAATTTCTTCTGCCAGGCGGGCCCTGCATCTTAAGACGTCTCTTGCAAAACCTCATGATGTCGTGCAATTCTTCCCTGCATCCCCCCCCCCCCCCCCCCACCCCCCCCCGCAACCCCCCCCCCCCCAACAACCCTCCCTGTGGGATTAAGGAAATAAAGAGGAAGCTGAAGAAGCCACAAGAACACCCTTGGGAGATCGATGCCTGTCTGGGAAAACACCTCCCCTGGTTCTCCACCCCTCTCGGCAAACAACCCACACACTCTAACAAGCATATGGGCTCCCAATGACACAGGAAGGAGAGGGCTCCAATCCAAGTATCGGGAATGTTTTCTGAGTAGGCGAAGGCGGATTTTACCCCTTGTGGCACTGAGCCCAAAGCAGACTAACTTTAAGACTTCCTGTCCCGAGCAAGAGCCAGATTTTGGTGGCATCACAGCATCTTTATGCTGCCAACATTATTTTCAGGCACGACAAAGACAATTGCTGCCAAGAGTTTTAATTGAGGCCGCGTTGTGGAAAGGAGAAATAAAGGAACGAGCAGGTAATGGCTCCTATCCCCATTTCAGAGGTCTAGAAAAATATGATTAACTAACACCGTCTGCTTTGGTCAGTTAATTATATTTAACAGTTAAAGAACCAGAACAAACCAAATGGCCCAGAGAGGAAAATCAGTGTGCAGTATTTCATGCCCAAAAGTGCAGCTTGCTAATTGTGCTATAATGAATTGATGATGTCAAAGATGGCTGAGTGGATGGTGCAAAAAAATTATCAGTGCTAGTTAGATGTTAATCATCGCTTCCAGCATGTGTCTACAGGGCCGGCACAAGTGTTTATGGGGCCTTAAGCAGAATTAGATTCTGGGTCCCCTTTCACCACCTCAGAGTAGCTGGTGCTTGAAAATTATTGATACAAATATAAGACTATAAATTGCATTGCCTATAGTTGTGTTATTTTCACCAAACTAGTGTCACTTTTGTTTGTTAACCTTAAAAAGCAGTAATAAGTTGCACTTTTGTGTTCAAAGTGAAGCACTACATATGGTGATGCTGAACCTGATTTAAACAAGTAAACCAGTTTAATGACTTTGGCTTTTGAAACTTAGAATAGATGTGCAAATGTGCACTAAATGAGCAAATTTTCATCTCCAAAATAAAACCAAATAACTTAACATTATCTAGATATCTAAATCTATCTAAAGAAATCCAGATATCTGTAATGTGTTACAATGTTTTTTTTTTCCTCCACACACTGTTGGGGAAGCAGTCGTTTAGTTTGCTTATGCCTTGGGCTGGGTCTGTGTGTCTACAATATAATAATAACCTAAATGTTTGTAGCTTTTCATTCAAGAGTGGCTGTGAACAATTACTGCTCGTCTTAAAATTGTATATTAATTTAAATGAAGTACCTGAAGGTCATAGACTGTTTGTTAGTCTATGACCTTTGCTGTCAGAGTTCATACACTTTTTCCAAAATAAAATTCCAGCACGTTTATCATCCATTTTCACAATTTGAATGTATATGAATGCGTACCTTATATACAGTCTACAAAATAATTATTTTGATCTTTGCTCTAATCATCACTAGTGAGACCCAGGTGGAGCATTTTTCATTTAGATGTCCAGACTTCTTTTATTCCTCCATGTAATAGGCAAAATATTCAGTCAATTCAGCTATTTGTTATGAAAGAAATCCAGTTGCTAATTCAAGCGCTTTATTCAAAACTCGAGCACTTTTATTCAGTCTTTGAAGTTGAAGCATTTCAAGTGCCCATGTGAACCCTGAGTGAAACAACTTGATAAAGATGATATTCTCTTTGCCACTGGCTGCTAGTTTCTCATTTTTATTAATATAAAAGGTGAATTGATTGATAATGAGAGTAAAGATCTCTGAATAAGTTTGAGGCATCCTAACCGTTTATGAAACCTGATTCATGAGGATCACTCTGGTCTCCGTTTCATCAAATAAACCATGTATCTCATCACATTGCCTCTGGCAGCAAGCTCAATGCCCTCACTTGTGCAAGTCAGTGGTTGGCTACAACCACAATAGTGGAGCAGGCCTGATGCCAAGACAGTGATTAGCCTAGCTATGCCTCTGTTCTTTAGGCAATGTAGAGTGGAGGTGCAGTGGGAGTCCAGCTCATCACCAAAGAGCACTGTGCTAAAGACAAGTTTAAGTGGAAGAAAGCCAGCAGACTGTAGTGTAGCCATGCTGGACATATAAAGCCTTGGGCAAGGAGGCATCTGCCTCTTTAATACATAATTCACTCAGAGCTGGAACATCATGCTTTAGACCTGAGGGCCAGTACTCTGCTTCTTGTTGTTGGAACATAAAACTGTCTCCATCAGATTATCTGCTCTCATTGACATTTTTTTAAAAAAAACAAAAAACAAATCCATTCCTTCAGCGAGACAATGTGGAGTGTCATCAAAATGTTCCTCTGGTTCTCCAGATGCGGCGAATGTATGTGGAAGCAGTGTCATCTCACCTTTCCACCTCGGTGAGCATGTCCTCATCAGCCTTGACGTGCAGGTAGGGCAACGTGGAGAGACAGCCATCTGCCCCCCCGAGCTATTCCTTCACACACACACACACACACACACACACACACACACAACATGGCCGCTTTAAATCGCAACCCCCTCTGCAAATGCATCTTCCTGTAGCAGTATTATTAGAAGCACTCATGTCAGATTGCCAACATTATTATCATAACTGACAGGATGTGCATTAGTTACTTCAGTCACTGCTGCAGATTGGCTTTAATGTCGACACACATATATATATATATGTACAGTATATAACCTGAGGGAGCTGTAGTGCTTTCACACACAATAGTCCCAGCTCAAGTTCCCATGAAAGAGGCACTAATGGGTTAACAGTAGAAATGAGAGGGGAAGAAAAGGAAAATCAATGCTTTTGTTGAAGGGGAAGAAAGAAAGGCTTTCACAGGTCTATGTATCATTAAGCAATTGAGAAAGCTAATTAGAGTGGGGGGAAAAGATGTGCAGATCTCACAACTAATTATTTCCATGGCAACCACAGCTCCTGTACATGATCTGAGATAGCATTTAGCCAGCCTCTGTTGAGACAGTTACAGGAAGAGCAAGAGAGACCCCTAGTGGGCATGAAATGAAAGTGTTCAGAGGTTGGAAATCCAAAGCTCAATACTGAAAAAGGACTTTGTAACTTTTTTTGCAATAATATCATTGAATTGTGTTGCTTCACTTGTATGTTAGGAGTATTTTCTGAACCAAAAACTCACTTGCACTGAAAAACTGAATTTGGCCATAAAGGCTGTTTTGTGAATCGCTCACTCCCCACACCAAAGTCCATAGAGAAAACCAGCAATTTAACATCATAGCATACAGGAGTTGATGATTCACTACTGCCTTTATTAGCAAAGTCAAATGTGTTATTTTGGGACTTCACTGCTTAAAATACTTAACTCAGATTTACCCAAGTTACACCATCTTTAGACCAGCAGCAGTGGACCAGCAGCGTTAGTGTCCCCACAAGCTAAAATGGAATAAGGTAGTAAACATAGACTTTAGATACTGCAGACTTAATTAGGCATGGATTTTCTTTCAAGTGAACCCTTAGTTAAATCAGTTTTTCCCTTGCGTTCCAACGTTCGGTCATGTTTTCAATAAGGAAGAGCTTCTATTTCTCATGCTGGTTCCTGATGCAGGGGGCTCCTGTACAGTATGTTACTACCCCATACTATCAGAGTGAGGTTCCCCTTTAATAATGTGGGCTAAGGCTCAACATCCATATGCTTTGACCTTTTGGCAGTGTGATTAGACTTGTCACAACTTCTATGCCTTCTATGTGATTGAAACATGGAGAGTAGTAATACTGTAGAGGGATGACAGACTTTCCAGCTTGTATAACAAATGGACCAGAGGTGAAAATGGATCAGTCAGATTTGAAAAGTATTTAATTTTTTTTGTAAAAAAAAAGGGAACATGGATATAAAGAAAAATGTGAAACAAAAGAATTTGTCCATGAAGGAGTAGTCCACCTAAAAGTCAATGTCTCTGCTTGCTTGGGTCAATCTTCTCCAAATGAACCAGGGGTTTGAGTTGCTCAGCAAAGCTGCGCATGTCCTCAGACACTGTGTCCTGACCAGCGGGAGCCAATACACTCAGCTCCACCAAGTACGACAGAGACAGACGCTCCGTGTTCTCTGTATTCCCTGGTACCAGAATTCGGGAGAGCTTGCTAACCACAACTTTCATTGCACCTTTTCGGAATATGTGCCCGTTTGCCACAAACTCGTGGTCCATGCGGAAGCCCATCTCATTTAGAAACTCTGGCAGGCTGTGAGACGCAGCCACATCAACACAGTTGCGTACTAAGGCATGGCGGCTCTTGTCTCCCACTTCAGGTTGGCCCAGGTAGCGTAGGTGCCACGGAGCGGTCGGATGAGAGAGGGAGCGTCGGGCACGGAGAATGAAAGGGTTGCCTTGTTGGCCTTTAAGAAGATAAACCAGTTCATGATCTGTGAAGGTCTCGGGTTCCATGTTGTCACACAGACCTCGGAGGCGATGTAGAAGACTTTCCAGAGCCTGATCTAAGACACTGCCTGAATTGTTAGAGGGGAGAGAAAAAGTTCCGTAAGAAATTTGTAGAGTGACACTGCTGTATCAATGTCAACCAAACACCATAAAAAAATACTTAAAAAAAAAAAAAAAAAAATGAATCCCTCCATTTCAAAACAGTCACATAGCTCATGACATGCATCTTATATACGGATTACAGGGATACAGAATATAGGGATACAGAATATAATTAGTTTGTTGGAAATAAGAAAGTATGATTTACCCTCTATATATGTTTAAGTAATTAATCTTAAAGGAATACTTCAGGTTTTTTGGAGTATGATTGTATGAAGTGCTGACAAATAGTCCATGACCCTGATATTAAGAACCAGCTTAAGACATGAGCATATACTACAATATCTTAACATGTCTATCGCTAACCTCTCCTTTTCTGATGAAAGAATGTACATTTGTACCATTTTGTACACCACTTACTATACCAGAACAAAGTCCACACAGGAAATCTGTGATTTTTTTTTACATCAGACTTTGAGATTTTGTTGTACTTACCAAAAGTGACACAAACTTAACAGGGCTGGAGTAAATCAGCAGCTCCTGTGTCAATGAAAGCTGAAAATGCTGTTTTCTCTGTGAACTTTAGTGCATGACAGTGAGCCTGCTTGTCAATATCTGTATTGTCAGCACTGACTGTCAGCAACTCAATTAACCACACTTCCAGCAACCTGAACTCTAAGACTCAGATTTTTTTTTAAATATACAAGCCCTCTTTGATTATCAGCTGCAGAAGTTTCTGACTCATCTCACCTTGCAGCAGATACTCCATCATATTGATTGTTCCACCAGTGATTGGCATCACAGTGACAGGAGGTGCCTCCATCTTTTCTCAAACACTTTTCAATCTGAAATATGAAAACATAAAATGTTACACCAGTGGAATCTAAACATCTCAAACCATTTCTATACTAACTAGGCAGCACAAGTGACAGGATTGACCACAACACGATATTGGATCACAATAGCTCTAAATTAAATTAGTATTACCAATAAACTGACAACAGATAGCCTGACCTCCAATAAAATGGTTTGCAGATAATATTTTAGACACACGTATGGCTTATGTGAATGAATTTCTAATGTTTAATTCACTTACACTGCTGCAGACAAGTTTTGAGGTAACATTAACAATGACTTTTAAACACAGCTTAGCTCTGTTACCTACTCTGCCCTTCTTTTATATCACGGGAGGCGAAATGACAGCCCACCGTGAAGCTGGATTTGAAGTTAACACTTGGAAAATGTTAGCAATAAAAGCAATAACGGTTCATGCAGCAATGTAGTTTGCTCCATTACCCGTAAAAAAGCTGATGAGGAAAACCGAGATGGGTGGCGAGTCCGTCTTCCTCGGTAACGCCTCCACAGGAAAGACCGGGGATGCAGTAGGCCTCACTGGAGATACTTCAAGTCAAAACACGGCGAGCTAACTAGCTAAGTTAGCCTATTCAGTTCAAGTCACCGTGCTGATCATTTCACCGTTGAATTAACTGATTCTGATGACAAATATATATCAGTGACAGCAAAGAGTCGGTTCAGATAAAATCAACAAGGTCTCTTCGTAAATTATGAATTAAATATCAGATAAAGACAGGGTTAGCAAAATCATCTTAATGACGATTGGAAACCATGTGTTTTCTTCCTCGGGTTTGTCGCGCGGTCAGCCTCACCTTCCTGACGCACTAGAGCCACCTACAGGACGCAGATAAGCATTGCAACTTTAAAACATAATCTCAACGTTTACCTCCTGCACACAAAATGTTATTGTAACATTTATTATGACTAAATGCTGATTATATAGTTTACATCAAACATATTAAAGCAACTGTAAAAAGTTGTTACTATACCATCATAAGTGATCTGCATACAATTAATAAAATGTACTGTATATATAGTTTTTATTGTAACTATGCTGTTACTCATACATACATACTGCTGCAATATACACTACCAGTCAAAAGTTTGGACACACTATCTCATTTAATGTTTTTTTCTTTATTTTCATGATTCTCACTGAAGGCATCAACACTATGACTGAAGACATATGGAATTATGTAGTAAACAAAAAAGTGTGAAATAACTCTAAATATGTTTTATATTTTAGATTCCTCAAAGTAGCCACCCATTGCTTTGTTGACAGCGCTGCAAACCCTTGGCCTTCTCTCAATGAGCTTCATGATGTAGTCACCTGAAATGGTTTTCACTTCACAGCTGTGCCTTGTCAGGGTTCATTTGTGGAATTTCTTGCCTTCTTAATGGGGTTGGGACAATCAGCTGTGTTGTGCAGGAGTCAGGTTGGTACACAGCTGACAGCCCTATTTGACAACTGTTAGAATTCATATTATGGCAAGAACCAATCAGCCAAGTAAAGAGAAATGACAATCCATCATTACTTTAAGAACTGAAGATCAGTCAGTCCGGAAAATTGCAAAAACTTGTGTCCCCAAGTGCACTCGCAAAAACCATCAAGTGCTACAACGAAACTGGCTCACATGAGCAAGACCAAGAGTCACCTCTGCTGCTGAGGATAAGTTCATCCGAGTCACCAGCCTCAGAAATCACAAGTTAACAGCACCTCAGCTTAGAGCCCAGATAAATGCCACACAGAGTTCTAGTAGCAAACACATCTCTACATCATTGGTTCAGAGGAGACTGTGGGAATCAGGCCTTTATGGTCAAATAGCTGCTAAGAAACCACTACTGAGGAAAAACAACATGCAGAAGAGATTTGTTTGGGCCAAGAAACACAAGGGATGGACATTAGACCAGTGGAAATCTGTGTTTTGGGCTGAGTCCAAGTTTGAGGTCTTTGGTTCCACCCGCCGTGTTTTTGTGCGACGCAGAAAAGGTGAATGGTCTGTACATACATGGTTTCCACCGTGAAGCATGGAGGAGGAGGTGTGATGGTGTGGGGTTGCTTTGCTGGTGACACTGTTGGGGATTTATTCCAAATTGAATGCACACTGAACCAGCATGGCTACCACAGCATCCTGCAGCAACATGCCATCCCATCCAGTTTGTGTTTAGTTGGACGATCATTTATTTTTTTTAACAGGACAATGACCCCAAACACACCTCCAGTCTGTGTAAGGGCTATTTGACCAAGAAGGAGAGTGATGGAGTGCTGTGTCAGATGACCTGACCCCCACAGTCACCTGACCTAAACCCAAATGAGATGGTTTGGGATGAGATGGACCATAGAGTGAAGGCAAAAGGACCAACAAGTGCTCAGCATCTCGGGGAACTCCTTCAAGACTGTTGGAAAACCATTTCAGGTGATGACCTCATTAAGCTCATTGAGAGACGGTCAAGAGTGTGCAAAGCAGTAATTAAAGCAAAGGGTGGCTATTTTGAAGAATCTAAAATATAGAACGTTTCGAGTTATTTCACACTTTTTTGTTTACTACATAATTCCATATGTGTTAGTTCTTAGTTTTGATGCCTTCAGTGAGTAAAGTAAACGGTCATGAAAATAAAGAAAAGACATTAAATGAGATAGTGTGCCCAAACTTTTGACTGGTAGTGTATTTTATGAGCTAATGCTTGTTTTGTTTATGTAAATGATGTCCATTTGATTGATAAAAAGATAGAAATATATATATAAAAAAGATTTTGGTCACTTCACTCAAAGAGGAAACACTTTACTCTCACAACAGTCAGTCACCAAAACGCCTTTCATATGAAACTCAAGTGTTCTTTGTGAAAACGACCTTCTGAATGTGGGACTCTTTCTCTACACATGTGTTGAAACTCAGATTTATTCATAAAGTACATTAAAAACAAAAGCAGTGGAGCCAAACTGGTTTATTCAAAAGGAAATTCAAGACATGCAAGTGGGAAAAAAGTAATTAATTGACAATGAATACATAATAAGACACTGTTTTCTGAAACTGTCATTCTGCATATACAAATCACTTTACCATCTTGCCATCATTATAAACAGCACAGAGTCTCTGCATGTTAGTATTTCTATAAGAGCGCCACCAGTGGGCATGACACAGAATGCTATTATCTTGAACATACGTCTTATGACCATGACACCGTGCGTGAATTTTGTTTTATGTTTGGGCTGCTCCGGTCACAGGTCATTATTAATTTGGATTAAGATAATGTTTTTTTTTTTTTTTGCTCCATAGTGATGGTAGAGAGAGGGAGAGAGAGAGCGAGCGAGCGAGAGAGGGTTCGGGATTTGGCTGTAATCACGTTCAGAGTGTATTGATTTCGCGAGCGCACTCCAATTGGCAGCAAGTGGATTGAATTGAGGAGCCCCATGACTGGCTCCGAGACTGTGTATATGTGTGGAGCGGATGTGGACTGTGAAATAAGAAATCATTAGATTTTGGATCATTTAAAAAATGGAGGAACAATTCTTATTACTTTTATTACTTCTCTTATCTCTCCACTGGCAGCTGTGAATTAATTTTTTCCTTGAATCCATCATGATCTGTTGAATATCCTCTCACTGATTCGGACTGTATTTTGATATAGAGGCTGTATCACAAGCCGTTTTCAACGTGAAGTGACATTTAAGGGCAGCGAGGAAGCGGATTTGTGGAGGTATTCCCCTCTTTTGCTTTTTTTCTCTTTCGATTTACTCCATTTCAACTAAATGCTGATGATGGAGGACGACGAACTGGACGCTCATCAGGTTGATTCGGATTTCGAGCCGCAGAGCCGGCCTCGCTCCTGCACCTGGCCGCTGCCGTGCCCGGAGGATTTCCCCGGCGGACACGAGGTCAGCGGGGGTCTCCCGGTGGCCAACATCAAGGTGGAACCGGAGGACGTCCCAGCGTGCAGAGCGGCGGGGCTCGTGGGCGGAACGCCGGGGGAGATGAAGCATCCAGCCGGCGAACCGGCACCGACGGGCGCGACGCACCCATGCCTGGCTGGCGCGGCGGTCCTCGACGCGACCGGACCGCTGCGCAAAGCCAAATCCTCGCGGCGGAACGCGTGGGGGAACCTGTCGTACGCGGATCTCATTACCCGCGCCATTGAGAGCACGCCAGAGAAGAGACTGACGCTGTCACAGATTTACGACTGGATGGTCCGTTATGTGCCCTATTTCAAGGATAAGGGCGACAGTAATAGCTCAGCTGGCTGGAAGGTAAGGAGTGAAAGCAGAAGGATGGAGCTTGAACATCCTCATCTAAAATATCCAACGTTAAATTATAATATTCATAGTCATTATTAGTATCCACTAAGTCACTCAGGATGATTCCACCGTCTTGTTCCAAACACATGGTAACGTGGGATTCTGTGTCAGTTACGCATGAATGGACACAAGAAAAACTGATTTTAAAACCACTTAAGGCTCACCTAATAAAATCTACCCCTGCTTTCGTCTATGCTACTTTATATATATATATGAGTGTGTGTGTGTGTGTTTGTGTGTGTCTGTGTGTGAGAAAAAAAATATATGTATATATATTTATATATATATATTTGTCAAAGTCATGGAGGCGGCAGTGGATCAACAACTCCTGTTTACTTTGACATAGAATAACTGTTTTTCCTATGGTCTTTGGTATGAAAGAGTGAGCAATATTTAAACAGACCCAAAATTAAATCAGGATAAAGAAAAAAAAAGAAAAAAAGCTCTGAGATATCATCAAGTGGGGCTTTTGCCTGTGTATATATATATATATATATATATATACTTTAATAACCACACTTCAAAAAAATCCTGAACTACCACTTTAAAGAGCATGTGTACTGTTAGCCATAAAAACAAACTGGAATATATTGCATCAGAGAATGTTTTGTTTTTACTGACTGTGCTGGTGACCTTGTTTTTGGAGGCTGTGGATTTTTAATCATAAAACTGTAAATAAAGAATTGAATTACTTTTATTTGGACCCTTATCTTTGCAGAGTTTGTGGCTGTTGCATTAACTTGCTTCTTTATCACAACATACAATCAAGAGACTTTTGGGGCCCAAGGCAAAAAAAGGTCCTGGGGGGCCTACATCGAAATAACGCTCTAATTTTTCTTCTCAGAAAATCCAAATAAGAACAGTGCCGTGGCTTGGGGATTTGCTGCCTCTCTCAGGGCCCCCTCTCATCATGGGCCTCCCTGTTGCAAAGCTCCTGCTTGCAGTAATACATTTATAACGCAACAGAAATATAAAAGCAAAATGTATTTTCTTTTTACTCCCTTTTTCTAACAAATTAAATAAAATCAATTACATTTTCTGTACAAAAGCATTTCTCTAAGATTTGGTTCAGAAATGAGTTAAAATCCATTCACTTGGTGAGATGTGAAGATGCTGATTAAAGATCATGATTATGGCACAGATGTGTGTGTGTGTGATGGATGCTGTGTGGTGTATGCAAAGGCAACTAAAAAGGGGACCAAGCAAAAAAGGAAGAAAAAAGGAAGGTCTAAAATGATTTTTATTTTCTTTAATGAGAATAATTCAAATGTACAAAAGTAGAGAAATCATAATAACTGAAGTAACTACAGATTAAGTAAAAAAATAAAAAAAGAGGTCAACTAATGAAGGAATGCAGACACCAAATCCAAACTGACGAGAGCAACTTTGAAATCACAAGACTAGGATCAATAACTTGCTTATCTTTCAACATATGCATGTGTTTATTACTGCTGGGCTCCATTATGTAACATTTGAAAGGCATAGCTTCACAGCAAAGTGCGGAATTATCCATCAAACATTAATTTATAATTTATTTGAGTACATTGAGTTATATGAGTACATATACCAAAATGTTGACTGTTGACACTGGATACTTACACATAAAATGTCACAATAATGAACCAAACCTGAACATGTAAAATTGTTTGTTTGGTTTAACAGGCAGAAAATGTCAAATCATCAATTTTATATCCTTTTATTGATAAAGAGAGAGGGTCTATGTTTAGGAGTTAATTAGGCAGATCAACAAATCCACTGACACCTGCTAGATAAAAAAAGATAATACATAATTTAAATACCATGGCTTTTTTAGTCTTTTAAGGTGTTTCCTAAAATCTACTGTGTATATTTTACAGCAATTTAATTAAAAACATTTATATTTAATAAACACTTTGGGAACTACTGAACTAGTAAACTATGGATTCAACATAACTATTGTTTTTGTTTGTTGCTTTGCTTCAGGCTTCTCCCTCTCTAGGCTCACTACAGCTGATGATCGGCATATTTGTTTTGGCACATTTCTTTTTATGCTAGATGCTCTTCCTGAAACAACCCCCCCCCCACCCCACTTATATAGAATTCTGTCACAGGACACAACATATGGAAACAAATTATCAAACAAAGCTGCTAAAATAATAAAGAAACAGCTTATTGGTGGACACTATCTACGATCATATGCCTCTCTTTCAACCGGTGCGATGGAGGACGAGGGCTCAATCCACTGAACTCATGTTTAGGTTTCATGACTTTTAGGCCTTTACTGCAGAGACTGGAGCAGATTTTAGGAATCTCAGCTACTGCCCTCTGCTTCAATCACAATTGTCTGATAGATTCCAGTTTGTACATGTTGATGAATCATTCCAGACATAAGTTAATTACGGAGTTCCACAGGGCTCAGTGCTTGGGCCTATACTTTTTACCTTATGCTTCCTTGAGGGAACATTATTAGAAACACAACATACACTTTCATTGTTATGCAGATGACACAGCTTAAATCAATCAGGCCGGAAAAAATAAATCAGGTTGTTCAACTCCAGGAATGTCTCAAAAACATTAAGTTCTGGATGACCTGTAACGTTCTACTTCTAAACTCAGACAAAACTGAGGTGATTATACTTGGCCCTAAACACCTTAGAGATAAACTTTCTGACCATATTGTCACTTTAGATGACATCACCATGGCGTCCAGTTCCACTGTGAGGAAGCTTGGAGTTATTTTTGACCAGGATATATCATTTGATTCACAAATTAAAACCATTTCCAGAACAGCATTCTTTCACCTGTGAAACCACCCGTTCGACTAGTTCATGCTTTTGTTACATAAAGATTATAGATTATTGTAACTCATTACTATGTGGATGTTCATGTAGGTCTGTGAAAACACACCAGTTCATTCAAAATGCTGCAGTACGAGTTCTGACAGGAACTAGTAAGAGGGACCACATCACTCCAGTGTTAGCTTAACTACTTTGGCTCCCTGTACAGTTTAGAATTCAATTTTAAATACTCCTCCTTACCTATAAAGCATTTAATGATCAGGCCCCATCATATCTTAAAGATCTAGTTTCACCTTATCAGCTCAACAGATCACTTTTCACAATTTCTTCCAGTTAAAAGAGAGTTTTTTTCTATCCACTGCCCCCTAGTGTTTGCTCATTGTATGAACTGTTGGGTTTCTTTTCTCTCTGTAATATTGTAAAGGTTTTGGCCTTACTATGTACAGTGCCTTGAGATAATGTATGTTGTGATTTGGCACTATACAAATAAAAGTAAACTGAGTGGAGTTGCTCCACCCAAGTGGAGCAAGTACTGTGAGAATCAGATTACAGATTAGTTGACTGTCACAGATTATAGGCCATTATTTAAACATCTAAAAGTGCTTGATTCATGTGAAATTAAGGTATAAAATATTCTTATCGGAGTCAGTGGATATTTTGTTCTATCATGCAACACATTTTTGGGAAATATGGTTTTAGAATCTAGATCCTATATTATATCCATGGAACTGTGATAATATTGCAGTTATCATTAAATTTCCATTCTAAATAGAATTAATAAGGCTCAGATTTGATTTAACAAAGCATTTCTCAACATTTCATGAAACCACTGTGAAAATGATCTAAAAAGCATTTTTTAGATGATAGTAGGCTGACACTGGATCTGCAATAATGTGGCTGGAAGAATTAAGGCTCAAGTCCACAAATACACCATGATTTCTGGCATAGTTTGTAGTTTTTCAGTAGACTGACTTAAGTTCAGTCAGAGAGCAGCTGCTTCAACTGGCTCTTCCAATACATCTACTCTAGTTGACACCAAGTACCTAGATAAAATGCTAGTTATTGTTATTTTTTCAGTTAAATGCCTTTAAGGATCAACAGGTTTGATTTTAATGTGGATGCCATTGAGTGAGCGGAGCACCAGTCTAGGAATTAACTTGGGTTTGTGTGCGGGGTCCTCTATCAGATGATATCTCTTCAGCGTCAGGGCCACCACCACTTTCATCTCATTCATGGCAAAGTTCTGACCGATGCAGTTTCTGTTGGGAGGAGAACATGACATTGTGTATCAACGTGGGAAAGTCAAGCAATACAATGCTTTTCAGCAGTAACATGAGAGTTAAGCAAGAATGTGAGGAGACATGCAGCAGATGCAGATGATCATTTTCATTTCCAGGCAGACGTGTCAAACTGAAGGCCCATGGGGCAAATTCAGCCTGCGATAAAGGTGTATTCCAGTGTGAGCAGTGGGAAAAAATAAGTGCCGGTACTCTAACTAACCCTTATTGTATGAGACGTTTATGTTATGCAGTCTGTATTACTAAATAATTGAACATAAAATAATGCAGTAAATAGAAGATATTAGACGATTTATTCATTTAAATATTTATTCCATATTACAATAACTAAAAACTGGATTTATGTTACACATTTTGCCAACTTGTATATTTAGATTATGCTTAACATTTCCAACAATTATTTAAACTTCAAGCACACAGTTCATGTTACCTGGTGTCCTGCATGCTGTCCTCCAGGACACAAATGTGGCAAGAAGTCGGTGAATATAGCTAAACTGCCAAAAATTATAAACACTTCCATTACATATAACAACAAGCGCCAGAAGTCAATGGTGATGATACAGGAGTGCAGAGTCTCACATGACCTGCAGCTGCGATACAAAGAACAATTGTTTTACATTTAAGATGGCACATAGCGTCGCACTGTCGGCACTAATGTGTGAGACACTTTGCTTGTTCCTGTTCTGATTCTCAGCTGACTCAGCTGCTTGACAGTTCAATCATGAGGAGAAGAAGAGACAACAGCCATGCTTTTCTCCACTATGTCTGATATCCTGCTTTATGAATATGCTTTGAAACAACGGTAATTAAAATTATATTACTTTGTTAAAATTTAGTGCTATCCCTGAGGCTAATCACTAGGTAAATCAATTAATTTTGTTTAATGAAAAAAAAGTGCTTTCACCTATACTGTCTTAACAATTTGATCTCAGATTTGTTTTTTATTCAATCTATAAGCTTGGTTTGTTCTGAATTTTATATGATTGACCTTGTCTGGCCGTTGACACTCACTCTTTAATTGAGTTTGACACCACTGCTTTTTAAGTGTGGTTGACACCTCTGCTGCCCCCAGGCCAAAAACCAACTTGAGAAACAGATACTCACTCTCACTGAAAACATGGCTGCCAGTTGGGACACAAAAAGAACTTTACAAAAGGCTGAGTTCATAAGATTTATACATTTCCATGTTTGACAACCTTCTCTGAAAACTGAATTTAACTCCCTGCACCAAAGACAATCTAAATGTTTTACATGTTGATCCACTGTTGCCATTAAACTAAAAGGCATCACATTCAAACGGACCCTGATGAGTCAGCTAAATTATGCACACACAGGTTACTAGTAAGCACTATTCACTTAAAAGATTAGCTATTTGTTCATGAGTTCTTTCTGAAGTAGTTAGTCAATAAACTGTTATTCAGAAAAAAGATAAATATGTAATTAAAGGTACAGTTTGGATGATTTTGGTTTCCATTTGGAAAAGAATTGAAAATAAATTATAAATACACAAAGGTTTACAGTCACCTGACTGATTTTTCCCCCATTAGTACAGAATGAACTACTGTTTATATCAGGAATGGGTCGTCACTGTGGAGGCCACCATTTTGGATTACCATGTTTTTAACTAAAAACAACTTTTGAGTTTTAACAACATCTGAAGGCTACTGTAGTTTCTATTATGTGCTTGGAAAGGGAAGGGTGAAGTGAGAGGAATTCAGCTGCAACATCACCACAAGATACATGATAAGTCTGAGCATAGTTCTCTTTCACTTATATACATAAATTGAATTCATCACAAATCAGGGAATAACCCTAATATTATCCATTTTACAAGATGTCTGTAAATAAATATTTTATTATAACATTATACCTCAAAGTAACCCTAATGCTCAGAATGAGAAATAAGGAAAAACATCTTCTGAATAAGTAACAAAATAACCAATAAGAATACTGTTTATGACTGCATCCATTAGCAGTGTCAAAACAGTGGTACCTTTAAAATCTAAACCATCCAATACCATTCCTATCTGTTTTTACCTTGTTTCCCCACTGGCAGTCAAGTTTTCAGTGTGTGAAAGTGTCTGTTTGAGGTGCTTTAGTTCTGCTGGTCAGTAAAACCATCATAAACAGACTGTGACCTGAGAATCTCTGTGCCAAGTTCTGAGTTACACAGTCACATGTTGCTATGAGTGGACAAACCTCGGTCCAGCTGAGAAGGGCACAAATGCGTGAGGTGACCTCTTGGAGACATTCTCAGGTAGGAAGCGCAGTGGGTCAAAGACCTATAGAAAGAAAGAAAGAAAGAAAGAAAGAAAGAAAGAGAGAGAGAAAAAAAGGCCAATGTGGCATAACACACCTCTAATAATAAAGTTATTGTTTTACTCAGTAGTAAAAAATAAAACTGGGTGTTTTATAAAAGTTGCTCAGGCCTGCTACTATCAGATAATAAAATCACCACTCCCTCACTCTGACCTGGTAAAGGCTATTCATGCATTCACTTTATTATGACATCATTGCACCTGATGTCTTTCTGGTCTTAACCAAAAGTTGCTTTCTTGCCTCCAGTAGTTCAGAACTTAGCATTTAGGCTCCTTACATTTTATCAGAAAATAATTTTTTTAGAATTGCTCTTAAGATTTTACTGATCACTCTTTAATGTATTCTGAGTGTGGCCTAAATTATGTAGTAGACATGATGACCTCATATGTGCCAGCTTGTGGCCTTACAGTACTTCTTCAGAAGTGGATATATAAACTTAAACAGTATATACTTATATATATGGCTATGGCAGATTCCAGGTATGTCTTTTACTTTAGAGATTCTCTTTTATTCCTAGATAGAATCATTCATCTTGGGCTGTTTAAACTTTTTACCTTGAAGTCCAGTCCTGAAGTTTGGAGAAAACAGAAAACCAGTTCAGTTAAAGAAGTTGCAGTAAATATATCAGTAAAGAGTCAAAAACTCAAACTGGTGTGTGATGCTTGATCCGGATAAAACTACATTAAATAAGAATGTAAGATTGTCTATGCTGAGACTATGATAATGAACTACAAGTTGTGCCATTTTATCGTTTGTGGTGTCACTGACTTTTGCACCGCTTACTGGTTATCTGCCAATATTTGATTTTCAGCAGTGGATGGAAATACAAAGTTATGTGTATTGTACTTTCTTACGTTTTGAAGTGCACTAATCAGCTACAAAATTGAAAACAAAGCGGGGGCTTTCACTCTGACATTTGCTTAAAACAAGATTATTCTGTATTTACTTACATTTGGGTTTTCCCATACAGTTGCATTCCTGTGAATCCCGAAAACAGATGTTGAAATTGTGGAACCTTTATTAAAATAAAAAAATATATATATACATTTTGGATTAGGACTGTGCTGAAACAACTTGTATGACCACAAATAACAGCATAAACCTGAATACATAATATACATAAACTGACTACAGATTGAAGGGTTAGTGTAGGTGCACTGTGCATGCCCCAGCACCAAGAAGTTACCAAGGGTTACTGAGCCACAGTTGCTGCAGCTGCAGCTTCCTGCACTTCTAACCTGTGAATAACATCATTGCTCACAGTTTAGAGAGGACAGAGCCTTTGACTGAATTTTGCCTCTAATGTGTATTTGACCCAAACCAGAGCCTGCTGACACCTATGTGTGTAAGTGGCACCAAGTTCCCCCGATGTTCAACTATAACCATGGTGACTGCTCCTTTACCTTTATCACAGACACATGCAGTGTAAATGAGTGAAAATACATACACACAAACACACACACACACACACACACACACACACACACACACACCGATATAAAATTAAAAACCAGAACCAAAACTGACCATCATGTCATAAAATGGCCTGCTTTTGTTATGAACAAACACTGAGAAGTTAAGAATCATAGAGACTGACGTCAGAGCAGAGACCATCTGACATCTGATCTGATCTGGCTGAAGCTGCACTGCACAATGGCTGTGTGTCAGGAGTCACCAGCAAACCAAACAACCTGTTCACTACGCAAACAACAGCTGACAGAGCAAAAATAAAAGAGCAGATGGATTATTCTCTTCACTATCACGGTTGTTTCGAACACAAATATAACAAAGCAGTGTGAGGGTTTTCATTCTAATGCTTGACTTATGTATTACACTGGCCATATGAAGTAGTTTGTCCTAATTCAGGATAAACAAACACTCTGTTGCTGGGCACTCTGCCACAACAGCAGCAACACAATACTTTGCGTTGACAAACAAGAAATTATTTTCCTCTACTGTACATAATTTAATGGCCTAAATGGCTCTTTGGTTTGGCCTTAGTTGTTTTTGTTTCAGTGAAGTGCATTAGGTGCAGAGTCTATGTTTAAACTTATAGATGCTATTAAACAACAGTATCTGAATTTAAAAGTGCTTCCTTTATGTTTATTACACATTAAATATGTGATTTTACAGTATTTTTTTTATTGTATGTCTGCTATTAAAAAGTGCCAATCCACCTTGAGTACTTGAACTTGGACTCCACTTGGACTTTTCTTCATAGATGGGACTCAAGTACTGAGGACTCAACTATATAGCAGCAATGCAGGGTCAGGGCAAGAAAGGTTTATCCCCTCGAACTGCTGAACAATTGATTGAGTATTTGAACACTAGAAATGATGTTTAAACATTTTCGTGGGTGCTTCATAGGCTTCGTCAGCATTGTGGGAAGTCATTTAGCAATGGACTGAATGTAAGAGGCATTTGTTACAAACTACACTTTTACCTCTGTAAAAATATCAACTTAAGCAATATTTCTTACTGACTCTCTCTTTATAAACTTCACAAAAACATTAAATGAGACAACTCTTTCTTTTACTGACACGTAAGAATGACACACACCTGCAGGGATAGTCCGTCCATCAAAAAAGGTCATAGGTTTGGTGGTTTTTCTGGCTATTCCAGGTACAGGAGGGTAAAGACGAAGGCTTTCCTTGATACACATTGTAGTGTATGGAATTTTATTGAGATCATCCCTAGAATAACACAAAAACAACACGTTTGTGATAGATTCACAGATAAATACACACTTAAGCAAAAGATTAAGACTAATCCAAGTCAGCAGTCAGCACAAAGAGCAAAGAAGAAGAAACAAACATACCACTCCATGGTGTCTTTGTCACGTAGGACCTCACTGATCTCCTCCCTGCACAGCTTCTGGTGTTCTGGATGGCAGGCAAGACAATAAAGAATAAAGGAGATACCACTGGATGTGGTGTCATGACCCTCAAACATGAAGGTGTCCACTTCTGCTCGTATTTCTTCATCTGACAGTCCATTCTGACTCTCATCCTGAAAGTCACATTAAAGACAACAATATAAAACGAAACCAACTCTTCAAGTACCCTGACTACTATGACAGCTACATTTGAACCACAACAAACACACACATGTAAAACACTCACATAAACACATTCAAGAGCTAATTCAGATTTTCTGAGGTGTGGTTGTATGAGGTACTAACATATTCGGTGCCGGCTGCCCTGTCTGAAGACGTGGTCACTTACCATCTCTTAAAACATGGCTACCAGCAGGCCAGGGACACAAGGAATAATCCATGTTTGCTTAATATCTTAAGAATATGTTGACCTCTGACAGGCTTTTCAGACAGGAAACTGAAGTTTGTAAACCACTCACTCTCCCACACCAAAGTAAACTTTGCATTTTAACATCAAGGCACATGTTGATCCATTGCTACCTCCATCGGTTAGTTCAAGTGACTTTGGTTGTTCAAATCCTTTGCTCCCAAAACTTACTAAGATAGACAGAAATAAGTGTAAGAGTCCTTGCTGGAAGCCATGCTTTTTCATCGATCTTCCATGTCTCAAGATAGTTCCTGGTCCCGAGGCCACACAAAACAAAGTCAGCACTAACTGTGTGGCAGTGCCTCATTCAACCACACTTAAAAAAAATAGTACTAGTTAATGGAAAACATTAGGGAGGTTTTAGCTCATCAAAGATGGTGTAATAGTAGCCAGGGCGATCAACTTCCACTATAGTGATATAGTGTATAGTGGTGTTTAGATCTCATGGTTGGACAAAGAAGTGCCCATGGAAAGTTTCAGAAAAGAATTCTACTGCTTAAAAAGGCCAGTCCTTCAGCAGTTTCATTGGATCACCTACATTTTTCAGACTTTTTCAACAATTCATACATTAACTCATACATTAAAAAAAGCTTGACAGTCCTAAATACAACATACTCTTGCAGAGAGAAGGATGTCCAGAAAGTCCAGGATTCTCTTGGATTTTAGTTGTTCCAGCTCCTTTTCTTCCTTCAGTGCTTCTTTTCTCTTTCTTATGACCTCCTCTTTAAAAGACAAGATAATGGATGCATAACAGCAGTGCCACTACAGAAATGGTCATGATGTGTTGCACAACTATAAGGGCTCTAATTTCATACACCAGGCACAGGTGCAGCACAGGCAAGGGGGGTGTGTACAGGCGCATTCTGATTCGTGTTCAATTATCAATTATTAATTACCACTGCGCAGGCTGCGCAGCGCCACGAAATAAGAACCCTAAGTGTTTTTGATGGTTGTTAATCAAATATAAACTGAGCTTACCTGTGTGTCTGTGAGCAATACTGCACACTTTCCTAAACTTAAAACCGGCTGGGCTGAGGTGGAAGATGAGGTCACTGTGGTATGGAAAGATCCTTATCCGCCAGTTAATCAGATAAGAGAGGTCATACACTGCTTTGATGTAATAATTTTTTCCACTGAAACAATAATATTAAAACTTTAGATTAACCAATAAGACAATAAATGCAACTTTTAACTTAACAAGATATCAAAAAACATTATATATATTGTATATATTATTATAAGGTGCTTTCAAATAAGATTGTTTGCCGTGTATATGAGACATTTGGCATCATGTCCAACCTACTTAGTTTAATTTCATAAGAGATCATTACAAAATATAAATGTCTTTAGAACTCTTTTGAGAGAATTTAAATAAAATTTAAACTATCATCCACCCTTGGTTTACCGTCTTTTCTCTTCCCTACTTTTTGAAATTCATGAGTTTCACTTTAACACAGTAACAAAGTGAGTAAAGCGCCACTCTCCCTGGATTTAGTTCCAGAGAAAACAAATTCTTTAACTAAAAAGGCATGAAAAGATTCCCTTATAGGACTAATCACTTAAACAGTAAGCAGAATGGACTGCTACTTCCTTGTCTTATACCCTGGGAAATTATATCTAGATAACCCCCAGATGACAATAGCGTGAGATGATGAAGATAATAGTAATAATATTTGTTAATGTTATTGATTTGTGAAATGCTCCTGATCTCTATCTTCTTCTCTTTTGTCACTTTGTTTCTGTACATGTGACCCTCCTCTCTGGCTCTTCCTGAGGTTTCTCAGGAAGAGCCAAAGGTTTTGTAAAGCTTCTTTTCCCCTCATTTGATGTGAGGGTCTAAGGATAGAGGGTGTCACTTGCTGTACAGACTGTAAAGCCCTTTGAGGAAAATTGTGTTTGTGATGTTGGGGTATATAAATAAAATTGACTTTAGCCGACTAAATGACCTCTGCAGTTGGGTGCAGAGAAAAAAGTCATATCAGGGGATCTTGGTGTGCTTCCTCATATTTGCCAATAATCCATTGCAAAGCCAATATCTGCTGATACCAATATTGTGCCGATAATATAACAAGATTTCATTGGTTGTTTTCATCGCTGTGGACAAAATTGAAAAAAACAAACAAAGAACATAGCTGTGTCTTGTCAAAATAAAATCAAAACCAATATGGCTGAACAATGCATGGCTTTAATTTGAAAGGGTGGACACACTGTGTAGTTTGACAGAAGTCACTTCAGTGTTTACAGCTGATGTGCTGCTGATTCTAAAGTTTATCAAATAGTAAGTTCAGTAAGAAGTCCAAAGTTTGGGAACATGGTAATGTTATTCAGTTAAACTTGAAGTTTAATAAATGCATAAACTGTTGCCATGCTCTACTGTTGTTTTTCCCCCTGACCCAGAATAAGTCACTTCTTTGCTTTGTCAGTGCACATTTTAATGTGTAGTAGTTCTTTCATTTCTGCCAACACTTGAAGTAGTATAGGTGGAAACTGTTTGTGGACTCACCCTTCAGTTTGACAGTTGCTGTTGTAGCTGAATGCACATTTCAAGATGCTGTCCAGTGTCATGAGGCTCACATGTTCAAACAACTCAAAGGACTCATTTGTGTTTGCATATCTTCCCCATTTGTCCTGGTAACAAAAAGAACAGAAATGAATGACATCTCTGCAGCAATTAAAACATGATTCTTATGTTGCCACCCTGACTTCTGCTGACCCACTACAATATGCATAATTTGTGATTTACACATACCAACATTGTTGTAGCAGTGTCCGACATCAACTTTACGTATGATTTCAAGATATCATAATGGAAGGCTGGCGTCAAGAGACGCCTGTTGCGAAACCATTTCTGTCCATCTGACACCAGTAAACCATTACCTGAAGATAAACAAAAAGTTAATGAGTGAGTAAAACTTTAACAAGCAATCTAGTAAATACATAAAGCAAGACAAAGGTAAAGCAGTCTTACCAATCCAGGGCTGAAGAAATCTATATCCAAGGTCATCTTTAGGTTCTATTAAGAAACAAACATATAACAATTTTGTTGTCTTTACCTCACAGTTTCCAGCAAAAGTAAAACAAATATGATGACACTTATGTAGTCTGTGTATTATTTCAGAGAAAAATGTTAACATACCTGTTGATGACAGTAAGGTTTTTACATAATCAGGGTGGTGAATGGTGAGGAAACACCTAAAGGGACCAAATGCCACTGGGAAAGCATAAGGATACTGTTCTGCCCACTTCAGGATCAAATCAAAGTCAGTCCCATCTTGTTTAAACTGAAAGAAAAACATTTACGTTTGCAAGTCTCCATTATTTATTTGAGTAAACCAGCAATAATAATATCTAAATATTCTTTCAAGGACTCATGAAAATGCTATAGGAAGATCTAAGGAGACGTCTGCCATTATTTACGACACATCCGGTTCAGCATTTCCAGACAGCAGCTTTACACAGCATGCAGAACACCAACTAAAAGATAACATGACTTCTAGAAAAACAGATATCATGGATGCAGTAAAGGGTTTGGCTTTGATGGAATGGGAATGTTTTGATTATTGGCCGCAAACAAAAGGCTGCAAAGCAGTGTAAAAATATTTTTCCCCTTCCAGTGGCACGGAAAAGTGGAGTAGATAAAAGACTTAAATGTGAAGAAGTCAGCAAAAAGTCTCTAAGTCTGTTGTAGGGCTGCATCTAACAATTCATTTTATTCTTGAATAATCTGACTATTTGGTCCACAAAATGTCAGAAAATGTTGATAATAAAGTTTTCAGAATTATTCCTTGTCAGTGATTTCTTTTTAGATGAAGCAAAATAAAACAGAAAATGTTCACCTTTAGGAAGGTGAAAATACTTTTGATTATAAAAAGACATTCAAGGCTATTAATCAAGTATAAAATTAGTTGGAAATGAATGCTTTCAAACATGTATTTGAGTGTAACAAAGATATACTTAACCTGAGTTTGATCAGTTTTCACACTGCGTTCTAGACTCGACAAGCCCTCAAAGCTACGCACTAATAAATAGTTTTGTGATTAGTCAGAATTTTGTGAGAAATTTGGACTGGATTACCACCAACTAGTTTGGGCAATAGCATTTATTTTCATTCTCTTGATGGATCAGTAACATCTCCAGTTTGAGCAAACAACTAGGCTATACCCAGAAAACAATGCCATATATATTATGTTAATAAGATGCACTGCTTGATAAGATGCATCAGGTAAGCTGCTTGGTTATATAGCCCATTTATAAGCCTAGACATTTGTGTACACAAATATCAGCTGTCAAGCTAACAATATAATTATATGCTGGCTTATAAATAGTAGGCTATAAGGAATTGATGCTACTACACCTACTACTTGTATTGTAGAATAGATCCACGATTCATTTTCTGGTAGTGGCACTGTTGTGTCATTGTTTTATGCTTTATGGTAATTTTTAATTTTTTACAAAAGCATAGGGTAGTTGTACTGGTTTGTGGGTAAATAGTATACACACTGGAACCAAATCGCTCAGTGGAGCAACTGCAACCGAGCTGAGACAGTCTCATCCCATTTGATTTGTGCTGGAACGGCATGTGATTGCTGTGTACACGTAAGCTGATTAGAACCGATCCTGAGGGAAATGCCGAAAAACATGCTAGGTATAAAAGAACCTGTTAAAATGAATTAATCGTTGCAGCCCTAAAACCACAGCTAAGTATGATTCAGTGTTGTTAGTGCTCTGAGTTGGTGCCCCAAGTAACAGATGATATAATTGTGTAATTAAAATTAAATTATATTGTCCACTTTTATTAATCTTTTTCATTCATTTAGTCACATGTCCACGCCGAGGGATAGCACAAAATCATTAAAAATATCCTCATACGTTATGTGATGCCACTTCCTTTTCCACACTGATTGTAGTGTATTTCTAAATGTTTTCCACTCTACTTGCCTGCATGTTAAAGAATAGAATAAAAAGTAATACTTCCTCCTGTGGGGGCAGCATTACATTTCTCAGGGTACAGTCTGAGGGAAATAGATTCGAAGATGAAGAGGCCACCATGATTTGTTACCTGATAATTTTGAGTGTTTTCATGACACTGTCAGTAAAACAATCCGTTCACAGATTCGTGAAACAAGTGAATTGCCTGAAGTGCCACACATAAAAAGCAAGATGACCCAGGTATCAATGCAACTGATGCAACTACTGCACCATTCATCATGAGTTAGGAAGGAATTCAGCCACACATGTTGAAGCAAACTAGTAACTCATAAAGAGTTATTGTAACTAACAGAATGAGCCAGATATGTTGTATTAACTGCGAAATAGAACACATCCTGCACAGCCAAAAACAAAGAAAAAATACACTAGTAAAAAAATTGTATAAAAAAACTCAAACTGAATTCAGTTGAATTCAAGATTGAATAACCCTCAGGTCCTGGCGGGCGCTGCTGCCTAACTCCAGCTGACATAGGGCGATAGGCAGGGTACACCCTGGACAGGTCACCAGTCCACCACAGGGCCACATAGAGACAGACAACCATTCACTCTCACATTCACATCTACGTGAATGGGTGTCCAATTGGCCTAATCCCCAAATCTGCATGTTTTTGCCTTCTGCAAAGGCAAGAATGCTAACCACTACACCAACCGTGTGGCCCCTTTTTGTGAATACCTAAGAGGAAATAACAAACATAATTACACCTGCCCCATTTCTGAATAAAACAGTTGCAAATATTACCACATCATATCTCTATAAAATTAACATCTGCTTTAATGAATATAGTAAAAGTATTTAAATCATTTAGGTTAGCTGTGAAAGCTTGTCTAATTGAGTTGAGTGACCCTGAACGCAACATTAGGGATCAATTAATTGTAACCAGCATTACCTTAAATTTAACAGTATACAAGATTAAACTATACTCACTGACATGAATATGAGTTCAATGTACACATCGTGATCTGGAAACATTTTACTAACATTTATGCAACTTTTATTAAATGTTATAACCTGTACGAAACCCTACAATGTGCTCATACATTTCAGCCTAATGCTACCCAGTAAAGCACAATATGAACAAAGTTGCTATTTGAACTATTTAATCAATATAAACACGGCTGTTGTTGTTGTGACGCGTTAATTATTTACCTGCAGTATATTTCCAAAAAGCCAGTGTCCCGGCGGCCCCGGAAAGTTTTCCACGACTTGAAAGGCGGCAATTCTCTGAACCCACAAGACGCGTAATTTATGAACGACGACACAGAGACAAAGCAGAGCTAACAGACGATGCCAACTCGGGAACAATGCCGCAAAGAGTTCGTTTAAGTCCATACCGGTAGAGCCAGTGCCTCACTCGTAGCGAGAAAAGCTCTAAACGCAACAAAAGTGAGGTATTGGTCAAATACCAGCGGGAGAATGACACGACAATACAGCTGCGTCTTACTGCGCTGGCGGTGACTAGAGATGAATCTGGCTGGCTACAGTTCGTAGTCAAGACACAACTAGAGCTCACGACACGCCCCCCTCGACACGCCCCCCCCCACACCCCCCGCGACACGCCCTCTTTGTAACCGCAACCCCTAATCCCGAACTTTCCTCTCCCTTATTTCATATAAACAAAATTAATCTTTACTTACCTTTTCAGTAACATGTTCCCAGTTCTCTCCTATCTGCATAAGTCAACTACACCTCCCTATTCATTATTATTGTTGTTGTTAAGATGAACTTTGTGTTTGCTTCATGGTGCCCAAATGTCCATAAAAGAGTCATCACCATTAATGTATGTTTGGGGCCTGTAATTGTTTTTATAGCAACCAAAAGCAAAATTGGTAAAAATGTTTTATTATTATTATCATTATTGATACATTTTTGTCACTGGGAAATCACAGTTTGCTCCAAATGAATACTTGAGGGACCATTTTTCTTGTTTAAAATAGCTTCTATTCCTTTTTTCCCACTAACTTTGTAAATGTGGGCAGGTCCACAGAGTATGTGTTAGGGCTGTTATTATTATGTATTTTTGCATTTTTACAATATGCCCCTCTAAACGTAACCCCCTCAATTACCTCAATCACACACGATTACATTATTACTACTAATTGCTTTGCAATTTTAAATATTTATTAATTTATTGTCTGTCTTATTTTATTTGGTTTTCATTTTTCTAATTTTATCTATGTGTGGTTTTAGTACTTTGTCTCTTGTCTGTTTATGCCGTTGTACAATAGAGAGAAAAACAATCATGAATGTTCTCAGTTTAATACTTTGTGGTTAATATTCTGCTTTTGTGTTATTCTTTTACTGTATTTGATCATTGTCTTTGTTTGCATCATGCTATTTTGTGTCCTGTGTTATGTTATGCCTTCTTAGCCAGGTCTCTCTTGTAATTTTGCTGTTCATCCATGATGTCATGCAGTCTTGTCATGCAACATATTTGTATCCCATTGTGTCGGTTCGTTTGCGAACAATTCGTTCAAAAGAACGACTTATTTGAGTCAATGAACTGAACTGAGTCACTTACTGAAACGATTCGTTCATATCAGTTCAGCTGAGCTCTGCTGTGAGTCGAGTCAGGCAGCAGCCTGGGCGGGGAAAGTGATTCATTCACTCACTGCAGAGTCAGACACATATTGACCGAATCACTCACTCAGTGGGGAAGTCTCTCTGCGTCCCAGCTAATGCAGTCAGTGTAAGATGTCACAGAACACTTAAAGCAAGAACATAAAGACACACAGTCTAGTTCCCCTTTGTTTCAACAGACCTTCTCAGTAAACACAAACTTAAACATTAGGCTGGTTTGTAGTGAAAGGACACTGGACATTAAATATTTTTAATTTAACTTAACTCAGGCAATTCAGAAACTAATAGATACATGTAGTAAAGTTATTGTATGTTACAAGTCAGTCCATAATGTACAAAGTTCATAGCGTAACAATCACAGGGAAACGTTTCTGTGATTATTTAATGCAAAATTTAGTGCAGCACTCTGATACCTTTCATAGTTTCTGCTGCATGTTTGTTGGAACCTACAATATGACAAAAACAGCAGACTGAGACAGATCCTCTCACTGCGAGGAAGCAGTACGTGAACTATTTAATCAGCTGGTTCGTTCCCTTACTGAACGCACACCACATACCAGTTCACTGACTGAACCTAAGATTTGAGTGAATCAACATGTTAATCTCCAACATTTATCAAGGAATTTTTAAAAATCTTATTATTATTTAACAGAGGAGGCTGGTGTATTTAGCGACAGTCCTAAATAAAGCCGGCGACAGTGAGCTGAATCACAAACCCATTCAGCTCCCAGTTCCTCTCATAGTGAGGAAACAGTACGTTAACTGGTTCTTCAGTTAACGAGTCAGCCCTCGCCACGTACATACTAGTAAACTGACTGAACTTAATATGTGCGCCCTGAGTGAATCAGTGGCTTAAATTGTCAGAATCAGCCTCAGCAAATCCAGAAACAATGCCGATTCATGCCGAACTGTAGATCACTTGAAAATAATCAAAACCCCTGAAAAGATGTATTAATCCCCAATGTTTATTAAGTAAATTCCTAAAATCTTAACATTTAACAGTGGAGGCTGGTGTATTTAGCGACAGTACTGCAGACAGCTGGCGAAAGTGAGATGAATCACAACCCGTTCAGCTGTGTAACAGTTCAGTGAGTGAGTCAGACATAGTGTGTGCTCCGCTCATGCAGGAAGAACTTTGGTGAACGAAACTTTTGTACAAATCGTTTAAATGAACGAATTGGAAAGATTCAGTAGACCTAAAAGGCTGTTCAACTCCAGGAGTGTCTTAAAGACATTAAGTCCTGGATGACCTGTAACTTCCTACTTCTAAACTCAGACAAAACTGAGGTTATCATACTCGGCCCTAAACACCTCAGAGACAAACTTTCTGACCATATTGTCACTTTAGATGACATCACCATGGCGTCCAGTTCCACTGTAAGGAACCTTGGAGTTATTTTTGACCAGGATATATCATTTGACTCACATATTAAACACATTTCCAAAACAGCCTTCTTCCACCTGTGGAACATTAAGAAAATTAGAAACATTCTATCCTTAAAGGATGCTGAAAAACTAGTTCATGCTTTTGTTACATCAAGATTAGATTACTGTAACTCAGTACTATCTGGATGTCCTATTAGGTCGGTTAAAACTCTTCAGTTAATTCAAAATGCTGCAGCACGAGTTCTAACAGGAACTAGTAAGAGAGACCACATCACTCCAGTGTTAGCTTCTCTACACCAGCTCCCTGTACAGTTTAGAAATCAATTTAAAATCCTCCTCCTCACATACAAAGCACTTAATGATCAGGCCCCATCATATCTTAAAGATCCAGTTTCACCTTATCAGCCCAACAGATCACTTCGGTCCCAAAACACAGGTTTACTTGTAGTTCCCAGAGTCCATAAAAGTAGAATGGGAGGCAGAGCCTGCACATTTGCCTGTGTCGAAATCCATCCATTGTCACCTGGTTATGACGCGGAGGAGGCGGAAAATTTAAATCACCGCTGTGTTTGGCCATCAAGTGGTATGTCAAACTGGACGTGCTACGATGATAACTCAGTTCACGCCGACAATACACGCATATAGGCATTAAGTGGTTTTTCTTTTTCTTTCTCTCCCCCCTTTCTGTCCCCCCCCTCTCCTCTGTCCCCCCTTTTCCTCCCACCCCAACCGGTCCAGGCAGATGACCGCACATCTTTGAGTCTGGTTCTGTCAGAGATTTCTTCCTGTTAAAAGGGAGTTTTTTCTCTCCACTGATGCCTAGTGCTTGCTCATTGTGTGAATTGTTGGGTTTCTTTTCTATCTGTAAAATTGTAAAGGTTTTGGCTTTACTATGTACAGTGCCTTGAGATAATGTATGTTGTGATTTGGCGCTATACAAATAAAATTGAATTGAACTGAATTAAAAGAATGGTTGCTGCCATCACTAGTATACCAGGCACAATGTCAAACAACTCACCTTTTAGCTGGTTGTTTTCATAAAACTGAGGATGCTGATAGTTGTTCTGGGATTCCAAAAGAGTCTGGGCCAAGCATTCTGCTGTTGTGCCATAAAACACACTTGAAGCGTGCATAGATGGAGCAATGGGAATCCACCGGAAACGGATTCCACTTGAGTTGTTATCACTTCATATTAGGTGCAGACTCCAAATGCTAACTTCAATGCCTTGCTTATTTTACATGGTTTTATTGTGATGTCCAATGCTGCAGTCACACCAGACATGGTGCAAATTTACATACAAAGTCAATGCACAGAAGCACTCTTTTGTAGTTTCTGCAAAAGATAGACCACAGCAATCCGCATTTCTTCAGCCATGTTGGTGGTGAAAAGAAATACTTCCTATTCTGGTTTTCTTTTCTGGCCAAACTATGCCGACATCTGGAATTCATGGCTATTGCAAGGGTGGTGCAAATGCTAAAAAAGTGAACAAAAGTGATCACTCAGTGCATATGGTGAGTGTGAAACCTCAAGTTGAGGTAAATGTCTGCCTACCTTAGATGCAAGTCTACAGGTTAAGATGTCTGGCGCCTTATTCTGATGATACCGAGAGACAACCTTGGGGAGGACTGCATTCCGCTGTGTTATTGGTACCTTCTCTCAGCAGATTTAGGAACAACACCATGGCCTTACTGCAATAATATGTGATTTTTGAGTTGCAGCTGGACTATAATGAGTTTATAGGTTTGTATATAGACATATAGAAATATGTAAGATATTAGGCTAAGGAAGCCCAAATGATTTTTCCCTAACAGTGAGGCGCGAAGCAAAAATCTGCTTTGTGTGTGTCATAGGCGTTCTCCAGAGTAGCATAAGGCATTTTTAGTATATTATAAATGTGAAGCTCTACATTCTCTTTTTTTCCAATCTTACCAGTAGGGCATTTCTCCATGGAGATTTTTTCTTCCCAGAGACTGTCTTCACCTTCCTTGGTGCAATAGGATAGTTGTAATATTGCAATTGAAATTGCATAGGAACTCACTGACTGAGGTACAAGCCTGAGTGAAAACATCTTGAGACAGACAGATGAGGGGAGGGGAAGACGAAGGGGAGAGGGATAGAGAGAGTAAGAGAGTGAGCAAGAGAGAGAAAGAGAGAGAGAGAGAGAGAGAGAGAGAGAGAAGGAGAGAGCGAGGAAATAACAACACAGTACAGGGGAACATAACATGACATGACATGATATGACATGACATGACATGACATGACATGACATGACATGACATGACATGACATGACATGACATGACATGGAGTCAAAGGAGCTAAGTTGTAAGCAACTGGACTTCTTTTTGGAGCTTGAAGACATTTCACCTTTCATCCAAATGGCTTCTTCAGCACCTCTAGAGCGCTACATCATGCTGGGCCATGGCCACACCCACCCCGGTCACCGCCCCGATAGAGCGAGGGCCAGACCGACCCCACAACCAGCAGCAACCCGGTGGATGCTCATGCCCACCCCCCAGCCATCACCCATCAGGATAGGGCCTGGTGGTGTGTGTGTGGAGAGATTTAATGCATTGCCCAAACCTGAAATGTGACATGAGGAATTTGCCCAAAACAAAAAAAGGTGAAGAAAGAC
Source organism: Brachirus orientalis (assembly GCA_016785285.1). Taxonomy (NCBI): domain Eukaryota; kingdom Metazoa; phylum Chordata; class Actinopteri; order Pleuronectiformes; family Soleidae; genus Brachirus; species Brachirus orientalis. The sequence continues at coordinate 18,955,805 of JAFBJR010000425.1, read as the reverse complement.
CAAAACAACAACACAATGCAGCTCAGTGACAATGGCCCAATCCCATTTCTCATATTACCCTTAATCCTTCCTCTAACCAAGGAATGTCAAAATAAAATGTCCTGGGGCCAGTTAGCATGGTTCATTATTGGGTGGGCAATGATCTTAACATTATTATACAAAATTCAATCATTATATCACAATATATATGTTGATATTTAACTGAATTATAACGTAAAAGTGTTTATTTTGAAATAGAATGATGTGTACTTCACAATAAAAACCAATACATGTTGAAAATAAAACTATTCATATAAAAATGGACTGTAATAAATCCAAAGGGTGTCACCCTCTAATAAGGCTGATAAGTTTTCACATCGGTATTGTCATCAAAAGCTACTAATTTCTACCCGAGTTCACAGAAAATATCTTTAATATACATACTGTTCTCCTCATTTAGGCTTTGTTACCTCACTCAAGCTCTTTCCCATGTTGTATTGGATAAAAGGCTGAGCGATTTGGCTTTTAAATATTTGAATATTTTTAGGCTATATCCTATTATACTCAATATATGTGGATAAGAATCTGCACACAGGTTGCTTCTCTGGGCTCATGAAAAGTTTGCTTTTGAGATATTTGTGCTTCTCTATGTAGAGTGACAATACACTGTAAAGTGTAGTAACAGCCTGTGTGAAGATTTCCTGTCAGGATTAGATTACAACATAGCATAGAAACAGCACTAGTTCAAATTACCAATGACCTCCTCTTGGCCTCAGATAATGGTCTGGTCTCTATACTTGTCCTATTAGATCTTAGATCTATTGCAGAGACTGGAGCTGACTATAGGGATCTCAGGTACTGCCCTCTGCTGATTCGAATCATACTTGTCTGACAGGTTCGTTTGTCCACATTAATGATAATGATAATGATAATGATAATGATAATGATAATGATCGCAGACACAAGTTAATTATGGAGTTCCACAGGGCTCAGTGCTTGGGCCTATACATTTTACCTTACATATGCTTCCTTGAGGGAACATTATTAGAAAGCACAACATTCACTTTTATTGTTATGCAGATGACACACAGCTTCATTTATCAATGAGGCCAGAAGAAATAAATCAACTCCAGGAATGTCTCAAAGAGATTAAGTACTGGATGACCTGTAACTTTTTACTTTTAAACTCAGACAATTGTCACTTTAGATCACATCACCATGGCGTCCAGTTCCACTGTAAGTTCCACTTGGCGTTATTTTTGACGAGGATATATCATCTGATTAATTTGATTAAACATTAGTAAAACCGAAGGTCCCCCAATTGGGGGACCCTGAGAAGCTCTGAGCAAACACAATGTGAAATGACGCACTAACCATCATTTCAAAGAATATAGTGATGTTACACATCAAATTAAACAGCAAATGTGGGCTACAAGACTATATAAAATTTTAGGTTTCTCTTGTAACCTCGGTTCTATGAGTAGCATGAGTGAGATGTCTCACTATGGGATACACCCCCCACATATTCACAGAAGCACTTTCACCATTACGCCAGCCCTTAGTGGCTGGCAGTCAAGACTGCATCAGGAACCTGCCCTTAAATACGTCTGACACTGCGTCACTTGTCATTCCAAACAAGCACACCTCTTCTTGCTTCACCCCAGTAGCAAGAAGGGCAGTCTGGTGAGACATCTCACTCATGCTACTCAGAGAACCGGGGGTTCCAAGAGTAACATAAAGTTCTCTTTCTTAGCATTAGTTTCAATGTCTTGCTATGAGATATATAGAGACTCCCGTATTGCCAGACAAGCTTATCTTGACGACTGACTGCCAACCACTTCCTAGGGACAGTGTGGATGAGACCAGCATGGACAGCATGAGCCAGGCTCTGGGATGTGACATCCAACCTAAAAAACCTTACAAATGTGAGGGGCAAGGACCAGCTAGCTGCACTGGAGAGAGACCCCTTTAAAAAGGGCCCATAACGTTGCAAGGCCACTCATAGAATGTGCCCGTAACCCAGCCAGAGGTCGAAGATAGAATAAGCTAGGGCAATTGCATCCACTATCCAATGTGAAAGCCTCTGCTTAGTTATTGGTTTGCCACGATAGACCTTGGCCCATGACAAATAACATCTCTCTTTCTGAACTCTCTTGTCCTCTCCACATAAGTGTGTAAGGTACGGACCGGGGACAGCATGTACAGCCGGTGCTGCTCCCCAGAGCTGTGGGGCAGTGCCTGAAAATAGATAGATAGTTCCACTTGAGAGCATGAAGTTCCCACTTTGGGGACAAAAGCAGGATTAGTCTTCAAGGACACACCCCAATTACCTGGGCTAAACTGCACACAGGCTGGATTCACCAACAAAGATTGAATATGCTCACACATACAGCCAAAGCCAGTAACAAAGCCACTTTAATAGACAACACTTTAATTTCTATGTGTTCCAGTGGTTCAAATGGGTGTCAGCTTGGAGACAGGAAGCAGCCTCCATGCGCCTTTCATGAAACGATAAACCAGTGGGTGCTGACCCACAGGTTTACCCTCAAAACCAATATGGCAAGCAGAAATGGCAGCCAAATTAACTTCGACAGCAGAAAGAGCTGCTCCGGGTGAGGGTGAAATATCTGTCCACATGGGGGAGGAGGTCCCTGCACAGTGGAAGAGACCAAGGGTGTCCACAGAGGAGCTGCTTCACATCCGCCAGCCAGTGCATGGATGGCCAGTGAGGCGTGATCAAAATCAATAATAGAAGATCTTCTCTGAACAAGGGAGAAGTACAGTGGGCAGTGTGAGTTCTCCCATGACGCATACAGGTCAACTGTCACGCATCTGAACTACGTCCAAATCTGATCCACTACAGCCAGGTGAGATTTCCACTCCACCAAGAGAGGATTTGCTCCGGACAGAGGGTGTGCACCCAAATTCTGAATCCCGGGGATGTGCGTGGCCCTCACGCTCCACAAAATCAGTTTACAATGTGTGCAGCTGTCTGCATTGCAGACCTCCCTGATGGTTGATGTACGCCACTGTGGCTGTGTTGTCCATTCTCACAAGCACATGGTGCCCCGGAGGAACAACAAAAAATGCTGCAATGTCAGAAACACCACCACCAGCTCTATATGGGCATGTTGGAGATTCATGCTCCATATTCCATTCACTGCTGTGCCCTTGAACACGCCGACCCAGCCAACAGTCTAGCATTTGTTGTCACTGCTTTCCTGCCCAATACAGTGCCCATACGCACTTTTGTTAGGAAAGACAGCTGCTTCCAAGGCTTGCAGCACAAGGGTGCATGGTGTGCTCACTATTACACCACGACACCTGATCCAATCTGTGAGATGCCACCCAGTGCTGGAAATCTTTCATGTACAATCTGCCGAGCTTCACCCCCAGCAGTACAGATGCCATTAATCCCAGCAACCATAGCACAGCCTGAACGTGATGCATTTTGCAATGGTTAAACAAGAGAGAGTGAACCTGAGCTTGTCCACCCTCTTGGCTGACAGGTGAGCAGTGTAGGTCAATGAGTTTAACGTGAGACCCAGGAAGCTTATGCACTGTCAACACTCTCTTTTCCTTGTTCAGTACAAAACCCAGATCGGCTAAATGTTTAAACACAATGTCCGTGTGTGCCACAGCTTCATGTTCTGTAGACGCCAGGAGTAGCCAGTCGTCCAGATATGTGGCCAGACGAATAGTTATGGCTGTCTCAGGAATGCCTTTGGCACTCCCTTGTGGTGTCATTGGGAATAGCACTGTGTTTTGCTTTGATTTATTTTTTCTTTTTTTTCTTTTTTGAAAAACAGCAGCGCACCATCGGCTCTGGGCCTGGATGCACCAGTGAATGATGCTTTAATTGTGTGTTTGAGTGCTTGTGAGACTTAGATGTGGTTTTAAACAAACCACCATCTGAGTAGAGTCTCTTCTCCTCTTGGTCAGGACGCATGGGAATTCCTCCCCTGACGCACTCAAACACTGGCCGCCTGGAAACAGGGAACAGCTGCCATGTCTGCTTGTGACTAGAAGCCAAGTCTGGCTGCCCGGGCTGAGTTGGGGGCAGGGGCTTTTCCATCCAAACGGTCTTGGCGTCAGGTGGAGCACTGGTGCTCATGCTCGGTACCTGGAGCCTGAGCTGTTTTGGGATGTGATAGCCCGGTGGTGCGTTCTTTGAAGTGACCTGGGCAAAAGTCTGCCTAGGGGGTGGTTGCACCACGGCAGGTGTTCTCAGACACAAACAGAGGTGCAGGGCTTTGTCCTCCTTTTTCTTTGCCTTACATCACTTTTGCATGGAAGCGAAAACGGAGCCAAAAATGCCATCGGGGATGACTGGAATATCCAGGATGTTCTCCTTTTCTCTATCTGATAGGTTGGGCAGATTTAGCCATCTTACCCTCTCCTACATCACCAACGTTGCCATGCATTTGCCCACAGCCTGTACGGCGCAGCACTGGACGTGCAGGCTGATATCCGCAATGTGGTAATTTCATCCCACACGGTGTTGAGTGGTATGACGGTCATGTCATCGAAAAGCTCCATTTGGTATGCTGACAACAGGAAAATGATATTGAGAGCCCTCACCGTGAAGGCTGCCGCCTTGTAGGCTCACTCAGTCATGGCTGACTACAAGCACTCAGCTTTCGAGGGGAGGGTGGGGGCCTGGATGAAGTGACTGACAACCGTGGTTGAAGGTGAGCTGTCACTAGCAGTTCCATGGGTGGCATGCGGGACATTGCATGCTTTTCCATCCCTTCAAAATTCAAGGAAGATGCATCCTGAGTGTCTTGCTGGAGTATGGATTTTCTTTACAAGTGACGGTGACTTCCAGGTGTTCTGGGAACACCGGGAGGAGCCGTCTTGCAGCCCATTTAGCCTGGGGTAATTTCTCCCCCTCATAGCGGGATCGTGGAGCCTCCACCACAACCACGGACCATGTGATTCCCAGCCTCTCTGCAGTACTCTGATACGGCTCAGGCACTGCTGTCTGAGCTTTACGCCGTGGGGCGCAGAGCGTACGGCAGAAGTTTGTTTTGGAATTAAAACTGCTGGAGGAGGATGCCAGGAGCAGGTGTCTACTCCTCAGAAGACGAGGGTCTGTTGCATCCTTACAACATACATCATCATCGGACCGAGGTCTTCAGCTGAGTACTTTCATCTTCCATTTTGCTTAAGAAAATAAAGAGCTCAAACGAGAAGAATAATCTGTCCTAATTCAGGATAAACAAACACGCCGTTGCTGAGCACTCCGCCCCAACAAATTGTTGACCCTGACGTGATCCTGAAGAAGACCATTGACAAAGGACTGGAATAGAGTATGGTCCACTCTCGATCCTCCTAACAGTCACATAGGCACCATAAATAAAAAGGTAAATAGAAACCTGTTGTTCTATACCGAAATCTGCATTAGGCCATTTTTTTTTACATTTGTTAGTCTGTGACTGTACGGTTGGTGAGAGAAGAACTAAAGTTAATAAGAATCTATTTTGAATATTCTCTGTTTGGGCTCTTCTTCTCTGTGGAGAATTGAATGTAAAATTTTTAATTTTACTGTTGTGGAAAATAAGTGAGAAAAAGAAAAAGGGTTAGAGTCCCTACCTAAAATAAGCGGAAAACTGGTATTTCCTAGGAAGGTTTGAGTCCCTCCCTAAAAAGAAAAAAGAAAAATAACAAGGGAGAGCCAAGACTAAACCACCACCACTCCCCACCTAGTCTTATCCAATCAAGTTCGTTTATGTTTCTATAAATGTTATTGTTTCCTTTAATCTACACGCTCCATCCGTCAAAGGCGACTGTAGAGTATTCTTGTAGAGCTCAAACGAGAGAAGTAGTCTGCCCTAATTCAAGATAATGCTGTTGCTGGACAACCAGCCCCAACAGTGATACACATGTATGAAATAAGTAGTTTTGGACATGAAAAAATTCAAATGGCACCAAATGGTATTTTGGAGACCCCATCAATTTCTGTACTTAAACCCTCAAATAGACCTTGTGGTTGCAATTTTCGAGCAGAGATCTACAAAATAATCCTACAGTTTAATAGGTTAAACAAATTTCCAGAACAGCAATTTTCCATCTGTGGAACATTATGAAAATTAGAAACATTTTATCCTTGCTGAAAAACTAGTGCATGCTTTTGTTACATCAAGATTAGATTATTGTAACTCATTACTATCTGGATGTTCCAATAAGTCTGTTACAACACTTAATTCACAGTTAATTCAAAATGCTGCAGCACGAGTTCTAACAGGAACTAGTAAGAGAGACCACATTACTCCAGTGTTAGCTTCTCTACACTGGCTCCCTGTGCAGTTTAGAACTCGATTTAAAATCCTCCTCCTCACGTACAAAACACTTAATGATCAGGCCCCATCATATCTAGTTTCACCTTATCATCCCAACAAATCACTTCGGTCCCAAAACACAGGCTTACTTGTGGTTCCCAGAGTCCATAAGAGTAGAATGGGAGGCAGAGCCTTCAGTTACCAGACTCCTCTCCTGTGGAACCAGCTCCCAGTGTCTTTGGGAGTGTTTGGTTGGGTACGAATGTGACTTAATTACATGTCATTAACATTGTTCTTTCTCTCCCAAGTCTGGGCCTTTCCTTCCTGTCCTCTCTCTCTCTCTCTGTCCTCATCTTGCAGGCTGCAGGATCCAGATCCACTTTTCGATGCTATTATTATTATCACTAACAGTAGTATTGTTGTCATTAATATTATGCTTGATTAAAAGTTCGTCAGTACAATTTCTTATCAATAATCTCTGCTGCTGCTTGTATAAATGACACGATAGTTATATAAACATGACATAACTGATTCTAAACTTCCCTCTTTTTTCTTTCTCTCCCCCCCTTTCTTTCACTTACACTTATTATTATCTTTCATTTAAGATAAATCCTGGTTTATTTCTTTGGCTTTTGAATGTTTAATGAAGGACATTTGCATGTGTTTTCTGCTATAATACAAATAATTAGGCTTAAAGTTAAAGAAGCCTAATTAAGTGACTTTTAAAATATAATTTTATAGATTCCATGTATTTTGTAACCAATATATAAATAATATTTAGTGTATTTCACATATTTATATGATGAATATCAATGCAACAACCTTTTAAAACCAGGAAAAGTCATCACAGATACATAATCATGATGTCTTGTGTTACAATATAGATATAATATTGATATATTGTCCACCCTTAATTAAATATTTAAAGTATTATTAAATTATTAAGTGAATTTATTCAAGTAAATCCTGTGCATAATGTTGAGATAAAGAAATTAATAGTATTTGGTGATGAAACAGCATGAATTAGAATGCATGGACAGCATCAAGCATCATCCATCAGTGAAACTGACAGGTACTGTATGTTAACATGCATAATCAAACAGCAAATGCAACACCTTGAGAAAAACAATGAGGGTAAAAGCCACTGTATTGTTCCATAGCATTGACTGTTAGACCACTTCCGATGCATGTGGCGTTAGTCACAGTAGAGCCACCGATTTCTGATCTTTTTCATGTGCATGTAAGTAGAAGACTAGCAACAGTGTGCGTCTTAGTCTATTTAGATATTTCAGCACCTCAACCATGATGCAAAAAGCTCTAATTCTTTGTCTGTGTTTTTGGAACTACTCTACCTCTGTCTCAGAAAACAGTAAGTAACCAGCTGCTTTGCTGATATTACCATGTTTACAACATACAATTTAAGGAAGGATATTGCCCCTCTTTGCACTTTCTTTGATATATTTTTTTACTTGTTATCTATTATTGTTCTTCTCAGAATAAGCTTATATTAAAAGGATTGTGATATTTTTTTAGTGGGCACATACCAACTTCACTTCTCGCCGGGATGTCAAGCTGTGATACCATGTTATCATCAGAGAAGAGATTCTGACACTTTCAAATGGTTTTACAAGAAGGACAAACACAGTCAGAAAATAATTCTATTTTCTCAAGATAAGCATGGAATGCAACGTCATGCTTTTGCTCAACCCAGGAGGGGTATTACGCCAAATCGTTCCCTTGTAATCACTTATTTTCGAGAAGATGATCAGGGCCTGTACTGGTGTGAAAACTGTTACCAAGACAAATGCATCCATGAACAGTCCATAGTTGTCAACATCAAGAAAGGTATGAATTGTCATCTTTCGTGTCCTTTCACAGTATTTAAGATATTAACTGTGTTTATCTGCTGAAGTTGATCCTCATCCACAAATCGTTATCTTCTTTTATTTCCCCCAGAAATTCTGAATTATACACATAAGCGAATTTATGTGAATACAGGCAACACTTTTACACACGAATGTCCTGGTGAATTGACAAAGCCAGACTGGAGTTTCGAGGCAAGTAACACGACAACAGTCTTTGTGACTTCCAACAAGTCTATACATATTGAAAAGGTCACAAGAGCCAATGCTGGGAAATATACCTGCTGGATACATGGATGTGATGGATACAGACGAAAACTACTTACAATCAACTTGTGCGTCGTAACTGGTAAGAAAGTAGCACATACTGTGCATTGTCTAGTGTAAAAAATGAGTGTGGTTGTATTAGATACTGATTGAAACATCCAGTGCTGACTGAGCTGTGTGTGGCTCCTGTGCTGAGAACCAGCACTGGCCATGTTCCATCAAATGTGTCACCTAACAAAATCTTTGCCTTCTTCTACAGTATCTTAGGTATGTGTTCATTAATTTTTCTCATTGTGAAAAATTCTTTATGAATGAAAACAAAGGTTTGTGTCATGTTGTAAATCATTCACTCCCCACACCAAAGCCCATACAGAAAGTTGGCAGTTTTACATCACGGCACACAGGAGCTGTTGATCCACTGCTGCCTCCATTAGCAATTTCAAATGTTTTATTTTGTGACTTAGGTGTTTTAAATCCTCTGTTTGGATTCACCTAAGTGACACAAACCTACCAAAAGAAGCAGCAGGAGACCAGCAGTTCCTGTGTTTGCATGTGCTAAAAATGCTGATTTTCTCTGTGGACTTTGGTACGGGAGAATTAGCAGTTCTTCAGGTTCCAGTCGTGAAAGCCTGGTAAAAGCAAACATATTCATACTCTACTGTAGACTTGAGCGGGCAAACATTATATGAGGTGAGCCTTTTGTTAACTTTGCTAAATCTGATTTTCTTTTGTCCCCCACTGGCAGCCATGTTTTCAGTGAGAGTGAGTATTCTTTTCTTGTGCTGGTTCTCAATGGAGGGGGCCAGCAGGGGGCGCACACAGCTCAGTCAGACCTGACTCTAGTACCTCAAATTACCACACTTAAGAAATAAGAAATAAAGAATATTTACTTCTTTTTTTCGTCATATTACAGTTCACCAGAGAAAGGATTTGCCTGTTTCTTGTACTGTAATATGTGATGTGGAATTCAGTGACATCAAACTCAACATGTCAAATGTGGACATAAGCATGTGGACCATTTCATTGCATGCAGATGCGAATGAATCTTTAAACTGCAGTGTAAATGGCACTTACCAGCCACCAAATACTCCAATTCAATTCACTCCAGGTGAGTGTTGTTACCCAAGTCAAAGTCAAAATCAGTTTAATATTATAGCCCACCCTTGTACCTGTTGAAATACCTGTAAAGGGCTAGTGCAAACATTAATATGCAATATGTCCAGTTGTCAAAATGTGACTTTGGCTCCAGCCTTGTGGCTGAGGGGATATTTTTGTCTCAAATTCACTTCACTTTTACAGAATCTAAATATCTGACTCTTGTCATCTATGGAACATCAGCAGCAGTGACATGTCTTATTCTAGTGGCAGTTTCAGTGCTCTGCTTCAGAACAAGGTTGTGGGCAGGTAGGCCATGGAACTTTTTTTTATACGTAGTAAAACTTCCTGTTTATTGCTTGTTGGAGTAGATGTTTGAGTCGGGTGAGTGCTTTGCAGCTTTATGTGTGTGGTCTCATGTTGACTGTTTTTCTCTCTGTGTCTCTAAAGGTTTCCCCGAGTGTCGCTCTGGCTCTGCCACAGATGACAGGGTAGGTGCAGGGGGATGATGATGATAATGAAAGCAGAATTTAAAGATACAAAATGTAACATGTCTGCATTCAAATATCTAAATAAAATGACATTAATGTCTGCCATTTTGCTGCTGAGTAGTGAACTTAGCCAAAATGTTGCCAACACTCCTTTTAATCCATAGGTGTTTGTATTTCTATTTATGGTAACTTTACAATCTCTACTATAAATTCATTTGGGAAAAACCCCTATGAAACATTTCATTTTATTGTGTGTAGTTGTCACTAATGGATAATGATAACTCCTTACTGTCTGACGACAAACACGCACAGGGGAACCAAACCAGGCAATAAGGCAACAGTTCCCATGATCCTATGCTGCTTCACAACATAATTAAACTAGGTCTTTTGTTGTTTTGACTGAAGGACTGAATGACCTCTATCAAAAGAATTTGCATACTGTACATTTATTCCTTTTTATTTATTTTTACCATGGAGCAAAAGGCCAGCATTATTTTCCAGTGCCAGTGGTCAGCACTGCTGCAAAATAATTTATTGTTGCGTTTCATCTGCACGTTATTGAAATTAAAGCTCTGTTCTGAGCTCCTCTTTTACCCAATTAACCCATCTTTAGGATCACTCTGGTGTCTTTTGATATTCTTTTACTTTCCCCTCTGATTTTGTTGGGTCACTTTTTGCTGCCATCTGCTGGATGTTTATTTGTTAACACCCCATTTAGGCCACTAATGTCAAAGTGGGAGATTCCAGTTGGTGGAACACCACTATAAAGAGATTCTGTTTGATTCCAAAACACGTCAGGTGCAAGTGCTTGTTTTAAACAGTTCAACGTGACCATGCCACTTCATTAAGGGCATTTTAATAACGTAAAAGAGAAGGGTTTTGTTTTCCTTTGACTTAAGCTGTTTAAGAAACGTTTCATTTGTAAGTTTCTTGGTAGTATAGGCAGTTGTTGTTGGGGCTGACGTATTGATCTGTTCACTGAAGGGACCTGTATGCAGAGTAGTTTTAGAGAGCTAATAGGAGCACATGCTCGCTCTCTCTCTCTCTCTCTCTCTGAACTGCCCTGATTGGTCAAAGTCTCCTGTGATGCTACAAGTGCAGTTGTAAGTCTGTAAACAGAGCACCGTGGAGGTGACACAGTGCAGTTCCTCTCTCACAGATCACTTGATTTGCAAAATGTTTAAAGTTTATTATGGAAATATTGATCAATAAGGCTATAAAGAATTCCTGCCTACTGCACTTTAATGAAGTCTTACATCTCACTGCAGGTAGAGGAGGCCTCTGTGATTTATTCATCACTTATCATCAGGAAACCTGCCAGGACAACAAACAGTCAGATGGCAAGTGAATGTGTATATGCTTCACCTATAATCAGGGATTAAGTCAATGTTTTTCCCCAGTTTTAAACCAAACAACTGTCTAAAACCTTTTGATTTAACCAAATGCACAAAATAAGAGATCTCATCTTAGTCATTCCAGTTGATACCACATTAGATCCTGAATTGATCGCTGCAAATCTGATTTTAAGTCCTACCTTTTTATTTTTGCTATTAATTAAATGTTCTGAGTATGTCTTGTGATTCTGTTTATGCTTAAAAGTTGAGTGTAGTGTAGTGACATCAACAATGTTGTAATATGTATGCTCAAGATAATAGCATTTTGTGTCATGCCCACTGGTGGCGCTCTTATAGAAAAACTAATATGCAGAGATGCAGTGTTGTTTATAATGATGGCAAAATGATAAAGTGCTACAGTCAAATGTTTGTAAGTGTTGGTGTCCTCACCTGTTATAGGTAATAATATGAAAGATAGATAAGATAGATAGAAGATAAATAGCATCATTGATTTGTATGTGTAGGATGATGGTTTCAGAAACCAGTGTGTTGTTATGTATTCATTGTTTAAAATTATTGTTATCATTTTCATTTATAATGTTTCGTATAGACCTTACTTCCTGTTCTTTTTCACTTTTAATGTTGTCTTACTTACAGTTAATTGCTTTTTTCCACTTGCTTGTCTTGAATTTCCTTTGGAATAAACCAGTTTGGCTCCACTCCTGTTTTTAATGCACTTTATTAAAAAAAATCTAAAATTCATCACGTGCAGAGAGTCCCAAATTCAAACGGTTGTTTTCACACAGTTTCATATGGAAGGTGTTTTGCAGAATGGCTGTTGCAAGAGGAAAGAGTTTCCTGTCTGAGTGAAGTAACCAAAACTTAAATCCTTATCGAAAAATCTGTCTTCCTGTAATTCTCAACAATATAAACAATGTACTTTTATCTTTTTTTATCAATCAAATGGAATCAAATCCTTTACATGAACTAAACAAACATCAGCTTATAAAATATGTTGCAGCAGTATATATAACAGCATAGTTATAATAAATACTATATATATAGTACATTTTTTAATTGTATGCAGATAACTTATGATGGTATAGCAACTTGTTAGAGTTGCTTTGATATGTTTAATGTGAATTATGCAAATACTACACTTAATAATTAGCATTTAGTCATAATAAATGTTACATTTTGTGTGCAGGAGATTATGTTTTAAAGTTGCAATGCTTATCTGCGTCCTGTAGGTGGCTCTAGTGCGTCAGGAAGGTGAGACTGACCGCGCGACAAACCCGAGGAAGAAAACACATGGTTTCCATTCGTCATTAATATGAAGTTGCTAACCCCTTCTTTATCTGATATTTAGTTCATAATTTACGATGATATCTTGTTGATTTTATCTAAACCGACTCTTTGCTGTCACTGATATATATTTGTCATCAGAATCAGTTAATTCAACGGTGAAATGCTCAGCACGGTGACTTGAACTGAATAGGCTAACTTAGCTAGTAGCTCGCCGTGTTTTGACTTGAAGTATCTCCAGTGAGGCCTACTGCATCCCCGGTCTTTCCTGTGGAGGCGTTACCGAGGAAGACGGACTCGCCACCCATCTCGGTTTTCCTCATCAGCTTTTTTTCACGGATAATGGAGCAAACTGCATTGCTGCATGAACCGTTATTGCTAGCTCGCTACATAAAGCTACCACTCTTTATTCGGTGAAATAATGCAATAAAAGTGGGAAAGACCAACATTTTCCAAGTGTTCACTTCAAATCCAGCTTCACGGTGTGCTGTCATTTCGCCTCCCGTGTTATAAAAGAAGGGCAGAGTAAGTAACAGAGCTAAGCTGTGTTTATTCTTTATAGTTAATGTTACTACAACTTGTCTGGAGCAGTGTACGTGACTTAAACATTAGAAATTCATTCAAATAAGCCGGACATGTGTCTAAATTAATATTTGCAAGCCATTTCTGTGCTAAGGTTGTGTCACTTTTACTATACTCTGTGTAGGCATTATTTCAGAAGTGGGGCCTATTTCACGAAAGTAGAATTAAGATATCCAAGATATGTAGACAAAGCGAGCCTTAACCTATCCTACTAAGTTCTTCTTGGCTTAGTCCGTTTCACGAACTTTATTCCAGGATGTGAAGGCAAGGCTTGGTCAAGCCAGGTGTAATTTATCCTGGTAAATGCTCATTCCCGGCTCTTTGAAATAGAGCATGAGGTCGATCACAGATGATGTGGAAATGGAGCAGACGCGTGTCACCAAGTGGAAAACTGGTTATGATGAAAAGATGAACACTTGATACATAAAACGATAAAGCGATGATGTCACTTTTAATAAGATCAGAGAAAAAGTCTGGCTCAACTGTGGACCAACTGAATCCATATGTAGCCCAATATAATATAATAATGCATTTTATTTATAAGCGCCTTTTGAAACACTCAAGGACACTTTACAGAAACAAACAGTTCAGTATACTTGCAGACCTTATTGAAGCAAAATAACATTTTTTTTATACTGTTCTATAATGTTTTACCCGGTAAACTGAGGTTGGTTTGGTTGACTACGTCAGGATTTCATGTAACAAAAAAATAATAAAAATAAATAAAACTTAAAAAGGAAAAGATACACTTTTTGTTTTTTTAAATGAGCTCCTTACTTACCACTGCTAGATGCTAGATTCAGTGCAAGACGTTGCATTGAATCTCTTTATAGTGGTGTTCCACCAACTGGAATCTCCCACTTTGACATGTGGTTAGTGGCCTAAAAGGGGTGTTAACAAACAAACATCCAGCAGATGGCAGCAAAAAGTGACCCAAAAATCAGAGGGGAAAATAAAGGAGTGTCAAAACGCCAGAGTGATCTTAAAGATGGGTTATTTTATGAGAGGAGCTCAAGACAGAGAGCTGCAATATCCAAGTGTTAGTATTTCAGTAGTGTACAGATGAAACGCAACAATAAACTATTTTGAAGCAGTGCTGACCACCGGCACTGGAAAAAAAATGCTGGCCTTTTGCTCCATGGTAAAAAATAAATAAATAATAAAAATAAAAAGAAATAAATGTACTGTATGCAAATTCTGTTGCTAGCTGTTTAGTCAAAACAATGTTGTGAAGCAGCATAGGATCATAGGAACTGTTGCCATATTGCCTGGTTTGGCTCCCCTGTGCGTGTTTGTCCTCAAACAGCAAAGAGTTATCATTATCCATTAGTGACAACTACACACAATAAAATGAAATGTTTCATAGGGGTTTTTCCCAAATGAATTTATAGTAGAGATTGTAAAGTTACCATAAATGGAAATACAAACACCTATGGATTAAAAGGAGTGTTGGCAACATTTTGGCTAAGTTCACTACTCAGCAGCAAAATGGCAGACATTAATGTCATTTTATTTAGATATTTGAATGCAGACATGTTACATTTTGTATCTTTAAATTCTGCTTTCATTATCATCATCATCCCCCTGCACCTACCCTGTCATCTGTGGCAGAGTCAGAGCGACACTCGGGGAAACCTTTAGAGACACAGAGAGAAAAACAGTCAACATGAGACCACACACATAAAGTTGCAAAGCACTCACCCGACTCAAACATCTACTCCAACAAGCAATAAACAGGAAGTTTTACTACGTATAAAAAAAAGTTTTATCCTCATTGTTTTTCTCAAGGTGTTGCATTTGTTGTTTGATTATGCATGTTAACATACAGTACCTGTCAGTTTCACTGATGGATGATGCTTGATGCTGTCCATGCATTCTAATTCATGCTGTTTCATCACCAAATACTATTAATTTCTTTATCTCAACATTATGCACAGGATTTACTTGAATAAATTCACTTAATACTTTAATAATAATTTAATTATTTAATTAAGGGTGGACAATATATCTATATCATGACATGAGACAAGATATGGTCTTAGATGTTGAATATCATCACATCGTGATTATGTATCTGTGTTGACTTTTCCTGGTTTTAAAGGTTGTTGCATTGATATTCATCATATAAATATGTGAAATACACTAAATATTATTTATATATTGGTTATAAAATACATGGAATCTATAAAATTATATTTCAAAAGTCACTTAATTAGGCTTCTTAAACTTTAACCCTAATTATTTGTGTTATAGCAGATTTTGACCATACTTTTAGTCCATTTTATTGTTTCTAACACATGCAAATATCCTTCATTAAACATTCAAAAGCCAAAGAAATAAACCAGGATTTAAATTAAAAGAAAGATAAGTGTAAGTGTCTTACAGTTCATAAACAGCTGTACATTGTACTGATGAATTTTTAACAGCAAAACTATTTATCACTGCTACTTAGTGATAATAATAGCATCAAAAACTGGATCTGGATCCTGCAGCCTGCAAGATGAGGACAGAGAGAGAGAGAGGACAGGAAGGAAAGGCACAGACTTGGGAGAGAAAAAATAAGGTTAATGGCATATAATTAAGTCACATTCATACCCTGAGTGTTAGAGAGTGAGCAGTCTAAGTCTATAGCAGCATAATTAAGAGATGGTTTAGGTTTCCCTGAGCCAGCTCTAAGTACAAGCTTTTTCGAAAAAGGAAGGAAGTTTAACTTTAAATACAGAGAGAGTGTCCACCTCCTGAACCGACACTGGGAGCTGGTTCCACAGGAGAGGAGCCTGGTAACTGAAGGCTCTGCCTCCCATTCTACTCTTATGGACTCTGGGAACCACAAGTAAGCCTGTGTTTTGGGACTGAGGTGATCCCTTAGGGATAAAATGTTTCTAATTTTCATAATGTTCCACGGGTGGAAAATTGCTGTTCTGGAAATTTGTTTAACATATTAAGCCCTAGGCCTATTTTGTAAGTCTCTGCTCAAACATTGCACACCCATAATAAAATGAGTATATCTCTTCAATCACACGGTCTATTTGAGTATTTTGGTGTCATAGTAAAGGGAACACTTGATTTGTTAAGATGTGTAAATATCTGTAAATGAAGAGTAAATGAAGATGGCATACAACAAAATGAAAAAACATTTAGGCTTGCCTAAAAAAAGACACCTTTTTCCTTTGGAATGATGCAGCTCTAAACCTATATCAAATCATGATACAATAGTCAACATTAGATGTGCAAATGTTGACTCTGATAAAGTGAATCAGAACAAAATTAGAGAGGTTTTAGTACAGAAATTTCAGACAAGGTCTCCAAAATGGCCATTTCTGCCATTTGAAATTTTTTTCATGTGCAAAACTACTTTTTTCATTTATCACTATTGGGGGATGGTCTCCCAGCATATCATTTTATCCCGAATTAGGACAGACTAGTCTTCTTTGAGCTCTTTACATTTTTATGTCATATGTACAGTACCGGTCAAAAGTTTGGGAAGTGTACCCAAACTTTTGACCGGTAGTGTATATCACTATTGGTGATCAATATATTCAAATACAACAGTTTATGGCTTTTTTTTTTTTTTGGAAAATCAGACCTCTATATATTTCCCATTCCTAAGAACCACAAAAGAACCGAATACTGAACAAAATGAAACAGATCTTTATGAAAGTGCAAACCAAGTATTTATATGTAAAAACACAACAACTATTTACACAACTAAAACTACTAAAACCCCACTAAAACACTGCTAAAACATTAACTGCCTGAGTGGTGGAGGGAGGAGCTGATGGGCCTGATAGAGGTGACTGAGGGAAAATCTCCTGGGGCGACCATCTACATGCTTTTGTTTGTGGCTGTGATGTAGATGGTTTGGCAAGGGGTGGTTTGTGATCCTCATCATCATCACTGTAAACCCGAATGTGGAAGAAAAACAAATATATTCATTCATTGGACTGATTCTGAAATTGCAATTACATGTAAACACAAAAGCAAAAAAAAGTTGGTAAAAATAAACACACACACTGCTGTGTAAGTCAACACACACACGCATACACTACCAGTCAAAATTTTGGACACACCTTCTCATTTAATGGTTTTTCTTTATTTTCATGACTGTTAACACTGTGACCTGTCCAGGGTGTACCCTGCCTCTCGCCCTATGTTAGCTGGAGATAGGCACCAGCACCCCCCGCGACCCCTAGTGGATAAAGCGGTAGAAAATGAGTGAGTGAGAGAGTGTTTACACTGTAGATTCTCACTGAAGGCATCAAAACTATGAATGAACACATATGGAATTATGTAGTTAACAAAAAAAAAGTGAAGTAACTCTGAATATGTAGTGGTTAGCACTCTTGCCTTTGCAGCAAGAGGTCCCGGGTTCACAACCCGGTTGGAACAAGGGGCCTTCTGCAAGGAGTTTGCATGTTCTCCCCGTGGTGCGTGGGTTCTCACCGGGTACTCCGGCTTCCTCCCACAGTCCAAAAACATGCAGATTTGGGGACTAGGTTAATTGGACACTCTAAATTGCTATGTTGCAAACATAGAGACTGTTGCTATATAGTGAGTATTCAAATCTAGTGTCTTTTTTCTTGTGTTATTTGAGACTTTTGGGGACACTGACGTGAAAACACGTATCATTTTAAAGGTCTTTGCACACCAGACTGAACGAACGAGCGAATGATTCAATGCAACGCAGCCTCTCGTGAACATCAAGTATGACGAGAAGAAACTAATAAATTATGAGGAGGGAGGGGAAAAAAAATCATCTCTGTTTGCAAGGACCCTCATAGACATAATGCATTCCCTAGCCCGTTACTCTAACCTTAACATCACAACTAACTAACTATGCCTAACCCTTACCCTAACCTAAACCCAATTCTAAATGTAATCCTAAAACCAGGTCTTAACCCTGAAAAAAAAAACACTTTTAAGCGATCAAAAAAAGTGAGGACCAGCCAAAATGTCCTTACTTTGTAAAAAGTCCTCACTCTGTAGGGTTTATATACGATTTTTGGTCTTCACTCTGCAACAAGTACAACACACACACATGCTACTGCTGTTGTCGTCTCTGGCTGATGCAGCTCACAGTGATGTCTGTAAAAACTATTTTGAAGCTTGATTTTCACTCCCACCGTCTCACTGAAGCACCTTTACAACCCCCTCCACACATCTGTAATTCTTTTATAGTTTATTCTTGTTTATTAACATGAAACAGGTTTTGAGAAACGGCATTTTAAAAGTTTTGACTGTACGTCATTAACAACACTCAAGAACTTTGAGGTGCAGTGGAAACACAAACTACACTGAATACCAGGAACCTTTTACACAGGAATTTTGGTGGAAAAGGGGCTAAAGTAGCCAGCCTTTGCTTTGTTGACAGCGCTGCAAACCCTAGGCCTTCTCTCAATGAGCTAAATAGACTGAGAATAACATAGCTAAAAAGATGGGGATATATGAAAAATGCATGCCCAAGAATCAAAAACTCTTCACTCTTTGTAATGTATTTCCATACATCTTCTTTCTTTCTTTTGATTTTACCACTGACAATTTAAATCCCTATTTTGTTCCCCAGTTCTCCACCTGACTGATTGCCTCCTGCATCTTTGAGTATATATTCAACATTCCTTCCTTCTTTTCCCACAAGGCCCCATCATCTGCAAACATGATTTTCCCATGCCATATGGAACATTTGCAAATATATTATTGATCATAATTGAAAATAGGGTTGGACTTAATACACTCCTCTGTGTCATTCTAAACAGTATACTGGTTTGACAGCTTTGTCCCTACCCTTACTTGAATAGTTCTCCCATTTAGAAAATCCATAACCCAATTGAACATTTTACATTTTATCTACATTAAGTGCAATTGTATCAAAGGCCCTTCTTTCCATTACATGTCATATGCTTTTTTTAACATAAAAAATATGGCCCCTACAGTTACTTTATTCACCTGTCCTTTCCTTATCTCAGCTTCCAGACATACAACTGGATCCATTGTTTATCTTCATGTCGTAAATCCACTTTGATCTGGAGCTATTATATTTTTACTTTCCAATAAGTAGATAAGTCTCTCATTTACCATCCTTTCCATTAATTTACAGATATGTAATGTCAAGGCAGTTGGTCTATAATTTTACCGGCTTACGTGGTTCTTTTCCAAATAGGGATAATTATTGCTTCCTTCCAGCTTTCTGGCATTTTCCCTTTATCCCACACTTTGTTATATAGTGGCAATCATTTCCCAAGACTTTCTTCACTTAGCTGTTTACACATGCAATAGCATATCTCATCTTCTCCAGGAGCAGCTTGTTTTGTTTTCCAAGTGCCTTCCTCAGTTTATTTTTGGTGAAAGGGATATCTTCCACCTTATCAAACCTACACAGTGCTTCTCTGATTTATTTTTTTGTTTTCTCTCTGCATTTCTTACCTTCTTCTGTTAAATTAGTTGAACTATACATTTTAGTAAAAGTGCTAGCCATCAGTTCTACCTTTTCTTTATTAGTAACTGCTGTGATATTCCCTTCTGTCAGGATTGGATAACTCCACTCCCTTCTATCCCCTCCCATCTTCTTAATCATACCCCATGCCTGTCTTATTGTTCTCCTCAATGCTGCCGGAGCTTCCTTGTATTGAATTGAAAATTTGAAAATTGTCAGTTTTTTTGACAAGTCTAAATGCCATATTTCTATTTCTCACTGCCTCTTTACATTACATATCCCACCATGGTACCACTCTTTTCTTTCACTTTCCTTTGCTTTTTGGCGTGGCCTTTGTTGAAGCTGCTATAATTCCTTGTTTAATCTTGTAGTCAAGCATTTCCTGGGTTAAAAGTCTATCACTTTCCTTCACAAATTAATCCCAATTTACTTTTGCCAAGATCCATTTCCCCCCAGCAGTCTGTACAGTCCGTGCAGTAGTGATATTAATCTTGCACCAGAATGGATAATGATCACTCCCTCCCTTCTCTCTGATACACTGACCAATCACATGTTGCCGCAATGTTATTTGATACCAGTTTTAGGTCAAGGGCAGATTCTTTTCCCGTATTAACATCAATTCGTGTGCAGCTTCCATCATTTAACCATACTAAATTTCTCTCCTCTAGCAGCTCTTCAACAACTTAAATAAAGTTGGATTGGATTGGAACTTGCCCAATGAGGTCTGTTTGATCACTCCCTCAGACAGAGCACTGTGGCCAGACCATTGCACTCTCAGTCTGTCCTTATATTTCTTCAAGTTTTTGAAACTCCAATCTTTTGCAAGGTTTATAATAATTTACAATTACCAGTTCTTTCTTCTCGGCCCATAATTTAACTACTATGTATTCTTCTCCCCTACGCACCCCTAGAGTTCTATACTAGGGATGTCTTCCTTAACAAAAGTAGCACATCCACCTCCCACTCAAAGATGTGTGGTCAGCTGCCTCAAAGGTTTGGGGGTAAAAGGAAAATGGGGGACAGAAAGGGGGAGAGAAAGGGAAAGACAGAGGCTAGATAGAGACAGAAGAGAGACCAGGAGCAGATATACAATAGGTAAATCAAGTTGAGAATCAGTTATATCATGTTTATAGAACTATGGTGTCATTTATACAAGCAGCAGCAGAGATCATTGATAAAAAATGTAGGTTATAGCATCAAAAACTGGATCTGGATCCTGCAGTCTGCAAGATGAGGACAGAGAGAAGGGGGAGAGGGAGAACAAGAAGGAAAGGCACAGACTTGGGAGAGAAAGAACAAGGTTAATGACATATAATTAAGTCACATTCATACCCTGAGTGTGAGAGAGTGAGTGTGAGTCCACCACAGCAAATTCCTCCCAGCAGTCTAGGTCTATAGCAGCATAACTAAGAGATGGTTCAGGTTTCCCTGTCCACCTCCTCAACCGACACTGGGAGCTGGTTCCACAGGAGAGGAGCCTGGTAACTGAAGGCTCTGCCTCCCATTCTACTCTTATGGACTCTGGGAACCATAAGTAAGCCTGTGTTTTGGGACTGAAGTGATCTATTGGGTTGATAAGGTGAAACTGGATCTTTAAGATATGATGGGGCCTGATCATTAAGTGCTTTGTATGTGAGGAGGAGGATTTTAAATTGAATTCTAAACTGCACAGGGAGCCGGTGTAGAGAAGCTAACACTGGAGTGATGTGGTCTCTCTTACTAGTTCCTGTCAGAACTCGTGCTGCAGCATTTTGAATTAACTGTGTTTTAACAGACATATTGGAACATCCAGATAGTAATGAGTTACAATAATCTAATCTTGATGTAACAAAAGCATGCACTAGTTTTTCAGCATCCCTTGAGGATAAAATGTTTCTAATTTTCATAATGTTCCACAGGTGGAAAATTGCTGTTCTGGAAGTTTGTTTAACATATTAAGCCCTAGGCCTATTTTGTAAGTCTCTGCTCGAAAATTGCACACCCATAATAAAATGAGTATATCTCTGCAACCACAAGGTCCATTTGAGTACTTTGGTGTCATAGTAAAGGGAACACTTGTGAGATTTTTTTAAGATGTGTAAATGTCAGTACATGTGTTACTGGTGAAGAGTAAATGAAGATGGCATACAACAAAATGAAAAAAAAAATTAGGCTTGCCTAAAAAAAAGGCACTTTGAAGATGAGTATCTCTTTGGAATGATGCAGCTGCATCTCTAAACCTCCATCAAATCATACTATGATAGTGAACATTAGATGTGCAAAGGTTGACTTTGGTGGTGGTACAGAAATTTCAGTTTCCATTTTGGCACCATCTGTCCCATTTGAATTTTCTCATGTACACTACTAATAACTACTTATTTCATTTGTAAAATGAGATTGACAGGAACAAGTTGCTGCATATGGAAATTGTAATGCATCTCCCAGGGTCCTAATGTCCGTTAGAGATTAGTGTAGATGAATGTAACACAATACGTTGGTCTGGTTGGATATAGAAATGGTTTACTGGTAAAACAAACTTTTCATCGAGAAACTGAGAAAGGTAAGAGAAATTTTACAGCAGTCATTTGGCAAAGCGATTTCTGTTGATGTTGTTCTTTGGGTTTTATCTTTCTGATGCTTTGGTGTAGAATGCTTTGACATATCAGAATCCGTAGAAACTCTGATTTCAAGGCGTATGTTGTATGTTCTTAATAAAGTGTTGTAGCGGTAAAGCCGGAAATATGGTGAGTGGGTTGACGCAGTGGTGCTGTACGGAGTTTGATATGAAGTAATTCATTTAGTCGTTATTTGAGCTGTGTTTGTACACAGTCTTGTAGCCCAGATTCCACTGTTTAATTTGATGTGTAACATCACTATATTATTTCATGGTTAGTGCTTCATTTCACACTGTGTTTGCTCAGAGCTTCTCAGGGTCACCCTGAGAATGTTCCCTACAGGAAGCATATATTAGGTAAACAGTATAGGCCCAAGCACTGAGCCTTGTGCAACTCCATAATTAACTTGGGTCTGTGATGACTCATTATCATTAATGTGGACAAAGTAGAACCTGTCAGACAAGTATGATTTGAACCACCAGAGGACAGTGCCTAAGATTCCTAAAGTCTGCTCCAGTCTCTGCAATAGAATTTTATGATCATCGACCAAAATACCGACTAAAGAGCTATAGATGTCATGATGTCACTTTGTTTACACCTCTTGGTAGCAGGAAAAGCTCCTGCAGAAAGCTCCAATGCCAGTCAGTGGCTTTAGATCCACAGAAATTAAACAATATATTGCAGAACGTGACAGACTGAATTTATCTGACACTTACAATGCCTCTGGGGTACTTCATGAGTATGGAAACAGCTGGAGTGCACATTATTATAGATCTGCCAGAGTATTCCAGCATCTACAACTTTCTAAGAAATATTCCCTGATCCTGCTCTGGAGAACACTTATGCCACACACCAAACTCAAATTTTTGCTTCGCACCTTGCTATTTGCACTGAACGATTAGTTTTGTTTTAATTTTTTTGACAAACGGTGATTTCTCAGTGACAAAAATGAATCAATAATAATAGTAATATAGTAATACAATTTTTGGTTTTGGTTGCTATAAAACCAATTACAGGACCAGGGGTTGGGGTTACAAAGGGGGCGTGTCGCGGAGAGGGGGCGTGTCTTGAGCTGGAGTTGTGTCTTCACTACAAACTGTAGCCAGCCAGATTCATCTCTAGTCACCGCCAGCGCAGTAAGACGCAGCTGTATTATCGTGTCATTCTCCCGCTATTATTTGACCAATACCTCACCTTTTGTTGCTTCTCTCGCTTCGACTGAGGCACTGGCTCTACCGGTATGGACTTAAACGAACTCTTTGCGGCATTGTTCCCGAGTTGGCATCGTCTGTTAGCTCTGCTATGTCTCTGTGTCGTCGTTCATAAATTACGCGTCTTGTGGGTTCAGAGAATTGCCGCCTTTCAAGTCGTGGAAAACTTTCCGGGGCCGCAGAGACACTGGCTTTTTGGAAATATGCTGCAGGTAAATAATTAACGCGTCACAACAACAACAGCCGTGTTTATATTGATTAAATAGTTCAAATAGCAACTTTGTTCATGTTGTGCTTTACTGGGTAGCATTAGGCTGAAATGTATGAGCACATTGTAGGGTTTCGTACAGGTTATAACATTTAGTAAAAGTTGCATAACTGTTAGTAAAATGTTTCCAGATCACGATGTGTACATTGAACTCATATTCATGTCAGTGAGTATAGTTTAATCTTGTATACTGTTAAATTTAAAGTAATGCTGGTTACAATTAATTGATCACTAATGTTGCGTTCAGGGTCACTCAACTCAATTGGACAAGCTTTCCGAGCTAACCTAAATGATTGAAATACTTTTAATATATATGCAGATGTTAATTTTATAGAGATATGATGTGGTAATATTTGCAACTGTTTTATTCAGAAATGGTGCAGGTGTAATTATGTTTGTTATGTCCTCTTAGGTATTTACAAAAAGAGTGAGATGTTGACTTTGTCATATTCTCGTGAATGAACGGTGCAATAGTTGCATCAGTTGCACTGAAACCTGGGTGCACTTTGGCAGTATTATAGACCTTATTTTTAAATGTTGGGTTCGGGTAATTCGCTTGTTTCGTGAATCTGTGAATGGTTTGTTTTCCTGACAGTTTCTTGGAAACACTTGAAATGATCAGGTAAAAAAAATCATAATGAAGAGGTGGCCTCTTCATCTTCGAATCTATTTCCCTCAGGCTGTACTCTGAGAAGCGTAATGCTGCCCCCCACAGGAGGAAGTATTACTTTTTATTATTATTTATTTAGAGTGGAAAACGTTTAGAAATACACTCCCACCGGTGTGGAAAAGGAAGTGGCATCGCATAACGTGTGAGGATATTTTTAATGATTTTGTGCTATCTCTTGGCGTGGACATGTGAATAAATGAATGAAACAAATTAATAAAAGTGGGCAATGTAACTCGATTTTAATTACACAATTATATCATCTCAGACTCAGACCAACTCAGAGCACAAATCAACTGTGATGAGACTGTCTCAGCTTGGTCGCAATTGCTGTACAGAGTGATTTGGTTCCAGTGTGTATACTGTTTACCCGTGAGCCAGTACGACTACCCTATGCTTTTGTAAAAAATTACCATAAAGCAAAATAGTGCTGACACAGGTGCTTTGATGCAGCAGCAGTGCCTCTAATCAACATAAGATATATGGCATTGTTTTCTGGGCATAGCCTAGTTGTTCGCTCAAATTGGACATCAAGAGAATGACAATAAATGCTATTGCCCAAAGTAGCTGGTGGTAATCCAGTCCAAATTTTGTTAGCTGCAGCCATACAACAGACTTAAAGACTATTTGGTGGTTTCCTCAGATTTAAGCATTTTAGCTACTGCACTTTTCCTTGTTCCTCGAAGGGAAACAATATTTTTACACTGCTTTGCAGCCATTTTGTTTATGGCCAATGATCAAAACTTTTCTATTCCATTGAAGCCAACTGTTAAAGAAACCCTTTACTGCACCCGTGATATCTGTTTTTCTAGAAGTCATGTTACCTTTCAGTTGGTGTTCTGTGTGCTGCGTAAAGCTATCTAGCTGCTGTCTGGAAATGCTGAACTGGACATAAATACTGGCAGATGTCTCCTTAGATGTATTTTCATGAGTCCATGAAAGAATATTTAGATGTTATTATTGCTGGTTTACTTAAATAAATAATAGAGACTTGCATATGCAAATGTTTTTCTTTCAGTTTAAACTAGATGGGACTGACAATGATTTGATCCTGAAGTGGGCAGAACAGTATCCTTATGCTTTCCCATTGATGATTGGTCCCTTTATGTGTTTCCTCATCATTCACCACCCTGATTATGTAAAAACCTTACTGTCATCAACAGGTGTGTTAACATTTTTCTCTGAAATAATACACAGTGTCATCATATTTGTTTTACTTTTGCTGAACTGTGAGGTAAAGACAACAAAATTGTTATATGTTTGTTTCTTAACAGAACCTAAAGATGATGTTGGATATAGATTTCTTCAGCCCTGGATTGGTAAGACTGCTTTACTTTTGTCTTGCTTTATGTATTTACTAGATTGCTTGTTAAAGTTTTACTCGCTCATAAACTGTATGTTTTCATCTTCAGGTAATGGTTTACTGGTGTCAAACGGACAGAAATGGTTTCGCAGCAGGCGTCTCCTGACGCCAGCCTTCCATTATAATATCTTGAAATCATACGTAAAGTTGATGTCGGACACTGCTACAACAATGTTGGTATGTGTAAATCATAAATGATGCATATTGTAGTGGGTCAGCAGAAGTCAAGGTGGCAACATAAGAATCATGTTTTAATTGCTGCAGAGATGTCATTCATTTCTGTTCTCTCATTGTTACCAGGACAAATGGGGAAGATATGCAAACACAAATGAGTCCTTTGAGTTGTTTGAACATGTGAGCCTCATGACACTGGACAACATCTTGAAATGTGCATTCAGCTACAACAGCAACTGTCAAACTGAAGGGTGAGTCCACAAACAGTTTCCACCTATACTACTTCAAGTGTTGGCAGAAATGAAAGAACTACTACACATTAAAACGTGCACTGACAAAGCAAAGAAGTGACTTATTCTGGGTCGGGGGAAAAACAACAGTAGAGCATGGCAACAGTTTATGCATTTATTCAACTTCAAGTTTAACTGAATAACATTACCATGTTCCCAAACTTTGGACTTCTTACTGAACTTACTATTTGATAAACTTTAGAATCAGCAGCACATCAGCTGTAAACACTGAAGTGACTTCTGGCAAACTACACAGTGTGTCCACCCTTTCAAATTAAAGCCAACCATATAGGTTTTGATTTTATTTTGACAAGACACTGCTATGTTCTTTGTTTTGTTTTTTTTGTTTTTTTTTTCAATTTTGTCCACAGCGATGAAAACAACCAATGAAATCTCGTTATATTATCGGCACAATATTGGTATCAGCAGATATTGGCTTTGAAATGAATTATCGGCAAATAATCTAAAGTATTATTATTATTGTTTCAGTGGAAAAAATCATTACATCAAAGCAGTGTATGACCTCACTAATCTGACTGACTGGCGGATAAGGAACTTTCCATACCACAGTGACCTCATCTTCCACCTCAGTCCAGCTGGTTTTAGGTTCAGGAAAGAGTGCACTATTGCTCACAGACACACTGGTAAGCTCAGTTTATGTTTGATTAACAACCATCAAAAACACTTAGTTAACAATAGTTGTGCAACACATCATGACCATTTCTTTAGTGGCACTACTGTTACGCATCCATTATCTTGTCTTTTAAAGAGGAGGTCATAAGAAAGAGAAAAGAAGCACTGAAGGAAGAAAAGGAGCTGGAACAACTAAAATCCAAGAAAATCCTGGACTTTCTGGACATCCTTCTCTCTGCAAGAGTATGTTGTGTTTAGGACTGTCAAGCTTTTTTAATGTATGAGTTAATGTATGAATTGTTGAAAAAGTCTGAAAAATGTAGGTGATCCAATGAAACTGCTGAAGGACTGGCCTTTTTAAGCAGTAGAATTCTTTTCTGAAACTTTCCATGGGCACTTCTTTGTCCAACCATGAGATCTAAACACCACTATACTGAAACATAGTGGAAGTTGATCGCCCTGGCTACTATTACACCATCTTTGATGAGCTAAAACCTCCCTAATGTTTTCCATTAACTAGTACTATTTTTTGTAAGTGTGGTTGAATGAGGCACTGCCACCCAGTTAGTGCTGACTTTGTTTTGTGTGGCCTCGGGACCAGGAACTATCTTGAGACATGGAAGATCACTGAAAAAGCATGGCTACCAGCAAGGACTCTTACACTTATTTCTGTCTATCTTAGTAAGTTTTGGGAGCAAAGGATTTGAACAACCAAAGTCACTTGAACTAACTGATGGAGGTAGCAATGGATCAACATGTGCCTTGATGTTAAAATGCAAAGTTTACTTTGGTGTGGGAGAGTGAGTGGTTTACAAACTTCAGTTTCCTGTCTGAAAAGCCTTTCAGAGGTCAACATATTCTTAAGATATTAAGCAAACATGGATTATTTCTTGTGTCCCTGGTTTGTGGGTAGCCATGATTTCAGAGATGGTAAGTGACCACGTCTCTCACCAGTTACCATAGCATGGGGCAGACAGGGCAGCCGGCACCGAATATGTTAGTACCTCATACAACCACACCTCAGAAAATCTGAATTAGCTCTTGAATGTGTTTATGTGGGTGTTTTACACGTGTGTGTTTGTTGTGGTTCAAATGTAGCTGTCATAGTAGTCAAGGCACTTGAAGAGTTGGTTTTGTTTTATATTGTTGTCTTTAATGTGACTTTCAGGATGAGTGTCAGAATGGGCTGTCAGATGAAGAAATACGAGCAGAAGTGGACACCTTCATGTTTGAGGGTCATGACACCACATCCAGTGGTATCTCCTTTATCCTTTATTGTCTTGCCTGCCATCCAGAACACCAGAAGCTGTGCAGGGAGGAGATCAGTGAGGTCCTACGTGACAAAGACACCATGGAGTGGTATGTTTGTTTCTTCTTCTTTGCTCTTTGTGCTGACTGCTGACTTGGATTAGTCTTAATCTTTTGCTTAAGTGTGTATTTATCTGTGAATCTATCACAAACTCGGTGTTTTTGTGTTATTCTAGGGATGATCTCAATAAAATTCCATACACTACAATGTGTATCAAGGAAAGCCTTCGTCTTTACCCTCCTGTACCTGTATTGGCCCGAAAAACCACCAAACCTATGACCTTTTTTGATGGACGGACTATCCCTGCAGGTGTGTGTCATTCTTAGGTGTCAGTAAAAGAAAGAGTTGTCTCATTTAATGTTTTTGTGAAGTTTATAAAGAGAGAGTCAGTAAGAAATATTGCTTAAGTTGATATTTTTACAGAGGTAAAAGTGTAGTTTGTAACAAATGCCTCTTACATTCAGTCCATTGCTAAATGACTTCCCACAATGCTGATGAATCCTATGAAGCACATACGAAAATGTTTAAACATTATTTCTAGTGTTCAAATACTCAATCAATTGTTCAGCAGTTCGAGGGGATAAACCTTTCTTGCCCTGACCCTGCATTGCTGCTATATAGTCGAGTCCTCAGTACTTGAGTCCCATCTATGAAGAAAAGTCCAAGTGGAGTCCAAGTTCAAGTACTCAAGGTGGATTGGCACTTTTTAATAGCAGACATACAATAAAAAAATACTGTAAAATCACATATTTAATGTGTAATAAACATAAAGGAAGCACTTTTAAATTCAGATACTGTTGTTTAATAGCATCTACAAGTTTAAACATAGACTCTGCACCTAATGCACTTCACTGAAACAAAAACAACTAAGGCCAAACCAAAGAGCCATTTAGGCCATTAAATTATGTACAGTAGAGGAAAATAATTTCTTGTTTGTCAACGCAAAATATTGTGTTGCTGCTGCTGCTGTTGGGGCAGAGTGCCCAGCAACAGAGTGTTTGTTTATCCTGAATTAGGACAAACTACTTCATATGGCCAGTGTAATACATAAGTCAAGGATTAGAATGAAAACCCTCACACTGCTTTGTTATATTTGTGTTGGAAACAACCGTGATAGTGAAGAGAATAATCCATCTGCTCTTTTATTTTTGCTCTGTCAGCTGTTGTTTGCGTAGTGAACAGGTCGTTTGGTTTGCTGGTGACTCCTGACACACAGCCATTGTGCAGTGCAGCTTCAGCCAGATCAGATCAGATGTCAGATGGTCTCTGCTCTGACGTCAGTCTCTATGATTCTTAACTTCTCAGTGTTTGTTCATAACAAAAGCAGGCCATTTTATGACATGATGGTCAGTTTTGGTATTTTTCGCTCATTTACACTGCATGTGTCTGTGATAAAGGTAAAGGAGCAGTCACCATGGTTATAGTTGAACATCAGGGGCTCTGGTTTGGGTCAAATACAAATTAGAGACTAAATTCAGTCAAAGGCTCTGTTTGTCCTCTCTAAACTGTGAACAATGATGTCATTCACAGGTTAGAGGTGGAGCAGACCATATTTTTCTGTGGTGCAGGAAGCTGCAGCAACTGTGCTTCAGTAACCCACCGCAGAAAACACAAAAGACAGCTGTGTTAATTGCACTAATTGATTAGCTGGTTCTTGGTACTGGGACATTCACAGTGCACCTACACTAACCCTTCAATCTGTAGTCAGTTTAATACACTTACTTACGTATTATATATTCAGGTTTATGCTGTTATTTGTGGTCATACAAGTTGTTTCAGCACAGTCCTAATCCAAAATGTATATATTTTTTTTAATTTTAATAAAGGTTCCAAAGTTTCAACATCTGTTTTCGGGATTCACAGGAATGCAACTGTATGGGAAAACCCAAATGTAAGTAAATACAGAATAATCTTGTTTGGAGCAAATGTCAGAGTGAAAGCTTTGATTTTAATGTTGTAGCTCAGAGGTTCTCAAACTGAGCTCTTGAAGTACCGCCATTATCACCAATGTTAAAATACAGTGGTGTAAATAAGATAATCTGCTCTCTCATCATCCTCCTCTTCCTCACATATACTTGAGACACTGTTCTAGTGAAATTAGATTGAGATGGAGTGAAAGATAAGGTAACCGATTATTGTTATTTGATTTATTATTATTATTATTTTGATATTTGTTTCATTTTCTATGCACCCCAGTCAAAATTCCTCAGCTCCACTCTGATTTTCCTCCAAGTACCACTAGAGGAAGCTTGCGTACCACTAGTGGTACACATACCACAGTTTGGGAACCATAGTCGTAGCTGATTAGTGCACTTCAAAACAGAAGAAAGTACAATACACATGACTTTGTATTTCCATCCACTGCTGAAAATCAAATATTGGCAGATAACCAGTAAGCAGTGCAAAAGTCAGTGACACCACAAAGGATAAAAAGGCACAACTTGATGTATTTCTTCATCATGGTCTCATGGACTGCTTGTGTGTGTACACACACACATATATATATATATATATATATATATATAAGTCAAGAAGTTTGGGCACACCTTCTCATTTCATGTTTTTTCTTTATTTTCATGAATTCACACGATTTGTGAAACGTGTGAAATAACTCTAGATATGTTTTATATTTTGGATTCCTCAAAATAGCTTTCTTGCTCAGAAATTCAGTTGCATTCATAATAAAAGCAATGCATGATTTCTTTCTTTCTTTCTTTCTTTCTTTCTTTCTTTCTTTCTTTCTTTCTTTCTTTCTAGGAATGGTTTTATTTAGATTTTAAAGGTATCACTGTTTTGACACTGCTAATGGATGCAGTCATAAACAGTATTCTTATTGGTTATTTTGTTACTTTTTCAGAATATGTTTTTCCTTATTTCTCATTCTGAGCATTAGGGTTACTTTGAGGTATAATGTTATAATAAAATATTTATTTACAGACATCTTGTAAAATGGATAATATTAGGGTTATTCCCTGATTTGTGATGAATTCAATTTATGTATATAAGTGAAGGAGAACTATGCTCAGACTTGTCATGTATCTTGTGGTGATGTTGCAGCTGAATTCCTCTCACTTCACCCTTCCCTTTCCAAGCACATAATAGAAACTACAGTAGCCTTCAGATGTTGTTAAAACTCAAAAGTTGTTTTTAGTTAAAAACATGGTAATCCAAAATGGTGGCCTCCACAGTGACGACCCATTCCTGATATAAACAGTAGTTCATTCTGTACTAATGGGGGAAAAATCAGTCAGGTGACTGTAAACCTTTGTGTATTTATAATTTATTTTCAATTCTTTTCCAAATGGAAACCAAAATCATCCAAACTGTACCTTTAATTACATATTTATCTTTTTTCTGAATAACAGTTTATTGACTAACTACTTCAGAAAGAACTCATGAACAAATAGCTAATCTTTTAAGTGAATAGTGCTTACTAGTAACCTGTGTGTGCATAATTTAGCTGACTCATCAGGGTCCGTTTGAATGTGATGCCTTTTAGTTTAATGGCAACAGTGGATCAACATGTAAAACATTTAGATTGTCTTTGGTGCAGGGAGTTAAATTCAGTTTTCAGAGAAGGTTGTCAAACATGGAAATGTATAAATCTTATGAACTCAGCCTTTTGTAAAGTTCTTTTTGTGTCCCAACTGGCAGACATGTTTTCAGTGAGAGTGAGTATCTGTTTCTCAAGTTGGTTTTTGGCCTGGGGGCAGCAGAGGTGTCAACCACACTTAAAAAGCAGTGGTGTCAACAGCCAGACAAGGTCAATCATATAAAATTCAGAACAAACCAAGCTTATAAATTGAATAAAAAAACAAATCTGAGATCAAATTTTAAATAAGAAATATGTCATACTGTCTCCACTGTCTGGCCAAAAAAAAAGTCGCTACCAAAAAAAATGTTGGACCGCCTTTAGCTATGATTACAGCACACATTCACCGTGGCATTGTTTCAATAAGCTTCTGCAGTGTCACAAGATTTATTTCCGTCCAGTGTTGCATTAATTTTTCACCAAAATCTTGAACTGATGATGGGAGAATCAGATACAAAGCCTTCTCCAGCACATCCCAAAGATTCTCAATGGGGTTAAGGTCTGGACTCTGTGGTGGACAATCCATGTGTGAAAATGATGTCTCATGCTCCCTGAACCACTCTTTCACAATTTGAGCCTGATGAATCCTGGCATTGTCATCTTGGAATATGTTCGTACCATCAGGGAAGAAAAAATCCATTGATGGAATAACCTGGTCATTCAGTATATTCAACTGCAGCAACCCCAGATCACTGCACTGCCCCCACAGGGTTGTACAGTAGACACTAGACATGATGGCTGCATCAGGGTAAATCTGATTTACCCAAAATCTGATCCAATCTTTATGCTCCCTAGCAAATTGAAGCCTTTTTTCCTATTGGCCCCAGTGATTAGTGGTTTTCTTAAGGCTACACAGCTGTTCAATCTCAATCCCTTGAGTTTCCTTCTCATTGTGTGTGTGGAAATGCTCTAACTTTTACTATTAAACATAGCCCTGAGTTCTACTGTTGTTTTTCTACCATTTGATTTCACCAAACGTTTAAGTGATCATCGATCACGATCATTCAGGATTTTTTTCTGACCACATTTCTTCCTCAAAGACGATGGTTCCCCGCTATCTTTCCTGTTTTAATAATGCGTTGGACAATTCTTAACCGAATTTTAGTAGTTTCTTCAATCTCCTTAGATGTTTTCTCTGTTTGATGCATGCCTCAGGGCTAGGGCTAAATATTAACAAAGTTATATACACATCAATTGGAGTAGTCGCAAAATAACATGAATGTATAAGAACAGTAAATATTGACATTTATACATGATTTTCCATTAAAGTCAGCAGTATAACATAGTGTAATGTCTTTTACCTGATTTCCTCTGTTGTACTCCAGGAGAACAGCACATACAGGTTTGTAGTCACATGTATCCTAGCCAAAATACCTGTATACTGTACTCGATAAATATTTTAAATCCCTTTATGGTTCCTGCTCTGTGTTTTCGGTCCACAACTGGAATACTGCATGTTATTGTTTGCACTAGCCCTTTAGTATTTCAGTTGGTGAAATACCTGTAAAGGGCTAGTGCAAACAATAGTGAAAAATAACAGTTTAATAGAATAATTTCTTTATTTAAAAACAGCTGTAAATAATTTTAATTACCGTTGTTTCAAAGCATATTCATAAAGCAGGATATCAGACATAGTAACCAAAGACATGTCTTTGCTATTACCACAGACGGAATATATATTTATATGTTATGATACTTTAATTTGGAGAAAAGCATGGCTGTTGTCTCTTCTTCTCCTCATGATTGAACTGTCAAGCAGCTGAGTCAGCTGAGAATCAGAACAGGAACAAGCAAAGTGTCTCACACATTAGTGCCGACGCTATGTGCCATCTTAAATGTAAAACAATTGTTCTTTGTATCGCAGCTGCAGGTCATGTGAGACTCTGCACTCCCGTATCATCACCATTGACTTGTTGCGCTTGTTGTTATATGTAATGGAAGTGTTTATAATTTTTGGCAGTTTAGCTATATTCACCGACTTCTTGCCACATTTTTGTCCTGGAGGACAGCATGCAGGACACCAGGTAACATGAACTGTGTGCTTGAAGTTTAAATAATTTTTGGAAAATAATCTAAATATACAAGTTGGCAAAATGTGTAACATAAATCCAGTTTTTAGTTATTGTAATATGGAATACATATTTAAATGAATAAATCTTCCGATATCTTCTATTTACTGCAACTTTTCATGTTTATGTTCAATTAATTAGTAATAAAGACTGCATAACATAAACGTCTCATACAATAAGGGTTAGTTAGAGTACCGGCACTTATTTTTTCCCACTGCTCACACTGGAATACACCTTTATCGCAGGCTGAATTTGCCCCATGGGCCTTCAGTTTGACATGTCTGCCTGGAAGTGAAAATGATCATCTGCATCTGCTGCATGTTTCCTCACATTCTTGCTTAACTCTCATGTTACTGCTGAAAAGCATTGTATTGCTTGAATTTCCCACGTTGATACACAATGTCATGTTCTCCTCCCAACAGAAACTGCATCGGTCAGAACTTTGCCATGAATGAGATGAAAGTGGTGGTGGCCCTGACGCTGAAGAGATATCATCTGATAGAGGACCCCGCATACAAACCCAAGTTAATTGCTAGACTAGTGCTCCGCTCACTCAATGGCATCCACATTAAAATCAAACCTGTTGATCCTTAAAGGCATGTAACTGAAAAATAATAACTAGCATTTTCATCTAGGTACTTGGTGTCAACTAGAGTAGATGTATTGGAAGAGCCAGTTGCAAGAGCAAGTTACTGAACTTAAGTCAGTCTACTGAAAAACTACAAACTATGCCAGAAATCATGGTGTGTTTGTGGACTTGGAGCCTTAAAGCTTACAGCCACATTAATGCAGTTCCAGTGTCGACTTCTATGGGATATTTACACCGATCGGAGTAAATATCCCATCAGTATTTTTCTGTTACGCATCAGTTGATGTACTGTACTGTTACCCCCACCCCGCCTCTCCTCCATCCCCCTATTTTCTTATGTTATGGAAACTCATCAGAGAAATAAAGAGTTTTGAGAGTCCACCAGTTGTCTTTATGTTTTATTCCGCAGAAGGAACAGGTTTACAGAGCAGTAGGTGATCTGCAAAGGAGTTCAAATGGTGAAGTGTATCACAGTTTCTTATAGGCATAAATGTGGTTATACAAGAGGAGGCTGTATGTCCATAAAAGGCAAAAGCAGTTAAGACCAAGATGAATCAAAATGCAAGGTAGAAAGATGAAAGAGTGCATCCCTCCAGGGAGGCAAGCATTACTCATCCCTTTGTAGAAAGTGGAGACCAGCACTGCTTACAGTGCTGTCAGAGTGACCTCCTCAGCAGAAGATATATTGAAGCAGATATGTTAAAAAACATGGTTAATATATGGGATTAAGTATGGGATTTTCCATTACTCTTTTCACCCCAATCAGCCAAGGCAGTTGCAGCTGCACATCTGGTTCTGTCAGAGATTTCTTCCTGTTAAAACACCTGTAATACTTGATTAGGTTTGATTGGACTGTTAACCACGTTGAAGAAAAGTGCTATATAAACAACAAAGGATAGGAAAAGTAAATGGCACAAATCAAAAACAACTGGAGGAGCACTAACAAACTAATTAGGTTAATTGGCATCAGGTCAGTAACATGACTCGGTATAAAAGGAGCATTTCAGATGTAAAGATGGGCTGAGGTTAGGATTGTCGTCGTTGAAGGTAAACGTCTCCAGGCGAATTTAGAGCAGGTGGAAACAGTCAGGGAAGCAAAAATTGATTTTTGCAAAAGATGGGCTCTTTATTGAGGTACCCAATTAAGGCCACGAAGGCAAAATTATATAAAAAAATTAAAATTGTTCTGTTATCTCTGTGTTAAATAAGACAGTTGAATGGTTAGGTGTGAAATCCCATTGAGAGGATGTCCTTTGTTGCCACCTACTGGCGATTTTAGAGAGGTGTCTTAAAATGTGTATTTGTCCCCCCTTGATGATGTCATCAGTGTGATCCCGCAGTTAATGGAAGGCACGGTCAGAGCTGTTCTATTTTGTGCATGATAAGTGGGTCTTTGACGGCAGTGTCGGTACGTATTTGTCTAGTAAGATTTATTTTTATTATCTGACCATATTGTTTAAGATTAGAGGTTAACTTTATTACTGAGTTTTATACAGTAATATGAGTAGCATAAGGCTATGTTCTAAGCTAATAGTCTGTGCTATGTAAAACATTGTATTCACTGTTGCTAATGCTAAACACTTATGAAGACATTGTATGTTCATTTTTTTTAGTTTTACCCGACTCCATTTGACTGCAGTAAAGAGTACAAAACGTCAACACTCGTGTCACGTGGTCCTTTGGGGAGGAGTTTAATCTGACTGTCAACTCTAGCAAGGCGTTAGAGGCAAGGGACAGTACAAAAATAGAAAAAAATAACACTTCCAAAAAAAAAAAAAAATAAATACACGAGGCAAAAAGGTATGGTAACCCAAAATAAATTCTTCAAAGACTAATAACAGTCAAAAACACAATCTTTGGAAATACCTAGTGATGTTACCTCTGATACCGAGGCTCCGAACCACGCTGCAAACTCGATAGGATGTGTTTCTGAAACACTGTGCCAGAGCAAATCGGGACAAACCACGTGACTGATGACGTTCGAACCACTTTACTGCTTCATTCAGCCTCAATCAGCCTGAATCAGCTGACCGGTTTGGTTCGATAGGCGGAGCTTTGAAACATTGGCGTGATTCAAACGTATTTAAAATGGATGAAACATCGCTGCGCTCCTTTCTGGATATATATATCTTGTATAATATTTTGATATATTATATCATATTATACTATTATATCATATCATAATGCCATATATTATATTGAAATAGCATTAATGACATCCACAGCCCCATCTGTAAATATTTGTTCTGTCCAGTGTGTAATTTTAGATCAATAATTATAAGTCAATTTCCAAACTAAAGGTAAGGAATAATAGCAACCTACACATGTAAAATGAAGTTAGACTCTATGTAATTTTCACAATACAACTCAAAAGCTCAGGCGCAAGGTGTTATCAGCGTCACCTTTGCAGGGCTGTAGTACCACCACTGTGCCAGCAGATGTCACCCACGTGCTCAATGAATGAAGCTTCGAGTAGTGAACCACTTTTCAATACAAAGGTCCAAAAAGGTTCAAAGCTTCATGAAGTTCAGCAGCTCTCCCGGCTGACACCGGCATAATTAAAGGCCTGAACACAAGAGTGCAGGTGGACCATACCAACCTTCGGCTAGCTTACAGGGGTGTTACAGATAATAATTGCCATAAGGGCTTTTATCAGCATCTTACAGACATGACATTTCATGCAAAGAGTTAAAATTACATTTGCTGACGTTTGGCAAAGCCAAGAACAAGATTGCAGCATAAATGCAGTTTTAAAACATTGATCCAGTCTACTTCCTGGAACCCGGAAGGTGACCTGCCATTTAAACAAGCGCAACGCGCCACAGACTCTTTTAGATGGCACAGCTGAAACAACGGACACGGTAAGACAAATGCTTGAACTTAAATGAACAACGTTTCCAAAGCTAAAGTTAAATAAATGGCTGGCTGCAGTGACGGTGCGTAGCTGACCCTTCACAGTCGTAAAATGAATTATTCTAGTTGTGCTGGGGGAACAACTCGCAGGGTGGACTTGGCTACTGACCTGAAAATGGCTGTGTGTTTTTATTTTTTTAATTTCAAAGTGGCTCTCTTCAGTTTGGGAGTCCCTGCATTCCTTCATTAGTTGACCTCTTTTTGTGTTTTTGGGCCTTCATTTTTTTACTTACTCTGTGGTTACGTTAGGTATAAGGATTTCTCTACTTTTTTAAATTTGCATTATTCTCATTGCATGGTCCCTAATGTTTTTAGTTGCCTTTGCATACACCACAGCATCCATCACATACCATAATTACCACTGTGCCATGATTATTCTCTTTAATCAGCATATTCACATGCTGATTAAAGGTGAATGGATTTTAACTCATTTCTGAACCAAATCTTAGAGAAATGCTTTTGTTTGCATACAGAAAATGTAATTGATTTTATTTAATTTGTTGGAAAAAGGGAGTAAAAAGAAAATACATTTTGCTTTTATATTTCTGTTGCGTTATAAATGTATTACTGCAAGCAGGAGCTTTGCAACAGGGAGGCCCATGCTGAGAGGGGGCCCTTCACATCTCACCAAGTGAATGGATTTTAACTCATTTCTGAACCAAATCTTAGAGAAATGCTTTTGTACAGAAAATGTAATTGATTTTATTTAATTTGTTAGAAAAAGGGAGTAAAAAGAAAATACATTTTGCTTTTATATTTCTGTTGCGTTATAAATGTATTACTGCAAGCAGGAGCTTTGCAACAGGGAGGCCCATGATGAGAGGGGGCCCTGAGAGAGGCAGCAAATCCCCAAGCCATGGCACTGTTCTTATTTGGATTTTCTGAGAAGAAAAATTAGAGTTATTTCCATGTAGGCCCCCCAGGACCTTTTTTGCCTTGGGCCCCAAAAGTCTCTTGATTGTATGTTGTAATAAAGAAGCAAGTTAATGCAACAGCCACAAACTCTGCAAAGATAAGGGTCCAAATAAAAGTAATTCAATTCTTTATTTACAGTTTTATGATTAAAAATCCACAGCCTCCAAAAACAAGGTCACCAGCACAGTCAGTAAAAACAAAACATTCTCTGATGCAATATATTCCAGTTTGTTTTTATCGCTAACAGTACACATGCTCTTTAAAGTGGTAGTTCAGGATTTTTTTTGAAGTGTGGTTATTAAAGTATTGAGAGACATTTGTCAGCAATGATTTCGCTCAAGATGCAACATCACCCAAAAAAATATATAGATATACAGACACTTAACAAAAGGCCCACCTGATAAAATCTTCTCCAGCAAAGGCCGATGATATCTCAGAGCTTTTTTTTTTAATGCTATATCCTGATTTAATTTTGGGTCTGCTCACTCTTTCACACCAAAGTCCATAGGAAATGTCAAAGTACTCTATGTCAAAGTAACCAGGAGTTGTTGATCCACTGCTGCCTCCATCAGTGTGTTATTTTGTGACTTCAGAGTTTGTTCAAAAGCCCCTTAGTGACACAAAAATAGCATTTAAGGCAAAAGTAGACCATCAGCCCCTGAGTTTCTGCAAGCTTAAAATGTTTCTCTATGGACTTTGGAGTGGGTGAGTGCTCAAGTTAGGGAGACCTGAAAATAAGTCCATGAAATGTCCCGGACCAAGAACCAAAACAATCATTTCAAACCAACTGAGCCAGCAGCAACTGAATAAAATGAGCACAGACAAAGATGATTTTCTTCTACAAATTATCATTGTTCTTGATGGCTCTTTTGTTTTTGGCTCTGGTTTTGCATTTCTGTTCATAAATATCTGTACTTGGGGGAGAGACTTTGTGTTTAAACTTATCGATGCCTTTAAACATCAGCATCTTCATTTAAATATGCGTCCTTTGTGTTAATTATAAAACAACAGACTGTTTCCTGTCTGAAAAGGTTGTTAAAGTGAGATAAAGCAGAAAACATACTAAAGTAGCATAGACGAAAGCAGGGGTAAATTTTATTAGGCGAGTCTTAAGTGGTTAAAATCAGTTTTTCTTGTGTCCTCATTGGCAGCCATGTTTTCAGTGAGAACAAGTGTTTGTATCACATTTTGGGTCCTGGCACAGGACTGACTGAATATGTTTTAGTACCTCATATAACCACACTAAAAAACCTGAACTGTCACTTTAGCATGGTACATACCATTGAAACCATTTCTCTTAACTTCTAATGAAACAAAATGGGGATTTGGTGCTGTGCTGGAATCTATTCTATTCTGTTTCTTCTTAACTACTGGGTCATACTTTGTGTTCCTACACATTCATACTTGATCTTAAGTTTAACGGAAGTCATTTTCGCCCTCATTTTATATCCTCGTATTATTTGAGTGATGTTGTACATGTGGCTGACCTTTTTGCTTAAACTCAAGAAAGCTTTCATGCTTGCTGTCTTCTTTGATGTGTTGTGACCAAAACAAGAGCGCCACCAACTGACCTGGAAGGCATTATGCTACATGGAGCGCGCACATACGGTCCAGCGTGGACTCAAACTGGAGGCATATTCTTTTTTTGTGTGTGAAGGCTCCATGGAGATCACCATGGAAACGATCAGATGACCTAATGTCCTTGTAGACCCCTGCTGACACTCGAGCATGGAAAGTATGACCCAGGCCTTAGTAACAATACAATTTACCATCAACCGGTTCAATCCTCATATTTACAGTACAATGGCGCTGGAAAAATAGGCGACACCGTTTCAAACTCAACACACTAGAAAAGGTGTAACATAATATGATGCACACACTGTTAGATAATGACATAAGGCTTTTATCTGCGGAGGAAACCACTATTATGGGATGCCACATACAGCTGTCAGATGCAACAGGCTGAAAACAACTGTGCTTTTTCAGTCGGACACCATGCAGTGGCTTGTGGGATAAATGTTTGAGTCAATCGTCATCACACTGTCCCGATACATGTTATCGCAAAATTTTTGAGTTTGTGAAAAATAAAAACAAAAACAGAAAAACACAAAATAACACAATATCAACAAGTTCATAAAATAGAAAGCAGCCCTGTGTTTTGTTAGAGTCTGGATTCTCTGACTTCCTTGTCTTCTCACAGTAAAATATTTCATACAAAATACTTTCTCAACCAGCTTGATAACACTATCAAAAAGTTGAAGGAGTGATACAATATAACTGTGTCAAGATGTGATGAGTAGACATCAAAAAATATCTCTGTAATCCACCATTTCCTTGTAGCCTTGTCTCTCAGACAAGTAGATTTCACTGGAGAGTCGCTGTGTTAATGTTGCCAAAATATTGACTGCTGACTTTGACCGATGATTTCTTGCAACACATTGCTGTTTAATTAGACTAACATAGCAGTTTTTTGTTTTTAAAAATGGAAAAAAGAAAGATGCCACCTCTGCCAGGTCACAGTCCCTGATGCTCTCCTGGTAACCTGAGAGTCAGCAGCTTTAACAGACTGGCTAGATGAGTAGTGAAGGGGTGGGTTTCTTGCCTGGCCAAGCTTCTTTGGCATATTTCTTTTTGCGTGGCTCGTTGTGGGTCTCTGGTAGGTAGGGCGCTGTGACAGGGGTGGGGTTGAGGGTGACAG
This sequence comes from Brachirus orientalis, assembly GCA_016785285.1. Classification (NCBI taxonomy): domain Eukaryota; kingdom Metazoa; phylum Chordata; class Actinopteri; order Pleuronectiformes; family Soleidae; genus Brachirus; species Brachirus orientalis. The sequence continues at coordinate 18,914,894 of JAFBJR010000425.1, read as the reverse complement.
GCGGCTGGTGAGCCTCTGGGGCCAGGTCCACCTCTGGGGCAGGATTAGGGAAGGGCAGAGGGAGCCCTCCCTGCATAGCGGCGCCCCCTGGAGCTCCTGTTGGCTGGTTCTCATGACTCGTGGGAGGCAAGTCTCCGTAGAGACCGCCACCCAAGCTGTAGACATGCATGCGCTTTCCAGTCATGTCATCAAGACCCAGTGTGTTTTGGCCCTCGGATCTTCGTTTCTATAACAAGGATCACAGAGTATTAAATTAGGTCATACATTTAGCATCTGCAAATCACAGAACTCCCTGCACACAACAAACACTGACCCAGTTCAACACTTCCAATTTTCTCAATTAATCAAAAATATGTTTGGTCCATAAAATATCAGGAAATGTTGAAAAGTATTGATCAGTGTTTTGTCCACAAACAAAATGATTTCTTATAATGGAGCAAAGAAAAAAAACACTGAATGTGCTATTTTTATAGGTTCTTTTCCACCATAGGAACTTTTTTCATTTACCCGGGTAATTAAAAAAATAAGAAATTACCCAGGGAAACATTACCCAGGGAAATATTACCTTGGTAAACGATTTACCCGGGTAAATTTAGTACCTACTCAGGACTAGGGACTTTTCAGTTTACCAGGAACTTTGGAGGGGTGGAGCTGTGTGGAACACATCTTGCAGCTGTTTCCATGTTGCGAACGTAGAGACTCTGTTGCTATATTTAGTGAGTATTCAGATTCTCTAGAGACTTAAATTATAGAGGAGGAGGGGGAAAAAATTAAATCACTGTCTGTCTGCGAGCAGAGCAGGTTTCACACACACACACACACGCATGCTACTGCTGTTGTCGTCTCTGGCTGATGCAGCTCACAGTGATGTCTGTAAAAACTATTTTGAAGCTTGATTTTCACTCCCACCGTCTCACTGAAGCACCTTTACAACCCTCTCCACACATCTGTAATTCTTTTATAGTTTATTCTTGTTTATTAACATGAAACAGGTTTTGAGAAACAATCAACACAATCAAGCGATCCACCGGCGTGTTAAAAGTTTTGACTGTACGTCATCAACAACACTCAAGAACTTTGAGGTGCAGTGGAAACACAAACTACACTGAATACCAGGAACTTTTAACACAGGAAAAAGGGGCTAATGTGGGACAAAAAGACACAGACTGAAATGGTGAATATCCCTTGGCTGTCCCTGCAGCCCTCATTCCATGAAACGGGACGACTGACTGAATCCCAGATTCTCAGGAGAGGCGACCGTCATAAAACATTTTAAGAAGAGAAATATCTGATTTTTCAAATGAAAGCCATGACGTTCCAGAGTTACATTAAGACAATGACTACTCTCCTGACTGTGATTTAATTTTTTCTGGTAATGTGATTGGTTTTATTATTTAATCAAACAAACCTTTGATATATTTACTTGATCCTGTCTCAATTTTGTAGCAAGATGTGTTTTTCATTTATCTTGATGGGAGTATGACTTCCTGTCTTTGGTCTATGCATTTCCTGTTCCCTGCACATTATTTCTGATCTGTCACCCTGATGACAGCCTCGGTTTGCCATGCATTAGCTGTACTAATAAAGGCGTTACAGCTTTTCCACAAAAAGAGTGACTTCTCCTCAAATGAATCAGTGATTCATGAACAACAAAAAGAATGCTTACCTTGATTGGGATGACGGCTGTCTGCACCATATTTCTAAAGCGTCCTACATTTGGGTCTATATCCTCTGTAAACAATAAAACAGTGTTACAATTGTTACATTTTAACATGTGTTACTAAAAATGGTTCTTGTTATATACAGGAGAATAAAATAAAAATATTTTTAGGCTATATCCTGATATGCAAGATATATCAGGATATAAAGCTGCACACAGGTTGTTTCTCTGGACTCATGGAAAGTTGTCTTTTGTATGTCTTTTTCTATGTGCTTCTCAGTGGCGAGTGACAGTACACTGTAAATACACTCTGAAGTAAAATATCTACCATTTACATGCTTAAACTACAAGAACGCTTCATTTCAGATAATAGCTGGTTTATTTCTTTGGGTTTTTTATTTTAAACCAAAAATATATATAATATTTAGTGTATTTCACTAATTTATTTCACTAATTTATTCAATATAATAAATATGATTATCAATAATGTATCTGTGGTGACTGATGATATCAAAATTCTAAGACCATATCTTGCCTCATGTTATGATACAGATATAATATCAATATATTGCCCAGCCCTACAGAAGAAATGCACATATCCAATCCATGATATTGTGTATTTTAACATCAACACAATTTTATTAGCCGAGTCCTTTGGTAAATGGCTGAAATTTATTTTTCCTTGGCCCCCCCCCCCCAACAGTGATGTTTTCAATTGAAGCGAACATCTGTTTAAAGCTAGATCTGCAGTTGATGCTGACAGTATCATTTACTGACAGTTAGCATACTTTAACACTGTATATTCCTTGTACATCTGCTGCTGAGACAGTTTACTGACACAAAAACAGGAAATGAGCATATTGGATCAGCCAGATGCTGTGTATGTAACGTCTGCAGTATTTAATGTGTAAAAAAATTGAATAAATGTTTCAAAATCCTGAGAAAACATGTTTAACAGTGACTTTAAAAGGTCAGCTCAAATTAACATTCATATAAAAATCATATATAATAGCATAAAATGACTATTTATTAGAAACTGGAGCTCCTGTTGGCTGATTGTGGTCAGTTACAACAATACAGAGTTATTTAAACTCTGAGTACTGTGTGTTGGGGGGAAACACCTTCACTTTTATTCCTACCTGGATTAATGATGGAGTCCTCCTCATTAAAAGTAACTCTGGAGTTCCTCCGTTTCCTTTTCGGCCTCTGGATTTCAAGGTTGCCCTCTTCGATGGTAAGGAGGGAGATGCGCTTGTTATGAGCTGTATTAAATTCTGTCAAGTTCTGTTTTCAATGGAAAAAAGAAGAAATATGTATAATGTGGAGACATTGTCATAAGAGTGACACTTCCATTAGACTGGGCAGGATAACAACAAATGGAATAAGTGCACATGAATACTAGTAAGAATCAATTTAGCAGCACATTTCAAGCTGCTTACTTGGTGAAAGAATTGTTAAGGTTTTACAGATGTGCACAGCACTGACTGGGCTATATGGACACTTGCTCTCAGTGAAACCATGGCTGCCAGTTAGAACATAACAAAAAACAGATTCAAGCCATCTCACAAAAGGCTCACCTAAAAAAATAATCTACATCTGCTTAAGTCGGTTGCTGCTTCATCTCACTGTTAGATGTCCCTTTCTTACTGGAAACTGATTTTCATGTTGCTTTGCAAACTGGTAACTCTCCTGGGTTAGGGTTCTTTAGGAGAAACCATTTCCCTGTGTTTCCCCACATTGGTCTGGGAGTTAAAGAGAAAGCTGAACTATACACTCCACAACAATCATCAGCTATCTTCAAAAGTGTGACACCAATCGACTATGTCACACTGTATTGTTAAGTGGCTAAAATCAATTTTCCTTGTGTTACTGCTTGCAGGCATATTTTCAGTTAAATGTGAGTGGTCTCTAGAAGGTTCCCAATGCAAAGTCTTTATTACTATTAGATCATACAACCATTAGAGAAAACCTGAACTAACCCTTTACCATCTTTAATAGGATGCATCATACTTTAATGTAATAAATTTGTTTCCTGTATTTGACAAACAGCATTTTGAAGTTATTCCATTCTCTGGCCTACTGCACTCAATAAGTACAATATACCAATTTATAACACTGTTCTGCATTTACTTGCAATCCATCAAAATCAACTTAACCTATTAAAAAGGCGATATTTAAAACACATCTTGCATCCTTTTTTCCTTCTATTTACTCTAGATTGTGAGTACACAGCACATCATGAATATTGTTATCATCAAGAAACTTAACATACCTCTAGCTCTGTCTCCTCTTCTGGAAGTCCAAGCAGACCTTTCAGCTCCTCATCCTCTCCGGTCTTACTGTCTCCTGTACCTGCAGTGCCCTGGGTTTGGGGTTTCTCTCTGATTGTGTAGGTCCGTGTTGAGGCTCCAAAAGATATTGTAGAGTCTATGGGCACCTGCTGAGGCTTGTGGGCCTCCAGACGGATGTGTCCGAGGAAAGTACCATGTGCTAAAAATGGGGACAGTCAAATAAAAAAAAAAGGTGAGAGAAAGAAAGGAGAGACCACGTATAGTTTGTGAATGTTGCCTCAATACTGCATGAAATGTCTGAGCCTGTTGGTGATAATGCAAGTTTCAGGTGTAAAAGAGAGCAATAGATAAAAAAAAAAACACTACTTCATGGCAGTTCTGTTGTTTAAAACAACAGGCTTCTAAATTCACTATTGTTACTGCAAACTTCATTTCATGTTATGGTTAAATTTTGTAATATTACTATCAACTGGATATCAAACTTCCTTTATCACCTTCCATATAAAAAAGTGCTGTCATTCAATATCTTCGTTTCATAATAATTTCCAGCAGGCTGCACACTGAGGGGTGCAACACTGCCCTCCGCAGTTTGAAGTCCTTGATCGCAGTTGTAGATTTATTCTTGGTGCTTCATCATCCAAATTTCAGTACCAAAGGAGTTTATCTCATTAGCGTCAGTGAGCCAATAAGCAGGCAGCATGCTGATCAGGATCTAACAGTGCTATAAATAGCTGTGCTGAAACATGTACGAAGATATGAGGATGATATGATATGAAGAGGAAGACAAGGCTGAGCACGGGTGTTGGTGTTGTTTTAAGAGGCTGCCACTTGTTTAATGAATGAAGGTTATCAGGAAGATCTAAAGTACATGACATAAAGAGACATTAATACCACTTCATCATAACCAGATTAAATGGATGTGAGAGCTGCAAGTGAATAATAATAATACATGCAAGAGAATGTTAACAGCTGCTACACACAAACCAAGTCTGATATCTCAAAAAAAGTAGAAAGATAATCTTTCCACGTGATAACCCAGAGCAGGTGCCACAACTCAAACTAAGACAACACAATACAAAATTTATTTAACTGACATCTAACAGGGAGGCACCTGTTCAGGGAGAGCTGCAACAAATGGCTATTTTAATTGATAAATAACCAGCAGAAAGTGAAACATTCAAGTTATGCTTAATTTATGGTCCAAACCACCGAGATGTAAATGTTAAGTTATGTCTGTATTAGATTTAGAACTCTGAGCAATTGTATCAATGTTTACATGAATTTATACAGTAATTATGATAGTAAACAGTTTCTTACTGCTGTTGAGGTCTATGAGAAAGACTCTTTTCAGGTGTTTGTGGTAGACAAGGGCAGAATGGACTCGTGAGCATGACTGGTGGTCGATGGTGAAGTCACACAGGTCTGGGTTCCTCCCAAACAGGTAGTACTTCTTTTCATCTATGATCAGTTTCTACAGGGACAAGAGTTTCAGGTTCACAGTTACAGCAACAGAAAATGCTCTGTTAGACAGTCTGCAAACAGCCTGCAGTGTCTCTGTGCCTCTGAGCCATAACTCAACAGTGATGCTCCCCACTGTGAAGCTTAAATCTCAGGGTTAATGTCACTCTTACACCGTTTGAAGCCGTGCAGTCATTAAATATCCCCCAGTGTAAAAAACACATCTGGGTAAACAAGGACTGTCAGGCTTGTATCTGGTGCATTCACAAAATCATTAGGCATTACAGAAGTCACACTGCCCTGAATTTACAGCAGGGTTGCCATGCCCATAATTTTGCAGCAGACCAAGGCTACTTATGAAGGTTTGCTGCCAGCTGATTTATTTAAAGCTTAAGCATTAAAAAAACACTGTAAACTGTAATTTGTTAAAGGTTTTCTTTTTGCTGCAACACCTTAGGTTCAGCCATCTACAAGATAAACAAGTAGGTGAAAGTAAGATTTACGTGAAGCCAATTTGCAATAAAACCTATTATATGAATTATACATTTACTCTAAAAGCAATACCTAATTTCTGCTAATACACATTTTTTTCTAAGACACAACCATACTGAATGTGGTTCTTCAACAGTGTACATCAAAAACATTTGATACAAAGAGTAACTGCATGCCATCATAGATTTTCGTGATGATACCACAATTATTGAAGACCATATGATGACCAGCGTTATCTCACACAGGCCTGGTAACCCTGATAAAAAGGTAAAAACTTCAACTTACCTCTACTAATTTGTCTCCCTTCATCACATCTAAATGGAGCCCTGGGGGCGGTTTGCCAGCCCTGAAAGCAAATAGTAAATGACTGCTTTAGACAGTACAATATCCCAAGTACAAAACACAGATGCTTGCTTGCAACGCGTTTAAATACAGGGATTAAATTGTTGTACTTTCTTAGTCTTTGAGGAGTAAAATAAGTGCCGGTACATTTTGGACGTTCATATTGCCATTAATTGCTGCCTAGGAGCGAGCCATGGGTTACAACGTGAATTATATGACAAAAGGCTTTAACACAGTCAACGAAAGACTAATATTCGTGCACAGGATACCAAAAAAAAACACATGACGCCATCTGTGCACTAAAGCCAGCGTTAACGTGTTAGCTTGTTAGCTCGAGTAGATGATAGCGTTAGCAGCGGTGCTCCCGAGCTTCTCTCTGAGCTGAGATTAAGTCACATAAACCAGCGAACGTTGCTCTGCTCCTGTGCATGTCGTCGTGCAGTACAAACACAGCATTACAACTTTGACGAGTGCATTTTCTCACCATGATGGACAATCAAAAGGAACAGCACTGTCTTTGCTTATTTTAGTCGCCATCTTGCCTCAGCTTCTAGAAGCCGAGCAGCATGATGGGTAAACGTCACAGTGGCATTAAGGGAGTTGAAGTTGTGACACCCCGAAACACTTTACATCCAAGTCTGACTAAATTGCACCCACTTTAACACATTTTGTTGCGATTTTGGCTCGAAAGCAACGTTGAACTTGATTTAGAAATGTCTAGAGCTTTCTTAAAATAGAGTGAACAAGAAGAAACCTGAGTTCCCTGGAGAGCCACTAGAGGTCCTCAGCTCCCGGAGTTTTGACTTCTATGTGCTGAATAAACCGAGTTGAGAAAAGAATCTGCTCAAACCTGGCACGAGATTGAAATGGCTGTGTGGCCACGTCTTTCATTTCATCACTCAAAATTTATTTATGTAAAACTTTAGTATGTAACTTTCACATACACCCTGCCTTCTTCATCAAATAATTTCCGGGAGGCTGTACACTGTGAGGTGTAATTTTAAGTTCTTAATCACATTTCTTCTCCTCTCATCTCCCCAGTCTGCCCCTATTCTCATTCTTCTTCATATTGCAGGTCAAAGTTCTCCACCCGCCTGCTTTCTCCTCTCCTCAGTCTCACCCATTCTTTAAGTGAGATTGCTGCAAACTTCTTCAGTCCCACTATATGTTGTTCTGCAGTCTTCTTTTTTTATATCCCACCATTTTTGTTGTTAATTAAAAATAAAAACACATCTTGCTTCTTCCAAGCTGTCTTAGGGTGCTGTATGTGTATGGATGATGCCATCACTATAGCCCTCCACACAGCATTGAGCCATCTTGAACTCCCAGATAGCCATTCTTCAACACAATCATCCCTGACACACTAGTGTGGAGAGGGTCTTTATATTCAAGTTCCTGGGAACCTCCTGGTACTGCAGATACGTTTATGTCTTGTATTTATTATTTATGTTTCTTCTTTAAATTACACTAGGGAATAATTTTTTGTCTTGCACAATGGCAATGAAGGATTTCTGTTATATTTTGTTTTATTTATGCACTGCACACAGGAAAGGATTTATTTTATGTCAAGACTGACAGAAGTAAAAGCAACATTTTGTTACTAAAACAAGATGACTGCAAACAGGTGGGAGTATTACTGGAAATGCAAAGACGCGCAACAGAAAGTTTCACAGTTGAAGGCTTCTCCTGCTCGGAAAACCTGGTTGTTCAGCAGTTTGATCAAATAAACTGCCCCTCGTGTCTGTCCACCCCTGCACTGCTGGTGTCTACTGTAAACATGAATGCTCCCTCAGTCAGGTCTGATAGTATTGCATGACAGGGCCCATGTTTCAGATGCTGGACGCTGGATGAAAATAAAATGTCACATCATTTCTGTACACAAAACAAAAAAGGCTGAAAAATATATTCTATGAAAAGTTATGCAGTGCAGCTTTAACTTTGCCTCAGAGAGTGTTAATTGGAGTACTTTTTAGAGCATGTAGAACTAGTAACAACTAAATATTGTTTAAAGGAGGCTACAGATTGTAACAAACAAAGAGACTTTTTTTTGGTCATTTTTCCTCAGAACATTAGGAAACTAAAAAAAAAGTGGTGATGTATTTCAAATTTCTGCTGATAATTTCTTGTGTATTAATATTGTTGTTCTCAATATTTTTATATAGATGTATAAAACTCAGAGAGAGGAAAAATATATAATGCGGAGTCTGATCTGATGGACCTGAGTACTGTAGGTCTCTACAGAGATTATTTATTATTAACAAAGGCCGTGTACCTAATGATGTGCTGTCCTTTGCCTCTAGTAAAACTGAGACAAGCAAACTTCCATTTTCCCTTTAAAATTCAAAGTGTTGGTTTCTACTAAGGTTTGGCGTCATGGAGGAGGGAGGAGAGACCCCACAGAAAATGGAGGATGACCTTTTGAGGGTGTTTGGAAAGTGCTGTGGGTTTACACAGCTTCTGTAAAGTGCTGCCTTGTCATGTCAGTAAGGCAGGAGCATGTACGCTAAACCAGCAGGAGGAAATGCGGGTGCTCTCTTGTCTGGTGTGTGTACAGTTAATGCACTCTCTGTCTACTCAACTACCGCATTAACTGTGTGAAGGATGTGTAATGGGGAAAAAGTGGGTTGTATATGAATAAAGCAAAATTTCCAAAGACCTCAAACTTTTGTTTGATTTGAGAGTAAAGTAGTTAATAAATGCTACATGCACATTTTAATCCCTGCATTTCCTGCATACATTTAACGTTTAAATGTCTGGTTATGCTTCCTGTGGGTGGTTGCAAATAAGGTTTTACGGAAATGATATCATATATAATCGTGTATTATAATAAGTATAATAATTATAATACATTGTCCTTTATAACTTCTCTTCATCTGTGAATGCAAGCATTGTGCAAACAGCAACTTCCTCATTCACATTTGTGGTTTTTGACTGCCGAGGAACCCCCCCCCCCATGCACTTGTCATTTGCAATCTGCCTGCACGTCTGATCGCAGCACGCTGAGACGACAGTGATGGCAGACAAAACTTCTCTGCCACTGCAGCAGTTCATTTCATCACTGGACAACACGTGTCTGCCAAAGATTCTGCAGGTTGTCTCTGGAGTTTACTTTCAAGGTAAACTTTGAATTGTGCAGATGATGACAGATACAATCAAATAGATCAGGAACTGGACGGACCTTAACATGTCTGGTTGGTGTTGTGTCTGTATGTACAGTGGACATTTTTCTGACTAAGAAATATTTCAAATGACTTAAGCTTTATTAAGAAAATCTTGTAATCTTGTTCTTTGTTCTGTCTCTCTCTCTCCTCTCTCCGCTCTCCTTCTCTTTCAGGGTCCGTGTATGAACTTTCTGGGAGTGAAGTTTCATTTTCTACTGGGGATCTAATAAAGGTCATTGATATTGAGCTCCACTCGGTGAGCTGTGAGGATATCGACAGCAATGAGAAGTTTGAGCTGCCCATCAACCACACAGGTCGGTCTTTACTGCAAACAGTGTGGTCGTGAGAGCTGCTGTGTTTAGTTGCTGACAAAAATTTGGTTTCTCAGGCCTGTTCAAGGTGGTTCCAGAGGAGATGCCGTACAGTACGCTAAAGGAGATGTTGAGTCTGAGGCCTGTGAGCCTGGAGTCCTGCCTTCCCTTCAGTTTCACCAGTCGCTCCAAGATGACATTTGACAATTTCACATTGGGAGCTGGGAAGCCTTTGACTCTGCTCTCTGTTGAGCATTACGAGGGTCAGGAGGATCAGGAGGATCGGGTCCGCTGCCAAATACGAGGACAACAGGATGCCTCAGCGGAAGTGTGTATCCCGCTTTCTTCCCGAGGGGAATTCTATGAGTGTGAAAGTGAGGAGTGCTTCAGCCTGCAGGAGATCCTGTCCTCCAGCTACCTGTGTACCCGAAGGTTCCGCTTCCTCAACCCCACTAAATGTCAACGTTCATTTGTCATCAGTCCTGTTTACCAGGTCCACGCCATCATGAACTGTGAGAATACTTTGCTTTTTTTTTGCCTTGCATTTTAAAATGAGTGATGGTGATGATAATGATGACCATTACTTGCAGAACAAGATTGAGTTGCACTAAAAATGAAAAATAGTCAGAGACACTTTAATTGCCATGTGCAAGGAATTTGCGTTGATTTTTTTGAATTTGTTTATAGGATGCTGCCTAGATGCTGTACATACGCAAAATGGTGCATTTTGGTGTTTTGTGCACTCTGTCAAGTCTGATGAAGGATGCAGCACACAAACAAAAAAAAAACTTGGGTTGGGTAGTATGCCAAGTTCTAAAATTATAACAATTTATTTTCAAAATGCAATATTAGAATACACAGTACCATTTATGCCAGTCTTTAAAGCCACGTTCAAATTTGCCTCAGGAAGGACTTCATGTATACATTTTTTTTTAGATTATTACTGGTAATCAAAGCTTAATGTAACCTGTAATATCTTAAAAAGACAAAACTAGATATTTTATCTTTGAAACAAGGCTTTTCCTTCTTTTTTTTTGTTTTTTTTTACTTTTTTGAAAATCCGTTTTTGCAGGCTAAGCACTCTGCTCAGCTCCAAAGATGGGGAATTATTAATATAAATAGATTTGAGAAGTGTTTCCTTTCTGTTTAAAGATGAATACATCACAAGAGAAGTACATTTGCTCCATTTCTGAAACACCTAGAATCTAGTCTCTAGGAATGGCTGTTCTCAAGAACTAGTGGAATTGCCTTGATAAAAATAAAAATACCGGGCTCTGGTTTCAGCTCATAGCCTGTGTGGCTCAACTACGTTTTCTAACACACTTTTCCTTATTGTTTTTGTGCAGTGAGGAAGAATGTGCTGACGTTTCCATCCAGCTTAGAGGTAGATGTGATCGACGTCACAGAGGTGTGTAAAGATGTCAGTTTTGTGACCCCACTCAGTCTGACAGAAGTCTTCTCGGAGCCAGATGAATCATTCCCTTCAGTTGTGGAGATACTGGAGGAGCCAGAGGCCCACGCTCTGTTTAAGTGCAGCTGGCTGACAGCGTTAAGCAAGAGTGAGCAACTGGTTTTCCACAAGAAAGGAAACTCAGCCATGATTTTAATATCGAGCCTGAAAAGCCGCAAGGCACAGCAGTACTTTTTGGTTTCTCAGCAATATGGTGGACGATTTCGGAGACGGCCAAGAGAATTCAACTCTGTGTACGAGCTGTACGTTGCTTCAATCCAGATGCCGGGCCTGAGGGTCAGTGTAACAAGGACCTGCGAGGAGGTCGAGGAGGAGGGTGTCCCTGCTCTCAGTGTGGGGGAACAGCTGGAAGTTGTTCGCTGTGAAAGGATGGAGCTGCCCCTTGGAAGCAGCCAAGGAGAAAAGCAGTCAGTGGAGGTTCTTATGTGTCACCGTCTCCAAGAGCCAGATGATGGAGATGGCGATGAAGACGATTATGCTGACGATGAAGATGAGGCCAAGCGGGGAGATAAAAAAGAGGCGATGTCTCTGCCTCTGTACATGCAGGGTCACTTTGTGGAGGTGCTCACAGACAACAAGAAGTACAAACTCAGGGATTTGGGTAAACAGTTTAGTTTGCCGCTGGATGTTAAAGTGGTGAGCCGTGACAATGAACTCGAGAATGATCCACTAGTTGGCCTCGCTGGTCTCAGAATAGAGGGGGCCATGCTAGAGCCCACCATCCAGGCCAGCTTCCTACACAGGCCTGACCACTGCTTTGAGATCCCAACCCAGTGGTTCTCTTTGTCCGTCTCTTACACCAAGGACCCGTTGCCGTGGCCCAGCGATCAGACCCCTAAATGCCACATGGAACGAGTTACCGAGGTGACAGACACATTCTTTTATGAATTTCGCAAACGCGGCAACTCGGGGGCAGCTCCTCCTCCTCGACCGCCGAAGCGAAATCTGTCTTCTGGAGCCCCTCATAAAAAATCTTCAAAATCTCAGAGGAAATCCTCCAAGGCCGTCAAATCCAACCAAAGAGCAGATGAAAGTGCCAGTGCCCCAAGCAAAGAGTTGGCCAACATGACTTTAAATACCAAAAGAAGGCCCCCAGCTCCCCCACCTCCAGTAAGTATTGCTTTCTTGCAAGAAGTATATCTTAAAACAGAGGAAACTAATAGGTGAACCACGGTCTGGATCTATACCCTCCCATCATCCTGTCCAGACCCAGACCTACGTCCAAAGAGCATTGAAAATAGATTTGATGTCTTGAGCATTTGTATTTTTAAATGCGTAGCTGCTCTCGCCATTCCAGCCACAGACGTCCAGAAATTGAGGGCCAAAAACATGTCACTCTAGTGAGAGACGAAGGAAGGAAAACATAGACTGACAATCAGAGATCTAAAGAGAGAAATGGAAACAGCACAGCGAGCTAACCAAAAAAAGAGGAAAGATTTTAATTTATAATTGAATGAACTTCATTTACTGAATTCATTAACATTTATTTTTTTTATTCCCTAATTTAAAATTCAATTCACAGGTATCTAAATCTTAATGTTAAAGGGTTTTTAACCGGAAATGAGAAAAGAGAATATATCCCATTATTAGTTTGCTTAACAATAATAATAAAAATAAACATAGATAGATAGATAGATAGATAGATAGATAGATAGATAGATAGATAGATAGATAGATAGATAGATAGATAGATAGATAGATAGATAGATAGACACTTTGGTCTTCAAGACTTTTGCTTGATGATATTTTCTCTCTCTCTCTCTGGACTTTATTATTATTTAATAATTATTATTGGACCAGCTGTCATCTATTTTACAGTACAAAGTACACCAAGACTATGAGAAACAGCTAAATTTCCGGAAATCTTAAACCACTCAGACCCCATGCTAAGTCAAGATACTTCCACTTTCTGAAGTATACGCAGAATGATATGCATGAGATGAAACACAATTGTTGTGAACTTCCTCTTTTTGTGCAGGATACCTTATTTGAGCAGCCTCCACTACTTGTTCCCCGAAAGCACTTGGCAGCTGCAATGATGACCGGTAAAGCACTGCCAAACACTTACGTGAAAATGGACGAACCTGTGAAGAAAGGGGAGCCTCTCTCAAAACAAAAAGGTTGATTTTAGGTCCTGTTTACAATTAAACAATGGTCCTTTTATTTTATGTTGCACTGACATCCAAGAGCATGTGTGATAATATTCAAAAACAGAACTCAAATATGAACTTTTATGTTTCGTGAAAGGTGTCAGTAGCCAATTACTGTCCATGACCTGCGTTGTTCTTTTAAAACTAAGTACAAACAAGCACAGCGGGTCTGAGGCATAAGCGTGTAGTGTGTGTGGGGGGGGGGGAGACATTTTAACACATTTATCTTGAGTTATTTGGTTTTATTTGGCAGTAGATTGCATATTGAGTGCGAATCCAATGTCTGCTGCTGTATTTTTATTATTTTTCTATTCAAGACCAGTATCACCACAGTAAGTGCTTCGCTTTGAATATGAAAGTGCAAATTAATGCCAGATTAACAACTGTCTAATCCAATTCAGTTTAGGACCCCATAAAGGCTTGGGCATGCACTGCAAATAATAAGCCGTAAACCACGCATTGTTCAGACAAAACATCTAATCGTTGCTATGTATTTTTTTTACTGAATGCTGATAAATACCAATGTAAGAACTGTACTCTCTACCCCCCCGTCATCCCCCCCCCCCCCCCCCCCCCCCCAGGTTCACTGAGTGAGTGTGCAGCAGATGTGGACAGTGACCATGACTATGAAACAGTGGATGAGTCTCTGATGGCAATGGTGAAGAAGGCACAAGAGAGTGTCATGTACTACTAGAAATACTTTTTCTATCTTGAATTATTTTATGATAGTGTAGCAGATAGGGTCCGCTATATAAAAAAACAGACTCTTTTTTTTGTGTCTATGTTTTAAAAATGACTATTGCTTTAAATTATTTATCAATCATGTATCATCCAGATGTGTAGTTAACCAGTTTGCATTGTCATCTAATTTGCTGTGGGATTGTTTGAGTCATCCTGAGGTGTAGTTGCATAATATTGAGGTTTGAAGTGTTTTATTTCAAATAAACAGCACATAGACCACAGGTGGTGGTCAGTTTTGTTAACAACAATTTCCCGAGACACCATATTGCTTTTTAAATCCAAATGTAAAGGTTTAGTCTCAACCTTGAGACTAAATGACCATGTGTTGAACTATGGGACTGTTGGACATACATTTGTATATAATATGATAAATATTTACAGTCATATGGATCGTTCTGGGCCACGAATCCAGCACCATCTTAAGAGTTAATCCACAATGTACTGATTTTTTTCACTGTATTTGCATTTAATCCATAATCTCTTTGCATATTTACACATACAGTAGGTCTTGTGTAAGCCATTTCCTATGTGTGCAAACGTCACGCAGAGGGTTACTAGGAGGCCACTTTTAACCACAGCGTTAACAAAATGGCAACTGCAGATTCTCCCATGTTCATGGGTTCTGTTGCTTGCAGTACCAGAATCTCCCACTACATGAACTTGAACTGAGAAGTTACACATCATACCAAGTATTGATTTTTGGTAAAACATGTGGAACAGAGACAGGTGTGCAGGTTTATGAACATCCAGCTCATAAGGGAAAAGGGAGTATTTATTCAACAAAGAAGTGAAATGGCGTGAATCATAAAACAAAATATAGCACATCAATTTCCTGTGTGAACCTGTGGTTGTTTTTTTTTTTTTGTTTTTTTTGGTCAAATATAGGTGTTTGTTCAAGCCATCCTGAAAACATGCTTGGGGAGGGTTGGGCAAAATTCTTGTCCAGATGGTCCCACTGACTGTGAAGGGTCACAAATAAAATGTTTTTGAAGAAATAATAATCATGAAATCCATCTTTATAAGCAACATACACAGCATTGAGACTTTAAAAGTGATTTTGGCATAACTTTACTGATACATTTCCTTTCATACGACTATTTCAAAATAAAAGTCTGGCTGTGTTTTACTAACTGTGAAGGTGTGAAACTGAACTGTTATATCCCAACGCATGATATATAGGTCTGGAAAAAAGGAACCAAAATTAATGAAAATAGAAAGAATAAGACATTACATTGAAAAGGTAAGGAACTGAAATAAGAATAAATAAAGCAAACAATAAAGTAGCCAGGCATTAAAATACTTAAAGAGGAGAATAAAGTATTAAAGAAAATAAGATGAATTAAAAAAAAAAAAAGACAAAAAAGGCAGTATGCTACAAGACACAATCTAGAATAATACAGATAAAAGGAAATAAACACAGAGAGACAAACAAAATTCAATGATAAATAGGGTCATTTGCAACAAGAAATTCTATTAAAAAGCAGACTAAAAAGGTAGGTGTTGAGTTTACTTTTAGAAATATGAACGCTCCCGTTCCTGCACCCTCTCCACTCAGATGGATTAGCCCCATGTTCACTGATAGTATTTTAATTATGGAATCATCCACTGTTTGAATAAATAATCAATTCATATTCTGGTTTCTTTAGTTATATGGAGCAAGGAAAGAAGAAAACATAGGCATTTAAGAAGCTGAAAAGCCAGAGATGTTTTTCTAATAGTTATCCCCCAAAAAGCCACTCAAATAATTATCAAAATAGCTGGCAACTAATTTAATAAACAATTCATCTCGAAGGCCTAATCAGTGTTAATGCATTAACTGCAATTTATTAAGGGCTGAGCAAAACATACCTTTAAATCTGTGTAGTATCTCACACACCGTGTTGTTTTCAGCATGTCAGGCGGTGCTGTCATGCATGTCAACTAAAAAAAGGGAATACAAAGCTTGACGTCTACAACTTAATTTGATATAGAGTCAAGACACACTAAAGACACACTAATAAGAGCTGCTTTACACTGTTTTTAGACTAAAAACTGTTGTGAATTGCAAAAATAATAGTGAATAACAGTTGAATTTGAGTGATTGTGTTTTAAAAAAAAAAAATCAATTGCTTGACAGCCCTACGAAGAAGAAAAAACTAAACAGAAGAGTTCCTGGTCAATGGCCAAATGTATTTTTTTTTTTTTACAATCTTTTAATATTGTCAAAAGTTACAAAGACAAAAATAAATCATGAACATATGGTGCTGATTTCATTAAAACTACAAAATGCTTTACAATGGACAACTGGAGGGAAAAAAGCTATCAGCTTTGCAAAACCATGAGATTTGGAAATTAGCAGAAACTTCTACAGAAAACATAAACCAAAGATGAAACCACCAACAGTTGCAGGGTTTCATTCAGCTCTGACACATTGAACAAGTCAGAAAGGATGAGATATGGTCGATACATTTAATTTATAAAACGTCTCCTAATGTCTAATGTCAGGTCCGACTCTAAACAGGAAGCTTTAATATCTAATCATCATTGTCTGTTGATTTGAAATGGTCTTCGTCGATGGTAGAGAAGATGTGACCTTCGTTGCTGAGAAATTCCACTGCTTGCCTGTTGGACACAGAAAGAAAATTGGTTTTTTTTCTGCTGGGTGACATGGCCAAGAGGACATCACACTAAAACCATTCAAATCAGTGGGCATATGTAGATTAATGAAAAACAATTCAAGACTGGTTTTTGCTTTGCAGTGAAAAAAAATATGGAAACATGGAAAAATTCTAATTTTAGCTTGCAGGACACAGGAAGGGCCACACGGTTGGTGTAGTAGTTGGCACATGTTCTCCCCGTGTGTGTGTGGGTTTTCTCCAGGTTCTCCAGTTTCCTCCCACAGTCCAAAAATATGCAGATTTGGGGATTAGGCCAATTGAACACTAGGTGTTTCCCGGCAGTGTGAATGTGAGAGTGAATGGTTGTCTGTCTCTATGTGGCCCTGTGACGGACTGGCGACCTGTCCAGGGTGTGCCCAGGGTGTGCCCAGGGTGTGCCCAGGGTGTGCCCTGCCTCTGTCAGCTGGAGTTAGACACCAGCGCTCCCCGCGAACCTCAGCGGAGGATAAAGCGGTAGAAATGAGTGAGAGTGAGAGAACACAGGAACTGTTGATCAACTGCTGTCTTCTTTTTAAGTTTGTGTCTTTTACAGTAAATCCAAACAAAGGATTTCAAACAGAAATGACAAAACTTACTGACAGGGGCAGCAGTGGATCAACAACTGCTGTGTGCAATGATGTAAAATGGTTAATTTTCGATATTAACCACTGTAGGTTTTCTGTCATTAAAGGCTGTCTAATGTCAAGATAAAGCAGTGAACATGGGCTTACAATATCACAGACAAGCTGGTGTAGATCTTGTGAGGTCAGTCTTTCTTTAAATGTTTCTTCTGTTTTCCTCCGTGTTCCTGTCTATGGAAGCAATACATCTGACACAAGGCTACGTTTACCATTGTGTAGCATCGACTCTTCTTTTAACAACCGTCTGTAAACGTCTGGGAAGTGAGGAGACCAGTTGTCTCTTTCTTTTCATTCTTGTCTGATGCAGGATTCTAGCTGCTCAACAGTCCTGGGCCTTTGTTGCTGGATTAGTTGTTTCATGATGCACCAAATGTTTTCTGTTGGTGAAAGGTCAGGACTGCAGGCCGGTCAGTTCAGATTTTTTTCCTTATTTTCAGTTTGCACAGTGTCCCAACTGTTTTGGAATTGGGGTTTGTACCAGAAAAAGATGTTTCTATGAAATGAATTGGGGGGGGGAGGTGTCAGAGGAAAGAAAGGTTCATTTTGAAGTGTGAGACAAACTTCTCTTACTTAATGACAGGCAGACTTAAGCCACTGAGTCTCTGCTTCAGGTCCTGAATGCTGATGCCCTGAGCATCTGGGCAGCTTCTTATCAAACTCAGCACCTTTGAAATGAAAACATGTGTCAAGTCACAAATTACATATATAGAAGGAACTTCTCTCTGTGAAACCACACTAAGAAGGAAGTTGGCATTGTGTGTTTGGTAAAATGTATACATACTGAAAGAAAAACTAAAGAAACTCAAGACTCCATCATTTTAACACTAGCTTTTCATTCAAACCCCATTCTATGACTGCAATGATTAATTATTAATAAATGACTATTTTTTATTCATCAACTATTTTTATAATGGATTAATCAGTGTTTTTTTTTAATAATTAAAACAACTCAGCTTCTTAAATTTCTGGTTTCTTTGCTCCATATAACAAAGAAGTCATTAAAAATGATTAATTTGGGTTTGTGGACAAAATAAGACATGGGAAACACAGATGAAAATTTTGTAACATTTCCTGACATTTTGTGGCCCAAACAAGTAAAATAATCGGCAGATTAATCGTTCATGAAAATGAGGTTAATTGCAGCCCTACCTTATTCCCACTTGTGAAAATGTTATAATGGGTTTCAAATGGTTTTTAATCAGTGGGAATGTGTTTGAATGTGCATTCATTCCAGGTTCAAATTTTTTTTGCAATAAGAGCATATTTTAATGGCTTTCACCTTCGACTGGTTGGCAGAAATGCAAGACCTGGTTAAACATGCTCATTTCCTCTTTCTTTATTTTTTTTCCCTTTTTGGCTGTGATGCAAATTCTGGCATCATTTCCAGCACAATCTGAGACCAGATGTTAGCAGTCATCCTTTTCTTATATGTAAATCATTATCCCCTTCAAAACAATTTGTTTGTAATTTTGTTCGTCCTTCCACTTGTTTTGTTTTGAGCACGACTGTGGCATCATACACATAGGAGATGCGGGGAGGAAAAATAAAAACACCACAGGGCCTCTCACATGTATGCTAAATAAGATGTATGTTTTTTTCCTCCTTAGTATTTGAGTGTAATAAATTTTATCTTTATTTACAGCAGTATAAATGTATCCTTGATTATTGTGTGTTTGACTTTGTTTCCATTTATCTATCTATTTTAGAATTTTATATCAATTCATTAATTTATTTTGACTGACATGTAATCAGTGATATTTTTATTTGTCTTAATGTATGTCCCTGTTCTTAAAAAGGATTAAACAAATACTAAAAAAAAAAACACCACAGGGCAGACCAATGGCAAAAAAAGTATTTCTAGAGTGAAATACTTAATCTCACCTGATTCTGACTCGCACTCAGCCCATTGTTCACCATGTCATTAGCACCCATGTAGCTCCCTCCCATTCCTCCCATGTTCCCTGTGGCCGGCCGTGACATGGGCATGGCATTGCTGCTCGTTCCTCCTGCGATTCCCGCCTGAAACAGAAATGGAACCAATTCTGATAAATACAGAAACAGCACTAATGACACAGATCCCCAAACACAGATACTGTAAACTGCCAAACCAAACTCTTTACTGTGAACGACAGACAGGTACAAGTGAACAAGCTGCATGTGGAAATCTGTGGAAATAAACTGTGTAATGTCAATGCACTTCAAAGTTCCATTATTTCTTGACATAGTCCAGAATAATTTATTAAATTTGAACAATGCAGCAAAATGTTGCCCAGTATATATTAAAGATGCATGAATTCCTAACATTTAGGTACTTTCAGACATCAAGTAACAATTAAGTACAATAAACTGTAGTTCAGTAAATTGTAGCTTTACTTATTGACTATTACAAGTAAATAAAGAACAGAAAAACTGAAATGGGATTTTGTCTGTGAGAACTAAACATCAGTAGCAGGTTCCTCTTGATACAAAGATGATTATCATTAGCCAAAAACCTGTTTCTGCTTTCATCTACAATACATAGCACGGTGACAAAACACATCATTAAGACACAAAAAAGAATGAAATGAATAAGAATAAATATAACACAATCAGAAAAGAAATGCAGCCATGGTGACAACAACACTGATAAAAAAGGTGGTGTTCTAGGGCTGTGTAAGAGGGTTCTCACCATGCTCTGAGGTTTGCCGAGCGTCATGTGTGCTTGAACGACCTCCAGCATATGTGAGGTGATTTCATTCATGTCCTCGAGAGGCCTGACACTGAAGGCCACAACAGACCTGTGGTTCTGAGGTGGGAAAACAAAAACTTTCAAGAAAGAAAAAAAAAGATGTAAAGAGAAGAAATGTGTACAACACCTCCAAGTAACGCTTAGGTGTGGATTTGATTGGTAGGTGTGAATGTGAGAGTTAAGTTACAATGCGATCTGTCCAGGGTTTACCCCCCCCCCTTCCCCCCTATCAGCTGGGATTAGGTCCAGCTCCCCCCACAGCTCTCATGTGGAGAATAAAGCAGTAAACAATGGATGGATGGACTTCCAAATAACTTGAAACATTTTTAGCAAGAGAAGCTTACACCTATCAATATCTAGTAAGTTACATTTTATACATTCATTTTCCCGCTGCTAAAGGGACCATAAAGGTTCCAATTTGCCTCTGTGTGCTTTGGAGAAGATTTCAGGAAATTAAACTGACCTGGAAGGAGCGTAAGTTTCCAGAAACTTTGACGTAGGTGCCTGGAGGCAGGACAGTGCTGTCTGTGCTGGGATCCTAAAGAAATTAAAAACACAAAAACAATCAAACAGTTTTTAAAATGTTCATTGAGATGAAGTCAGTTATTATCTTTGGTTTAAATCTTCATCTTACTTATGTTAATTTATTCAAGTCAGAGTGACAGAGTGCTTGTGTTATAGTTTTAAACGGACAATATACATGTTGTATTTGTGATGGGTTTTAATTTGTGCCACAACAGCCACATTTTTAAATTCTACTTGTGAAGAATTCTAAAAATTCTAATTAAAAAATTCTACACACACAAATTTCAAGTTGCTTGTTCTGGTTCTTCAAATGTGTGCAAACAAGTAGCACTCACTACTGCTATCTAGCAGTAGTGAGTGCTACTCGTTTAGACAGGACGTAGTAACCCGACCTACTCATAAAATACATGGAAAAACTGACATCTATACAGAAATGTGGGACCCATTACCGATGTAAATCAGGGATTTTTACTCTAGGACTAAATTTAATTATTAGTTCTTAACCACCTTTCAGTGCCTTTTTGTAGCCAAATGGTGGTTGCAGAACGGGTTTGAGAGTATTTGTATTTATTTTACATTTATTTCTAAATGTGACTGGTGGTACTGTGGTAGTCCATTTTGTACCTAAAGTAATGTATATCAGCTTTGTCTACGAAGGAAACAATTTAAAAAAAGAAGTGTGTGCAAACAAAGGTAGAATGATTCCCCACAAACCTCAGTGTCTACCCACTGCTTCACGTCCATGGGAGCACCCGTCATGTCGTCCACCTTGTACTGGATGTTGGTCATGGATTTGTCTGTGCTTCTGATGACACCTACAATAGTAACCTGTGACACAGGACAGGAACTGTTAGCAAACAGGGCAGCTGAGAATGTTAAATGGTGATAGGTGTGAATCTTTCAGACTCTCACAATTCGATTTGATTTTTTTGGGTCATGATTTGATTAATAATCGATTTTCAATCTAAAATCGAATCAGAACAGATCTGCTAATTTGAGGGTCTACTCTTTTGCTGTAAGGGTGTCTATTTTGAAATGAAACAAGGTATGCCAATCGAAACTGGAGCAATGTTGTTAAAAAGTATGGATTAAGATCTAGGTGGATCGAGGTGTAACATGCAGTATTACTACTTTAGTTAGTGTATGAAGTATAAAACAAGTGTTTTTCCTCTCACAATTATTGAACCATTATATTGTAGATTGATTTTCCCTTTTTCTAAATATGTCTATTAAATGTAGAACTTCTCCATAAATTTAATATGTGCATCCTCTCTTGGTTTAATATACATTATCAAATAAAATGTTGCGCTTCAGATGAGATTTGGAGGAAAATACATCAGTATTATTTTAATGTTATGATACAAATGTTATGATTTGATTTGTGCTAATTTGTTCAAGTTAAAGTCAAGTTTTAGTTCAATAATCACCTTCTAATAGATTTAAATAGTGATTAGCACATGACACCATCCATGATTCTCAAACTGTGGTGTGTGCACCAACAGTGGTATGCGTGCTTCCTCTGGTGGTACTTAGAGGAAAATCAGAAATACTGTTCTACTGTATATATGGAGTGCATAGAAAATGAAAAATGAAAAAAATAACTAGAAGCACTCTGAGAGCACAGACCTCCACCTAGCAATGATAAAGAGTCATTCAAAAAATTCCTGGATCCAGATGGTGATCTGGATCATCACCAAAATCTCACACACCTTTGCCGAGTTTCATCAAAATCCATCCAGAATTTTTGAGTTATTTTGTTAACAGACAGGCAGACAGACAAAAACAAAGGTTGGCAAAAATATAACCTCCTTGGTGGACGTAAAGAACTGCAGTATCATTAAATTCCCACAAGTTGGCAGGACATATACATAAATGAATGTAGTGCTTCATGTGTGTCACTGATCAGGCTTTGCAGCGAGTGCTTCGGCATACAATGACAAAATCATTCCTGTATCCAGCTGGCGTTTCAGATAAGCACCAGAATCTAATCATCTGTTCCTTGTCCCATTACACACTTTTCTTTAAAGTGTCACCAAAATCCCTCTAAAACTTTTTGAGTTATTTTGCTGACAGACAGACAGACAGACAGACCAACACTGGCAAAAACAAAATCTCCATGGCAATAATTAGTAATTAGAGTCACCTTATCTCTTGCTCAGACTTAGTCTAATTTCACTATATGTGTCTGAAGTATATTACTTCGAGAGCTCAATATTTACTCAGGTGGTACTTGGTCTAAAAAGTTTGAGAACCACTGGTCTCAAACAAGGTTCAGAGCTTAAAAATATGAACTACAATTTCAATTTCATTTGAGAAAATAGAGTATCAAACTATTATTATTAGGTGATTAGGTGATATTAGGTGATTTTGATGTAACTTGGGCTCTGATAAACCTGGGAGGGAAATTTTTTTTCTACTATGCACCAATGGAACATTATACATATATGATCCAGGTTTAGCTTCTGCTTACCTGGGCAACTTCTACATCTCTGACTCTGAATGCCTCATCCACCTGAGAAGCAGACATCAGCTGAGACACTGTGCAGGGGATGATCTGTGTCGCACGGGTTCGCTGCAAAACACACAAGCATGCAACATTTGTTAGAAGTCAGGATGCTGAATTATTGACGATTATGTCACAATTTCATAGTGTGTGCAACTATTTATTATTACTCTAATAATGTGACCTGCACCCATTTATGAATCCCAAAGGGGACAGAGACATTAGACATTACCACAACCGGCCCAAACCAACCTCAGAGGAATGTAAAATGACCACAGATCCACACAAAATTTAAGGGCTAAGGTCTTTCTCCAAAGAGTATTTGATTTGGACTACTTCTCCAAACAAGTATTCGTTGTTAAGGGTACAAAATTTAATGCATTTTCCTTTTCATTGCTCGATGTTTGTGGGGATACACAAATATACCCAAACTAACTTAAGAAAGTGTGGTGCATTTGTTTTTCATCAGGGTTTACATTTAGAGAAGAAAATTAGTCAAGGAAGTTTTTTTTAGCTTCCATTTCAATGCTGTAAGTAAAATAGTGATATACATGAAGTACCATTACGACAGTAGGTGCACTACTCTGTCTACTGCCCAATTCCCAGAATAATATCCTGGCTAAAGACCAGCACTTGGAGGGGGCTACTACTAGACTAACTTTGGGGTATTTTGGCTTCTTCTCCTGCTAATTACATTAGTGCATTGGTAAACGTGTCCTTTGTTGGTATAAGTTGTAAAACATCATATCTGAGGTCCAGAGAAATGACAGACAAAAGAGAAACACCCTACCACTTTAACCTTCAAATGAGTCGCCGGTGGCAATCCCAGCGGACAAAATCAATTCTATACTCATGAAATTCTTAATGGAAATTAAATAACTAAAAATTAAACATCAACGTCCCTACTGAAGATGTTTCAAGACCAGTATGCACTTTGTTTGCTGTTAGTGTTTTCAGTCACACAAAGGGAGAGAGGAGCTACATTTAGGACAGGTTGTTGAAGCTGAAGTGGGAAAATGTAATTTTGGGACATTTTGGGATCAAAGTTCTCTGAGCTGAGCTGCTCTTATCCAATGAACA
The DNA here is from genome assembly GCA_016785285.1 of Brachirus orientalis. Classification (NCBI taxonomy): domain Eukaryota; kingdom Metazoa; phylum Chordata; class Actinopteri; order Pleuronectiformes; family Soleidae; genus Brachirus; species Brachirus orientalis. The sequence continues at coordinate 18,890,704 of JAFBJR010000425.1, read as the reverse complement.
CAGACATCTCTGAAACTCTCTGTTGATGTTGACATGAGTTTTCCTGCATTTATTGTCTGAGTGTCTTTTTGGCCCTTCCTTCTTTTTTTATGTTTCTTTGCATTGTATGTTGTTGTCAGTGCTAGACGAACATTCACTGATACTCTATGTAGAGTAGGTATATTGAAGTAGCCAATAAGAGTCTTTGCTCTTTCTCTCTGATCTCCCTTGTGATTGGCCAATGGTTCCTATGATGGTATGGAAGTGTTCTTTTTTTTGGATCAAGGATTTAGATTATAGTGAAAGGTAATTCCTGAATTAATGATTAATAATGCTAAAAAATCTTGCCTACTGTAGATGTACCGTAAACAAAATATATTCTAAAAATGTATTTGCCACTTTTGGTAAGTGGTTGCTGTTCCAACTATTGTTTTGAATAATTCATGTTCAGTGGATTCTACAGACCGCTTTCTTCTCTCCTCCCTGGGATAAAGCAGGTGATGCGAAGCCTCCTGGAGACTGAGTGTAACCTCCGCCCATTGCTGACTCACTGTATCCGCCTAAAAAAAATGAAAGAGGAAGTAACGGCTATGCAAAATGCAAAAATTAATTAAAAGCATTCAGCTGAAAATCTGTGACGTCAATATTGAGAGTTTTTGGGACAAATGTCCTCATTGTAATTAAAGACAATTCAACACAGAAACAACATACTAATTATGTGAGGAAAGATGACAACTAGGGTCTGAATTTATGTTAGCAGTGGACCCAAAAGCAGAAACATACCAGCCTGTGTCCCAATTCACAGGCTGGATCCTCTGGAGGCGGTGACTCCTTTGTCCACAATATCCTTCAAACTCCAGAGGATCCAGTCCATACCTTGGGACATTAATAAACACTGTACACTGTAAGTATGTGCCAATTTTCAGCAAGTCATATTGTCATTGCAATATTTACAGGTGTGAATGTTTTCCTAAATTCATGGAGCATTACTATATTTTAATTTAAAAAAAAAAGTTTATGAGGCACGTTTTTGAGGATTCTATGTATGTGTGTGTATAATACTGTAGAGCTATGATAGTATAACACTGCTCCTACTTTCCTTTTATTCCATGTGCTTTGCGAGTGTGTATGCGTGTGCTCTATATTTTGAGTCTGTTCACTGATGACTGATGTATTTTGTACAATGTCCCTGATTACACATATATGACTTAAATTAAATTAATAAGGATATAATGACATATATATGACTAAGGAATAATATATAAACATTTTGCTTCTGCCTGTGCTTAGTTCAGCCACATTGTGTGTCACTGTTACAGTTTATTTTCGCTGCGTCTTCGCTATTTGTACGTGAATAAAGTGAAACTGAATAAGAGTACAACTAAATTAAGCAGCGGTTTAGTTGCTGCTGTTGCTATTTACACCGCACACAACATTTAACAAACTGTCAACTAAAACAAAACAGTGCTAGCGTTAGCCGGCGTCAGACAACGTTCAACATGCACACCTGACCAAGTCATTAACACAGCGTCCACAGTGTAAACATCAAACGTACCCTGGTTCCACATGTTGGCAGGTCGAGTTTAAGTTAATAAAAATCAAGGAAATGGTTATGAATGACAATTAATGCGAGAAGACAACACGAGCGTGTCGGTCAAGAGAAGTCTTCCTTGAGTTGTCCCGCGCCAAACTCGAGCATAGCATAAATCCCGCGAAATGCACATTCTCTTCCGTGGCAAGAGACATTGATATTGGAGCCCTGGGATTCGCTTGTCAGGTGGCCGTGCCTTCCTCAATATGGATGAAAAGCGCACATGTCACTGTGACATTGGAGTCCATCACTCTGTTATGGTTTAGTTTGTTCAGAAACTGTAGTCAAGACGAGGTTTTACAAAGGCGGTGCACATTCTTGGAATACGAGTGCCTGAAAGACAAAGGTTGGGGAATAAATGTAATGCTCGGCAGCTGTGTTGCTTTCGCGTTCTGTGGGAAATTTAACTTTTACTGACAACGTCTTCCCCTGTTGAGCCTTTTCCTCTGTCTGTGTGACATACCTTTGTTTTTTCTGTTTGACGTTCATCGTGTACATTTTACATGCAATGTTTATTATTTAATGTTGCAGGGCGACCTTGTCAAAGAGTTTTCGCCCAATGGCCGTTCCCTGTTTAAATTAAGTCTACTCTGAAAAAGCTCATGTGCCATGTTATCATTTTATTCTCAGGAAAAAAAAGTTTTAAAAATCACGATATGGTATTAGCCAGAATGTCTGTGTTCACATTAAACTAAACCTTGCTATGACAGAAATAGAAATGTTATGAATATGAATATTATGATTAACATTCATAAAATAAACCCAAATCCACTATGTCAAAATTTTAATATGTGACAGATTTGTGGGAATGCGTAAAATGCAACTGCAGGTGCCTGTAAAAAAGTTGAAGCTCTGGTTTCATTTTTAGCCTAAATAAAAATAGTTGTAGTGGAGGGTTGGAGTTGGTGTCTGAAGTCTTTTCTTTTATAGTTTTCTTAAATTTGGAGCCTATGTAGTCTTTTTTTCTTCATCCTCATAGCAGTTGTGTTATAATACAGTTAGGACATTAAACTGTAAATGTACACAATTTTCCTTTTCATTTTGATTCCTCTATTATAGGTGTGGTGTGACCCACAATAAGCAACAACAGGCTGTTATATAAAACTGTAAATAAAAAAAACAACCCAGGGAATGACATATAAACACATGGGTTACATTCAGGCCTGTGATGAGTCACAAAGACCTGTATCTTATCTTGCTTTGCCCTGTATCTTATCTTGCTTTGCCTCTCGAACCAAGTCTTGACTTTTGACGGCTGTTTGCTTTCTTTAAAGAGTTCAGCATGTTCACAGTGAAGCTCTTCCTGTCTTATCTGCTTCTCAAAGAAGTCCAGGCACTGTCGGGTAAGTACAGCAGCCAGAAATACCCAAGTAAGAAATACCCTGCTTTTTTAAATGCGTCTTAAAATACTCCTCTTACTGCACCTCCCTGTTTACAATAAAGCATTGTTTTTATCCAGGAAACTTCTGGCACATCACAGATCTGCACTGGGATCCAACGTACACACTGACCAATGCTCCTGAACTTGTATGTGCATCAAGTGGTAAACGACCTGCAACCAATGCAGGACAATTTGGAGACTATGAATGTGACTCACCTTGGCATCTCATCAACTCCTCTGTGTATGCAATGAAAGATATTCTACCAGACCCAGACTTCATCGTGTGGACAGGGTATGTACTTGTACCTGCTCTATTATTCTAAATCCGGCTGATTTGTGTCCCAACGAAACAAAATAAAACAAAAATGATTGTGCATCACTAAAAAAGACACTTAGTGATTTGATCACAATGAATCAATAGGAAAAGAGTGGAGTCATTTGTTTGTTTCACTTAAAAATGCTGTCTAGCTCACCAACATTCTGTCCTTGCAATTTAAAGTGCCACAAGGAGGAGCCTGTACCCTTATTAACATGTCTTTGTTACAATAAAGAACAACAATTGGTGACAGTAGTTACATGTTTTTGTTAAATTACATTTGGTAACATTTTTTGGTAGCATAAGTAATTTATTGTAACTTAAGTTACACGTCTTTGTTACGGTACTTGGTAGTGTAAGTCATTTTTTTAACTTAAGTTACAGGTTTGTTAAGGTATTTTTTGTACTTAACTTACATGTTTCGGTTACAGTACTTGGTAGCGTAATGTTTTTTTAGATTAGTAACATGTTTTTATAAGATTTTCTTTTATAAAGAAAATGACAAAATCAGCAATATTCAACTCTTTCTTCTTTATCAGCAAGTTTTTTTTTTTTTTAAAAAATGCCCACATTAGACACATTTCAGAGCTCACAGGTGAAAGACTGAAGCTTAATATGTCTACATTTAAAAATATTTGTAGTTCTCCTAAAGTTCATCCTAAACCACAATTGACTGTGGTCGGGATAGTCCGACTAATCTTAAAGGATTAGTTTGAGTTAAGTCCCAAGTCCACCTTTCATTGTGTTCACACCCATTTTATGAGATGTCTTACACTAGGATCATAGCTTGATCACTACATTTGTGTAATGGCCTTTTATAGCATTTACTGTAATCCTTTCATAATATACAGCAATATATTTAATATAATATATTTTGAACAACCTGTGTTTTGCTTCTCAGAGACGACACACCACATGTACCCAATGAGGACCTGGGAGACGATGCCGTATTGGACATTATCAGCAACCTCACACACATCATAAAACATGTCTTTCCACGTAAGTGTAAATGTACTAGACATCAGAGACGGAAATAAGTGCCAGTGTGTGAGCACTGACTCATTAACATTTGCCACTTATGGTCAGAGACAAATTAACATCCGCAATAGCCACAGTTGACATGTTGACATCAGAGAGAGCCTGTTATTTTCGTAAAACATAAAACAATCCAGGCTGTCTGTCATTCATATTGTGAAACATGTGAATCAGGCGTGTCACACTGAAAATTAAATATATGAAACTTGGGGGTTTATTTGGAACCAGCTTTCCATAGATGCCATCAAACTCAGGGAATCCAAGCTCTCCTCCAAGAGCTGAAACATGACAAAAGATTGTAATGTTATAAAAAAAACTAAGTAGTTAGTGATAATATTGTAGTGCTGGTTACAAAAAAAAAAATCTACATAAGCGTCCTGACACATGTAAAAATAGTGTGAAACTGCAGCGGAAAAGAGGGTATAAACTGCAGAAGCAGTTTTAAATGCACCCCCAGGATAGATTGTGCTCACACATGCAAGAGAACGTGGCCACACATGGGCAAAAATACATGAAAATGTCATTTCAAATAAAGCTCCAAATACCAAACTAATCAATGTATCAAAATATTCAAATGTAGCATCCTATTACCATCCAGTACAATAATTTCCTAAGCAATTAATCTAACTTAGAAGCCAATAAATTTGATCATTTTGGACAGTAAACCTTGCATACATTAAATATCCACTATGGATCCTCATTTTGCTTCCTGGTCTGGCAGAAAAGTATCCACACTGGCTCTTGTAACGCATCTCCATTGCAGTTTCTTCATCCTCAATGCAGTATCTTTTCCTCTGGCTGATACATTATTGAAAGGGTTGTAGGTTTGGTAACGTTCAGCATTTCCAACCTGTTGAAGCACTGTGTGCTGCATTATTGGGTATTTACTAGTAGGTGGAGTTTAAGACCAAAATTAAAACCGAACCACAATATAAACAGTTTGCAGTTTGAAAATTGCACCATTTTTTTTTTTATCGGGAAAGTTAGTGAATTTAATGTTTTCTTAATCTCTGATGGCACCTCATGGTTATGTTTTAATACATACACATACAGCACCTTAAAGTGAAGTTTATTTCATGGCTAAACTTTTTACTGTTGATGTTGTGTTTGTTGTTTATATGTCTTATATTATTATTTTTTTTATTTTACTGTTCATTTTCTTAACATTGATGCCATTCGCAGGCACTAAAGTGTACTCTGCCCTGGGAAACCACGATTACCACCCTAAGAACCAGCTGCCTGCAGGCCCCAACTACATCTATAGTCAAATAGCCAGAATGTGGATGGACTGGTTGGAGCCTCAGTCCCAGGAAACATTTAAAAAAGGTACACCACAAACATTTAATGTACAATGTATCAACTCAATGGCAAACATTTATGTTTACTGCAATGTTCCTCCTCCTATGCAGGTGGGTATTACACAGAGAGGCTGCTGGGTCAAAAAGGTCTCAGGATGCTGGTCCTCAACACTAACCTATATTATGACCAAAACAAGTTGAACGTGGACTTGGAGGATCCAGCAAGTCAGTTTAGCTGGGCTGACCACATTCTCACAGAGGCTGCTAAAAACAAAGAGAAGGTAAAGCATCTTGTGTATCGATGACTTGGCATCATACTCAGAAGAAGAACGTGTTGAAAACGTCCACTCCCACAACAGGATAATGCATTAATAGCAATAAATTCCTCTTTGTAATGTTAATTTATAAGTAATTATGAAAAAGAGGTTGTAAAACGGAGTGAACTTGAAGTTAAGTTGTTTTGGTGATCTATTTTTTTTTAAATAAATAACTTTATATTCACAACCAGGTCTACATAATTGGCCACGTCCCTCCTGGGTTCTTTGAGAAGAAGAGAAGTAAGCCATGGTTTGTGCCAAAATTCAACCAGAAATACTTGGATTTCATTCAGAAACATCACTCTGTCATCCTCGGGCAGTTCTTCGGCCATCACCATACTGACAGTTTTCGTATGTTCTACAGTTCCGAGGGTAAAGTCATACTATTATGACACATAACCTTCACATGGTTTGTATGGACTTTGGTACAGGAGAGTGAGGGGTATATAGACTTAATTTTCCATTCAGAAAAGGCTGTCTTACAGCAAGATAAAGTGACAAGCATGTTTAAAGATATTATAGACTTAAGTGGCTGCAGATTGTATCGGTTGAGCCTTTTGTTAAATGATTAAAATCCATTTCTCATTGTGTGCTGCTGGAAGACATGTTTTCAGTTACGGGGGTCTGAGCGGTACAGGGGGCAAACAGTTTTCAGTGCTGACTGTGAGTCAGTAACTCATACAAGCACACTTTAAAACCTGACCCCCTGAAAATGGACAACTTAAAAAATGGTTATAATTCCTCAGTGGTTAATGTGATTATTTTGTTCAATCCCTTAAATTAAAGAGGGGTTGAACACTTTAATCACATCTTGTTTCATTACCAATTCATTGTGGTGGTGGTGTAGAGGCAAAATGACAAAAAATGTGTTTTTGTCCAAATATACAGTACTGTGCATAAGTCTTAGGCCACCAGCAGGTTTGTTGTTTTTATGTCAGTTTTGTGATTGGCGTTTACATTGAAAAGACGTGACTAAAAGTCAGTCTTCTACTATATGATCAACCTGTCAATGAGTTGAACTTGTGCAACATGTGTATGTAATGCTCCAACATGTCTTGAGTAAACCAGGTATAATAGACCTTTTTCACAGCAGCTATTTGTTGGCATGAAATAGTAGGAGAAACACAGGTTTGACCAATAACATTAGGGTTCCATTCCAGGTTTTAAAGAGCCATGGTTGTGTTATTGTTCAAGTGGAAATGTAGGTCACACTAAATATTTGATATCATAGAAGCATTTTTGTTGTTTGTTTTTTCTGAAAAAGTTATTTTCAAACTGCATATGTGTTTCTCATATTTTCAGGATGTGTTCCAACAATTGTACAGGATGGTCATTATAACATTGCTAAAACATTAAATCTAATGGTGGCCTAAGACTTATGCACAGCACTGTATATGGACCTAATTGTAGTTGCCAAATCAGCAAGTTTGCTTTCACTTTTACAGGCCTTCCTATCAGTGCGATGTTTCTCAGCCCAGGGGTCACACCGTGGAAAACAACACTTCCTGGAGTTGTGGATGGAGCGAACAATCCTGGGATTCGTGTCTTTGAATATGACACACAAACACTTCTAGTCAAAGTAAGTCAATGGCAGTCATTCCCATTTAAAGATTTTTTTAGTAACCTCTTGAAGGTTCAGTTTAAGTTATGTTTTTATTTTCAAAGTACATCCAACTTCCTTCAAAAGCTTTTTTAAAAGGAATTGTGGTTGTGGTTGTGGTTTCTGTTTTACTTTGGAACACACTCAGGATATGGTGACATATTACCTGAATCTGACGTACGCTAATATGGCCCGTGGGCGCTGGGAGAAAGAGTATCGCCTCACAGAGAGCTTCAGAGTACCAGATGCTTCCCCAGTTTCCATGCACCTGCTTCTGGAGCGCATTGCCAAAGACCATTGCTACCTACAGAAATACTATGAGTACAACTCTGTCAGCTATGACCTGACAGAGTGCAACAGTGACTGCCGTGTTGATCATGTGTGTGCAGCCAGAGAGGTAGACTACACCAGATATGAGCACTGCCTGGAAAAAGAAGGGACAGCTGCCATTTATGGTGGGTTGTTGGCAGTCCTCTCTGCGGTGCTGAGTCTGATGCTGTCCACTCGATAGTCATCATCTATCACAGATAATTTTTAAAATATGTAAATGATGCTTCAGGGAGTCATTAGATTGTGAACTGTGAATTGTGAATTTGTAAATATTTGTTAATGGGACAGTTCACGTTATTAAAGTATTGTATGAGGTACCGGCACAGTCAGCACTGACAGCATTGTACATGTCCTCTGTGCTGGGAACAATCTTGAGGGTTGCCGTCAATAAACACATGTCTGCCAGGAAAACTGATTTAAGCTACTTAACAAAGGGCTAATAGATTATAGAATCTACACCATCTTAAGTCAATGATCCACTGCTGCCTCCAAATTTAGCGCGTTTCAGCGTTAGCACGTTAAAGGGCCAACCTTTAAACGCATTTGTTTTTCTACTTCACAGTCACTTCAGAGAGTCTTCAGAGAGTCAGCTCGTGTCACACTTTTAAAAACAAGTGATGGTCACTGTGTGGAATATGCAACTAAAAAAAATAACCTAGAATTCAAAGTAACTAAGGGAAAGGACTGCGGACTAATCAGTTGGTCAGGAAGTGAGTTTTGCTGCTTCTCTGTGTCACAGAATCACTGCTTGAATAATTTTAGACTGTTTGTATATGTTTGTATACTGTAGCCTGTCCAACACTAATACACAACCTGTTCGAAGCCTGACATCGTGTAACCTTAAGCTTATTGTGCTTCTTTTGATCTGTAATAATCAATTAAAGTAGAAAGTTCATAAAGTAAGTTACATTGCTTTAATTATAATTCCAAATAAGATACACTGGTAAAAGTTGCTTTGTATGTGATAAAAATGCAAAACTAATACACTTCTGCCATTACTTGCAATTAGGGAAAATATTATTTTACTGCCCTTAAATTTACCTAAGTCACACCAATTTATCAAATGTAAAGCTACTGCTTTCCAGATTTTCTTAATGGACTTTGGTGTAAGAGTGAGCAGTTTACAAAATTCCACTTGGAAAAAGGCCAACTCATGGGAAGATAAAGGTGTGAACATATTCTATACATATTGTAGACATAAGCAGACATAGATTTCATTGGGCGAATTATTTGTTAGGAGGCTAAACTATGTGTCTCTTCTGACAGCCATGTTTTCAGTGACAGCTCTGTGAAGTATAAGTGTGAATGACATCTGCCATTTAACAGTCATTACCTAGAAGTGTTAAGCAGGACAAAAACAAATCACCTTTGGCTTTTAGAGTCAGTAGAGCAGACTCTTAACCTGGTTGAACTCTTAATTTCCAGTCAATCACTTGTAATAAGCTTATGGTCTAAGAGGCATAAAAGATAGTATCAACAATAAAATAACAATAAATCTTGATAAATTAACTTAAACATGTCCATGTCACTTAAATGCTATGTAATCGGTTACTCAGCATTGAAGATAAAACTGAGTTATCTGTTATCTTGTCTGGCTATAAGAAGATGAGTTTTTGATTACTGCCAGTAAACAAGATGATTTAAAAATATCACTGAAGGACAGATTTGGGACTTTGGACTGTAGTGATGACACATTTATTGAGTGTTCATGTGCTTGCACAGTGTATTAGATGCATTAAAATACACATTCACACACTTGACAGTGTAGATCAGTAAGTTCACATAATAAGAACCTGTTTAGATGAAGTAAAAGGCTTCATAGCTGCTTCAAGGGCTTTGCTGTAGTCTTGGAGTCTGAATTTAGTGCAGACCGGAGCAGTCAACCTTCCCTGCCTGATGAGGGAGCACAGTTCATCCAGCATGGCTCTAAATGCACCTTCATCTGAGGAGAAAGTTGGTAGAGTGGCCCATAAAATGAATTTTAAAAAGTATAATTTGGGTATCTTGAAGTATGACAACAGGCAATGCCATGCTGACCCACCGTTTGCATGGTCTCTCTTCCACTGTGTGACCCAAAATCCCCGGACCTTAACATCCTTAAAAATAAGAGCACTCTGGAGAGAGTTGGAGTAGTCAACGGTTAGTAAGGATGCTGAGAAATAATGTCTCTGTGAAATGTGAGGATAAATCTGGGGAGGACAGAGGAGGCTGCATCTTACCACAGGGACAGTGACTGGCTGTTTGGCCATACCACCATATGTCACCATAGAGCCTCCAATTCTGGAGTACATAACAAAACATATTTAATTATTAGCTTTTCTCTGCATTACAATGGCATTATATTGTGTTAAAGATTAGACAATGTTCTCACTGAAGATGACGGAGCAGTTCTGTTGCACTCTTGCCTCCAACTCCATTTAATGCCAGTTTTGGCTTAGGACATGTCTGTAAAATAAAACATAATAAACATAAACTAAGAATCTTATACTGATAGAAAAAACTCACATGATAATATATTTAAAGTGATAGCTCAGCTGTGGCTATATGAGGACATATAGACAGAAACAGAGACACAGATGATCCCTCTCACGGAAAACATGGCTGCCAGCAGGGACACACACACAACTCTTTTTTTTGCCACTAGCAAAAGGTTCATCTAATGAAAGCTACATCTGCTTAACTATATAATATCTTAACATTTTGGAAAATGAAGCTTGAAAATCGCTCACTCTCATGCACCAAAGTCCACTGAGAAGCAAACTTCAGACCCACAGACCTTGAACAGCTCCTTGATCTCAGGCCGCCTCAGCTCCTCTTCTTTGATCACATGAGTTGCTCCAATGGCCTTCAACCTACCACTGAGATATGTGAACTCTGGCCTTTGAAAAGGAAGACACGATGAGAATCTTCATTACAGTCATAAAATCTGACACAAGTATACAAAAATCTCTTTCTGTGTGTTATCCCTTTGAGAAAAAGACACCACTATCTCAAAGCCAGGGACAAACCAACCATTAAGACCAACCATTAAGACTGAAGAAAATGTGTTGTCAATATTCACACACTGGGGTTACAAAAGTGCATTTTTACAGATTTAGTGCTCTTAACCTGTCTCGGATGACATTGATTGTGTTTACTCCTCTTGCAGCAGCAATCTGTATGACAGCCTGTCCCACTCCACTGTTGGCTGCATTCTGGATCACTGTATCACCTGAATACACAACAAATGGATACAGAGATTGCTATTTGAAAGACATTTGAAGCCAAACATTATGTTTCTTAAGTGTGGCTATATGAGGTACTGGTGCATAGTCAGCACTGGCATTGCTGTGCATCCAGTATATTCAAGTCTACTGTCTCTTTAAGGTACAATATACAGTATTAGGAATCAGATGATTTGAGAGAGAATGAAACTTCTACACCCTCTCTGTGCTCTGTTTATAGCCTCACAACTAAATTTGTAGCATCATGGGAACAGAGACAGTTGGCTTTTAACCAATAATTTAATTTGTAACCCACACACTCACACATCAAAGTCCATAGAGAAAATCATTGTTGTTTTTGCTTGTGTGGACCACTATTGCCTTTTTTGAAAAGTTTGTGTCACTTGGGTGAATCTGAACAAAGAATTTTAACAAAGATGTGACAAAAATAACACATTTGAATTTACTGGTCGAGGCACCAACAGGCAATGAATCAACAACTCTTGTTTACTGTGATATAAAATCACTGATTTTCTCTATAGACTTTGGTGCAGGGAGTAAATAGTTTACAAAGTGACACAAACTTTAGTTTCCACTTGGAAATGAAAGTACCTCTCCTCATACAATATACCCTATAATATTCCTATTCAAGGTTTTTTCATCAGCATCTCCTTCGCAAAGGTCAATATGAGTAAATTTAATGAATTCCTAATTTGTCTGGACTTTTTTACCTGGTTTAAGATCTTCAAAATCAGAGAGCATCCTGAAGGCAGTGCACGGGTTTACCCCCAGTGTAGCAGCAGACAACAAGGGAATGTTATTTGGCAGGGAGATGACATCATCTTCTGATAGCACTGCCTCTGTCCTCCATGTCCCTGCTCACATAAAGGCACAAATGTCATGTTGGGAGACATAACTGTGACATTGTTTCTCAGGCCCAGTCCCAACATCTACCCTCACAGACTCACTTACTTTGAGGTCTATTCACGATAAGTCAGTGAGAGCTAAGGGCTGTGTCTTTAAGGTGAAATCATTAAGTGTGTGAAGGCCATCTAGTGGTCATTTTGAACATTTCATGGCCACTTTCCATATGTCTTCATCTTTGCAAATTTTGCCTGTGACAATTACCATACTTCATAGAGTCAACCAATTTAAAACCTGACAGCAAGTAAAGCAACAACAAACAAGAAAACCAAATGTAGTAGCAACTGACTCTGTTGTTGACATTACAAGACAAAAAAATGAATCATGTAATCAGAATAAGGCAACAACATGCTATTAACTTAGTTAATCAATGCCCTAAAAGGTAAATACTTTAATTTTAAATCATCCCTTATTCATTCTGTAAGCAAACAGGAAATAAACTAAATAAGATTTAAAAAAAAGTCCTGAACTCACCAAAATAACCAACTTTTTTTGGTATCATCAAGTTATGGAACATAAATTGTTGTCTCATTCCTGTTTATAACATTTGGAGCCTTTCACACTCAAGACACTTAGGTGACCTCAAGTTCAGGAGGGGACTTTGGGACTAGGCCTACGACTTGAATTTCAAGCTGTGATTTACCTAGACCAGCATCTCTTGGAATGACCCAGTCTCCAGTTTTGAGGGAGTTCACCTGGTTGCCCACCTTTATGACTTCAGCCACACCTTCGTTGCCTCCAACAGCTGGGATGTCAGGCAGGATGGCATATGACCCTGAAAAAACACTGTTAAATAAATGACTGTCTTAATACCTCCCAAAAACGTACATACTATGTTCCATTTTTCTGTTGTTTCGAATGTGTTCACTGCTTTCTTTCTCAGCTTTTTGCATTACTCTTGACATTAGGCTACAGTATTTTATTTTAATTTTGTTTGTATTTAATTGTGACAGTTTAAGAAAGCCTTCTGCAAGGAGTTTACATGTTCTCCCCGTGTGTGCGTGGGTTCTCACCAGGTACTCCGGCTTCCTCCCACTGCCCAAAAACATGCAGATTTGGGGATTAGGCTAATTGGACACTCTAAATTGCCCATAGGTGTGAATGTGAAAGTGAATGATTGTCTGTCTCTATATGTGGCCCTCTAATGGATTGGCGAAATTGACAACTGCACAGAAATCATCATGCCATGTATCACAAGATTTGTAAATACTACTTATTTCCTGTGCCGATCTCAAGAAGAGAATGCAAAATAAAATACGTTCAGCATAATTCACATAATGTAAAACATTAAGTGAATGTAACCAACTCATTACCTTGTATCATGTTGATGTCAGATGGGTTGATGGGAGCTGCCAACATTTTAACTAGGACATCCTTTACACCTATAGGGGGCAGATCTACATCCTCTAACCTGGTGACAAGATAAAATGTCTTTAACTGACAAAAAGGGTTGATTTGTTTCTATACAAAAACAATTAAACTGAGAAAATTCACTTTATTCAAACAGACATCCTTGACAAATATTAGTCGTAAATGTAAAGTGTTAAAAAATACTCGGATAAAGCAGAATAATATGCCTAGTTTGTGTCCAGGTGGCAGTAATGAGAATATTCAGACTTGTGGTGCCCTACAATGCTACGAAGAAGACGCCACAGTCAAATTTGTCTGGATAAGCCACACAAATGTGACATTTATACGTTGTCACACAACGAATAGCATCTTTGACTCTGAAAATTCAGAAATAATGGAGAGGAATTGGTTCATATGATACAGGCACGTGTGGTTAACCTCCTAAATCCAGTTAAAGGACATAAAAGCCCCATAGTTACTATGGAACCCTGAAAAACAAGTTGCACTTTGACTACAACTAAAACATAAAACGACACTGTGAATAAGATTTAAAGAACGCTCTTACTGAACGACTTGAGACGGATCTCCGTGTTTACTGTACAAAAGTGCTTTGCATGTTGGTGCACAAAGTCCAGCTGAATGAGTGAAATGACAGACGGTAGCACTGTTGCTTTGCCTCTTTATCTGTAACAGAGCAGAGGTGAAGGTAGTCCGGCTTCTTAAACAGACTCGGAGAAGTGGGAGCCGCATGTTGACCAAATATTTTGGTTAACTAAAAACGAAAAATAACGACAATGAGCCGCGAGAATGGTCGTGTGGGCTATTAGCTTAGCCAATAATGTCCCTCTCACACAGCGGCCATGTTGGACAGTAAATGAAAACGTAAACAAAGAACAGCGCCCCTTGTGGCGAAAAAAGTACATCCACTTGAAAAGAAGTGTAGACCTCAGTTTTATTGGCAGACATTGGCTATACTACCTACTAGTACGTGTTTAAAAGCTCCGAAATAAAACATGCTTTTGTAGCCTTAGTTTAAGTTGAACGGACAAGCCTCAGCTTCTCATTTGAAACGAATGGTTACTTTGCTAATGCAGAATTGCATAATTTCTATGTCACGGAAAAGGGAAGGCCAAGTAGAAGAGTCTGCAGACTAACAATTAGATGTCATACACTCTGCACATTTTAAATCCTTGTAAAGTTGTAAAGAACTAACTTCAGTGATAATCTGCAACTCCAATTTACGATAGCTCTGCTTGTGTGAGGTTTATTTCTGTGTAAAATATTGTTACACACTCCATGAATACATGCATAGCAGTCTCTCCCTCTCAATTTTTATGGCACTCCTTATATATCAAATTGAGGTGCACAATAACAAGGGTGCAGGTGTTTAAGTATAAGTGCTTCTATAGATTGTAAAAAAGTATAAAAATGATTAATAATGCTTAATAGAAAGTATCTATAGGATAATACACAACATAGAGTTGTGCTCATAAGTTTACATACCCTGAGAGAAAGAAAAGTTATCATATTCTCTTAAAAATGGCCAAAAAAAAAAGGTTTGTGTTGGCACTGTTAATGTTAATGACAATGACAATGTTAATGACCATGAATGAAAAACACATATGAATATTGACATTTATTAGGAAATGGAGCAGATCTTTACATATAGAAACATAATCACAGTAATACTTTGAAAAGTCTACATGCTGCTCATTATTGAAAAAACTACAGCCATTAAATTGTCTGAGATGGAGATACTTGTACGTTCATGGCAGCAAATGCTGATGACATTCACCAGTAATAAATGCACATTTTTAATTTTTGGAAGAATAGTTCTAATCATTTACCTGATAGGACATAATACCACAAATTACATGGCTGATGGTCACAAACAAGATGTACCTGTTTTCCTGAGAGCACAGTTTAAAAAAAAATCCTTAGATTATTTTTTTCAAGATATATCCAACCCATCTAACAAGCAATAATAATAATAAAAATAAAAAATCACAATAACACACCACTGAGGGGTCAAACATGGTTGGTGCCATCAGAACAATCTGTCATGGACTCAGTTATCAAAGGAGAGCTTGGAAACATGGAAGTCCAGCAGACTATTGCTGGCATTCAACCTTTACCTAAATAGTGGGTGCAAGAATCACATGTTAAGAGTTTGATAGATAAGGTAGATCATGGAAAAAGATATAAATGACCCTCTTTTCAACGGAAAGAAATGGAGGTTTAATGCAAAAATGCAGAAAATGAAAATATTTATTCTAATCATCGCATTTTAACACAGTAACATTCTTTTTGTCCTTTCATGTCCTGAGTGGAATTGTCACAACAGTGTCTCGCAGATGCAACTTTAAACTTGGAAAAATCGCTATAAACTACTTCAAAGCAGACGATTTAACACATTCTTTTTGTCGAAGGCATTGATAGTCTGAAACACCAAGTATCGGCCATGTGTTGAGATGAGACAAACCCAGGTTATATACTACTAGCCCCAATCCCTTTAACAATATTCTACTACAGCCCCATCTACAACGATTATAGAGGAAAAAATACAACAATAGTGGAACATTTTCTTCACATCATATCATGGCATGTTATGTCAGAGAGGAGAAAAGAAGATAATCACACTATCATACAGCGTGTGCATGAAAAGTTGAATCAAAAAAAGCTTTGAATTCTCAATCTTAACTGTTTCATATCATTTGTAATTACTTGTTTTTTTTCTTAAGACATTGAAAAGCAGACATTACCAAACCCATTTTCACTTCGCCTGTCTTGTCCTGTGTTCCATATCATGGTAATAAGCAATCAATCCCAACTTTGTATTGAACAACCACTCCTCTACTCTTTGCAGTCAATCTGAAGTATTCCCTGAGTTTTCAGATTGACATTTCCTGAGATGAGACTAAGAGTGGAGATACATTTATTTATTTTTCAACCAGCAACTGAATATATGTGGCATATGAAAATCTAAAAAATATAATATAAAATATGGAACATAGGCAATGTGCCTCTCTTCTGAAAGACTCATTGTGCACAAAATAGACAACCAAAATTATAAAATGAAAAAAAATAAAATAAAAAAAAATAAAAGAAACTCACAGTTCAAATCAGCTCTCATAATACTCTGTACCTGTACAGTATACTGTTCCTCTTGTTTTAGATTGTTTGTGTTACAAGGTATTCATACTTCACTGAATTATTAAAGAAAATGATTAATCAAGCACATGTACAAGGTAATACAAGTACCAAAAAACAAATATCAAAAATGTGTTACCCAAATATATCCTCAAGTCATTTGTAGCTCTTATTGATATTTGGCAGTTTTCTGATGTCTAATCAAACATTACTTGCTGAGAGGCTTCAATGGGAGCAGGAGAAGCTGCAGCACTATTGGACGAAAATAAATAAGTAGTATGTTTTTCTTTTTAAAAAAAGGCTTTAGAATAATTTTACATTATATATTAATTGGGTGTAAAAGTCTCATCAGCGTCTCCTGTAAAATGGGAGTAAAAAGCTGATTAGCTAGCTAGTTCTACATGCCCCTCCGTGCGGGCTTGGTGTTCCTGAACTATGACCCTACTAAGGGTCACAGGGAGGTAAAGTCTTAAATAACTACCTAGAAATGGATCGCACAGGATATAAACCAAAACACCAGCCTTCCCACTGGCAAACATCATGTCTGATTCTGCCTCATTTTATTCAAGTATCAAGAGGTGAGCTAGCTGGACCTCTCAGTACCTCAGTCCAGGTCAAGTATCTTATTCAAGGTTATGTTGTACATGTTTAGGGTGTGGTGTCACTTTGGATGGAATTCTATCAAACCCATGTTGAGGTAATTATGAAACAACAGCCGATCAAATGAGAATATACCATAGATAGAAAGACGACCAGGGGTCAAGCTCAGAGAAAGATTAAAGACTAATTTAACACCAGACTGAAATGCAACATGTTATGCCCTTGATGGTTGGGATTCATTGGCTGGATCTTTAAAGTGTGGTTGCATGACGTAATGACACGTCATCGGCACCAGCTCTCACTGATAAAATGGCTGCCAGCAAGGTGAGGAGGTCAAACCAATTTTAGCCACTTAATAAAATCTGTGCCTGCTTTAGTCTTCCATATTTAAATGTGTTTGCCTTTATTTCATGATTAGAACTTCTCTGACTGGAAACTCACTCACTCTCACTCATTTTCTACCGCTTTATCCACTGAGGGTCACGGGGGGCGCTGGTGCCTAACTCCAGCTGACATGGGGCGAGAGGCAGGGTACACCCTGGACAGGTCGCCAGTCCAGCACAGGGCCACACAGAAACAGACAACCATTCATGCTCACATTCACACCTACGGGCAATTTACTCATTTCTCACTCATTTTCTACCGCTTTATCCACTAGGGGTCGCGGGGGGCGCTGGTGCCTATCTCCAGCTAACATAGGGCGAGAGGCAGGGTACACCCTGGACAGGTCGCCAGTCCATCACAGGGCCACATAGAGACAGACAACCATTCACTCTCACATTCATACCTATGGGCAATTTAGAGTGTCCAATTAACCTAATCCCCAAATCTGCATGTTTTTGGACTGTGGGAGGAAGCCGGAGTACCCGGTGAGAACCCACGCACCACGGGGAGAACATGCAAACTCCTTGCAGAAGGCCCCTTGTTACGGGCAATTTAGAGTGTCCAATTGGCCTGCATGTTTTTGGACTGTGGGAGGAAGCCGGAGTACCCGGTGAGAACCCACGCACCACAGGGAGAACATGCAAACTCCTTGCAGAAGGCCCCTTGTTCCAACCGGGTTGTGAACCCGGGACCTCTTGCTGCAAAGGCAAGAGTGCTCTGACTGGAAACTGTAGTTTTTAAACCAACTACTGCACTGCACCAAAGGCCATAGAAAAAGTATTTCTAGCTCATGGGGACACAGGAGCTGCTGGTCTTCTTCTGTTTCATTTGATAAATTGGTGTCACTGAGGTAAATGTATAGAAGGGATTTCAAAAGTCACAAGATAACACATTTGAACCTACTAGTGGAAGTAGCAGTGGATTAACAATTATCTCATTTTTGCTGGGATAGAAATTGTTGATTTTTTATATAGATTTTGGTGTGTGGGAAGTGAGTGGTATACAAACTTCATTTTCCAGTAGGAAAAGGCTCTCTAAAGGCAAGATTAAATGGCTAACACTTAAGATTGTAACTGCTTAAATGTTTGACTTAAGCAGGTACAGATTTTATTTGCTTTTGTTAATAAGCTACATTTTAGTTTGTAAGAGCAAGTAGGTGTCCAAGGCTAGACTATGGAAATGGTAGTGCACTTGGCATATGCTCAGCAGTCAGTGCTGATAATGTGTCAATATCTCATACAAATCTTCAAAATCTACAAATCTCATACACTGAAGTCTGTATATTATCTGAAGAATATCTGCAGAAACCTTACTTAAATGCCCACAAAAGACATTTTTTTGCCAGCTTTCAAATCAAATCCAAATCTCCAGACATTATCTGAAATCTATATCTGAAAACAGCTTTAAAATGTAACTCCAGTGTCTCATAATCTTGGTCTCTGAGAGGCAGTGATATGGCCAAGTGATGTTGTCTGCCTAGTACGACACACCAAACCTATTAAACTATTAAACTACTATTTAAAACAGACAATCCAGTATTCAGTCCTGCTTCACACAGCAACCGACTAACTGAACCAGCTGAACAAATTATAGCTGAGGAAAGATGTAACAGGATCCTGGAGTACACCTGAACACTGACCAGTTCCACGAACGCAGCAAAAACTGAACAATCAAGTTGGGTTAAGTCACTCTTTAAGGAGGTATAATCACAATCAATGGCAGTCCTGTGTCAATACTGTAGTGCAAAAAGGATTTGATATAATCCCAGTCCAGTTTCAAACTCCAAACTGTTTTATCATCAGTGGGTAGATGATACTTTTTCACAGCAGACCAAACTTGCACCAATGAGGTAGACAGTGCACCTTTAGACAGCCAGCAAAATGCTGGATGAAAATTATGAAATGAAAAAGAAATAAACCTGACCAAAAGTTGGAAAGCACTTCTGGTCTGACATTCATTTGGCCCCAGGAAAACTGGATGGTCAATTGCAGTATTGACAGATGCCGATACATTGCTGATAGCTATACCCTAAAACCCATCCCATGTGTTTTCACAAACCCTCCCACTTCCCATGTGATATGCAAGCTAACATTCATCACAGAGGTACTAACTGTCTCTGCCTTGTCGTAGAGTGAGGTGTAACATTCAGGAAGAAGACTTAATGCTCCATACTAAACACACTGAATAATATGCAGTAAAGTATAATGCCCACATGGGAAGCATTGTATCCAAAAAAGATTTAAAATCAGGATTTACAAAAACTTAAAAAAAAATAAATCTATGATATAGCGTAACTCACTGCAGTATTAAAGCCATATACTTAGAAAGCGTCCTGAGTGCAATAATACAGCAGAATTCCTGAGTGTTACACCAGAGTGGAAACAACAAAAAAAAAAAAAATTCTAAACTTCAGCAACATTCTTCATGAGCATTTTTTAAAACCTGAGGTAGTTCCAAAAGCAGCTTCAACAGGCAGAAGGGGATCATGTGGCCCATCCTTCCATCAGAGCGGTTTGATTGGCCTCTGTGGTTCCCTGGCGTCACCACTTCCCAGATCCCCCCTGTTAATTGGAGGTCTCGGGAGGCAACGATGAGTGGCCGTGCTCCTCCTCGTCTCCTTTTAAGGAGGACGGTTTTCCCTGAGAGCCTGGTGACGACGGTTGTGCTTTGATTGGGCAATTGGCAACCATGTGGTCGATGCTCTGGCAGAAATGGCACTTCTTGGGCTGGGGTGGTAACTTGCACTCTTTGGCGTGGTGGTCCAGGCCTCCGCAGTTGTAGCACCTGCAAAAGTAGAGAACATCAAGTTAAATAATAATATATTTCTAAAAGAACTTTACTCTCTTTTTTGTTTGTTTGTTTTTTTTGTACTAACATCCGTCCAAAGTGGTCCAATCATGATCAGATTGCTCTAAGTTTAGGAAGTGCAGGAAGTTAAAATGTGTGCATTTTGTGAGTTTGGTGTTTGAAATATTTAAATGAAACGGCAGTAGACAAGCAGCTCCTGCACCCCTGTGACCTAAAATGCAGATTTTCTTCTATGGACTTCGGTGTGGAAGGGTGAGTGGTTCACAGTCTTAGGGTTAGTGACACATCAGTATCAGAATTAAACATCATTCATTTAATTTTTGGTCTCCCTTTATAATCCAGGAAATTCCCATCTCTTTAGCTGCCGTCTTCTCTACTATGTTCACTAAGTAGTTTCTAACTGATGCTGACAACCAGTTTGTGGAGCTTTTTCTTATTTTTCTTTCTTTTGTTTTAAAATCTGCCTATCCCACATCAAACTGCTGTCTTATTAATAATACTAGAGGTAAAAACAAAACTCTAAATAGTTAAGATTGAAGTGAGTGATTTGAGATGACTATGAAAACAAACACCCCTTTGTCAATCTTTGCAGGATCACCATAGTCCTGCACAGTGAAGCTTGGCTTTTGAATGGAGGGACACTTTACCTGTTGCACCTATTTGCCACTAGATGGCCCTAATTCACAGAGAATGATGTGTATGTATTTGGCTACAAATCTTGAGAGGGTAGTCCAGGTCACACTACATAGGTGATTAAGGAACACAGTCTAAATGCTAAAAAAGAAAAGGCAAAAAAAAAAAAAAATATTAATGCTTCTTATGAGCAACCGTATGGTGAAACAGGAGGTTCTGGAAAGAGAAAGTTTTAAAACAGGCTACAGAATTGCAAGCACTATTTTTGGTTTCTGTGGCACATGTCTTTTATTGTGAACAGCTTGTCCTATTTGTCATTTTGTCACTCCCTGAAATCTTCCTATTGAACTCCATTGTGAAAGACATCCGTTTCTTCGCCATTGAACTTAAGAAACGGACACCATGAGGGTCAGCGGGAGCCATCAGGGTGCCACTGGCCCACCTCTGTTTGAACAGAAGCTATTGAACGGCCACACGTGCGGGGGAGCAGGAGACAGATGGGTGGTGGGCGTGTGCTGGTCAGTGTATGCCACTGTGGACTGGCCTACCACTGCTGGATGACCTGAGGAGTTCTGGACAGTGATGGTGAGGAGCACAACTGTAATGACAGCTCCAGGTTTGATTTCTATATTGTCACACCATGGAGGCTCTCTACATCGGCGTCCATCAGGATGGGAGTGGAGGTAAAGGGAAGTGGCTTCTTTGTCTGAAAAAAGCTGCAGTAATGACCTCTGAACCCTGACCTCCCACACCAAACACACGGACACATGCACACACAGTCCTCTCTCGGTCCTCTAACCCCCATCCCCCCATCCCTGCCCCCAGCCTTCTTGCATTTACTCATACACTGTTGCCATGACAACAGTGACCTTTAACCCCCTTGCCCAGGCTCTTGCATCTGTTATCAATTAAATGGACAGGAGAGTTTTTTCCTTGCTACCTCAGTCATATTGATCATTGAAAATATGAGCTCAAAACCAAGATCTGGTACCAAATAATGTTAAATATCACATGTGATCAACTGCTCATATATATATATATATATATCATTAATTTGTGCTCCATAATTAAATATGCTTGAGGAGAACAGTATCTTATCCATGGATCAGTGTGGTCCAGAAAGAATTATTGAACCCCAGCAGGCCTCCCAGGACTCTTTGAGGCGGTTAGTGATCCCTGTTCTCACACTGACTACTTTCTGGCTCTAATCACAACTGACAGGAGAGGTGAAGTGGATACACCTCTAACCCACCCCATGCTATGTCGATATTCAAAGAATGGCTCCAAAAATCAGGGTCTCCTCAGCTTTCTCTCCACCCTTTCCCCTGATGGGAAATTTTTACCCTTGCGATAGGCATATGGACTTCTTTTTAAAAAAATGTTTTTTTTAAATTAAAGTTCCTGAACTCACAAAGAATAATGGACATGTTTTGTTAAAAAAATGAAAATTGATGCTGTATATAAACCACAACTTTACCAGTTGTTTTTTTTTTTTTCCTGCACATTTAAAGACATTTTTTTCTTCAGTTGTTTCACATAGAAAGAAAACAGCACAGGAATTCATCAACAAAGAAATGTTCATAGATTATTGTTTATGGTCTTTATATTGTGACTGGAATTATTAGATTTAGAGTCACAAATCACATTGAGAGAGCGAGAGAGAGAGAGTCATCGGGTGTGAATTCACTTGGGGCCTGCAGATTTAAACAGTTATTGATCCAACTCACACATCAAGCCTGCTGCTGGGACCCTGGCTCCGGTTGGAGATAGGGGTCGAGGAAGAAAATGTCAAAATGGAGAACTAAAACACCATTGTGTTTTTGATCGAAGGTGGGCACAACAATGACTGTTTGTTTGTTGATGATTTATTGCTGTCTAAATACAACTAGAATTCTCTGGATTGGGTTATTTAGAAATTATTTTTGCATACTCCATAAACCCAATACCTGAGGCAGTTATAGTTTCCCCTATAATTCTTTTCTGTATAGATGACACTGATCTACAGATGTGTGACTAATGGATCCAGAGTCGCTTTCTGAAAATGTACTCCTAATCTCTTCTGTTACAGTTTCCAAAACTTAAACTTGATTTTGTGTTTCACTCCACACTCTCACCCCAGACTCATCTACATGCCACTCATATATTTCCCACACCTACTCTACTGGAGGGATTAAATAACATTTTTTCAAAGTATACAGTATAAGCATTTGGTCTTTGTTTACTGCCTTATGGCTACATCTACACTGTTCCTGTTGTAAGGATGCACAATATCAGACTTTTTGTTGATATCCAATATGCAGATATATAGAGAGTGCTAGGGCTGAGAAATAATTAAATATTGAGAGAATTGAGAGAACTGAGAGAATATTTTTCCCCTGCAGAGGTCATTTAGTTTCTTCTGTAGTGAGATTAAAGTAATAGTTAGACAGGGTACAAGCAAAGAAGTCAATGAGGTAGAAGCGTATTCAGCCTCTGGGATTTTGAAGTATTTCCAATATCCAATAATAGATTTTAATGCCAATATCAGCCAATATCGATATTGTGCCGATAATATTGTGTGTCCCTACCAGTTTTGTTTAAGAACTACCTTTGGGTTTATGCGCCATGAAGCACCATGTCTCATGTATCAGCACCTGCATGCTCAGATTACCTGCATCATCATCGAATGTTCAGATGTGTTTGTATTGACGTACATTATATCACCACTTATACAGATGTAGATCGCTATTTTCAAATGAGAAAGTTATAGTGTGGACGTAAACATGCAAAATATTCAAAAATCTTCCTTAGGTGTTTACTTATGATTTGAGCACGGAGTACATCTGTACAAGCTGACAAGGTTGAAGATTCTACACAGTCTCCACTGTGCACCTTCCAAATCCAAATGTTTCTATACAACAAATGTTTTGTCAAGCACATGTAATTGCATTTTTCTGACATGTACCACTATTTAGTTTATTTTGTAAGTCAAACTGTTGTTAAATATTAACTGTATAGTGAATTGGAAATGTGATGGAGCAGTAGCACAAGTCACAGTCAACATATTAACTCTATACTCGAATACAAAAAAAGTATAACTTTTCCTGAAGGTGGTTAAATCAAAATGTGATTTTGATTGAGAATTCTACCAAACAATACTAACATTTTAACAATTTTCTTAGTCAAATCCTTGAGGCAGCCCTTGTTAATTTGTCACCCATCTATTTTGCGCAAATATCTTTCCTCTTCTCTCTAGGCCGAGCCTTGCTCACCTGTCTCCCTTCGAACGTCTCTTCTGGTGCTTCTTGCCTTTGGGTCTTCGCTCGCTGCCCACACAGTGGATGCCACCTGGTCCTGTGACTCGCTGAGACTCGAGGCCCTTTGACGATTTCTTGAAGGTGAACTCAACTGCCTCGCCCTCCTTCAGGCTGCGGAAACCCTCCATGTGCAGTTTGCTCTGAGAGATAAACACAGGACGAGGATTCAGCATCACAGGTTTTTGTCTACAATTATGATGGTTGGGGCTGAGAGACTCAGGGGAATTTTTCTGACAGATACTTAAAATGGAATTTGTCATGTGTTTTTTTTTTAATTTATATATTTAAATAGTCTGTATGTATACAACACATTTCTAGCCTTGATGGACACTCAAAGCTGCTTTACATTACAGTTTTGCCATTCACCCATTCACTCACACATTCATACGTGCATCCATGCGCAGCACATTTTTTTGAAATCACTCATCTTTCTTTACCATTCACACTGTCAGGAACAACGTGGGGTTCAGTATCTTGCCCCAGGACACATCGGCATGTAGACTAGCGGAGCCAGAAATCAAACCCACAACCTTCTATTTAAAGACAACTCGCTCTACCACTGAGCTACCGTCAAATTTTAGTTATATAATCAGTTTGAAATTGACTTTAAACTTTTACATGAGATAGAGTCAAAAAACACCTCTATCTCCAGTAAGATAATTCTAATTTGATTCATATTTCAGTTAAAAAACAGTTAATTGTTAAAACTGTAGTACGTAATTTTTACATACAAAAATATATGTGTTAGATTGAAATAGGGCTGAAACTAATGATTATGCTCCCACTTGACCAATCTGTTGATTATTTCCCAGATTAACACTGCAGTTATCAAAATTGTTGATGATTAATTTAGTAATCAATTAATAGTTAATTCATTGTTGCAGCCGTAGATGCGAACATTGTCAGATGAGTTCACAAAATGCTAATTATACCTTTTAGCTATAAAAAACAGACACAGCAGCCAATAACTGAGATCTTGTTTCACCTGGTGACATTACTGCTCTGCACACAGGAAGTGATTGTTTCACATCAAGACAGATGGCGGCAACAGCAACATTGCACAGTAACAAAGGTTGGAGTATGACACAAAGAATTCTACTGCTCAAGAAAACCTCTTGTCCCTGTGTTTCTGCTATATAAACCCAAATTTTCCCTCAGTCATGTTAGTTACTTGACAGAGTCTGTTTTCAGACGAAGAACGCAGCATAAAATTACATTGTTTCAGGTCATAAAGACCGAACAGGAACAGAAACATATTATCAACAAAAAAAAAAAAAAATCTCCAAAAGTTACACACTGCAGCTTTCATCCATATTTCGGTATTTTTCACATGAGTTGCCATCTGAGATTTTCAAATCCTTCCACATCACACTGTCCGTGAGCAAATCACCTCCACACTGAAGAGACTTTGAACCTTGAGAACCAGCCTATTCTTCACTGTGATACCGGGCGAGTGATAGCACTTATCAGATGTCTGGTATTTTCAGGTCATTATTAAGTCTCACCTGATAAATAGACAAAAACTACAAAGGGGTTCCTGGTTTGTAACCCCTCTGCCCTGCTGCACCATTTCCTTGATGCTGCTTTGCCATTTTTTGTTGTTTTTGCAGTGTGAGAGGTAAAGCTAATGAGGATAACCTTCAACCCCCCACCACCACCCACCCCCTGGAGGAACAGCATTCCACACTGCCTCCCCCACCCCCATCCCTCTTCCCACCCACATCACATAGTTCGACTAACACACTGACCATCACCACTAACCCTAAAAACTGCAGGATGCAGGGGTAAGTGCAGGGGGTGGGGGTGGGGTGAGAAGGTAGTAGGGCTTCTCTGGGAGGTTGGGGGG
This sequence comes from Brachirus orientalis, assembly GCA_016785285.1. Lineage (NCBI taxonomy): Eukaryota > Metazoa > Chordata > Actinopteri > Pleuronectiformes > Soleidae > Brachirus > Brachirus orientalis. The sequence continues at coordinate 18,864,663 of JAFBJR010000425.1, read as the reverse complement.
TCAGGGAGACATTCCTTGGATAGTTGTTTGGCAGAGAGACATGAAAGATAAAAGTCAAGGGACAGCACAAAAGATTGATGCCCCCACTTTGATTATAATGAATATGTGTTTGCTTATAATGCTTGAATATGCAACGCAGCATCCTTTTTGAAGGGCAAAGAAACATGCTTGATTAATAAGAACATTGCAGAGGTTTAATGGAGTAATAATAGAACCAGTTGTTGGAGCAAAGAGAGTCAACATAAGCCAAAACCACCTGCTTACCTGAATTTTCAATCAATGTTCACCTCAACTGACCTTTATTTTTTTTAAAAAAAGGTCCATGTTGATACAAGTGCTGATCACCGCACCAAGTAGTGGTTTTGAGGATAAAACTCAGCACTGGAAACCCCTTAAATTTCATTAACCCATTCAGACCTAAGGTGTTCTTTCACTTGTTTTCTAAAACCACAGCATTTTCTGAAAACATCATCCTAAATTGGGGTTCTCTTACAAACCAACAAAAAAAAACCCCACACATTTGACAGAATTGCCAATGTTCACTAAACCCAGTACTCCCAAGCCTCTGAAGAGGATAGAGACATCATGAAGGAAAGTTATTTATTTATAGCGTATCACAATACATTTTATCAGCCATGGGAAAATGTACACGCTCTACTTTAAAGAAAGAAATGCTCAAAATGGCACATCAGGTCTTAAGGGGGAGGCGAGCACATGTATGCACTTAATGTATATTAAATAGGTAAAGACTGTGGACAAAGGAGAAAAATCAATTATGTAGTAGCTTTGTTTTAATGACATTAAACCCCTCTGCAGTCTGTAAAAACAAACTGAGCTTCTTAAAGGTTCAGCGGTTTTCACTTATCAATTTGTAAGCAAATCCAACAGGAAAGAGGGGAAAAGTTAGAGAAGCTAGAATTTAAATAAGATACAGGAAGGAATGCTGCCTTCTATTCACGTTGGAACTGGGAGTGATGTCAATCCAAACTTCAACTCTTTCCAGGTAAGAAGTTGGGGAAAATAATATTGAGGCAAACATATCTCCAGCTATCCATTGTTAGCATTACCAGTCAATAACAACCCTCTGCATGGTCCTTTGTGCACACAAACAGTGCAGCAACATGACTACAGTTAAAAACGAAACAGGACTATGTGTACAACTAAATTACCAGGAAACAAATACAACTGAGGTGCTATTAAACTAGAAGTAGCAATGTTTGTATGGTGCCAGCAATTTAGAATTTCATGTTGGGGTTGGTGAGGTTCCAAGTTCCAACAACAAATAGAAGACAGTCTGATATTTTCCCATTCAGTTAAGTCAGGTTATACTATTTGTCCCATTTAACAGGACTACCACCCTCATCCCAGTATACAAGCACTCGTGGGTCAGGTGAACCCATCACAGATGGAAACAACTTTAACTGTCGGCTAATTGGTACCACGCTGAGAACCATTCCATGTCTTTCTCCCACCCATTAACTTCAAAATATAAAATATAACATTCTTTAAGCTGTCAGAGCAAAATCAGTCCAAAAATGCTCCGCTCTGGAAGATCGCTCCACAAACTGCCTACACTAGTCTGGGTCCAGTTAAACGCATTCATGCAGTTGTAACTGAACTCCCAGCCATGTTATTTGGTTGTGTTATTCTGACCTTTATATATGTAATTTGGTAAAAACAATTCAGTTGGTGCAACATGTTTACATGTATTTTAAAAGGGACTAACACAATAATTCAGTTTTTTACAACATGGACATAAAGTTACTGACTGCTTCAATTTAGTTAACAAATTTGGGATTTATAATGGAATCATTACAAACACAACCAGGGGATAACTAGTCACGCAACATCTTTACTAGCTTTTTTCATATACATAGTGTCACCACTGTGATGTCACAAATGTGCCGGAAACAAAACAAGTCCGACGAAGAACAAAATAAGTGGTCATTATTTTGATTTTTTTTTTTTTTTTTTTACTTTGGTGCCTCTTTCAATCCATCTTTCAATTGATCCAAATGATGAAATAAAAAACCTAAGCACTGTTCTGCTTTATAAAAAATAAGGTTCTCCACAAAAATTCAGGATCCAAAAGCTAAGAAGATAAAGGAGAAATTAGCATATGCAGCAAAGGCTTTGAGCTCCCACCAATGCCAATCAGAGCTGAATCCACTAAAAAGTCATTTGACCCAGGGGTGAGTGCTGACTGCACACATTCCCACTGGTTAAAAAGCAGTTTAAACCAGGTTTAAGTAGGATTTTGACCAGTGGGAATGGAATTTTACACTCCAAACCCAAAAGTAAGTGGCTAATCTCTAGTATGCGCGTGTGACTTACATGGAAAATCTCAGGTTGTGGACTGCCATTCTCCTAAAAAATGAGATATATTATGGAAAAGAAGGTGAACACAAATTCATGAGCCATGACATTTGAGTGGCGAGATGGACATCCACAGAACCCCACTCCCATTAGAGCTCTCTCTCTCTCTCTCTCTACCCTGGTGACCGTTAACCCACTTCCTCTCCCATGTGTGACCTTCCCCACCCCCATAACGGACTCTCACCAGCCACATGCCCACATCATATTAACACACACACACACACACACACACACACATACAGGTAAAGGACCAGAGTGGGGCCTTCTGTCTACTGTAACCTCTGTCATGAAAGTGTGAGGAAGATGTGAGGCAGAGAAAGACATCAGAGCAGCGAGGGACAATAGCAGGGGTGCTGCTCTGACAAAGAGGGCCTCGGTCACGGCTGTGGGCTGCCTCATTTGGATGCATGGCTCTTTTGTCCACCTGCACAAAGGGCTGGTGGAACCTGGGAGTTCATTTTCCTTGACACGCTGCCACTAATTTCAGGGCTGAGGCCTTTTTACATTGCCATAACCCCCTTTACATCCATCATTGACACGTGTGCGACAAACATTTTTAGTGACAGAGAAAGGAAGTAAGTCACCAGTTGTATGATGCAAGAACAAACACAGTGACACAGTGACAAACACAGAACTCAGGTCTGATGCCTCAGGTCTCTTGCACATTGAGGTGAAGTTTTAAAAATGAGGATATGATGGTTTTCTGGTGCCAAAACCTTTTTTTTTTAATTTCTTTCTTATTCCAGGCGGTCTGTCTAATCTTACCTAAAATGTTACTATCCAAATGCAAAAGGGCTGGGTCATACCATCAGAACAGAGGTTCATTTGTGTCCACTTGACATAAATTTCATCATCTGTCTATATCCACTCTGGTCGCTATAAGGACAAATCCAGGCACATGTCCAGTTTGATTCCATGGTCTGTACAACTGGATTGCACAAGCTCCTTGTAGCATAATACTTTCCACTCCAGTTGGCGATATGCTTTCATTTTAGGTAAAAAGTGACAAAGAAGACAATAATCCTGGATCCTTGATGTTATTCCAGATACGTTGTTTTACCCAAATATGCACAACTCAGCGCTCAGGACATACAAGGCATACAGATGAGGGCAATTACCTGGTGAGAAATCAGCATTACTAGAATGGAATATGAGATGTGTGCATACATTAAACACCAGACTGATGCAGACTCTAAATATATGGAAATAAATGGAACTGCAGGCATTAATGCACATGTGGAAATATGAAGCAGACTCAGAATACGGCTCAGCTTATTGTTAACTGGCCCTAAATATTGTATTTTTCCATCTTACTAATTATTAAAAGCTCATGATATCCTCCACAATAACATCACAACAGATAAAAATTTTTGATCACCAATTTCATTCAGTTATGAGCGGATTATTCACACCTTTGATGTCCCTAGCATACAAGTATATTCTAAAAAAATGACTAAACATACATAGCTTCCTTTGTCCCTTGTAGTTAAATATGTTGTGTGCTACTTTGTTTCACAGTTTAAAAGGGTGTAAATACAATGTAGGGATAGTTAATGGTTAGGTGTTATTATGTGAGCAGTTAAAATTGACTGAACACACTCAAATAAGTTAGGGTTCAAGAAAAAAAATGAAGGTTTGACTTAACGGTAGGTTTCTGTGCCCAGTTCAACTCATACTTTTGGTTTGCAAAATGAGTAATCAAGCACAAACTTCCTTTTTGTAAATCTCTATATGCGTCATCAGGAACAGAAAACACACTGCAGGAGTGTGAGATAAGAGAACAAAGTGGATGATCGTGTTCCTTTGTGTCAATATAAACCAAATTAATCTTCAAGGTGAGGGAAATGTACTTTTGGTAAAGGGAGAGAGATGTCCACACAGCCAGACGGCCTGTAGAGTGGTGTCACTGGGGTGATGTGGCCAAGGAAAATTTGCCCAAAGCAAAGCCTGCAATCCCCACCTCTGTTGCTCTTGAAAGCTTTTACAACACACTGCCACACACAACAAAGATCCCCCTTAATCACTTTATGACAGGAACTGTGAGATGAATGAGCAGCTCGTGGAGTCTCCTCTCATTCACATGCTAAGTTTTTCTCTTATCTGACAGCAAGGGGTCACCCCCACCCTAACCCCCACCCCGGCTCGATACCTCCCACTTCACCGTTTCCACTTTTTTAGAAAAAAAAAAAAAAGGAGCGAAGAATCAAATATTCCCACATTTGGAAATTCAGTGTTTGAGTTTGAATAATGCAAAACTGAAATGCTTTTTTTTGGTCCTTTTATGTGATTTGGATTTTTTTTTTTCCCTTTGAGCAGCTCGTGGAGTCTCCTCTCATTCACATGCTAAGTTTTTCTCTTATCTGACAGCAAGGGGTCACCCCCACCCTAACCCCCACCCCGGCTCGATACCTCCCACTTCACCGTTTCCACTTTTTAAAAAAAAAAAAAAAAGGAGCGAAGAATCAAATATTCCCACATTTGGAAATTCAGTGTTTGAGTTTGAATAATGCAAAACTGAAATGCTTTTTTGGTCCTTTTATGTGATTTGGAATTTTTTTTTCCCTTTCAAACTTTCAAAATCAGATGAAATCGCTTTACTTATAACCAAGTGTATTCTTATTTTCTATATATACATTTCATCTATCTTCATTTAAAAATGTACTGCTAAGCACTTTGTGTTGCATTTCATGTATATGGGAGGTGATACATTTTTTTTTTTTTTTAAAGGGGGGGGGGGGGGGGGGGGGGGGGGGGGGGGGGATGATTCACTGATTGATTGTTTGACCCATAAAGTGTTGGAAAATACAGTTTGGTTTTTTCCAAAAATGTCCTTGAGATGTCCTCAAATATCCGCAAAAAAGTATTAATTTTGGCTAATTCAATAAAGTCACTCAAAACCAATTAATTTAATATCCAACTGAACAGTAGCCCTAGTCTTCATTGATGTATCATTTGTCCATTATAACAATGATATATTAATTTCTATCAATTGATTTATAGTAATAATGAAGTATATATTAAATAGAAAAATTAAGCAATTGTTTTGTATCAAACCTTGTACAAAAATGATCAGTCATATTGCTTAAATTGTGAAATCTCAATTATGGCTGCAGCTATTATTCTTATTATTAATTAATATGTACATGTACTTTTTTTCTTAAATCCTGAAAAAAGGTTTCTCAAATCATCATTTCTCCAAAGTTCACAAATGAAATATATATTTAATTTACTGCCTTAAAAAAACTAAGAGTCCAAAATCACAGAACACCAAACCCTTTTATAGATAAAAGATAAATTGATCATCAAAATGGCTGACAATTTTTGATTAAATTAACTGTCGCTGCCTCAGTCTCCGTTGATGGAAATCTATAAATAACTAAACCATGATCACATGCAAGTGATCCACACATGATACTGTAAAGTGAGCGTGGGAGTGGGCATCGACCACCCGCACTTCCACAGCTTCAGTCTGTACACAGTCAATTACACAGTTAAAGGATCTGCTTTCACGCAGCTCACACACAAACAACATGAATTCATAACCCACGCAGTGACGTCAGCGTGTACGTGAAAAGTGAGGGAAGCCACACTTCAATTTACTCCATATCAGCCTTTTTGAGAAAAAAAAAAAAGCACGTGGGGAAGGAGTCATGTAGCTCCCACCACCCACTAAGCACCAGTTCCACACTGGAATCAACATTTCTATCATATTAATCCCACAGATTACAACACATAAAAGTTACCAATAATGTAACTCTTAACTTTCTTCACAGTGTATTTAGTCTCATTTCCGATTAAATCAGCTGCGATGGAAACAGGTGAGATTAACGAATGAGTGAAGCGGTTTCACCTGCTTTCACCTGGACACGTGACCCATCCCGTTCTTACCTGGTGGACAAAGACATCGACCGGTTCGTCCAGTGGTTCTCCCTCTCTGCTGCTCATGGACAGGAACCCGAAACCCATGCGCACGTTGAACCACTTGCACACGCCGACGCCGCTGAAAGACTGTGAATCCTCCTCGGTGCTCGGACCCTCGTCCTCCTCGGTCTTACACACTCCTGCAGCAACAACAGCGTGTGTGTGTGTGTGAGTGCGTGAAGTTACACAGAGCCATTAAAATCTTAGTTTTAAAATGAAGGATGGGTTTTCTTTTCTGTTACATCACGGATGCAAATAGTTTCTGCCTTTACAAAATAAAATAAAAGCATAAAAGTAAACAGTTTTCCCTCCCATCGGGTGCACACGTGCCACGGTCCCATCAGAAAACAACTCAATTTAGTCCATTTTTTAAAAGAAATGGGATTGAAACAAAGCGGATTAAATTACTCCACCTGGGAATTCCTGGTTAGAAACGGAGCCCATGTCTTCACTTCTATACTCTGAGTCAAAATTAACTCCCAAACTACACTTTTCCTTTTTGGCTTTCTCTCTTTTTTTGTGGGGGGGAAAAAAAGAAAAAAGCCTGACGCTGGGGAATCCTCACAGTTTGCCACTTTCATGCAAAATGCGGCAGAGGGAGGGAGGGAGAGAGAGAGAGGGAGGGAGGGGTAAACAAAAGAGGGCTGGCAGCCCCCTAAACAATAAGGGGTAAGTGTGTGTGTGTGTGTGTGTGTGGGGGGGGGGGGGTTTGGGGGGGGGGGGGGGGGGGGGGGTGTTTTTTGTGGCTGAACAACCACCCCCCCCCTCCTGAAAATAAAAAAAAAAGAAAAGTCCCAAAGACAATGCGAGGAAAAGGCAGCCCCTCACACAGAAACCACTTCAGCCATTCACACACATAAACACACCCCCACCCTCTCTCTCTCACACACACACACCCGAAAAAAGAAGCAGATCCCAACATATACCTTCTGCCATGTTTGAGGGCCAGTGTCTGTCTGCCTGTCCACTGCTGCTGCTGCTGCTGCTGCTGCTGCTGCTGCTGCTGCTGTCTTTGTTTACTGCAGTGGTCAGCAGCTCTGCTGGTCACTTCAAGATGACCATTCTCACACACACGCACACACTCCTCTCGGTCACGTCCACGTGACTCACAATTATATGAATCCCCCCCCCCCCCAAAGGAATAGATTGCCTTATTGGGGATTGGAAGGCCGTCAATCACTTCCAGGGTTGCGACCAACCATTATTTTCATAATCCATAAATCTGTCGGTTATTTTCTTCGATTCACCAAGTACTCGTTTGGGCTCACAAATGTTAGAAAATGTAAACCTGGAAAAATGACGACGAAGGAAAAATGTCCTTTTAATGTCTCGTTTTATCCACAAACCAAAATGATTTCGTTTTGTTATATGGAGTAAAGAAACCAGAAAATATTCGCATTTTAGAATCTAAAAAACTCGCAGAACTTGTTTTTCATTATTTTAAAAAATCCGTCACACTGATGAAACATTAATTTGATGAAACTGATTAATTTAGTAATTAAATGAATATTCGATTATATTATAGATAATATTCATGCTGAACCTGTATGTGTGTGTTTCCTGAAATCCTGCAGGAGGTTTTTATTAGTTAAAATAAGAGTGAAAGATGAGCGTAAAACCTGAAAATATTTTATTTTACTCATTATTTTGTTTTTTTGTTTTTTGTTTTTTTGCGTATTTTAATATTCTACTATTGAGATGACTGGTCGAAAAATAAACACGGACAATAAATCAATTAATAAATGAATTAATAAATGATATGGCAGCGTGAAAACAGGCCGGGCTGGTCTAACGAATTCACGGATCAATATTGATTGATCACGTCATGTTACAATGTTGACTTGTGTCTTTACGGGTTGATGGATGAATGAAAGACAGAGAAGTGATCTTTTTAGCCAGGTCCACAGTGACATGACCCAAACATCACAACAGCACCTTATGTTTGTTTTTTAATCATATATCTTAGGGTTTTGTTTTTCTTCTAATTTTATTTTTATTTTTATTCTATTTAAATGCACCACACCACCAAGTCAAATTCCTTGTATGTGTAAATGTACTTGTACTTATTTTATTTTTTAGTTTTTAGCTGTAAGTTTCATTTTAGGATTTTTTTTAATGACTAATTTATTGTTTTATTTTATTTCCGATTATTTTAACCATTGGATGTTTTCTTTTGTCCTTTCCTCCTGACCTGTCGATATCAATAACGCCACTTCCACGCACAACGACCCCTTGTGGACCCACGAAACGCGCGTGTCCGTCTGTGGCCTCCAAACATGACAGAAGCGACGGCGTTAAAATCCAAATGAAATAAACGCTGAGAGCAAAATGTCAGAGAATCGTAAATGAGCACCAGAGCTTTAACACGGCGACGTCAAGAAAGATAGAAAAATGTAAAAACTAAAGTTTAAATCTGCTCGAAGAGATTAAAAGTTATAAAATGTAAATATTTTAGAAACATTTTGTTCAGTTATTTAACAATATTTCGACCGTATTTGAATCTTTGCCTTTTCTTGTTTAGTTTATGGTTATCTTGAAAGAATTTAATTCTATAAAAAAGTCGATAGGGAGAATACATTTATATTCTAGATAGAGATATATTTCTACTTATTTGGAATTTATTTATAAAATGAAACATTTCTGATGTTTGAAGCTGTGAATTGAACAAAAAAAGAAAGAAAAGGAAAGAAAGAACTACGATAACAAATGATTTTAATCAAATTAGAAATTAAGATCTTTATAACAGTAATGTTCTTTATGGCCTCTAAATTGTTTACTGCCCTTCAAGTATGATCAAATCAGAAAATAACTCCATGTATGTATACATATGTATATATATATCCGATTACTCTAGTAAAGATGCTGTGTGAGAAAGCCAAACAAAAATTTAGCTACGACTGCGCAGTTGATGATAGATAGATAGATAGATAGATAGATAGATAGATAGATAGATAGATAGATAGATAGATAGATAGATAGATAGATAGATAGATAGATAGATAAGCAACAAAATCAAGCTGCCGAGTGTTCTATTAAATGACCACTAGATGTCAGTGTGTCTATGAACTCAGCACAGGACCAACCTGAGCTGCTTCTATGCGAGACAATAAACAGATCTATTCTATTCTATTCTATTCTATTCTATTCTATTCTATTCTATTCTATTCTATTCTATTCGATTCTATTCTATACCAGTGTTTCCCAAACTTTCTATATGGGGATCTACTTCTGCAAAATTGACAAACTTAACCAAATCACAATATAAAGAGCAAATTTGTGCACAATGTACATAATTTACAGCTACATCTGTTACATCTAATATGTCATATAAAAATGATTCCAAGAGACGTTTATTTAAATGAATGCAAGCTTAGTTTTATACATGTTATTGAAAACATGTAGATGTAAAGTTTAACTAAAAGGATTGGGAAATTTCTGCGAATTTCTATTCTATTCTATTCTATTCTATTCTATTCTATTCTATTCTATTCCCCATATGCTGTACCTGACAACATGTTTGTTTCAACAAGAAACATTTAGTTTTTCTTTGAATGTTGTTTGGATCTGCAGCCACTCACACATGGAGACAGTAGACAAGAGGTCAGAGAGCTAAGAAACCAACCAATCCTGGACTGGACTTGGCTGGACAATCCCCCAGTCCTTCATGTGGACGCTGGTCATCTAGCCAGTGTCAGGTGGACGCATGTGCTCCAGAGAGGGACAAGACAAGACAGGAGAGGACTGGACAGGACATGAACAATCAGCCGCAGGTTTTAAGCCACTTGTAAATATTTGAGTTACATGGTCCCGCGTGGACAGACTCCACAGTCTGCAATGAAGCTGCAGAACAAAGTTACAAACCCCCACAGTGAACTGCGTCAGGCAGTGTGCTGCAGTCAAGGCTTTAGAGGGACGAGTCTGTGAACGAGTCTGTGAGGTGAAGTCAAATCATTCGTGTCCACGGTCCTGTTCACGCAGCTCGCAGCTCCATTGTTCCACTCGAGCCAAACATGGTACGTGTCCGGAGGAAAGCCTGCGTTGCCCTCTTCCTCTTCACGCTCTTCATCTTCGGGACCATGATGGGACTGAGGACTCTTAAGCCCACTGACGGTTTCTCGGATCTGGCTCCGGGTGTGAAGCTCCTGCCAGGGCTCGGGGCGAAGGTGGACCGACGCTCCGTGTCCCGTGACGCCACCGCGTCTCCGGGTCAAGCCCACGCGGCTGGCAGCATCACCAAAGCAGCGCTGTCCAACTCCGGTCCAGAGGGGACAATATTCTATGATGTTCATATTTTTTACTACGCCTGGTACGGCAGCCCGCACATTGACGGGAAGTTCATTCACTGGGACCACATCCTTGTCCCACACTGGGACCCCAAAATCGCATCCAGCTACCCGAGAGGGAGACACATGCCGCCCGAAGACATCGGATCCAGTTTCTACCCTGAACTCAACCCATACAGCTCCAGAGACACGGACGTGTTGGAATCCCACATGGAGCAGATAGGAGCATCTGCAGCAGGTACACCTAAGGGATGCACACTGGGCACCCCGAAGTTCTTCAATCAACTCTTTGTGTATAGCACTTCCTGGACTCTCAGTAGGTTAGTCAGAGGCAAAAAAAAAAAGTCTACACATAAATTTGTCTTTATATTCAGCATAAGGTATGGCCATGTTCAGTCCTTTAAAACACATGTAAATAGTCCTGAAGCCTTCATCGGGGCATCATAACTGGGCATAAAAAAATAATTTTATTTAACCGTGAATAACTTCTTGGAGAGAAAATAGCTGAGTGTTTTTTTTTTTGTGTCCAACAGCTGCACACAAATCTGGCCTCTGTCAGAGGCAAAGCTGTCTCCCTCTGCCCGCGCTAAACAGTTTCAGCACCACAAATCCACCGGACAGCTCCACACACACACACACACACACACACACACACACACACACACACACAGAAGCAACACAGAAGACTAAGGTAAATAGGCAGACAGAAAAAAACGAACAAAAACCCATTGGTGATAGACCTGATAAACTAGTTCTTCAATTTTTCAATCTGACTCAAGACACGATGCCAGACATTCTGGTAAAGTTTCTTTTACTATGTTGTTGATGACAATAAAAAAGAGGTTTAAAAGCTTTAACGGAATGAGCTCCAGTAAATTGTAAATGTATGAAACATGGATGATGTGTTATAGCTGTAAGGAAAGAAAAGTAGTACCAAGAGAGATATTAAATGACACCTTTTACCCTTATCTTCATTCCAGGCTGAGATCAATTTTAGGATGGGTCATTAAATGTTAATGGGAACAGTATGTTGTTAGTTTATTAAAACACACAAACACACGCGCCCACATACACACACTTGTGGCTTCTCTGAAAGACAGCTGAGTCCTGTGCTCTGGTGTCAAATAACAGCCGCATGTGTGCAGCCATCAGCAGCAGCCAACACTCGATAGCTCCCGATGTCCTGAGTCCTGCAGCTCTGTGGGTTATTGTACACCGCCAGGAATGACGACCAGAGCGTCCACACCTCCGAAAACCTCACCGTCCTGACAGATGGACCATGGGAAATACGGCTCACAAAGATCACTTGAAACAATCCATTTAATTAGACAACAGTCAACCCGGGTCTAAACATTTCGTTAAACGTGATGACTGATGACTCCCGTCACTTCCTCTCTGAAGAGGCAGGTGATAAATAAAATGAAAAGCAGTTTGTAATTTACACACAACTTACTTCAGTATTGCAGCAAGCAGGCATGTTTAATGAGTAAACTCTGCATACATATTGTACACATACTGTACACTATGGGCCAGATCACTGGTGCAAGGCAGTACTGTGGTCATTTCTCAGTCCGTATCTGAGCATGAGCAACATTTCTCTCCCAGAATTTATGAGCTGTCTCAAACTCAAGCTTTGTAGGAGGACTGCAATTAAAATATCCATTATCAATCAAATGAAGTATATGGGTGATGGCCATGCAGGCATTTAGGTACAGTACAAGCAAACAAACAGCTGTTCTCTATAAAGTCTTGGCTGGATTAATCAAATACAAAAAAGAAAAGTATAGTCGCAGACCACACCCTGAAAGCTTCATGTAAATGAAACAATGCTTGGTACTGAAGTCGTACTTCCTGTTGCCAATAGGTGGCGCAATGGCTTTCCAGGTTATCATCATGGACCATGGATGTATTATTAGAACTATATAGAGTACCTCAACTCCGGCGCTGTTCATTCCTATGAAGCTACTCATCCAGCCCATGCAGTGAAAAGGTTTCTGGCCCAAAGAATTTCAGCAGTAGCAATAATCCCATCATGCCATATGGCATCTGGCAAACAAGGTGTCACATGGAAATACGAATTTCTTGGCTTTTTCTGGTCTTTTGGAAGGCTTTATAAAAATGAAACCCTGTCAATAAAAAATATAGAATATAAAGATCTATAAATGCCTATGTCCAGGTCTCGAGGTGTCCTGTGAACAGTTTTACAGGCATCTCTTTTACTTTTGTGGTCTATGGGAAATTTGCTTTTTGGGCTGTAGTACCATAAGTGGCCACTGGAAAAAATTAGCTGTAAGCCAGAAGTGTAGGTAATCTATTCAGTTCTTATAATACATCCATGTCATGGACCCATTGGACCTTCATCTTCTTCTTCCAATCAGTTCTGACACTAAGAGGTACAATCCTTCCCTCTACTATTTAAACTTCCCAATCACATTTTGAAGTCCAAAATCACTTCCACCGATTGGCCCTACTCCTGCATGCTACTCCTGAAAACATACTTTTGGTATTTGGTGAATCGTACTGATATAAGCGAGAGCAAGGCAAGTGAAATAATGTCACATGTCTTTTGTTCAAAGAGACTAAACAGAGGTAGAATAATACACCAGCGCCAACAACAGAAATCCCCAAAAGTCATGTACTGCAGCTAAAATCAGACACCATGTCTTCAGTGAGAGCAAGTGTCCGTGTTTCAAGCTAAACATTTGTGCACACAAAGCAGTCAACACTGACTGTCAGTACCTCATGCAGCCACACTTAAAGAACCCTGAAGTATCCCTTCATTTATCTTTACTCTCTGAGGTCTTGTGCACTGTTTTTGGACCTAGACTCAGGTGTTTCACTATGTAACATCTCCAGGGGTTCTGGTTCTGTCCTGGTATCCCCCCGGCCTGGCTGACGACAACGGCGAACCTGCTGAGGATCTGGTACCAGCTCTGCTGGATGCTGCATACAGACATAACCTCAAGGTAAAAAAAGCATCCAACACATCATGGTCTATGTGTGTGTGTGTGTGTGTTCCAGGTATGAGCCATGTTGTGGGACCTAATCTGTGTACACAGACATATTATGGGCACTTGTCTTCCTTACAGGGACACAAAGCAAGTCCCCAAAGGTTATGGTTAAGGTTCAGGTTAAGCTTAGTATTAGTTATAGTTATTAAGGTTAGAGTAAGTCTCCAGGAAATGAATGTAAGTCAATGTACTTTCTGTTATGTCATATCTGTGTTTAAAAGGCTTTTTCAGGATTGAGACCTGGTTTTAGGGTTGGGGCTACAATTGAGTTTAGTTTAGAGTTAGAGACAGTTGTGATCGTTAAGGTTGGGGTAAGGGGCTATACAGTGGATTAAGGTTAGGGTCCATTAAGTGTCCTCACTAATAAAAACAAGTTGCGTGTGTGTGTGTAAGACCTAGAATAAAGCAGGGAAACAGTCCAACACTAAGAGCAATGAAACAAATCTATTCTGACAAATGATATTCAGATCATTTTTCACTGCATAAGCAGTTTCAGGAAATGAGTGGCAATTTTTCTATAGTCAGTCCATATCATTGTCTACAGCTGCTGATGGAAGAGTTAGTTTTTCAATAATGCTGATGTACGCTTCTTTAAATTATTGATTTAATGTGCATTTAACCCAGTAAAAACAGGTCTCCTTCACAGGTAGGACACAACTGCAGAATATAAAGCAAAAATAATACAACAGATACCAGATAACCAGAAAACAATACAATATCAAGGTACGAGAGGATAAAATATAATTACAAAAAAACACAATAAAGGTAAAACAAAAAGTAGGCAAACATGTGCAATAAATGCAGTTACAGCAGCATTTATAATTACCTTGACTACATTTTTGCCACAATATGAATGGAGCTGCTGAAGTTCAGTGAGTAGATATAAATATTTGTCCATAATCAGTTCCTTCAGTTTTTTTCTGATACAGATGCTTACGGTTTGTCTGTGGGGACACGGGGAAAAACAGATTTTAGCCACTTGATAAAAGGTTCACTGAATAAAGTCTACACCTGCTTAAGTCTATGATAATGTGTTTACCACTTCATCTTGTGGTTAGATGGCCTTTACCACTGAAGAGTGAAGTCTGTAATCCTCCCACACTTGTGCCAAAGCCCATAGAAAAAGTTGCAGTTTTTAGCTCATGAGGATATAAGAGTAGCTGTTCTTCATTTGATATGTTTGAGTTGCTTGGGTAAATTTAAAGATTCAAGATTTGGGAAAAAAAAAACACATTTGAACTTAGTAGAAGCAGTAGTGGGTGAAACAGTCCATGTCTTAAGCTGGCTCTAAGTGCTGACAGTGTGTCAGCCACGCTTCAAAAACACCCAAACTGTCCCTTTAACAAAGCTGAGGATATAGTTAACTCAGACCAGCCATTGTTCTGTGGTGAATTATACATGCAAACTGCAGTTATAGAGTCAGATAGAGAGCTGCTGAGGCTCAGCATTTTCCGCTCCGTCCCTGCTACTCAGTGACATGTCCAAGCATTAAAGCAAAAAATAAAATAAATAAAATAAAAAAGGTCCATGAGCTGCCACTGCTGGATCAGTTGTTCAGTGAGGACTGAATGAGCTCACGTCTGCGGGGGTGAAGTGGTGGGGGGGGAGAAGCAAATCCACGTGATCTTTTGCCAATTAGGTTGGAAAATGGTACGATGGAGAAAATAAGTCTTGCCCGAGTTTGTCCTTCTGCTTCCTGTCACTGAATGGCAGCCTTATTAAACTTTAATTGGTGACACTTGCGGGTTCATGTCAGCTGCTCCATTCACACAGATAAAGCATAAGAGGAGACAGTGAGGGGAGAGAGAATGATATTTTTCTAACATTTCTTTGGTAAAATTGATCTAAAATGTGTGCATGTGTATGTGTGCTGACAGAATGTTTTACCCTGAGGACATTCTTTCTATATAAATGCATTTGAAATGACAAAAGCATGCCATTATTAATGCACTAGCTGTGTTTGCACAACACACTACACATTTGAGGAAAAAAATATGACACAATATGGGGACAGGAACAAGAGAAACCCTTTAGTGGTCTTTGCTGAAAAGAAGAAAGCATCAGGGTTTGTCATAAATTATTAGAACTTTAGGAAAAAGCAGTCAGTTAGTGTCAAAATGGATTGTTGAATTCATTTTTAAACGTAAAATTATTAGTTCCCACCTACTGGATATAAAGATTTATGTATTGTATTGTAAGCAGCTTCAACATGTCACACTGCATTTTTTACTATTGTAGAATAATAATTCTCCTTGTACTGCAATTGTAATGACATCAGCAGTTATCCCCAGATGCAATATCAGCTTCTGCCATTTCAAGTTTGTATTCTAAACAAAAGAAGCCACAGAGCCTACAGTTGAGGAACAAGCAAGTTGTTGTTACATCTGTGCAGTTAATTAATGATAAATTCAAGCCACTGAAGTGATCCTCATCACAGGACGGTTCACTATCATTCCAGAGTTTGCATGTGTATATGAATAAGATTCATTTTGCAGCAGCAATGAGACACATTTTGACCTTGTGCAAAGCTGATAAGAGGCTGTTTAGCTTGTCAGATTTGATTTTACATGTATTTCATTCAATTGTTTAACTTCAGGCAAAGAAAACAAAATGTATAATTTAGCTGATGAGGTTTTACACATGATGGTGTCAACAGAAATTGAATTTAATGCAATGATATATTGTCATCAGTGACCCATCCTTATTAAACGATCATAAACAGAGAAAGACATAGTGCGTGTGGACAGACTATGTTAGGAATTCTTTATTAAAGATCATAGATCCTAATCAGAGTAGACAGAGC
Source organism: Brachirus orientalis (assembly GCA_016785285.1). NCBI lineage: Eukaryota > Metazoa > Chordata > Actinopteri > Pleuronectiformes > Soleidae > Brachirus > Brachirus orientalis. Next base: position 18,848,269 of record JAFBJR010000425.1, on the reverse strand, counting down.
TTTGCATGCACATCCCGTCTTTGAAGAACTTCCCACTCCGACTGCACAGAAGGACATTTATCCTCAATGTGCTTCTTGCATAATTTCAGCAAAATGCTGACAAGGTAAAGAACTTTTGGCTCTGATCATTCGGAGCTAATTTTCCCAAAAACAACAACATTCATTTCTGGTTCCTACTGAGAGGCAACCTCGAAGAAGGGAGGGAAGCCCAAGCGAGGGGAGCGGTGACAGATGGTCACACAGGAGCCACACAACAAAAACACTGGTTACTGGACTGCATGGGAAAACACGTGTATCAGTTGTAGTGGCAAAGTAGCTATCAGCTAATCAGACAAATGCTAATGGGAATATGAGGCACTTTTGTTTTGACAAAAAAATTGCATTTTCCTGAAAAATATGAAATGCTACACTGAGGTGTCGTCTGCATACTGTATCTACTTGGCTTGCTCGAACTGAGGTCATAGATTGCAGTCACCCTGGTAATTTTATTCAGTGCAATCAAAAAGCAGCATGTGATTTATTCTTAACAGTGGGATTATTAACATTCATGGGGGCATCACGCAGCTTGAGTATGACCATTTTAATATGGTACACGTAAAAAGGGAAGATTCTTTTCATGTTCATGATCAAAATTTCCATAACAACATTCCAGCACAATGTAAATCAAGTGATTTGTTTTTAAATGGCACTTCCTCTTGGCTGTGTTTACAGGCTCACAACTACGTCCTCACTACTCCATTTCTTAAAGCAGGGGGTTTTAATGTGCAGAGAGTCTCACTGTTGTAGGCTTGCATCTCCAAGATGCCGTGGCTGGATCTCCTGGATTCGAATGGGTACTACTTAAATAGGTGCTTATAAGATGGGAGCATTTAAAGCAGAACTAACTATTTTTACCCTAATTTAACAGCTTGAGTCACTGTAATAGTTAAATGTCTTGTTGCACGGAGATTCGGCGCTGTTTCCACTGCCCTCTACTTGCAAGATCAGGATCACTGACCTCAGAATCATAACAGTATGTACTCCAAAACTGTAGAGGGGGGGCACCATAGAGAAAAAGGCAAAAAAAGTGACCAGACTTACAAATTTACGCTCAAAATTTAAAGCAGGTAATAATGACAGTTTGAACGTGGTGTTTACATCCCACCTTTGAAAGTATAGTGGATTTGGAACAAAGAAGTGACAGTCCTACAAGCGCGTGCATTGTGGTTTGTGTGGTTATTGTGTTGCAGAGCAGATCGCGTGGTATCTCCACATGGAACAGTGCTGGTGCTTGACCTTGGCTTGACCATGAGTGGAAATAGTCTCTCTAGCGAGGGGAGGGTGGAGGATGGAGGATGGAGGATGGGTGCAAATGTCAGGGAGTCGGGGAGTGGGAAGTTAGGTTCGTGATGGAGGCAGCAGAGGGAAAATGTGCATCATGGGTCCCATGACTCTGATTTTCCTGTAAACACTCCGCACCCTGAGGGGCTGCAAAAGTCCTATCTGTTAAGTAGACCATGTCAGTGCATGTACGCGAGGGAACGTTGCCTCTGACTTTCCTGTTGGCAACTGACAATTGTGAATCTAAACAAATGCTCAACTTTTATTGAAATTTATCTAATTAATGTAAAGGGCTGTTATCTTGTATCCCTCCTTTTGTGCTTTCTGCATGACAGGGCATTAAATTCCACTCTTCTCAGCATAAGTCACTCCAGGATCGTTCCGGCCTGATGCTGTCAATGTTTACGAGCTATTAAAATGTGCCAACTCCTGTCTCATTTGCTTCTAAATGACCCCCACAGTAACGTGCCAGTGTGTTTAGAATATGGGCAGTTTTCAAGTGGTCTGCCCTCGGCTGCAGTGAAAAGGAGACGATAACACCCTGCCATCTGGCCCATCATCGTCATAGTGTGTTGCAGTGTTAAATCTCACTGTATTAGAGATTTATTGTGGCCAGGATCATTTCCCCATCAACATGCACGTTTTTGCACATATTTTTGCATCTTTACAACTTTTGCAAAACATCAGTCGCTTATGCCGAGTGTCAACATTTTCCACAGAAAAACTATGCAAATTAGATTCCTGACACTTGGTATCAGGTAGCCATTTATTTTTATTTATTTTTAACACCAACTTTTTATTTGAGGAACCACTGTTTACAGATGATACACAGTCTTCCTATTTAAAAGATTAGATTAGATTAGATTAGATTAGATTAGATTAGATTAGATTAGATTAGATTAAAATTTATTGATCACACAGTGGGGAAACTGTTATAACAGTACTGTTATACACTATGATATAACATAATTCAATTCAATTCAGTTTTATTTGTATAGCACCAAATCACAACATACATTATCTCAAGTCTCTGTACATAGTAAGGCCAAAACCTTTGAAATATTACAGAGAGAAAAGAAACCCAACAGTTCACACAATGACACTAGGCAACAATGGAGAGAAAAAAACTTTTAACAGGAAGAAATCTCTGACAGAACCAGACTCAAAGCAATAAGCAATATAAAATATATGTAAAAATGTATAATAACTATAAGTGAACAATGGAGCAGGGATGAGCAGGTATGAAAAAATGGCTATACATATTAAAAGTAGTAAAAGAAAGAAAATTAAACATATCATTTACATGTTTACATTTGTCACACACCTTAAATCGACACCTTAATTATATACTCACCTCACTGTGGAAGTGAGCAGAACAGGAGGAAAGAGTGCAGTGACTGAAACAATATTACACATGTGAAAATGATATATGACAGGCTGGGTGAGAAATATGAAAAAAACAGAATTGTGTTACAACATATTACTATTTTGACAGTGTTATATAGAGAGCTGGTGTTATACAGACCGATGGCAGTTGGAATGAATGAATGAATGACCTGCGGAAACACTGTATACACTGTATAAATCCTGACAAAGAGCAAATTTGTCTGACTTCTAATATTATTTTGAATAGGTAAACCAGCCATTTTATTGAGGTATCCGTTTAAAAAAAATCTTGACCTCACTGTATGCATGTTATTGTCGACGTGAATGTGCTTATCTTTGAGAATGTGACCAAATAAATAAATGAAGGCAGCGTTAACAGGATATCGGAGGAGGTACGAATGTTTCTTCTTCTAATAATTTGCAGCAGGGTGTACAGTGAGAGATGCAATGCTGCCCTCCGCAGTTGGAAGTTCTTAATGACAGTTACTTGCTCTGCGCCTAATGTGATGGATGGATCTGCTTACTTTTATCCTGCGTTAATATGCATGAGGAGAAGTCGATTGTTCTTTGTCTTTTCTATTTTTAGTAAGAGTTTTTGTAAGTGGACTTAAGAGGGTGGTTAATGAAACTGAAGCCCGAGGGTTTAGCTGAAGTCCTGTCTTTATCTGGGCCTGTGTTAATGAACCAGCATCCTTTTTTGTGGGTGGTTGCTGATACTTGGGTTATTACGGCACCATGGTGATGGATCAGTGGTAGAGCGAGTCATCTTTTGAAGGGAAGGTTGTGGGTTCAATTCCTAACTCTACTAATCTATATGCCAAAGTGTTGCTCTAAAGTGCTGTTTCTTCCCCATGAACTGCTGCATCGTAACACAGCTTATATGCTGTTTTGCCTGTACATGCAGGAATACATCGAAATAGCAGAGCATACACTTAGAATTGTATTCTAATATTTAGTCTCCTGTATGTAAAACACCAGCTTTGCATAAATACTTAATACACCCTTTCTTCAAAAAACCTGAACTAACCCTTTAACTTAGAGGTCAAAAAAAGGAGTTGTGCATTTTAAGCTCAGTCAAACAGTTAAGCTGATGACAGCTTGCATCCATTTATATAAAAAGCAATTTCCCTTCACACTGTTCCCCTTGGGTGCCCACTGCTGGAGAAGAATAATGTCTCTCCTCAGTCATACATTATTCAAAGTCACTGAATTCTCTGGCCCAGCCCTAAAAATATGCAACTTTTTATATACATGTCATTTCAGTTTCCTCTGCTGCTTTTGTTTACTTTTTGTAAACACCGGTTTCTATAGGAGCTGTTCTTTTGGCCACACCAAAGTCTGTGGACAGGGCATCGCTCAGGGTCAAAGAAAACCACTTTTTGTAGCCATAAGTAAAACCATTAAACCAGTTAAAGCCTGATTCAGAGGTTTGTAGAGAAAGGTTAAAATGATGCATGACTGACCTGTTTCGCAGACTCGTACATTTTATTTCTAACTTTGTTCTTCTGTCAGCAACTTCCTGTCTACAGGTTTTTAGCAGATCAATCTGAATTTTGTTTGTGATAAGTAGGTTCTCATTAAATTCTGGTCAGAGTCTGCCCACTGATGACATCACAAAAACATTTTGATTTGAACAACAATTTGAACAACTGTTTTGTCTGATTACAGATTTGGCAGCAATTTAAAATTAACATGGTTCAGTCATGTTTATAATATCGCTGACATTTTAACAGGATGAATTTTATCATTTTAATGTAAGATGGTTTTAGCAATAAGCAGTTTAGGTTCTATGCAGATCCAGAAAGGTTTCTGGATCCATTGGATCAAAATGTCAACATTCCAGGTGCTGGTGTGTAAAATGCAGGTGACAAAGTAGAGGTCTGCGTTCTCGTCTGAGTGCCCTTGTTTCTTCTGTTTTGTATGTTCAAAGAGAAATAGGTTGTACAATCAGCTGTAACATCCTGTGAATATATTGATGATAATTTGCATCTTGTTGGGGTTTTTTCCTTCTTGGCTACTCGTGCCTCTATCATAAATCTCCCTTGAGAAACAGGGAACTCGATTTATAGTCAACACTTGAAAGTACTGACTGTGGCATCTTGTTTTTAATGACAGAGAAAAAGATGAACGGTAACAAGAAACAACAACGCGTGTATTTCTCTGTGTTTTCCCAGGTTGCATTTCACATTCAGTCTTACCAAGGGCGGAGCGACCAGACCGTGCACGATAACATCAAATACATCATTGACAGGTAAGCTGACTGTCTCTCAATCACTGTGTCAAATGAATTGGGAGACCATCAAGTTTTCAAGCATTGTTGGAAGACGGTGGCTGCAAAAACAGAAGTACTTAAAGGGATAGTTCAGGATGTGGCTGCTTGCACTAACCACTAAACCATGACTTCCTGTGGGGACGCAATGAAAAACTGTCTGTCTATAGTCGCTTGGCAAAAGACTCGCCTTATAAAATATATGCCTGCTTAAGGCAGCGTTTGTGGGTTGAATCTTCTATGGACCAAAGTCCATAGAATATTATATAATATTGGTCTGTAATGAGTAGTGTATGCTGTGACAATGCCTTGTTTAAGTGGCATCAGGCAAAAACCCAACTGAACCAGGAAACAAAGCAGATGTGGATGTGCTCCACACTGGAGTGGCAGCAGCACCATAAGGGATTTATAAACCACTTTATCTAACTTTAAATCTATACAATGCAACATTTTTTTGGATCTACTGACACTGGAATTAACACAATGGTGAAAGCAGATCATTTTTGTTATTAAGAAGTGGATTATAGTCTGTCACCTATTGGAACTACTTTCAGTACTCATTCAGACTTAGACAAGACTGTAGAAATAGCCTATATATGATTATATTTAGGTATTTTATACCCATCTATTTTATCAGCTATGGAGCCTTTTGTGAGTGTTGAAGTGAATCGAATTTGGAGTCACTGTGGACACTCATTTTCATTCTCCCCGTTGCTTTCATAAATTGGTTATGTGGATGCCCTCATCACCTCGATTTCTTGCATTCCCTTTGTCCTCCTAGTAAAAGTAAACCTCTCCTTAATTATAGCAACTTCATCGATCCATACAGTGTATAATCAAAATGTAGACAAAAGCACAACCCTCCTAAAAAACACACTTCTTACAGTGTTCCCACGCACTCACCTAATATAACGGTCCAATGGTCTAGAGTCAAGAGCAGGACTGTCAAACTGAAATGACCTGGAAGCCAATGAGCATCTAGGCTGCTGAAGAGAGGGCCAGTAGAAGGTGGGCAATATAAGCTTAAAATTATGATTGTGAAATAATATATCAGTAAAGATATTGGTGATGATATTTCACCCTAGTATCACCTCACTGGCAGCTGTGCCTCAGCTACACGTGCCGTGTTGAAAGGAAGGAGGAGGTCGAGGGCCATGTTTTCATTATAACATAATATAAACTAGTACTAGTCAGCATGAAATAGATTTCAGGGAACGAAATGTGGCCCATGGCCTGCTTTGACAACACGCGGGGCCTGGATAACTCAGTCGGTAGAGCATCAGACTTTTAATCTGAGGGTCCAGGGTTCAAGTCCCTGTTCAGGTGTGAGAGAAGTTTTAAAGAAGCACAAAAGGTAAGTATAAATAAAAACATTAACAAAAAGACATGTTGTTTTCCATTACTAAAGCACCTCCTCAGTGTGGGCGGGGTCGTCATAGCACGGCCGCTCAAAACTGCCGTGATGCTGTTTAATACTCGACACACACAAACTAGTGACGAGCAAAGCAGTTCTTTTCACTGTGCTATTTTAAAGGTTAGTTCAGTACTTCCTGCATGATCGGAGCACAGACTCCTCAGTCAGGCTAAAATTGGGCAGAAGGGGTTGTGATTTGGCTCACAATTGCCAGTGCAGTGCTGGTACCAAAAATATCACCAGGTACGAGGTACTATCCCACATTGAAAAGCGCTATTCCAATATACAGTTCCAGCAAATTTGTGTCGTGAGGTGACAAAAGTGGATCACTGCTGCTTATCTCTGTGCACAGCCTTTCCTTAATTCCATAATTTGTCGACTCAGGGTAAGTTCTGCAGACACTGACTGTAGAACATCTCTGCCTTGTTGGCTGACAGGATTTGAACTGGCAACCCTTTAGTTACAAAAACATATTTATTTTATTCTAAAAATAATATTTTATTCTATTCTATTCCATTCTAAGATGTGTAATAATGGTAAATGGTCTGTAGCTGCTTTACGCCGCAGTTTTCAGTGGTAGACTACTCAGTCTACCACTGATCCAACTTGAAATTGGAAATTTTCTGCAAAGAAACACTGCAGCATTTTGACTTGTAATATTTCACATCAGCATCTTACTGTCTTATTGTGTTCATAGGTATGGTGACCATGGAGCCTTCTACAAGTTCACCTCCAGCACTGGGAAGAGTCTTCCTCTGTTTTATATCTATGACTCCTACCTAACTCCTCCAGAGTCCTGGTCTGAATTCCTGACTCCCACCGGCTCCCACAGCGTGCGTGGCTCCGCTTACGACTCCATCTTCATCGCCCTGATCGTGGAAGAGCGCCACAAGCACGACATCCTCGCGGGAGGCTTCGATGGCATGTACACCTATTTTGCCTCCAATGGCTTCTCCTTTGGCTCCTCCCACCAAAACTGGAAGGCCATCAAAGCATTCTGTGATGGCAACAACCTCCTCTTCATCCCCAGCGTGGGACCCGGTTACATCGACACCAGCATCCGGCCGTGGAACAACCACAACACGCGCAACCGGGTGAACGGCCGCTACTATGAGACGGCCCTGCAGGCGGCGCTCAACGTGAGGCCGGAGATTGTCACCATCACATCTTTTAACGAATGGCACGAGGGGACACAGATAGAGAGGGCAGTACCTAAAAAAACAGTGAGCCGTGTTTATTTGGACTATCAGCCACACGGACCTGACCACTACCTGGAGCTGACCCGTCGCTGGGCGGAGCAGTTCAACAAAGAGAAGGAGCAGTGGCTCATGTGAGCCTCCAATCAACTGCACAGGAACACCATGCTCCTATCACTGTGAGTGGGAGGGCACACGTACAGTATATGGAAAAGAACAAAAGAGAGAGGAGTCAATGTAAAGTCAACATGGATTCCTGAGAGAGCTGCTTTGCTTTCAAATTAAATTGGATGTGAACAGAACTTTACAATAGAGCTTTTCAGGTACAACTGTTTTACCGTTACAGCCAAGTCACAACCACTGACAAACTTGAAACTGCAGTTTAAACAAATAGTATAAACAAATGTCTGTTACAGTCAAGCCATCGTCAGAGGAGTTCACACAATCCTGATTATGCCAATCATGATTAGCTCCACACAAATTTCTCTGTGTTTCTCAGCATTGCAGTGTTAAGATCCTGTATCATTCCAGTGCTGCACACAGGAAGCCATTCATTTTCTGTCATGATGGAACTGGCTGGTTCTGCTGTATACATACAAAAACACTCCGTAAGTCAGGTCTGATAGTATTGCTTGACACAGCCTGTTGTCAGATGAAGGACACGCCATACAGACCAAACAGAGGAAGAACAATTACTCACTCTCACTCATTTTCTACCGCTTTATCCATTAATTAGATAAACAAAAGTTACATATTGCAGCTTTAAGAATGTCACAGCTCTCAAATTCTGTGAACCTATCATTACAAGTCTAATAAACAAACAAAATCTTACTTTTCCACCCAAAAGCTAATAGCTCTTTCATGCCCGACTCAGCAGAACTACGATCGTCCACCATTTACATGATATACTGTATGCTCCAGCATACAAAATACCTTTTATACTTGTTTACAGACTATTTATAAAAATTCAGATCAAGGAATAATAACATGTTATTTGAAATCGCAATATAACTCAATTTGCCACACAAGATATGAGGAAACAAATATGAATTAGCCATGTAAATACAGAGGTAGAGTAATGATGACTTGGACTGTGTGATGTTATCAAGCCTCTGTTCTGTCAGTCATATTGCATTCAAGTACCGACCCTGTGTCCAATTGAGGTTGTTAATCATGCTCATGAGATTAGCACTTTGGAAGACTCCCGTGTCACATCCGTTACCTGTTGATGCTTAAATGTTGTACACTACGCAGAAGGAAGGAGGCTGAGGACTAATGAGTGTCAATGCCACTATCCAGGATGAAACCACTAACATCCAAGAATACATCAAGAAGATGGCCTCCAATGATGACCTGCTAAGTGAATCCCTCAGGCAGCTGAAACCCAGCAAAGAGGAGGAGCCAGAGGGGCAAACATGGAAGGACAAACCCCGACATGGCATGTTCCATGTCGGGGTTTGTCTGAAGTGGCTGATATCGGTAAAACACACCAATGGCTGGAGAAATGGAGAAGTGAAAAAGAAATGGACTGAAAGACAGCACAGAGGCACTGATCATGGCTGCACAGGACCAGGCCCTAAGCACCACATCAGGGAGGACCTAAGGTGTAGACTGTGTAAAGATGCCCTTGAGACAGTTCGGCACATCACAGCAGGGTATAAGATGCTGGCTGGGAAGACGTACATGGAATGCTACAACCAAGTGGGTGGAAAAGTGTACAGGAACATCTGCACCGCGTTTGGACTGGAGATCCCAGGATCCCAGGATGGAAGACACCTACACAGGTGATTGAGAACGACAGGGCAAAGATCCTATGGGACTTCCAGATCCAAACAGACAAACTGGTGATGGCTAACCAACCAGACGTGGTGTCGAGTGTGGTCGATAGGCAGCAGAAAAAAACAATAGTGATAGATGTGGCAATCCCAAGTGACGGCAACATCAGTCTCTGTCCCGAAAAGTGCAGTCCTAGGAACAGCCAGGATACTGTGCAGAACCCTCAAGCTTCCAGGCCTCTGGTAGAGGACCTGAGCATGGTGGAATTTTTTTTAATATAGGATATATTGTGGCATGAAATTGATTGGGTGTAGTTACAAGTGCCCAGATGAAGGTGACTTTCTGAATTTACTTCCAAAGAACGTGTGTTCTTTGGATAAAAAGGCTTCAGTCAAGAAGAGAAGTAAGGCCACGGTTAAAGGTACAGTGTGTAAAACATTTACTGGTGAAATTGTAAGTTGCAGTTGAACATCTCTCATCTCAGCCTTTCCTTCAAAGTGTGTTGGAGGAAGTAGGTAGCCTTCAGCTATCATCAAAACTCAAAATATGTTTACTGTAATTTGTCCATTGTGGTCTCTTGTTAAAAATGTGGTGGTCTACATAGAGCTGACCCAGTTCCTGATGTAAAAATGTAAAAGGCTCATTCTGAGGTAATAAAAAGCAACAGTTGAACAAAAAAAAAAAAAAAAAAAAAAATTAGTAGATGATTGTACACATAAAATAATTATTTTATGTTCGATGTCTGACAAAAGAAAATATTTTAACCCAAATTTTACACATTGGACCTTTAATACTGGTCTGTCATTTACAGGATGGAGAGCTCTACGAGCTGCAAAAGGCAATCAAAAAGACTTATTCTGCTTTGAGTGGTTAACAAGCAGAATAGACATGATAGCTTACCAACATTAGCTGTCATTGTAACATGTAATTTGTTTTGCTCTGACATTCTATGACTAGTGGCGCACAAGTATTGCATATTGGACCTTTAAATCCTACATGTTTAATCACTTTTAATTACTTCTTAGAATCAATTGTAAAACTTTGCAGTTATTTTGGTGCTTAATTTGAAAAAAAGATACATAGAAAATACTGCTTGATAAACTCAGCATGTTAGTTAAATAAATTTAATGTTGCAGTATTAATATTATATGTGCAAACCTGCCTGAGTTGCTTTAAATAATGGTGTAATTCCTTTAACACACTGCCTGGCCAAAAAAAGTCACCATGTAGATTTAACTAAGCAAATAGGTAAGAGCCTCCTATTGGATAATTACTGAGTGATTGATTATCTTTCAGCTGGCAACAAATTATTTAACCCCAACTGATGCAATGAGTAGCTTCTCATTTCTTAAACAACCATGTGGAAAGACACATCCTGTGGTCGTGGAAAAGATGTTAGTCTGTTTGAGAAGGGTCAAATCATTGACATGCATCAAGCAGAGAAAACATCTAAGGAGATTGAAGAAACTACTAAAATTGGGTTAAGAACTGTCCAACACATTATTAAAATTTGAAGGATAGTGAGGAACCATCGACTTCAAGGAAGAAATGTAGTCGGAAAAAGATCCCGAATCATCGTGATCAGCAATCACTTAAATCTTTGGTGAAATCAAATGGTAGAAAAACAACAGTAGAACTCAGGGTTATGTTTAATAGTGAAAGTAAGAGCATTTCCACACACACAATGAGAAGGAAACTCAAGGGATTGGGACTGAACAGCTGTGTAGCCTTAAGAAAACCACTAATCAGTGAGGCCAACAGGAAAAAGGGCTTCAGTTTGCTAGGGAACATAAAGATTGGACTCTGGAGCAATGGAAGATGGTCATGTGGTCTGATGAGTCCAGATTGACCCTGTTCCAGAGTGATGGGAGCATCAGGGTAAGAAGAGAGGCAGATGAAGTGATGCAGCCATCATGCCTAGTGTCTACTGTACAAGCCTGTGGGGGCAGTGCAATGATCTGGGGTTGCTGCAGTTGGTCAGGTCTAGGTCCAGCAACATTATGTGTCCAAAGAATGAGGTCAGCTGACTACCTGGATATACTGAATGACCAGGTTACTCCATCAATGGATTTTTTTCATCCCTGATGGCGCAGGCATATTCCAAGATGACAATGCCAGGATTCATCAGGCTCAAATTGTGAAAGAGTGGTTCAGGGAGCATGAGACATCATTTTCACACATGGATTGTCCACCAGAGAGTCCAGACCTTAACCTCATTGAGAATCTTTTGGATGTGCTGGAGAAGGCTTTGTGCAGTGGTGCAATGCCACAGTGAATGCATGCCGTAATCAAAGCTAAAGGCGGTCCAACATTTTTTTTTTTTTTTTGGCCAGGCAGTGTATAAAGACATCATTTTACTGGGGACATATTACTTCCTCCCTCTTAATAAAAACACAGAAACAGTGGTGTTGAGGCTCTGAGGAGAAAATAGCAGAAGTAAAAGGTGCTATCAGAAGGAAGTTTAAACAGTAGAACTATTTTTGTGACTGTTTTACATGTTAAGGCACTTCTGAGTTAAGTTTTTGTATTATAAGAACCAAGTGTAGAAATGTCTTGAAAAGCTTCATAATGTTGGAAGAAAATGGTAGAAGAAGGATTTATTGTGGTTGTAAAAACAGATGATGTGTATTTAAAAAGGTACATACATAGACTTGGCCCATGTTAAAACCAACATGACTGCACCGTTACAGCTAAAAACTGCTGACTGCAGCCGCTTTCAGATACCCACTCAACTCTGGAGATTCTACTGAATTCTTCCTACTTGGTCCAGAGTCAAATCTCTAGAGTGTCCAAGTGAGCTCATGTCAGAACACAGTAGAAGAGACTCCACAGTGAGACGATGTGTCCTGCTTCCTGCAGGTTCAAGTCATCTCATCTGGATTCTTCAAAGGCATCTCATTCTCATTCACTGTTTTTGTCATTCGTGACTGGCAAACTCCATCAAATGTATCAACCAGTTTCAAAATGGCTTAAGAAACTGACACACTAAAGACTGGAGATTCTTAAATGAATTCACATGAGATGTTAGTGCATTTCTCATAATTTTAATCCCTTAATCTTACAAAGATGCATTCAGTTCACACATGTGGTGACTATTACATCTGAAACCAATATCTGAATATCAAAAAATATTACATCAAACAATCATATTCTCAGCATGTTGCTTTAACAGTATAAAAAGATAAAAAGATTTACATTTACTTTAAGACAATCCCATACTAAAGTTGACCTTACTGTAGTTTTCAAAATAAATGGTAAGATAATTCCTGACAGTAGACACACGAGGCAGAAAATATGGTCATTGAAAAGAAAAGTAGTCCCAGATTTTAAAGCAGCCACTAGAGAGTCAAGTTGTCCCCCAAGTTATTTTTTTGTCTTTTCCTGGGAAAATAATTCCTCTACTGTATGTAATAACGACAAACTTTTCCGAGGTCAAAGTTCATTGTGCGTCTCAGCCTGCGTCGCGGAGTGTCAAAAGTTCAAAGGTCATTTTTCAGAATCCTCTGACAGCCCAAATTTATGCTCCAGCACATCAACCGTGGAAGATTGAGCACTGAAAATAGAATTACAGACAATGTGAGGCCTCGTCATACCATCTTTTTCTTTTGTTTTAAAAAAAAGGTTTTCTGTAAACACAGCATCAAGAAAATGACTCCAAATGCTGTAGTACATATGCCAGGCCTGTATGTGGTGCTGTAACACTGCAGCAGAAATGCATGCACCGTCCCTGCCCCATTTGTAACAGAAGCTGGATTTATTCTGCACATATGCAAAGTGTGACAACTTCCTGTCAAAACTATTTACAGGGATTTTAAAAATATATATATTTTTACTTTTAAAGTCAAAATATATTTTTTTACTTTATATTTCATTTTAGAAGTTATTCTTATAAAATAACATGTTTTATGTTATCATTTCTTGTTATACATGTATGTTGTACTAAAAACAAAAAAGGACATGAAGGCTCCTTGCATGAATGAACCAGCCAACTGGACTTGCCAAAATGCTTGACAATTAAAAAAAAAAAAGCATACAGTCATTATTCCTTACAAATAAAATACATGTTTTATGATATCTTTAATTCTATTATTTAAATATATTAAATAAAATACATGTTTTTCTGTGATTTTTAGTTTTTGTAGTCATTCCACAACTGTGGTGACACATTAGCAGTAACAGGAAGTGGTCACACTTCGCACAAGCACAGAACAACATTGGGTTTCTGTGCACAAGCAAAAAGCTTGTGCACAGTGAACAAACTTTACAAAAAAATATATAATTACATAGGCTATTTAAAGCTGTTCAATCACAATCACAAAAAAAGCTTAGGGTAACAAAAAAGACTGAGGAAAGAAAATAAAAGTTATCATAAAGCAAATTGACAAAATAAAACCCAAACACAACAAAGGAAAATGACGACAACAAAGATGACGACAGCGAATGAAAGAGCAAGAGTGAGGTGGGACTATGACGTCACACGAAAACCCAAGGGTGGCATTTTGAGATATGATACAAAAGTGCGTTAATGTCATGAACACAATACAGTGACTCCAGGTGGTTTTATCTGTCATTAGATGAGGCAGACAGGAAGAGCATCACAAAACAGCTGACCTCCACAAATCAATGTCAGACACTTTCCCTTGTTTATTGTTGTTTCGATAAGCAGGTGCTCCAAGTTCCTTCAGACTCATTGAGCCAGATGGTGAACTTTCACAGACAAAATTATATATCTACTGTATACTATATAAACATTACAACACTTGTCTTTGTTGGTAAAAGTCATGATAATTATAAACAGACCATGACTTTGTTCGAGGGCCTGCGTAATACAAAACATCTGACATACCCCTCATGTATTTACCTTGGTGTAATTGGATCTATGAAATCTATTTGCGATATAAAACTTATATTCATGAGTGATTTATTGTAAAGTCATTTGAATGGATGGAACTTTCCACGGATGCCATCTGAACCATGACATCCCATCCTTAGGGGCAATTTATTTGCATGAAAATCTGACATGAGCACAAAATCTTTATATTACTTTATATTACTTGAAAATACATTTAAGCTACCCAAATATTAATCAAGTACTAAATCAATAATTGATTCATGAGAGTTTTTAAAATACATTTTGAGTTTTTTTTTTTTTTAACCATTTGAAAAAAAACCCAACTTATCCATTAATTGAGTAAATAAACAGCAGATTATTCTATAATTTAAAAATTCAATAATGAATGAATGAATGATTTAAATAAATAATAGGGTCTGCATAATAACTCACCAGCCGGGCCTGATGATGCGATATTTGCCGAGCACCGACAAGTCGACCACTGTTGACCCGAGACGGCTCTGGTCTCCTATTGGTCCTCCGTCCACCACCACTGCCAGTTTGGGCCAAAGCTCCTGAAACTCCTGCACAAGAAGAAGATAAAGAAACAGTAAACTGCCAACCTGAATTCAGATGCAATTGAATCTTGGACTCAAACACGAAAGCATCTTCCCACTCGTTTTGCACTCACGTGGACTTCCACGGTGCTGGTGTGTGAGCTGATGTTGGCGCTGGTGAGTGCCAGTGGTTCCCCACACATCTGGCAGAGGCGTCTAATAAAAGCGTGGTCTGGGATACGTACGCCCACAAGCTGATCAACGCGAGGATATGAAAAAACAACATTTATGATTACAGGGCTGAAACAATTACTTGATTCATTGATTATTAATCAATTCCTAAATGAATCATCAGTATTTTGACAATCGATTAATTGGTTTGAGGGTTTTTTCATTATTAAAACAAGTTTTGTGGTTTTTCAGCTTATTAAATGTGAATGTTTTCTGGGTTATTTGCTTCATAATTTTGGTTTGTGGACAAAACAAGACATTCATACATTTCCAGGTTTGGAAAAAACTGATTAACATTTTTCAAAATGGTCTGACATTGTATGGACCAAACAGGTACTCCATTAATCATAATCATGTTTATTATCATATCATATACTGTATGATTATTTGTCATTAATGAATAAATGATGAGGCATTTTATTTTCAGAAATACACACACACACACAGAGAGAGAGAGAGAGAGAGAGAGAGAGAGAGAGAGAGAGAGAGAGAGAGAGAGAGAGAGAGAGAGGTGAAGACTTACTGAGGTGAAAGGGTTGAGATCAGTGTTCAGGACTTCAGACCTTTCAAACACCAGCGTGACAGGACCAGGCAGCAGGTCACCTAACATCTCCTCCTTCACTTTCACTTTACAGTATCTAAACATGAAAAAGAAAAAAAACAAAAACAAAACAAGCCGCGTATCAGACGGGCTGCGAATTCAAGCTGCTTATACTACAATTCTGCTGATATACATGGACCGAAATCTGGAGATTCTGCAGAGATTATGTGGAGGGGGTGTACGTGTGACCGCCGATGTCTGCAGAAGCTGACCCAGACATTCATCAGAGATTGTCCTGCCACATCCCTGCAGCAGTAGCTCAGTCCACCAATGTGTGGTTTCAACACACACACACACACACACCCACTGGGCATATTGGTTCTTGTTATCAAAATATTCCTGAACAATTGGGATAAAATAACATTGATATTTAAAGAAAAGTTGTATTTTATAAATACAAGATTTTGTTTTTCCAAGAAACTTTGCCATAAATTTATTGTGGCAACTGTTAATAACAAGAATCCACCGACTACCTGCAATCATTAGTCAGCCACTCCTAAATACTAACCACACCCCACTAAGTTCCAGAAACTTCAAAAGTTCAAGAACATTGACCCCTCTTTTCCCACAAAGCAATTTGAGGGAAGAAAAAAGCCTACGCTGTTAATACAGACCCTTTTTCATTTTTTTGATATATATTATTTGAATGTTCATATTGTTTTATTTTTGATAGATCCCTGTGTTTAAGGCCTGATTAATGCCGTGCTGATTAAATAAACTCTCTTACTGATGACTTTTTTAACTAGTCAAATACCGGAAAAATAATCATGCATCATCTGTTATCAACCCTACAATAAACTGTTGAAATGGCTTCCAGTATTTGAATGTGCACACCACATCAGAAGTTCTGTGAGCCATGTCTCACTATACATTTTTCAATGACAATATTGAAAAAAAAAAGATATGAAAAAAGAACAATGTTTTATCAATGAGTGCATTGATTTAAAAAATATATATATTTCCATACCAGTGACTTAATGTCCACCTAAATAGTCTATTTAGGTGGATCTATTACAACAAGGTCTCATCAGCAGCAGCAAGCATTTGGTTATGTGTTTGCAGAAATAATACAATTTACCAGGTTCCCTGAATGCATCTCGTAGTTTCTCCTCTAAGCTCAACATGCTGTGGACTCCACATTACTCTCACTAGCTCTCATGCTCTCAGGGGTTTGTTTATTTCAACAGCTGCTTTGTTAATAATCATCAGCAGAAAATCACAATTACGCGCACATTTTCAGTAGAAGTAGCCTTTAAATGAACAAATGCAGCCATAATTTGTGATAGGTTTGCCAGCGGCCAGTAGCAACTGTGATATGTGCATTTACTTATGAAATGCACATATCCTCTAATTCCATCATCCAGATACTACCAGCTCCCAAAATTCAGATCTAAGGCAAGCAGGGGTTCCATTCATTTTCAGTGGGAAAAATAACAGAAAAAGTTAAATATTTCCAAAAGTTTAAATAGCTGAAAAAACAATGTAATTGTAGGAAGAATAAATTGAAAAATTTAATTGATGAAACTGGCTGAAACATGTAGGAGGAGATGGCACCTAAACATGGCAGAATCTCTGGATAATGTGCGAGGGAGCTCATGTGAAATGAAATTTCATCATCTCATATCTAGTCATGAAATTGACGACTATGAGTGGCTTCCTACAAAATAAAAGAATATACTTCCACTTTTGCCCCTTAACTTTTTCCCCTATACACACATATCTGGCCCAGTGACCCATTTCTGGGTCTTAACTAATCACATAAAGACTGGTGTGACAAATAATGAAAAATTCGCCAAATAATCATCATAATCAAATTATGTGATTTGTGACAGTCCTTGTCTAATCAAAGATAATCTAATTACTCAACCATTGCTGCGTGTTCAACAATAAAAAGACTCACTTATAAATATCGTGGATTTCTCCAACACAGATGGCCAGAGGTTTGTGTCCATTTCGTCCTTTGATGTCGTAAATCTTTTTGACGGCTCTGGAGTTTTGGGCCAGACAGGCCAGACCATAGATGGTGTCTGTGGGCACAGCCACCACATCACCCTCCTTCAGAGCCTTCACCGTGCACCTAAGGATCTCAGCTCCATCTGCAGGTCAACAACATGGAGGGTCAGTAGCCGTGGTAACAAAGCAGAGAGCAAAAACATCACAGAGATCGTATTATAATAAAAGCTTTTAATATGGAGCAGGAAGTGATGTTTCCACAACCACAGAAAGATGTGCTGCTTGTTTAAATATTTATTTAAGGACTAAATGTCAATGTTAGTTGTTGCTGTAGATGCAATTCTTTCATTCTACTGATTCAGCCCAAAATGCTTAAATGCTCATGAACGTCAGTGTATTTGAAGTAGAGCTAAAGGATTATTAAAAGATGTTGTGGACATTATAGATGTTTTAACGCGTATTTATTATGAGAAATTCGTTACCTAAGCTACAAGGCAGAGGTGTCAAACATATACAGTATATGTGGGTGACAGAGGTAACAGAATATAAGACTAAACACACATAATTTGCAGCAATAGATTTAATATTGTATTATATAATAGTAATAAGACATTTAGTTGTAATTATCATATATGTATTAAATACAACATTAAATTACATATTTTAGATTAATTTAATAACGGATTTATTTTGCATGAGGTGTACATCATTTCATATTAAATCAAGCACTTTTACTTTGAAATACCATGAATATTTTTTACTGCGATATTATGATGGAATAATGTCCTTTATTAGTTTAAGCTCATATTGATCACCCGCAGTAGAGGAGAATCACAGGGGACACCATGATATAATATTATCGTGATATTGAGGTCTCAATTCGATATGACCACGATACTGTGATATACTGAGCATTTGCGAAATATACTCACACAACCGCTCTAGTTAGACTGAGCACTTGGCACCATCTAGTGGACAAAAAATTCTATTTTTATTTCATGCTAAAGTTTAATGTTAATTTGAAACATCAGGTAAAAAAAAAAAATCAATACTTGGCACCTCAAAAGTGATATAATATTGTGATTTCATCATTTCATCTGTATAGATCCACCACCCCACACACACACACTTAAAAAACATGTATTCATCTGTTTAAGTCCTAAAAAAATCTACCCTTTCTCAATCAATAAGACTTTATTTATATAGTACCTTTCATACAAATCTATTTTGTAACAAAAATGTGATTATCCCTGCTTTCTGGTGCCCATGTTGCAGGACTATATTGAAGGTGGGCCACACGATGGCCTAGTGGCTAGCACTGTTGCCCTGCAGCAAAAGACCCAGGTTCATGACCCAGTCCAAAGGGCCACCGCACACACAGACATGTCACAGCTTGATGCAGATAAGCCGACACTTTATTAGGTGTCCTCTGTACATGATAAAGTTACACACTATGAGGACAAACGTATTCAGCCAAACCTGTTACATACTGAATTCAGGTGTTTTCACCAGACTTTGGGCTAGGCCCCTTATCTCCAAACAAGGACAATCTCAACGTTTCAGCACACCAAGACATTTTGGACAATGCTATGCTCCCAACTTTGTGGAAGTTTTGAGAAAGGCCATTTTCTTTCCCAACATGGCTGAGCCCCGGTGCACATAGCGACGACTATAAAGACATGGTTTGACTTTGAGTTTGTGTGGAAGAACTTGACTGACCAGCACAGAGCCCTGACCTCAGCTCCATCGAGCACCTTTTGGATGAACAGGGACAGAGATTGTGAGCCAGGCCTTCTTGTCCAACAGCGGTGCCTGACCTCATTAATGCTCTACAAAATGAATGGGCACAGATTCCCATAGAAATCTATGGGACTGCATGTACTTGTTTGAATGTGTGTTTGAATATGTCATTACAGTCAAAATGGTCAGGGGTCCAAATACTTTTGTCCGTATAGTGTATCTGGATATAGAAAGATATCGGTTTTAAACTCAGGAAATACCCATTGTCATATGTGTATAGAATTATAGGCTCATCTATATTTTATATATTACTGCGTCAGTATAAAGTATGTATTTTTTAGTTATGGGAATTCAATTTACAATTTGTACATAATATTACAAGTAGTTGTTAATATCATTATATTGAACGCGTCTGGCAAAGAGAGGAAGACACCAATCAGTTTCAACATTAAACCCGGTTATTAGCTGTATTGTTTTAGAATGGGATGGGAAACAGGGCAGGACCAAAACACGCAACGAGTCTGATGCAACACGCTGTAATATTTACAGTCGTTTAAACAGCACATGTCAACGTCACCGTGGAAGTTAAAAGCTATCAGCTACATTCCGCCGGTACAGACACCCGTACAGACTCCAGTGTCCTCCAGCTGTCATTAGGCTTGACAGAGAGGATGACAGAGCAAAGCTCACCTGTGTGTTCTCCCTGATGAGGAGCCGCGGTCCGTAAACGCATCACTTTGCTCTGTAGCTCTGTACGCACGTGAGCTGCACATGAACTGGACCCCATCATTACTTCTGCTGCGAGTTTACCGACGAACTTCATTCGAAACTCAGCTACAGTGAGAGATGTGTCGTTTAACTACCGGACAGCAGCATTAGCACCATGCTGTCAAACGACAGAGGGGACTTCCGGGTTACGCCCCTAAAACAATGACGACACGTTCCTTAAAGGGACACCCGCACAATACAATAGTCAGGCAAGGACTGATGCGTTTTCCTTCTCATCTCATCAATCTTTTCTTACTTCTTACACATTTCACATATTTCATTTTGAACACATGCATATTCTCAAACAAAAAGCCACATTTCTTGGGGCTCTTGACAGAAATGGAGCAGTACATTTCAACATAAAAGCAGCTAAAACTATTAGCATATGCACAATAATTTATATCTTTACTTGATATGCTATATACTGTAAGTAACATTGCATTCACTTTCTTTTTGATCTAATAACCTATGTTTATTTATTGTATTATTATTATTATTATTAGTTGTTGTTTTTGCTTTTCCTTTCATTTACTCCTAAGAGTTTGAATGTTGTTGCCCTTAAGTGATTTTGTAGCTTTGTCAATGTTGATGAATTTTAAAAATAACATTTGGAACGTGTAGTGGTTGAAGATTTTTGGTGTCAGTTTTAAAATCTGCACTGACCCCTCATCTGTTTTCAATCTGTTTAATCTGTATGTATATAAATAGGTAAGGGACGCAGAAAACAAACAAACAAAAAAACTCCTCTTGAAATGGTTGTATTTTTATTCTGTAAAATCTGACAAACATTTATTGTTTTTTTAATTATGTATTCATTTAAAGACATGTTTTAATTGAATATCTTTGGCTTTTTCTTAATTAAAACACAAGTGGCTTTAATAAGATAGATCAGTCAGAATGACTTCAATAATAATATTTTATTCTTTAAATGGCATGGGAAAGCTGCGCTTCGTTGCAAAAATGTCATATGAGCTCATCAAATATAATCAAACTGTTTAATAAGAGGTCTTTGAAAAATCTCGCGAGAATACGGCGCGCTCTGACGTAAGTGTCCGCGTCATTGACGTTAATTAGGATTATTAAAATCACCTGTGCGCGGCGGATTCAAACCCAGGCCACGGACGCTGAGTTTGAGACAGTCGGAGTCAGTTGAAGGACAAGTTTGTTTGCTGTTATGGCGTCTGACACAGGTAAGAAAACACAAACGTGTGTGTATTTTAATGTTATCAGCATTTTTTTTGAGGCTTTCCCAAACATTTCCAGACCGAACAGAAGATTCAATCACTCGCTCGACTGAAGATGGCGTGTCACCGGTCGATCTGGTCAGTTTCACTCTGACAATATTCTTTAAAGTTTATTCATACCTCATAGAAAGTTACTATCATGTCTTGCTCTCCGCAGTTGGAGGACGTTAATAACATACTATTCACTTTATCCGAGAAGATAACAAAGTGTGAGAAAGTCCTGAAAGACCTAAAAGACCTCAATGAGATTGTAGTGGTGAGTTTTTTTTAAATACACATTTGACATATTGCTAATTATTTATTTTTTTTAAAAACTAACCTGTGTTTATGTCCACAGAGAAAATCTCTGCAGGATCTGACTATACCATCTGAAAAATGAGCAGCCAGAAGTGGAAAATCAGTTTAATGTGAATCATAAAATGTCATTTTAATTGAGAGGGAGAGGAAAAAATACAGTGACAAGGATAAGATTTTGTTTGTATTATATTGCTCTCAATTTCAGAATGCCATTTAATTTATATGAAACAAGCATAAGCAAACATTTTCACATTAAACATTATTTAAAAAATACAAAGCCTTACCAATTCCTCACTCTTTGGGTGTCAAGACATTCCTTTGGAAGCATTGATATCCCTCTTCTGTTTTTCTTTAAATATTGCCCATAGGGGGGTTGCAGATGGCAGAAATTCAGGTTTCTGTTTGCAAAATGAAGCTCGCCACACACATTCACTCTAGTTTTTCATTTGAACACACAATCTGCTTCCAAACAAATGTCTGCATCCATGATTTTCTGTCATTAAAGGGATAGTTTTTGAGTGTAGTTGTATGAGGTTCTGACACAATCAGAAATGACTGGGGTACATAAACATGGCCACCAAGACAACATGGATATTCTCTTCTAAAATATTACAGCCCTTAAGTCTCTATCTTAATGTTCACTGCTTTATCTTGCTGTTGGACATAATTTTACTGCAGGAAAACAAAAGCTCGCTTTGTAACTTATCTCCAATTTTGGATCACTGCACACTAAAGTTTTAATCTGCCACGTGTACCAGTATTATTTTTTTCCTCTTCGGTGTCTGAAATCCTTTGTTCAGATTTACTTAAGTGACCCAACGTTGTTTAGTGAGGCAGCAGGTCCTGGATCCCTGTGAGCTTAAAAAAAATATATATTTATTTTCCTCTATGGACTTGGTGTGGAGGTGAGTATTAGTTTCCAGGTGGTAAAGGCTGTCTAACAGAAAGTGGCCAAAATGTTCTTGAGGTATTGTAGACAAGCCGGAAAATGTGTAAGAGGGTTTTAGCTGCCAGCCATGTGTATATAGTGAGCACAAATGTCATCTTTTTAGCTGGTTCTTGCTGCTGGGGTTGCAGTCATGGCTGACTACCAGTCAGTACCTCATACAATTACAATGAACTATCACTTTAACAAGGTCATTTTAAGCTGTTAAATCCAATTGATAACGATGAACTTATTCAAATATCAGACTAAATATGCAAAACACAAATAATCACACAAAACAGTGAGTCCAAATTAAACATGTACCCACACAGTGTAAAAATGAAAAGCTGCTTAACATTTGACCAAAACTAATTCTTAAAACAGAATCATTCATCTACCATGTACTCCTTCAAATTAATCCAGTTAGTTTTTACACCAGAACCTCAGAGGCAAAAACATGAAAACAAAAGCTGTGGTGCAACATTCATGGAACAGTACATGGACACACTACACAACATCCAGACTCACACCACTTCAAATGGGTCATACTAACTGCAATATAGTGGAGTTTAAGAAACATGCTAATTGTGTATGCATTGGAAAGCTTGTTTGTCCACTAGAGTTTTGTATAAAAGTTAAAAGCAGAATGTGTCATGAGGGAGTAACATGAACATCTTCATGGAGTCAAGAATGCCAAAAGCCACTTAAAATTGCATAGTTGTTTTCATGATAGTATGCATGTACGGGATGCATTGTTATGAGATGGACTCATGGCAGAAATGTACTTATTGAGTGCCTTTACAGAGAAATAGTAATTTGACATTTCACAATCCAGTGCAACAGACCTCAAATTTGAACACACTGATCAAATACTGAATATTTGCAATTAGTCTGAGCAAAAAATGTCACTGTAGCCTTTAAATGAACAGTAGACAGGATTTGTTTTGGTATTAGTGGTCAATAATTCCATAATATTTCTGCATAATGTGGATCAAGTAATTCAGAGGAGAGACTTGTGCACCTCCTCTGGACTCTGTTTAAGGGCCAATCACAGAGCAGATGCTCGCACTGGCTGTTCCACTACACCTACTCTGCATACCTGTAACTGTGGTGGACAACTGCCACAAACATCTTATGTTGCCAAGAAAGTTTAATATCTAAAGGTGTCTTCATACTCTGTGTCTGAAGAAAGTTGTACCTGAATTTGGTTAATGTATTCATGCTTGTGGTTCCGTTCACACTAACGTGAGGGTCTGCATCATTCTGCTGTTCATTCATATGTACCTGATCCCACAAAGCCAATCCAATGTACGTCTCAATGTACCACACATTGGTGGGTGATGACACGTCTTTGGACTTGTGGTTGCAGAAAATATGAATTACCCTTCAATGCCTTATTGGCACCTGTGAATTATGGGGACGCAAAGCAAAATTGCAATTATAAAGTGGGGGAAAAAGCTATACGGTATCAAACACATCACTTTTGATCCAAGTATCATGAAATTAAATGTAGAACATCAACTATGTGTACAGTTTGTTTAAACAAATGCTGCATATGAACATTACAGCTGGAAAACAACACACAAGCTTAAAAGTCTTGGTGAAGGTGAGTGTTTCGTCCTGACAATGGCAAGTCTGTCAAGGCAACAAGGCTCACAGAACAGTGAAATGTAAGGCCAGGTAGCACTTCACTCTAGTATACAGGCCACAATGCCTTTGCTCTGTCATCATCATCATTGCATTATGTCCCATGTGAAACAATACTGTTGAATTATACTCTGAGCTCAGGGCTGCTGTGTTACATAGATTTTGTTAGAATATGGTCTGTACAGGACACACAGTGGCTCCTAGAACTACAGTGAAAAACCTCAATCTGCATGGATGTAACTAAGGGAAAAAACAAGGATATAGGGGTATACATTAGCTCCAAACTCTGAGAGTAAGTAATTCAAAAGTCTATACAAAAATACAAATTCTAGAATAATCTACAAGTTACTTTAAGATGTTGACACTAAAATTTACTGTATATACACTGTCGCCAGGACACCATTTTTTTACATGCTACTTTTACAGCAGTTGTATACAAAAACAAAAGTGAAGTGGTGTTGCACCTCAGCTAACAAGCTGTCGGATGACTCACTTTACAAGTTAGTGTGCAATAAACAGGCAAGTGTGCAGCAAAACGTAGGGCTACTGCAAGTGTGGGGCATCTGTCGAGGAAAACACACGTCTGAGTAATAAATTAAGGGAACAAGGATCAGTTATGACTTGATGCATCCCTGAGAGGGTCGTAGCCCTGAAAGAACATGGGATGTTGACAGTAGTTCCTTAACGTTTCTTTGTGGACATTTTTTGCAAACAAGCAGATCCTAGAGGATAATTTACTTTACTCTGCAGACTACTATAGGTGCCTCTATTTTTTACTTGCCTTTAGAAAAACCCTAGAAGGAAAAGCAGTTCAGTAACAAAACAACTTAAAGTAAAATACAAGTGATTGAAATAAATTAATCACAGTTTTTCTGCTATCTCAAATAGTAAGCATTCTGACTAAAATTAGAGAATCAAGCATTTAAATAAATTAACATGTACAATTTTCAATTAGATTAAGTTACAGGCAACTTACTGATTTGAGTTCACTTTAAAAGAACTAGGTGGATCTGATCCTCCCTCAATTAGTCAATAACTGTCAAAAGTAGAAAAGAAGCATCACATTTTCTGGACTATGCTTAGTCTTCCCAGAAAACTAAAAAAACACTGAGGAAATCACTTCACCTGGTTTGCCAACCCCTTCAAATTCCTGCTGGGAGCATTGCCTAATGAATTTCAAAGAAACTCTAATAAACAGTGCATTCTGATCAGTTGCATACCAGCCGTTAGCATGTGTTAGGATCTGTAGTACAGTACAAGGATATACAAAAACATTTGTTTTCCTGCTCAGGTGTGTGAACATCAAGCTAGGAAAGTGAAACTCTCAGTTATCAGTGCGTAGAGAACAGGGTCTGATTATGTTTAACAAAATTATCTACTGCCTTTTCCCTGCAATAATTAGCATTAACATTGCTAAATTTCAATATGCAAACCTCTTTCTAAAAATGCAGCTAATACAATAAATCTCCACAGAAAATTACTTTGCGTATGTATGTATGTATGTATGTATGTATGTATGTATGTATGTATGTATGTATGTATGTATGTATGTATGTATGTATGTATGTTGCAAAATGCCTTTCAGAACAGAATGCACTGCAGATAAAAGGGGGTTCAGGAGCACTAGCATATCATATAAGGAGAGAGATGAGGCATCATCGAGGAATTGAAATGCGCATGGCATTGTTGACTGCAAACAAATGGGGGCAACAGACAAAACACATGGTGCAAGACTCAGAAGACAGCTCTTCTAAGGATTACCATCAGTGGCCATGTTGAATTCATCTGTGACTAGCAGCAGAGCCTCAATGTTGGCAGCTGTCTCAGGGCTCTGTAGTGAGAGGAAGTCCGAGACATCCATACTGGCTAACCCCTCAGATGTGGCAGAGTTGGTCGGGGCAGTGCTGCTCACCATCTTGGGGAAAGTCTGAGCTGAGGATGAAGAAGAGGAGGTTGTGTTCGGGTTCACCTCACCTGCCTTCGAAGAAGACTCGGCAAGGCAGCAGGAGGAAGATGGAGTGGATGGATGGTGGGGAGGCTCTGGGGGCTGAGGTGACAGTGGAGGAGGAGGTTCTGGTGCTTGCTGCTGTGCTGGGGCTGAAATGACAGAGGAGGCACTCTTTGAACTCTTGTCCTTAGCAGAGTCCCTGCAGGCACACTGGCACTGGCAGGATTCTTCTTGTTTGATGATGATAACGGGCAGGCTGAGGCCGATCTGCTGGACTGAGTTACCTGCAACAGACCAAAAATATATTTCAAGGAAAAAAAAGGAGGACAAGTTAACAGAAATCTCTAAAATCTCTTTTTTTCTTGTGTCCCTAGTGTCAGCCATATTTTCAGTGAGAACAAGTGCCTATGTCTTAAGCTGGTTCCTGGTGCAGGCCAAGAACTAGAGGTAACATGTTATTTTGCACATGTTCTGTACATTGCTGACTATATAAAAAATATGAACATCACTATAACTTGCATTGTTTAACAGAAAAATGTAGATAAAACAAATTTTACTGAAAGCCTTTTGGTAAATATCCATAACATTACTCTTACCAGTGCTTCCTCCCACTGGTATGGCTGTGGTGAAGAAAACCTTTTCCACTTTTGGGGCACCTTGATGTGACTGAACAAACATTGAAGAGAAAATCATAAGCAGGATGAAAAAAGAAGGAGAAACATGCAAATGCATCTTTAAAAAAGATCTACTTTATCAAAGGAATGTGGCTGATATTTCCTTTGCTACATACATTTGACCACATGTCTGAAAGCTACAGCTTTTTTACACTATTCTACTAAAGTTACTAAAAAGTTATTTATAATTCCTGAAGAGTGTTGGTGGGTAACACTTGTCTTTACAGTTCAGCAATTTTCAGCTTAGTAATAACAATGGTGATCAGGTGATACCACTATATCCACTATATGTATGAGCTTGGCAATGATAATTACTATGGGTTATTATTTATGTAATACTTTTAAATGAAAATGTTTTTGAATCAGAATCATCATGTCCCACACCCATTTTCCATTGTTATTAAAAAGCTATTACTTAATGATTACTATAGAAATATGTTAGGGCTCTCACTTTTACCAGAAATTTGGTTACATCTGTAGAGATTTCAGGGTTTGAGTTTAAATATTCAGGCAAGGAAGTTCAATTACCAAGTTGTCTAGCAGAGGGTGCTGAGAGTGCATCTTGGCCTGCATCAAGACATGCCTTCTTTGCTAATCAGTGATGTTACAATGAAAGACACAAACAAGCTCAACTGTCCTGAGCAAACAACCACCACACCAAAGTATCTGAAAAGCAGTGTGTGGATATATATCTGGTTCTACACTGAAGATGACAATGTGATGAACAAATCTGCAAACTCAGCTATTGCAAACGGAGTTGACAGATGAATCACAGACTTCTTTGACCAAACAGTGAGTGGGAGCATTACTCACTGCTTGCTCTGGGTTCTGCTGGCTGCTGGCAGCACTGCTCAGGATCCACTGGAGGTTCTGGTCAGACATGACTAAGCTGGGCTGCAGGAGGTTCTGGGTGGGTGCTATGGTAATGGTGGCTGGGGTGGTAGCCAGACCAGGGCCAGTGTTGGGGACAGCGTTACTGGCCAAAGGCATAGGTTGAGCCACAGCTGCAAGAGCATCTGTTGTAGAGGTGCCTGGAGCTGTGGTGGTCAGTGCTGGAGCCACAGTAGGAGGAGGAGCAGCAATGGATGGTGGTGGTGGTGGTAGTGGTACAGGAGTGGCCTGTGTGACGCCGTCTGGCTGCAGGAATGTGGGTTGAAGTGCCATATAGTGCTGGGAGGGGGTGTGGTTTGATGCCTGGACAGAAGTTTGAGCAGGCACATCTGGGACCTGCTGAGGCCCAGTGAGCTGTATGAAAGGCTGAGCAGAGCTGACAGTGGCAGTGACAGCTGCACAGGAGGAGGCCTGACAGGAAGAGTTTACACTCGGCTGGGAAGAAGCCTCCAAACCAGCAGTTGTATGGGAACAGGAGGATGAAGAGGTAGGATTGATAGAGAAAGAGATGAGAGACGAGGCATCGGTCACTCCAGGTTGGGCAGAGGTCTCCAGGCTGTAAGGTTCAGCAAGTCTCTCTGAGGAACATAATGAGAACTCCATTACAACAAAAATTTGTAATGGATTATATTTAAAGGGCAGATTTTGAAATGTTCTTACCATTGTTATGGGCATCATCTTGACTGACACTATTTTCAGGACTCTGAAACATGAGCTCAAAGATTTTCACTGGAGTCACACTGCTGAGGTCTAAATTCTGAGCCTGTTATAACAAGAAAATAAATACAAAATTGAATGAATACATTTAATGACCTCAATAATGATTATAGGAACATATATAGGATACATAGGAATCCTTTTCCAACTGGAACTTCACAGTATACTTCATCAAAAAAAAAAAAAAATTAGATCGCAGGTCTAGTGCTTCCTGATGTCTGACGCTGGTTTCTGGTGCATGGGATGCACAGCATGGTCAACCTAACCTATCAACATCTCTGAGGACATCTCCATCCTGACATATTCAATCCAGTGTCTGAATAACAGAGCACAGGCAGGCAAAGGAACGACTTACATTTTGTATGTTCTCTCGTAGTTCTGAGTCTGTAGAGATGAGGCTCAGGTCACTGAGGCACAGCGAGTGATTTGCATCCTGTAATTCAAAGTGCATGAAAAGTGCATAATTACACTTGTCTCAGCTGTGAGATCAACAACCAAGTCGTGCAAACAAAAAAGGGGATGTAAACTGGAAAATAGTGCAACACCTTACATATTAATGTGAAAATTTCATTTAAAAAAGAACTGGGTCAACTAGTAAAGGATAATTATTATTGTTAGTATTATTTATTTTAATCAAAGCAGGGTAGTATCTGTTGTTTTTAAATAACACTCTCAATGTTATGCATAATGGGAAGTGGATGACAGTATCATGTTGCTTTCAGGGTATAAATGGAGAACAAGAGAAATGAGGCAAAATAAGGAAATAAAGTGTGTTGCAGTGACAAATAGCTGAGCTGTGACTCACTTCAGACAGGGTAACGGTGAAGGGCTGTCCTTTGTCATGGCCCCGTATATGACTCTTCAGACTGTACTGGCTGCTGAATGTCTTCTCACAGCCATCACTTGGACAGTTAAAAGGCTTCTCTCCTGCAAACGAGTACAATACAACATATAATACAACAGCTGAAAATGTACATCACAGGATCATTCAGGTACACTGTGCATGTACATGTCAGGCATAAACAGGATGCAGATTCTCTTCTCTTTTCTGTAGCCTTTTGCTTGTTTTCAGAAAATACTACTAATACGAAAATAACAATGACAAAAAAATAAGCATAGGAATTTCTATTATGAAACCGATGATGAAGAGAAACTGACTGACTGTAAAGCACTGAAACTTTTTTATTTTAATCTTAAAAGAACTGGATGAAAGACATTAAAAACAAAGGTCATCTCTCACAAATTTGACAGAACTAACCAAATACCACAAAATATTCAAAAACAACCAAAACAGTAATGGGAAACTGGGACATACAACCACCTGAGCAAATTATAGTCTGAGCAGTTTCAACTGGAATCTTCCATTGGGAGAGCAATTTGTCCAAACAATCAAGCGCACATGAACAAACCACTGTCTCTCTTTGCCCCTTTTACCCTTTTAAAGCAAGAGGAAACAAATACACCACAAACATGTTTAAGGGCTACTAGAAAAATGCAGGAGGTGCCTTTAACAATGGAGATGCAAATTCACGCATCTTTGTTTAATCTACTCCAGATAAATCAAGCTTACATATATAAAAAAACAAAACACTGATTTGTACCTGTGTGAGTCCGTACATGTGTTTTTAGATGATGACTTGCAGCAAAAGCTTTGCCACAGCCATCATGGTCACACCTGCAGACAAAAACAGAATCAAAAGATATCACAAATGCTTATCTAAAGGAGTGGAATGATATGAAAATATAATGTCATGATTATTCTGATCAAAGTAAAAACAGTAATTCCTGATATTATCGTGACAAATTTGTGCAGTTCTCATGACAACATGTGACAACATGTGAGTGGGTTGGGTCCTAGAAATGCTCACCGGAATGGTTTCTCGCCAGTGTGTGTGCGAATGTGCTTCCTCAGGTCGCTGAGCGTGGTAAAGTACTTTGTGCATCCCTCAGATTCACAGTTGAATGTTTTGCCTGTGTGAAGCCTCTGGTGTGCTTTCAGTCTGCAAAGACAGTCAAAAAGTTCTCATCTAAACACAATGTGAGACACACAAGGAGAAACTCTGGCTGCTGCACTTCATTATAAGATGTCTGGAAAGCTGATTAAAAAGACACACTCAGAGAATATTGGGGTATTAAAGAGACAATACTAAAGAGACCCAATACTTTGCCACCCTGAATAACAACCTCTGACAAGTTGATGGCAGTGGCATAACACCACCAAGCTCCATGCATGTTGTCATAGCAACTGAGTTAAACATTTATAGATTACGTGTTTGTGAAGATTCTCAGTCATCCAGGTCATGGTATCCAAAAGTGTATCAACAAAAAAAAAAGGCAACTAGACTTTCTTGAATTTCTTGAAGACGTTTCGCCTCTCATCCAAGAGGCTTCTTCAGTTTATTTATAGATTATAGATTTTTATTCTGATGCACAACACATTTACAGTAAATGTAATGAGCAACAGAAATGGGCAGTTTCTGTTACCCTTTCATTTCACCACCTGTGGAATGTTTCTAGTCCCATGGACACAGGATGCTTCATCAAGTGTTCACAGATTTCCTACATGATGTACCTCCCATAATGAGTACATAAAAGTTATATACCTGCAAACAGTCACTGGACATCTGCTGCCACACTGACTATTATAAACAGATGAATGTAACAGAGAATGATGGATATGTGTTGAGGCACACATTGTATTGCTGAACTTACAGTGAGCTTATGGCACCATAACAATGCAAGATTAGGTAACACAACACAGTAAAGCATGCAGGCTCACCTGTATAGTGTGTTGAAGGCTTTCTCACAGCCTTGCACATCACATTCAAACGGCTTCTCCTTGGTGTGAACACGGACATGTATCTTGAGGCTGTAAGAAGTTAGGAAGGCCTTTCCACAGCCTTGTTGATTACACACAAATGTGTACTCGCCCCGGTGAGTCTTCTGGTGTGTGCGGAGGTTTCCTGCTGTACTGTATGTCCTTTTGCAGCCCTCAAACGTGCACTGGTAGCGCTTCACCTGACAGAGCAAGGGCAGATTATTAATTAAACATAAAATCAAACTGAAGATTGTACATAAATGGATCATATTTTTGAGGCACTTTTCTAGACTTGATGACCACTTAAATCTCTCTCTCTTTCTCTCTCTCTCAAACACACACAGTGCATCTTATGGAAATGCATTTCACACCTATTCACACACTGCCACAGGAACATTAAGAGAGTATTTTGCCAAGGGACACATCAGCAAGCAGAAGAGAGGAACTAGGGATCCAACTCCCAACTGTTTTGTTAGAAGACAAACTGCTACTCATACACTAATGGCTCAGCCTCCAGGAGCCAAGTATCAAACCTACAACCTTAAAGATGAAAGATGACTCTCACTACCACTGAGCTACCGTTGCTACACCTGATTAAGTCTACAATATAAGTTATGACTATGTTAGCTATTGGCCAGCCTTTTCTTTTCTTTTCTTTTCTTTTTTTTCAGCAATTTCATATCATGGCACACAGGAGAGGTTGATCCACTATAACATCTACCAGTAAGTTTAGTGTGTTATTTTTGTGATTCTGGTGTTTGAAATCAGCTTAACCTAAACCACAAAAATGTACCTATTTTACAGAATGAGGCTAGAGTACAGCAGCAGCTTCTGTGTTCTCAGCTGGCTAAAAACATATGGAATTCAAGCAGTTGACAAACTTCTGTTTCCATTCGGAAAGAGAGAGTGAACGTCTATGTCTCAAGCTGGTCCCTGAAGCAAAAGAGATTGACTGTTTCTGAATCTCATACAACCACACTACACCACAACTACAACTAAAACTATTACTGTAAGAATATGTTCACATTCCCAGCCACACTGTTTAATTCCAGTCCAATATAGTATAATAACAGTATAGTATATAATAGTATATATTATAGTGTCAGTTCATTCAGATATTCACATTCAGAACAAATCAATATAAAAACTCTGATGTGATTCACTTCAGTCTGGAAGTGTGAACGTAACTGAAGTGTCTTGTATAGGGACACATGAGCATGTAGACTAAAGGAGGCTGGACACTACCTACTGTACTGACCCACAGCCACTCAGGGTTGCACTTTTTGTGGCCCCAGATGACATTACTCATAAACTGATCTTTAACTTCTCTTTGGGAAAAGCCAGGGAGAGAGACATCTTTTAATTCAGCTCGGCAATAACCAGCCTTGTCATACAATGAAGTGACATTATGAGTCAGTGTGACCTTTGAGGGACGACTTCAACTCAATGACTCAGCCAGGCAAGAGCACATGAGGCAGAGGAACACAAAGGACAGTGATGATGCCAAACTCCCCCTGTGCAATACATCTCATCCAACTGTGTTTCACAGCCCCAATCTCCACTGCAGTGTGGCAGTCTCCTGTTCTCTGCTCAAACAAAAGCCCTGGGGCAATGGAAATAAAAAGCAGTCCATTCTTTTCTTGGATAAAATGCTACCCATTACAGAGCACACAGCAGGAGGCCAGCAATCTCCTTTGTCAGCTAACAGTTATTCCTCTAATTCCCTATTTCTCTAAAATTCAGATTATAACTTCCAAATGTGACTCTGCATAAGAGATGACATGACTCAGATAAACGACTGCAGTACTGGCCCAATTTTACCAACAGCAAAACAAAAAATCCTTTTCTTGAAATGTAAATGAATGACAACATGATTGTAAGCTCTAATGCAAATACAAATGTTATCATTCAAAGACAGGACTTTCAAAATAATAAACATTTCCTGTGGTGTTTGAAATGGTAGGGTTGGCTACATCCATGCTGTTAAATCCTGCTTCTAATACACCTTCATACACATTACACCATCATGTAAGAACACAGTTGGCTTTGTTTTAGTTTGAAAATTCAGGAGCTGCATTTTAGTCTGGACTGGGGAAAAACTGAGATCTTTAGAAACAAAAATGCAACTTTTACAATTAAAACGTAACATTATAGATGTTGCTTTTGTCTGCCAAGAAAAGCAATTGATGCATTTGTGAAAATCCAATATTATTCACACTCACCAGCAGCCTCAATGCTCTATTACACATGCTCCCCCACATTCATTAACATTTACTGTAAAAGATCAAATTTAAATGCAGTTGCATGTACAGTGAACATGACAAAGCTGGAACAGCAGCTGAGCATTAATCTGAGTGATATGTACAGCAGCTGGGCATTAATCTGAGTGATATGTCATCTTAACACAATTTGCTTTTAATTTTAAAGGATGTGGGGAAATAACATTTGTTAAACAAACACTAATGCAAAGCCTTTGTGGGAAACCTGTTTATAGTTTGTGGCTTAGTCACTTTCATAACTGTTTTCCATTCACCACTTTGATTGCTGTGAGACAGCTCTGTGTGCTTTGGTCTCCTACACACATAGTGAAAAAGACAATACCATTGCATTACAAGTTTAAAGGATATGTGAGTATACACTCTTGAACAAATTCTCATGACCAGGGGAAAATTACAAGTATCTGCTCGCACCGGAAGATTGTAACCAGATTGTAAGTAATAGTGCTGACTGTAGCCCAGTAACCAAGACAGCATCTGCGACAAAATGGCTTAAAGAACAAAAAAACCCTTAAAAGACCATTTCTCCTTCCACTCTACAACTTATTTCCACTTTGCAAGGGAGCACCAAACACGGGACACTGAAAAGTGGAAGAAAGTTTTAGTCTCTGACAAGAAAAAATTTTAACTTTGATGGTCCTGATGGCTTCCAATGTTACTTGCATGACAAGGAGATCCCACTGAAGATGTTTCCTACATGACACAATGGAGGTGGTGCCATCATGATCTCGGGTGCTTCTTCTATTCAGTGGAACAATGGAGCTTTAGGTTGTGCAGGGGCATCAAACCATGGCTGGCTATGAGGAGATGTTGTAGTGGGAATCCCTACTGACTGAGGGCCTTTGCCTGTACGGTAATGACTGGGTCTTTTAACACAACACTGCAGTTCACAACACCTGACTGACAAAGACATCTTCCAGGAGAAGTGTCACTCTTTTGGATAATCCTGCATGATCTCCTGATCTAAATCCCATTGAGAATGTTTGAGGATGGATGGCAAGGGAAATTTACAAAACCGGACATCAGTTAAAGACTGTGGATACCATTCGTGAAGCCATATTCACCACAGGCTCCCACCAACAGTACTGAGTCTTTTGACACTTTTTGTTCTGTTTTTGACCTTTTAAGGCTATGGCCTCAAACCTTTGATCAGCTGATGAACATCCTGCTTGAATTTAAATGCAGTTCACAATAAATTGCTCCTGTTTCTACTTTTTTGTATTTTGAAATTTTACCCACAATCTGGTTATGATCCACAGTGCAAAATGCAAACACTTTCCTCCGGTTTTAAGGTTTTGTTCCACATAGAGCATGCTCATATTCACATCAGCATCACATAACTGCTGCAATTCACTACACTGTGAATATATGCAAATGTCCAAAGTGTATACTGCTTTTTTTCATTACAATTAAACATTTTGACCATATATCTAGACAAATTTTATTAAGGGAGTAGTTTACTTTTCATTTCATTGCAAATGCATTCATTGCCAATGGCAACTGTCAAATTGTCACAAAACCTAAGAACACCACACAACAAAACAAAAAAAGTGAACAATATATTAATGTCAGTTGTCCAAACAATCTAAAGAAACAAACGACAAAGCGAATATCATGCTTGGTGGTTAGTGCCAACTGCATACTTTCCTTGATTTGTGATGCTTTACAGACCTACAGGCAAAATCTCTATAAAAATTCAAGGAAGATCAGACTGTCTGTCCACCTGTCCGTCTATTAATTACTTGACATGCTTCAAACCTGGCAGGTAACTTACTAAGGGCACCAGTATGTGCAGCGCTGACTTTGACATTGTTTGGAACAGAAATGCAGGAGATATTGATAGAAATGCGATAGAACTATTGCTACACAAGACACTTTCATGTGCTTAAAGACAGTTGTGCCAATACAGAGAATACACACGAGACAAAATGCCATGATGCTGAGTCTGTTGAAGCCTGAGAAGCAGATACTGCTCTAGTACTCTACAAACATTGAACCCTCAACCTTTTTAAATGAAACATCAGCATTAAGCATCTTTTCTTATGACTCAGGACCCCCACCCATGCTGTTACCATGACAGCCTTAACAGTGGCTTTTAAAAACGAAGATCTGTTTTCAGTGGCAGTCACATTTTATCAGCTGAATAAATTTACATTAGTACAAGATGCATTTATCCAGGCTTACCTCTCTCTGTTTGGTCTCTGGACACTCGGAGTGCAGTGTGAGTGTGGCCCCCTCTATGTTACGTGGCATGGGGGTAGAGCCTGGATTAATCGTGAACTGAATCTGGTCTGCAGAAATAGTGTGGTGCACATAACCCTGCGACATGCCATCAGGGTCAGTAATAAAGGCCAGCGAGCCATCCTCTTCATCTCCATCTCCCTCCCCCTCAGTCAAGAAGGGGACTCCATCGTCATCCCCTCCACAGTGATGCTCCTCTTCACCCTCCTCATCCAGCCGGATGGGGTCCCGCTCAATGAGCACTGTGGTTCGGTCGTACACTCGACCGGAAGATGATGAGGGCTCAGCGATCAGGTCATCATCTTTGACAAAGTGGAGCTTGTCCTCTTCTTCGTCATCCCGCTCCAGAGGATCTACCTCCACTTCAAAGTACATGGACGCCTCCTTATGAGGGCCATTCTCACTCATGGTCCCTGGTGCCTCTCCTTTCTTTGCAAGGAGAACTGCACACTCACAACAGTTTATGTTACAGCCTGAAAAATAAGCATAAAAAAAACTTTGTTGTATTGAAAAGAATACAAATGAATATTGTTATCTGTGTAGCAATTACAGGCATGAGACCAATCAAAATGTTTTCGATCAGAAAATAAATGCTAGAAAGATGGTACAGAATAACCACATTTACAGATTTTTTTTTTACATTGATAAAAGAGGCAATAATCTACATTTTATCAGTTATTAGATAGTAGTTTATGATGATTTTATATATCCTCATACATATCCAGACAAAATCTTTATAACATAAAGGGTTTCTTGTTGGTAAGTAAAGAATGATGAGTTGTATGCAAGAATGCACAGGCAGTTGTGAATGGACACCATTTTGAAAGAATTTAAGATTTATAGTTTGGCAAATGTTTGTCCCAATAAAATCCAACTGAATAGTATGGCCAACTCAATAATTCGACATATGAATTCCACCTAAAATAGACCAACCATATGTGTATGTGTGCCATGGTTGAGCACAACAAGTAGTGAAAGGTAAGTGTACAGTATATACCCACCTGTAAATTACAAATCAAAGGTTTGAGAAAACTAGTACACAGCCACTACAACTTACTTTAAAACATGTGTCGGAGCAACACTGATTGTATCATCTTCCATGTTGTAAATGTCTCTCCACAGTCAAGGTATGTTTCTGTTGTGACTGTTTCTATTGTGATTGTAAAAATTATATTTGACAGAAGAGCATATGACTGCTAATATTTTTTTTTAATGTTATCTGTGAGCAGATATATTCTAATAATACCGATGGATCTGTTGGTTATCTCGGATCATTCAAATACTTGTTTGTTCTACAAAACGTCAAAAAATACTGATCAGTGCTTCCCATTTTTTGTCCACAAACCAAGAAAATATTTGCATTTAAAGGCTGAAAACTCAGAACTTGTATTATCTTGTATTATTAAGTTGACACTTAATTTAATAATTGATTAATCAATTTATGGTTGCATTCTTGAGTCGCAGTGTATCAAAACTGACTTATGAATCGTATGACATTATATATGTACCTTTACTACATCCGATCGCTCAGTGTATCGAATTACGCACCTTAGCCTCACAGCAGAGATTCCCATTCTTAGTTTCTAGACAGCACCTCTATTTTTCTCTACAACTAGCCTCACGAAATAAAAGAGTAAACTACACTACTCTTAAAGCAGAAAGCAAAGTGTAATTCAAAATAAACGTAAAAAACGCAATGCAGCCTCTTTCACACACATCAGCCTTGTTTAGAGGAAACGGATACATCGAGATCTCGAACTTTCTGATCTAGTGTCAGAACTGTCACGAGACAGTAGCGGCTACACTCTCCGAAAAGACCAGCACGTTTTATTGTTTTAAACCGATTAAAATTAACTTAGTGGACCTGATAAGACATCTTGAGTATGTTATGAAAGATGACACAACGAAATACAACTTTTCAATACTCGAGCACAGCTGGCTAACACTGAAACAACAGCAAGTGTTTTGACAGAGAAGAACGATAATCATTCGCCATCTATTTATAAACGAATTTATTACATCGCTTTAGCTTTCCAAATTACAACCTGCTGGCTGACCACTGCCGCAACAATATTTCACAGAATTAATCTTGACATATTGTTACAAGCCCAAAGGATATATCGCTAGCTGGCTAGTAGCCTACGATACCAAACCGTACATTCTTGAAGTATTCTTAATAACACACCTGTCATTGTTTTCGTTTATAAACATCATAATGTTTGACTCCAGAGCAAACACAACAGCCATGTATTTGGCTTTAATCCGAGCCACAGCTGTGCTGGCTGACCGAGCAGTTGGCTAACAGAGCTAGCACCACTTTAGCTCATGTTAGCTCGGGTAGGGAGCTAACTGGCTAGTAACGTTAGCCAGTTAACTGGCGATAGCAGCTGTGAGACTTTTTTCTCTGCGAGAAGAAATGCAAACGTTACCACGGAAAGCGGTAGATCAAAATTAAATGACAGTGAAGTAACGCTTACCAGTGATGAGATATGAGTCTTCTTCATGTGTTTTGGATGTCTAACACATTCTCCCAATCCCCTCCCTATTACACAACGTCATGGACTCCCAGCCGATCGTGATGTATTATGGGAAATTAAATATCATAAACCGGGCTGAATTAAACTATGAAACATATTTTTTCACTGATGACAATGCGACTATTTTTGTGAGGAACGGTTTTCATAACAAAATTACTACAACAGACTCATTTCATGTTCATGCGTTATCAGCAAGCAAGTCGAAAATCCTACATTAAAAACTGCACGTGAAAGCCACAGGTTAGCTCGGGACTAAATATTGAAGTGGTTGATTCAAGTCACGAAATAAAGGCAATGCCCGTGCAGTTGTTGACGATTCGCTCAAAAAAATAAAAAAAATACACAAAGAGAAGTCTCATATAAACATCATATTTGCACATTAGGTGAATGTAATTTGATAGGTTTTATGACTTTCAGTGTCCTGGAATGCAGCATGAGAATAATAAAATTTGAATTCTCCAGTGACAAACAATATCTTTCTTGTTTTTATGTATATATACACATTAAGGCAAAATGCATTTGAGATCTAAAACATGATACAAATTATTTTCTTAAATAAAATATAGATACATTAGATATTATTAGGTCTACAGCTCAAAGAAATACAATAATCTCTGTCCATTGCAAACTTTGCTTTGCACAAAAACTAACATCAGCTCAGAACTATCACATACAATAATTATACTTATCTATACAAAGAGCCATCCAAGAATATAAGAATTCATTAGTTCATTTCATAATTATCGTTCATTTTAAATACTGAACAGTAAAGTTTTTAGTGTTCAGCTTTAGCCTGAAGGACGAGATAGAGAAATCTTCCATCTATGAGGAACTCTTAGCCAAGAAGTGCTGAAAAAACTCCTGAGTCTTCCTCTTTTCAGCAAGATCCTGCTTCTTCGGTGACTTCAGGAGCAAGGAGGCAAAAATGGTGGCTACACAGGAACAAAAATAAATTCTTATTAAGCTCATATTGCACAGTACAACTGAGTTCATGTACAGTATGTGCAATCAATGATATCAGTTTGAAGGGCTCCTTTAACTCCTGTATGCAAATTCTGGATGAACATGCATTCTCTTATACAGAAACAAACAGTTTTCAATCATAAAACTATAGTCACTGAGTCATAAACATAGCAAGAACAAACAAAAAAAACAATACAACTTTTTAAAATTATACCGTTCCTTAATTAATGCAACATCCTGACTAAAGCACAAAGCAGCATTCATAAATAAACAACATGCTAACATGCTCCATTCTCTTACCCAAGATATTGACATCTAATCGATTGCTAGCAGAGTTCTTCAATAGTTCACGCAGGAAGGCAGCTAAGTAGTTGAACACATTTTTATGGCACCGAGGTAGCATGGAAATAACCTTGAAAACAAAATAATTGACAATATATCGAAAATGGCCAGAGATTGACATTTATAACTCAAAAGAATCTAATGAGGTAAACTCTCACTCACCTTCTCACACTGACTGGCATTGTAGCAGCTTTCTAGGCACTGCTGGTAAAAGGAGTAAGGAACCACAGGCTCTGGGAGGGCATCAAGAAAGAGAAGCAAAGCCTCTGCCACAGAGTGATTACTGCCCGCTGGAGGTTAGTACAGAGTTAAGGTAAGGATGTGGCACTAGAGAGGTCTTGGTGACTGTGCTGTGCACGCCTTATAGCACGAAAGCTCTCTCTCACTTAAAACATGGCTAGCAGCGGGGGGATATGTATATAAAAAATAAGAAAACGTTTGCCGCTTAATCACACCTTGAGATAGGCCGTTCTGATTGGAAAATGAAGTTTGTAACCTGCTCACTCTCTCACAACAAAACCCAGAGAGAAAATCAGCATTTTTTATTTGTATGACACAGGAGCTGCTGGTCTACTGCTGCCTCATTTGGCAAGTTTGTGTTATTTAGGTAAATCCAAAAACAAAACATGGAATAATATATTTAAGCTTACTTGTGGACCTAGCAGTGAATGACCAACTCCTGTGTGCAGTGATGTAAAAACACTGATTTTCTCAATGGACTTTGGTCTGGGAGTGCACAGTTCATTAAACGAAACAAATGTCAGCCAATGTACTTCTCTGCTATTCAAAAACTGAGAGAGGTGATGATGTGATGAGTCACTCTCCCTACTTCTACTGAAGCCACGAGCCAGAGACCATGATTGTGTGATGTCAGAACAACATATCTTTTAGGTAGATAAAGCATCATTTTGCAGGATACGAAGAGAATCTGGCATGCCGGTGTCAAGGCAATCCCTTATTTCTGCAAATTCACTCCTGAGTCCAGGTTGCTGAAATATGTCTTCCTGCAAATAAAATATAATTTAAATTTATTTTTAAACCCAGCAAGGAGGTTGAGATCACTTTAAGAATACACACGTACCAAACAGAAATGTGCAAAACATTAACTAAGTAGGAGAGTAGTGTAGTTCTTTGATTTTATTACACCAGCACAAAAGCTTTGTTATCAGATCATCTGACCTGTTTAACTGCATTACGGAACAAGTGATCCACCATCATCCACAGCTCTTTAGGAATGTCAAGAGGCTTTTCAGTGTTTGCTGCATTCTCATCCTCAGACATGTCCGCCTGATGTTTAAGAACAAAGAGAGCAAAGACAAGAGGGTTTGTCAAAATGATCAAGACGACATCAAATTTAAAAGTTACAAAATGCTGTGGCCTGTAAAATAACTTTGAATGGAGAAGAGCTATTTCAAGACATTCCATACAGTGAGACTGTGCAGCACTAACCAGTTGACGAAGCATTTCTTGTGGCATGTCCTGGATGGGCTCCCTCAGCTGACACAGTGAGCGGATGGAGGTGCCATAGCAGCTGGGCAGGTAGTTTCCTGTCACAGGGATGAAGTAATCCTTGCCACGCTCCAAGTGGAGCACCAGAATGTCTTCTATCTCTTGTTTGCCACAGTTAAGATCGGGCGCTGTTGAGCGGTTTACAAAGACCTCAAGCTCAATGTCCACAGAACCACCTAGATTTTGAGGGAGAGATTTGTATTTATACTGAACATTTTCTATATTTATACTGAAAATGTTCAGTATAACATTTTCTGTCTTGATGATCTCTTAAAGGGCTTTAGACTACAGTTTTGACAGTAACCCATTTAAAGAAACAATCATACAGCACATGTATATGCTCTGCCTTTTCAATTTGTCGTTGTCTGTCAAAGGGATCTAACCCGTGACATTCTGGTTGAAAGATGAGCCACTCTACCTACTGATCCAAAGCTGCATAGCTATGACTCAACTTTTACATTTTATCATGTAGACCCTTTGTTTCAGAGTTTTTTGTCAAATAGCTGAGTTTTATACAAGTGTGGTTTTATGAGGTTGTATGCACTGAAAGCTCTGCACTGCCAGAGGGATTTAAGTAATTTAACAAAATGCTCAACTAATAATATCAACACCTGCATAAATCTATGATATCTTAAGAAAAGGTTGGCGGCTCTATCTCACTTTTAGAAAGCCTCTTCAGACTGGAAACTGAAGTCGGTAAACTGCTTACTCTCTTGCACCAAAGTCCAGAGAAAAAAAAAACTATGTTTTTTGTTCAGAGGTAAAAAGGGACTGCTGGTTGGCTGCTTCTTCATTTGTGATTGTGACATTTTGGTAAAACTTAACAAAGGTCAAACAATGAAGTCAGGAAAAAAAAACAACACATTTGAAGTTACTACTAGAGACAAAAATGAATCAACCACTCCTGTATGCTGTGGTCTAAAATTGCTGAATTCGGTAATGGGAGTGGTTTAAAAAGGCACACAAACATTTTCCAGTCAGAAAATGCTGTATAACAGCAAGATAAAATGGCAAAAATACATATAAAGGATGCTTAATATATTGTAGAGTTAAGTGAGGAGTTGAAATCTCTGGCATCCATGATTTTCATGCATCCATGTCTTAAGACGGTTCCTGGCACACTCATTGCTGATAATGTGTCAGTACTTTAATACAACCACAGGTTGCTATACTTTCTGAGGTAGAACTGCTTTTAAATTTGGAATCTGCAATAAAACTTTGCCCTGTAGGATAAAAATAATGAATAGTACACATAATTTGTAAAACCTAGTGTCATTATGATGATGCCTTGTGAAACAGAATGTAGCTCCTGGATGAAATAGGTGCTACTCACCCTGAGCGATGAAGCCTTTCGGGGGGTTGGCTGTGAGCCAGGGCTTGCAGTATGTGGGCTCATTTGGCTTCTGAATAAATTCAAACTGACACGGGACCTGCCCATCATTCAAGAGGCTAAACGTCTCTGCCTGGTGCTGCATGAACTTTACATCCTTGAAGTGAAACTGAAAGAAATGGAAAGGATTAATGAGTGGCATGTAATCGTAACCTTTAAATATGTACATTAAGTCCAAAGCCCAAGATCATAAACAGCTTCATTAGGTTTTCTTTACTGAATTCATCAAAGGGACATAATGAGAAGGTAGTTTACTCAGCAAAGTGCATCAGAAAAGGTATTGCAGTTCCAATTACAGTGTAATAGCACTAAAAGTAATAGGGAATGTTACCTCTCGCTTAGACAGGGTTACAGATGGAATGCACTCATTCTCCATTTTGTCAATATTGCGGACAATCTCTTCAAATGTCTTCTTATAGGCCTCACTATTTACTCTTTTGATCTGTAGGAGCATACAGAAGGACATCAGAGGCAGAAGAAACAACAAAGGCTTTTTACATTTTTATAATAATACGATAAAATGCGAAGTAACCTGTAAGAGTAAAAAAAAGTAAAAAAAATAAAAAAGATTTCACAATATTAATTTTTGATTTTTTATGACCTAGTAGACAAATTAGTCAATGCCGACTCATTTACCCCAATGACAAGCAGGGAACTGACTGGTTTGTGGTCACTGGTCTTCAGAGCCATGTGACTCTGGTAATGTTGTTGCTTGATGTTTTTCCCTCTCCACAGGATTCGGTCACACCACGCAGGCACACGGCATTTTTCACTAAATGTAGAAGTAAAAAGAGATGTAAATGCTCAAGCATGTTTGTGACATCTTTTATTATATAAAGGGATGGTTTTGGCTTTTTGAAGTGTTGTGACAGCAGTTTAATCTGTTCCAAAGTATATATGCACACGATTCCTTCAGGGGAACACAGAAGGTGTGAAAGCAAACACCACAGCACTACACCTGCGATTAGTGGTGAGGCATGTTTAATGATGATATAATTACCTCTCACCTGTGTTGGTTTGTCTGTCTGTTTACAAAATAACCGAAAAAAGTTAGCGACGGATTTTGGTGAAACTTCGAGGAAAGGTGTGTAATGGGACGAAGAACAGACGATTAGATTTTGGTGGTGACCTGGATCGTCGTCTGAATCCAGGAATTCTTTGAATGACTCTTTATCCTTGCTGAGCGGAGTTCTGCACTCTCTGAGTGCTTCTAGTTAGTTAATAAACTTTAACGATTTACACTACTAGCTCAAATTTGTCAAAGAAAATGTGTTTAGCAGTTTTATCTTTTAGATTACAGCACAGGTTCTATAAACTAAATGGTCTTGTATGATTACCTTGTATCCCACTTGTCAGTGCCAGTGTCGTATTTGTAGGTGGGCTGGAAATCAATTTCACCCTCCACAAAACCAACAAACACAGCCTCTTCATCAATCTGCCTCTTGAGCTGAAGATAAAATGAAGCTGTAAGCATCAAAAATCATGCACCCTAAAAATGAATCAAGGTTTTTTAAATTGTGAAAAGAGCTCAAGAACATTCCCCGTCTACCTGATCATAATTGTGCAACGTTTCAAAGTCCTTCTTGTCTATTAGCTCCTTCACATTGGAAACATCAAGGTCAGTGATTCTGTAGTTGAGGTCTCCAATCCATAAAACCACACTGATGAAACACATGAGGAAACAAGAAAAACAATTGAGAAGTGTTTCTCTATATAAGCATTGCATACTCCTTTGAAATATGAAATACCTTGAATTTATTATGTATTTTATTTTAATCTTTTTCATTAAGGTAGTTAGAAGCCCTTAAATCCAAATGAAAGATAAAT
The DNA here is from genome assembly GCA_016785285.1 of Brachirus orientalis. NCBI lineage: Eukaryota > Metazoa > Chordata > Actinopteri > Pleuronectiformes > Soleidae > Brachirus > Brachirus orientalis. Next base: position 18,803,981 of record JAFBJR010000425.1, on the reverse strand, counting down.
GAAACTGAGGCTATTATGATTATTTATTAGTCTATTACTAAATTAGACAGCTTTTTCTGACTAGAAACTGAAGCTTGTATGGCTTGGAAAACACCCACTCCCCCATACCAAAAAACTAGTGATTTTACATCAAGGGACACACAGGAGCTGTAAATCAACTGTTGCCTACGAGAATATGTTCAAATGCATTATTTTGTGACTTCAGTGTTTAAAATCCTTCATTCGGATTTACTGAAGCGGAACAAACCTACTAATTGAGAAAAGCAGTAGACCAGCAGTTCCACTGTCCCTGTGGGTTACAAATACTGATTTTGTCTATGGACTTTGGTGGAGAGAATGAGCAGTTTACACATTTCATTTTTCTGGTTTTACAAGATTGTCTAATGGCAAGTAGTGTAAGTAGTGAACATATTCTTAAAACATCATAAACCTCGTCAGGCGTGGATTTTCTTAGGTGGGTGTTAAATGACTAAAAGTGTTATTCTTTATACTTTGGCTGGTGTCCATGTTTTCATTGAGAGTGAGTGTCCATAATTTTAGGCATCACTAAATTTAATTTTTTTTTAAATCAATCATGCAAACAGTGATACTGCATATCTTTGGTTTGTGGACAAAACAAAACATTTGAGGAAGTCCTTACTTTGAGGTTTGGGAAACACTAATAGATGTTTTTCACAATTTTCCTACTATTTAAGGACCAAACAACAAATTAAAAAGTCAAAAAGATAATGAACAGATTTAACATTCAAAAATAATCATCATTTGCAGCCCTGAATGTAATTCTTTACTATATTAATGGTTCGTACTTGTGCTTCATGATTGTAAGTGGAGGCAGGGTTGGATCAAGTTGCCGAAACTGCAGACGGCTGCAAATATCCTTGTAGTCTTGATTTCGTCTCTCATATTCTTCAATGTGGGCAGCGAGGTGAGAGTTGACCACACAGATACTGGAGTTGTGGAAGAGAAAACGGATTGCCACAGCTCCTTTGTTTCCCTGTGAATTGGTGAGAGATTAAAAGAGAATAAAGAATTCAAGAAAAGATTCAGGATCATGAGCAGTTCTAAATGCCCCCTTGCTTGAATGTAAACAGTATAATGCTAAGACTTTGAGACTTGGCATGTTTCAGTTGTTTCTTGGTGCAGAACATACTGTAAACCAGTGTCCCATTACTGTAGGAAAAGATGGAGTCCCTACTGATCACAAGCCAGCCATCTGCTGTACACTGCAGAGGCTGCTAAGTAAGCATATCTGCACACAAGGCGAAAATAACCTATTCTGCAACAGTGCATTAGAAATTCAATTGCAGAAGCTTAATGGATGAGCTCTTAAGTAAACTGTGCAAAGCAGAAAGCAGAAAAAAGTAGGAGCAGCAGCACTGGTTCAACTTGTTTAAATATTTTCTGTGTATTTTACAGTTTTTAAAAAGAAAGAAAGAACAACCTTTAAAACATTAATTTGTGTATTGCTCTCTGTGGATGAAGCAGTCAAACAAAAATGCCATATTAGGAGCCCACTTAGTTTTCTGTTTGTAATGTTGGTAATAGCTTTAAAACACCAGTGAACTTGTATGATTAACCTGATGTAGGTTAGTATTTTGCATATGATTTTAGGCTGCAGACAGTTCTTTTTTTGTTTTGAATTCCATGTAATGGGGACAGATGGAGTGGCTTTCACTTTGTGTTTTAAATGATAAATTCGGCAGGTTCAGGCAAAGCAGAGCTCCAATATTTTCTGTTTACTTGTTTTTTGTGGGTCACAGTAAAGAGCCTGCTTCCCCTTTGTGTGCACATAGTCAGCACTTACTGCACCATGCATGCCCCTGCACTGAAGACTAACATGCAATATGACAGAACATGGCTGCCAGTGGGGACCCAAGAAAAAAAAAAGATTTTAACCTCTTCACATAAAGCTTGCCTAATGAAATCTGCATCCTAATGACCTCTTGAGAATATATTTGCAGCTAGAGTGGAAACTGAAGTTTGTTTATAACTTCAGGAGCAATGTGATCGCAAAGGAGTTGTTGATCGATTCGAGTCATTTGGTGAGTTTGATGTTTTAAATCCCTTTAATCTAATTTTCGTAAGTGACAGTTTTTTCTTGTGTTCTTGCTTGATATCTCAAGCTGGTTTAAATCACAGGAGGCAAATGGGATGGTGTTTAGTGACATCAGCACTGACCGTGACAGAACCTCATACAACCAAACTTTAAAACCAGCCTTACCATCCTTCCCATGATACCAGTGCCCACAGTCTCAGCCTCCACATCAGATATGAACTCTGCATGCTCCTTCTTCACATAAAATAAAAGCATGATGCCCACCAGACGCACCAGCTTCACCTGCAGCAGAAGACAAATGAACAAACAAAGACATCAGGATGTACAGACAAGATACATACACAGTGGTGTTACATGTCAATACTGGACAGTTTTTATTTAATAATTAGTCAGTAATTTGAGTGACCATGTCATTATATTAAATAAGCTCAAAGATGAAGTTTTTCATATTTATACAGTATCAGTACTTTTCACCTGCAACTTTTTAAAACAAAAAAGCCTCCCTGCCAGTCCTGCAAGAATATATATCCAGATATTAATGTGAAAACATTGGTTTTTCACACACACACACACATATATATATATACTGTAATGAGAGCACTGACACTTTATTATCAAAGCTTTGTGACTTACAGACATCCAGTAAGCTCTAGGCTAACACACAAAAAACAGGCAAGCAGCAAAAATAGGGAACCTAATAAGCTAGAGTCAGCAATGTCAGGAAAAAGGGAAGTAGGTAAAAGTGGGGAAAAGATAGAACAAAAAATAGTTTAAAATGTAAAGTCTAAGCAACATAGAAGGGTACCACAAATATTTTTGATCATTTCAATGTAATAATGCATTATCTTAATGTGATAGTAGTGCCTTCATTTATGGACAGGGGAAGATATAAATTTTGTACAAGCTTTGGAAAAAAAAAACAAAAAAAAAACAAGAAAATTAGGACAGAATACAAAAGACTGGAGTTTAACATTTATATAAAAGAATAAAGATGTTTCTTACTAAGGCATACTTGGCATCCAGATGTAAGGCCTGGGACACAGCCTTGGTCCACTCCAGCTCTTTGGGGGTGTCATTAAAGAAGAAAGCCTCTTTGCTGAGATCAAGCTCCTGGAAACTTTGAGCAAAGCAAATTTTGTGGGTTTTCACTAAATTTGTTCAGTCTTTAGGAACAAAGTTGTAAAATAAAATGTATGACTTATCTAACTGTCTCTTTAGTGGGATTAGGAGGAGATTATTAAAGGGGTGAATTGGACTTACCCTACGCAGTAAATATCGGGAGGGTCGAGAGTGCAGCTCAGCCAAGGTCTGAGGCTTTCCTTTGGCACCTGACCATTCACATTGTACGTGGCGAGGAAAAAACTGAGGCACAATGAGGAGAGAAATACAAAGTTACTCTATGAACATGCACTGCAGCTAAAAAGCAAAAGTATTTTCTGTTTCAGGGCACTCTGTTTTCCCAGACCTAAATTTATCATTTACTTTATGAGTTATTCTGCTCAGTGTCAGACCAACAGATGCCATCTGAAAACAACCTCCTTGATGAATAAAATAATCAGGTGTTTCCATTATCTTTTAAGGATATCAATAAAACAGCAAATATTTTGGTGGAAACCAGGAAAAGAAACAACAGTGGCAACCATACAGTATTATTTCTACATAAATAATCTGGTTCCATTAACTTAAATCATCTCTATATAAAAAAACTGAGAATAAAATCATTGGCTGTGATACCTGTGATTATAGAGCCACTTTGTCCTACTGACATACTATGGCTATCAACTGCTTCTATTTGCCTCTTAGTTTAGAGGGAAAATCATTCATTAAGTTAAACTTCATTTACCACGCTGCTTTGTGCATCTACTGGTAAACAATGAGAATAAAGTTAATGGCTGAGATAAATGTAACTATAGGGCTGTGATATCTTGTGGAAACAAAGCAGAGAGTGAGAAACATGCTGCAGCCATTAGCTGCTTCTACATGTCTTTTTATTACCATTATTTACCACTACAGTTACATGTTATTCTATAAATCTTCCAGTTAAGGTATATTTAACTCTAGATCATTCAAAAGAGAATCACAATGCATCTTAGAATAGTACTACACAAGGGTGCTTCGGTTAAGAGAAGTGCTGAAAAGTCCCAACCTCTTTAATTCCCCACTGAAATCTATTCTGCATGTTTTGAAAAACAAACTTCCTTCCGTTCAATAGGCCTCCTCCCTTGACCTTCAGGGAGCTCGTGCTCTGCTCATGCACTTGCAAAGGAAAAGCATGGGGCTCTTTATTTTTTTGCTGACCGCCATCACACTGCACTTATGGCCAGAGAAAGTTGCTGAAGCCACCTTTATAAACAATTCTTGGACTGCTGCTTTCCTAAGCTTGTTTTCTAAATCTGCAGATCAGCATGGATTTTCAGTACATTGTCAGTCAGTCCTGGAATATGAGATGAAAGCAGAAACTACTGAAACTTTGTTGTGTCATTGTAGTACTAAGTTGCAAACCTACCAACAGGAGGCAGTGTAGGTAACAACTAACCAGGAGCTGGACTGGACAAGACACCCTTATACTGTATATGTCTCATTAATACCCACAATTAATTAGATATGAGATGATGCATAGATTGGTGCATTTCAAGACAGCATCTGGGACATTGGTGTTCAATTTAATAAACACTAGAAATACAAACACACAGACGTTGACTCAGTCTCCTTTCGTAACACTTCTAGGATCCAAACATTACTCATAGCGACATTGTGCGATCACATTGTTTTTTTAAGGCCCACGTTCCTCACAATAAAGTTTAAATGCACAGCCCAACACATCTGTATTATATTAAAATAAAGTAAATTGAGAAAAACATCCTAGATTGAGCAAGGTTTAAATTAAAAGATTAAGAATATTAGAAATGGGTTATTCTGTGCAGGCTATCATTGTCCATACTGCATTGGTATGGAGCTTAAAATGAGTTAGATTTTTTTTGGAACAATTCTTTTCTGGCATCTGGTCTCTCTAAGGTAATGTTGGGGTGCTCAGATGCAGCGCTACACCAATATGAACTGCAGAAGCCCAGGGGAAGCAGCAGTAGAAGGGGAAGCGAAATCAATTTACATAAAAAACAAAACAAACAATCCTCAACTATTAATTTCAATTAATTCATAAAATGGATTACATGCCCACCTCTTACTTATAGCAGCAGGAAATTAGGGACACCAACAACTGAGACAGGGAGCAGCAAACTGTAAACATTTGTTTGTATTCACCATGACCTCCTCTGTTTGTGAATGATTATTTCTCTGATAATTGAACATAAATCAATGTGATATTTGTGCTTAGTTGAACAAGAACACTGATGATGATACCGCTTGCGATATATCGAGAGATAAAAGTAAAAGCATTTCATTTGTTATGTATTGATATACTGTAAACCATAAGTGGAGAATGAAATATAACTATAACATGAACACATAAAAATAAACTAGATCAAAAAAAATTGTAAGTGCAAAAGATTTTTTACAGAAGTTGCAGAAGGTGTATGTGTATGAATAATAATCAAGTTTGGTCAGCTGATGTATAGAGTGACAGTGCATTCACATGTGCCAATATTTCTTTTAACTCATCGTTTACCTGAGTGTGTTCATGTGTGTGTGTGTACTCATACACGAGATACAGAATACAGAACTGGGCAGAAAGAAATGAGATGAGAGAAATGACCGCGAAACACGCTATAAACACACACTGACCTGAGATACAATAAATGTTTCTCCAAATGAATAGTGGAGGAAACACTGACAGTTGAGAAGCGATACGCGCTGCACAATGTTCGCTGCAGGAGTGCGCCGCTGTCGACTGAATGTGCAGGAAACATTTATCGCAGTTCAAGCCGTCATTTGTGATATGTATGTGGCCCATGTTGACATCGAGATGACGACAGATTTACAATATATTATCGAGTTGTGATCAGGATCAAGCACCACACTGTCCATTACATTTTTTAACAGACCTTTCAAGTCCTGCATCCTCCTAACACCAGAAGGCCGAGAGCAGCAACCTCTTTGTATTCTGGTACCATCTGAATTCTTCATGAGTTGATGGTTAAGATTTACAAACCTGAAGTCCTCAAGGTAAGTGTAAAGGTCCTCATTCTTCAGCAGCTCACACCTGATGAGGTTGTCACGCAGGTTAAACTGAGGCATGGTCAGTATCTGAGCTTTGTTGGAGAGGGTGTGGCTGGACGAGTGCACCAGGTCATCCCGGATCTCTCGACTGGAGAGGGCCTGACTGCATACAAGGAGAGAAGAAAGACAGAATTAGATGTGAGGACAACTGAAGGTAACAACAGAAACAAAGTCATTCTGTCACATATAGTAAAAGAAAGGTAAATGATCATAATAGTGTTTTTTCCCCCTGATAAATATTGGGATTGTGATTTAAATAGAGATATATAAAGTTTGTAAGTCAAGCTTCAGTATTTACTGTGTTATACTGTGTTTACTAGCTTTAAAACAAGATGTAGCATTACCAAAGGAGACACCATTAAATATTAACCTCTGCACTCTAATGGAAGAATGAGAACTTGAAGATATGAACTGTTTCTAACATGTAAATATATTTTTAAATTGACACAGAAGAAAGTATAATCAAAAAAAAGTATTAAATGCCAGTCATTGCAATTTGCTGAATGCATTGATTAAAATAGTGATTTCAATTTTAGATTAATTAATTACTCAGTCCTAATCAAAATGAACAAAAAGTAATGATAAATAACAAAGGCAAGACTAGGGATTGACAATCATCAGCTGAGCCAGTTATGGGGGCCAATCTCAAGCATTTTGCCCATTTTCAGTATTAATGTTTCATTCAACAATCAACAGCTATTTGCTTTGACTGACAACAATGTAGTCTCTTACTGCTAATTAAAATCTGGTACCAAACATCTATAAAAAATGAAAAGAGGAAAGAGCAAAAGGCTGTGACATTATTGCTTCCACTTTACTCATGAGGAAATTCCACACTTAGGAGAGTTAAAGTTAAATTTTCATAATTTTTTTTAGGCATTACATCAAATTTAGGCATTACATCAAAGCTTTCATTTTTCGATGAAAATGCATATTGGTTCCAAATATCAGTTATTTGCCCCATTAACTAATAATATTTGTTATCAATATCAGCCCTTACAAAATAAAACAATATCGTTTGACCCCTTATTAACACAAAGGTCTGCTGGTTAATTATTAAAACCAGAATGTTTATTTTCATATTTTTTACAACTTACCATTTTTTTCTTTTTAAGAGCGGCCTAGATTTTTATGTTCATGATTATAATGAAACTGATAACGTGGCTATTTGTCGATAGTCCATAAGGATATTTAAAACAACAGTTAACTCATTTATTTTAATTGATAGACTATCCCTATCATGAAAACATTGTGGCCCAGTTATTACAGTCAATTCCTACATGGACAACAAGAATCCAAGTTATCATAAGGAGAGTGACTAAAGTGGGGGGTGGGGTTGGAAGAAATGTAATATTCTTATGGCCTGTAATCTTCCAGGAATATCCTGCAACTACACACCAACTTAGAATATAGAGCATTGGCAGTAGGCACTCATTTCATTTTAAGAAGAGCAGCAGTGGTTTTTGGATTGAACAAATGAGATGAATAGATTAGCATTTTAGGTTTCAGCAACTTTAAATAAAGTAAACTCAATAAAGCAAACAATGCTGGATACTGCCAAGCACGTAGACACAGTGCCTGTAATAAAACCGGTACTCCAAGAAGCACCTTTTTTTAATACTTCTAAAAATGACTCATACTTTTGAGTACACTTCTATTGACAGTAGGCCTTTGGGATATTTACTTCAGCTCTCAACTTTATTGCATTTTCAACTGTGTAAAGTGAATTTCTTAATGTGATACAACCTTAAAGTGCAGCAGTAAAGGATTGTAGAGGCTGCTGCATCAGATAAACTGTTTGTGTTAGTACTTGATGACCATCCAAAAGACAGGAACAGGTTCAGCCTATTGTTATTTTAATTGTTTCAAGCCACACTGACCACCTCAGTTTCCTGTTTTCCACAATTACGCATCTTCATCAACTCCATTCATTCAACAAAACAAAGAAAAACCAGAGAAAATTAGATACAAACAAGTGGACAGAAAGATTTGCACAACTTAAATGTTGTGCAACTCCTTAAAGATACAATATGCAAGATTTTTGAAATAAAGTATCCGAATATGAAAACACTAGTGGTATTTACATGTACATCTTTCAAGTACTAGCCAAATATATCGGAGGTAACAAACTGATTCAGTCATCGTCTTCCACTGACATCATCTGCTTTGCACAGCTGCTGCAATGTTTTACATATAGTTTGCCTTTAAAATTGACCACAAAAAATAAACTCAACTCAAATAAACTCAATGTACTCAATAAAATGTCAGGACTCATCAGTGTGAATCCATGGATCCGCAATATTTCATCAGAAAAGCTGTAAAAACAATTAATAGAACCGGGGGAAACATATGTTGGTCAGTCAGATGGTGTCACACTCTTTAAAATAAGCTGATTGTTGTGTGGCGTATGCACCTTAGCGGGAAGTGGCTTTGGGGGAAAAAAAACAGAGAAGAGCTGTAACTTAAGCAGAAAGTGAGTTAAAGCTCATGATCCTACACTGCTCCCAGGCATCATCAAACTAGTTCTTTTGTTACGGTTTTGATTGGGAAAGACTCCCATTGGCAGAAATTACATACTGTTCCTTTATGCTTTGTCAAATGCAATTATCAAAGGTGTTGAGTGATGAAGTATAAAGGCTTACTCAGAGGAGATTGGAGTGTTTGGTCAGTGAAATGGGTGTCTCAGTCTCAGAGGTGAGCAAGTAAATATGGGAGAACACTTTATCGACTTTATCCAGTCAGCAGCCAGAACACCACCATGAGGCAATCCTCTCTGCACTTGAGGTTAAACCATTCGTCAGTGAATAAATGTCCTTTGCCCTCACCAAATGTGTTCATGAAGTCTCTGAGCACAGTTGAGAAAGTTGGATTCAGGTACGTAAGGTACCTGTTACTATATTATAACATTTCACTGCCTCTAATAACAGAAGGATATGAATAAGTGCATGAGTGTTTATTATATATTTCTACATTCATCTTGTTCATGCATCTTACTTGCTTTGTATTTGGTAAAATGTTTAAGCCTGGTTTATTCAGTTTTCAGTAAAGATGCTCTAAAACTGACAGTATTAAAAAAAAAACCTGTTATGAAAATTGAAATCGGACAATATGAGGAAATATATCGTGACTTTTTTTTTTTTTGCTATATTCGGCCCAAGGTCATTGTTGTGTTTGTCCACCAGCAAGAAAAGACATGATGCACGTCCTGCTTATGATTTCTCACTCTTTCACTGATCTATACAGGCGGTGTGATGAGAAATGTAACACTGCACTATCAATAAAACCAGAAAGGGGAAGACCATTAGCAGGCAAGCATTAATACAGAGTGGTTTGAAGAAAAACAATAAAATGCAAAACTTGTTCAGCACATTTTATGGTATTTTAAGCGGAAGCAAATGCAATCAGCATTTATTTATGGGGCTCACAGAACACACAGCACGTGTTCACATTTAGTGAGCAAACGGTGAGAAAAGAGCACACAGCAAATTTAAGTAGCTATGGCTCTATTATCAAATTAAAAATAGACATGTATTGTGTTTGTTGTGCACCCTCATGTGAATTAGCAAAACAACCGTACCTGTCTGTGTTGGAATACACTCTGGACTTGTGTACTCCACTGTTGGCACCTTTCTCCCCTTCTAAACTTCCCTTTTTGTCTGACGATTTCTCTGTTTGAAGAAAAAAAAGGTAGATAATTAAATTTAATTGTTAATAGCAAAACAAAGCATTACAGATAAATGGCAGCTTTGTGGTACAGTTCCTTTCACCACAACACCTGCTAAATGCCTGTATTTAAAAGACAAATTAGTTTCTCATTTACAGGTTGTCAGTTGCTAGTGAGATGAAGTCAGCTTATTTTCATGGGAACGATCTCAGCCCTGAGTAAACTCATATTTCAACCTTTTAATAACCACTGGGACGATAAATTAATTATGACCAAAAACAAAACTAAGCAAACACAGCAGGGCTGGAAAGTAAAACAACAGTTGACACTAGTAATTTTCTTCCATGGCAATATATCCAAAAAATCTTATTGATTAGTAAATTAACCACAACAAATTACCGCATTTTTAAATAAAACAAGTTTTCTGAATTATAATTTCTGTTTTCTTTGATACATAGAAGGAAAATTATACTGTATAGATCTTTAGTATGAGGCTAAAAGATGACTTTTGTAGATGTCTATGCTTCCACAAATATATACAGTTATATATATACAGTTATGTAAAATCTATATCACACTTAATATTGATTTGATTTAGAACTGTTTTCCTGTTAGCTCTCTCTGCATTTTGTAAAGGAATAAAAATAAATAAAAAGAAATTATATTTATGAAATCATTCTTATATTAGAGCAAAGTTTTCATTTTCAGCCCCAACAAAAGGTTTAAACCTCAATTAACATTCAAACTTTCACTCGGCACCAAGAATTTTTTTTCATGTAACATTTGTAATACAGAAAGACTGTTGTGATTCTTTCTTTTTAAAGCATGATAAACTTTTTGATCACACCACAGCATAAGCGGAAAGTCAGTGCTTAGTCAACCAATGGATTCGGTCTTTTCCAGTTGGTAACAGTTGGTGCATCCCAAGTAGCTGGCCTTAATAGGCGAGTGTGAAGTATGAGACAGCGTGACCCCTGTCTCAAGCAGCTTGGCAGATAACACAGCTGCTCTTCTGAAAGCAAAATCCAGGTTTTTTGTGAGCAGAAAATTTAACTCATCAAAGTTTTGTAGGCTACATTTAGAGCACACCTGACCAACACCACAATTTAAGTACATGATGAACTATAACAGTCTTTTCAAAGAAAGGCTATCTGTACAACCTTTGTTCTCTCAAACAAAGTGTATGCAGTATTCAACAAATGGCTTAGATACACTGACATTAAATCACTGGACACAGATTTTGCTGAGGTAAGGAAGAGGAAATATAAAAAAAAGAGATCAGGAAGGACCCACTCATTGATATTCAAATCGAGATGACTGAGATTTTTTTTTTTATAATCGATAATGACCGTTGGTACCGGAGCTTGTTGCTCAGCTGCCCAACACACCATATCCTAAGAGCTATTCCATCGTGTAGCACAGCTACTGATTAGCTTCGCCGGTTTCATTCCAAGCTGCTTCTGTTTAGACTCCAGGAGGTACCAGGCAGTAGATTTGTTGAAATACAGAGATGTGGCCTTAAGTCTGCTGACCAGAGTTTCGATAGCTCATACTGCCACCCCTTCGAACAGCCAGGTTCATAGTATGGGCCATGCATGGGACACTAATGGCCTGCAGGTGTCTCTCAAAGGCGTTAATTAGCCGTGTTGTCCGTGGTGATGGAGAGCACTGACTCACGACTCCCGTTGTACTCTGAGTATGTCACCTATGCATCTGGCAACGTTTTGTGCATTGTGGGGTGTTTGATTTCGGTCGTTTTGAGAATTATATCTTTCAACTTCCTTTCCTCGTCTATGAAATGTGCAGTGACTGTCTAATATGCCTCCGTGGCCAGATGTCCAGCCCATTTGTGGTCAGGGAGATCTTTTTTCTACTTATAATTTTTGACATTGTCTTTAGCAGTATCATGGTATAACGACTCAGTTGGTGACGGTTGCACTGATAGAAACCATGTACTTTGCTTTAAGCTCTTGGATGAAATCTTTGAAACCAGACCCTGCGAGATGTTAATCGGTCTCATGTCTTTGCAAATAAAGTGTACCAGTTTGTCCATAAGAGCATTGTGATGGGCAGCTGGTAAGCCCCTCGATGTGCAAGGAGGCAAAAAATATGTAATCCTTGCCTGCTCTGGCTGCGGTTCCAGAGACTTAATCTCTGCTAGTTTGCCAGGGTGCAGTGTTAGCAGGTGTCCCCTCACGTTGTTTTGATGTTTCATATTTTGCAGATTACAATATCTTTATCTGTTATTTACCGTTTATTGATGGAAAGTGTATTATTGCTGTCTGTCATTTCTGACTGAATGTAAGATTGTGATTCAGAAAACTTTGTTGTTTTGCAAGGGTCTTACGTGAGCATTTCATTTTCACATGTGGATAGGCAGAGGAAAGAGGGCTGGGCTTGAGTCGCCCAGCCAACACGTGTATTTTTTTTTTTTTAAAAATACATATTCGAACTGCAATTACAGCACTCATTATTGATCTTTTAAATATTAGAATTACATTAGACTCTGGAAATTCATTCCACCAGCCCTGAACCAAGGTACATAAGAGGAAATCCTTGCAATCAAACCCAGTGTGATCAGTTTACAATTCACTTGTTACCTACTCTTCCTCTTTAACTCACTTCTGGTGGTTGAATACTGAGAGGGGCAATTCTGCCCTCCATAGGAAAAAATGTTTCTGTCTGCAGTTCATCTCCGCAGTCTCATCCTCTTCTCCCCTTTCTTCTTCATCGCATCTACTTGCATATATTTGGTGAATAGGCCTGGTGGAACTTATCGGTAGATGAATTTCGAACTGTAGAGGGCAGCATTACACCTCAGTGTGCAGTCCACTGGAAATTATTAGATAAAGAAGGCTGCCTTACTTGCCTTTGATTTCTAACACTTTTTGAAGTAGTAAACTTAAATGTGTCTTTGACCTTTACTCCTCGTTCATTCCTATTGGACATATTTTTTGCTTTTTTTTGCTATTTTCTTTCCCATGGATACTTCAAATACTTAAAGCTATATTATGCAGGATTTTAACCCCAATTTAGCAACCTCAAAGTCACTGTGATGGTTAAATGGTTGCTGCCGGGGGATTAGGGGCTTTTTCCAGTCCTCCTGTTTGTTAGCAGAAAACCAGCCTTTCAAGATCAGGGCCACCGACTTGTATTCCTCAGAATCAGGAGGTCAAATTACTTCATGGCACAACAGACAACCTAGCCAGGTACTGGCTAGATGATCAAGGCCGTGGTAGTGTTATTTTAGGCATTCATTATGGTAGAGCCAGTGAAAAAGAAGCAGCGATACCATTGTCGAAGGAAGCAAGGAAGAGGAAATAACCGAGCAAGGGGCCAGCTGAGCAAGTAAATATTGAAGAATGTGTACTCCAAAACTGCAGGGGGAGCTGTGAAAAAGTGACCAGACTTGCAAACTTCCAATTTAAAAGAGTGAAAGCACAGCATTCCTAATCAAATTGCATTCAAAATAAAACATTGACTGGTAAACCTGCATATATTGTTTCTGTATGATGTGTTTCATTTAAGAGATATGAGAAATTACAATTACCGTATTTTCACGACCAAAAGGCGCATATAAACGTCTTAGATTTTCTTCAAAATGTGCGGCACACTGGATGGTCATTATAGCATTGGAAAAACAACTAATCTAATGGTGGCCTAAAGCTTTTACATAGTAATGTTTGTCTGAAGTGTAAAAAAAATAATAATTTATTTTAATTAATAATAACAATTTTTCATAATAGTAAAATAGTATTTCTTGTTGCCGGGTAAAGCCTGAAAATAGGTTTCCGCTGCAAGCACTTGTTCCACGAATGCACACAAAAGCACACAAACACTATGAATGCATTTCAGTTTCAGACGAAGTGAAAGACCACGGTCAGGTAATCACTTCAGTTATGCCACTTAATTTATTATTATAGCTGCTTATTAAAGTGTAAGTGTGAATTTTGAGTATGAACTCAATGTTTGCCTTTTTTCTTTTTGCTGTTTATATTGTCTATTTATATTAAAAAGGCAAAAATAAAACTATTTATTTGGTTCAAACACTAACTAAACCCCCACCCCTCTCAACAACACCCCCCTCATCTCACTCCATGCTAAGTTCCAAACTTGAGAACCCTGGTGATTACTTAAGATGAAGGTAGCTTACGCTAGTAACATAACTGAAGTGTAGAAGGATGGCCGACAGAGATGAAGGCAATGGGGAGCAAGGGGAAGATACGCAGTGTAAGAAACGACAAAGTGTCAAAAGTAGGGGACCACTACAAACTAAACCGACAAACAAACACAGTACAGGATGCAGAATGTCCCAGTTTCTTTAGCCATTATTATTTTTTTATCCACCGTTATTTTTGCTGCATCTTTGTCCAATAAAGGAAATGATTTCTTCACTCTGAGTTTACTAAGAAAACAGAGTGCCCTGTGTACACATCTCTGGGAAAAGGTCAACATAATAGAAATGCTTGCACTATTAGTTTCATTTTATGTATAATTTAGAAATGCACAAGTTAAGGCATGACAAGTTTAACATTACAAAAAGTTCCCATAAGGTTTCATACACATTTTAATCTAGAGCCAGTTGTGATGACAGGAAACAAGAAAAGTTCACAGTGCTCTGTGTGACTCAAAATTCCTGTGAAATGACTTTAGAGTGTGTAGTTTTTGTTAAAGTTTAGGTGTAAACTCGCTTAAGCAAACAAAGAAAAGCCACATGTACATTTGAGGACAAAGTTTTTAGCCCAGCTATGAAAATTTCATCCTTTTTAAAAGTATTTCCCAGGCACTTTCTCCAAACTAGGGCTGCAGCTATCGTTTATTTTAGTAATGGAGTAATCTATCAATTATTGTGATGATTAATCAAGTAATCAGATAAAAAAAAGTCTGTAATGTGTTTGTTTCTCACTGCTTTAGTCTGTAGTGGTCCCATACTAATAATTTTGTCCTCAACTATGTGTTAAAAAGCTAAACTATAAGGAAAAGCGATAATACCCAAACCCAGAGATTTTAAGGTTTGGGTGATAAACCCTTTTTTCAGAGTTTGTATTCTTCACATTATAGTTCACATCACAGTACACAGCACACAGACAACAAAGAGGAGCAGAATACTGGCACAAAATCAAATGAACTTGTGTGACAAGCATTAGAACAAATATTGAACTTTGATTATAATGCATTTGTTCTTAATATTGCCTCACAATATCTATGGGTCTGTAGCTTTTTATAGATGAATATTACTTGTGTTTTTTTTTTTTTTTCATTAGTCACTCAGGTTGTAATTACTGAAGAACCACTGCATCTCTCTGACAAATGTAATACTGATTGTGATGTGTTTAGTTTAAGGTGATTAATTAGTCAATCACCTAAGTCAACAGTGATATTATTGCGGGCTTTGGAAACTTGTTTATAAAATAAATAATTGTTTACTTGCTGAATGACATAACTCAAAGTGCTACTAAGCATTCTGGCACTGTGTTGTCAACGCCACATGGCCAATTACACTTCATACCTATGTAATATTATTTATTTATTATTATCCACTTAGCACCAAAGTGAAGCTCTGACCCCGTTAATGTTCTTTTTGTGTGACAAACACTTGTTGCACATACATGATTAGCATTCCTGCACACCGCATTAGTACACTCAACCAGCTTAATCGCTTAATAAACATTCAACCACCAGGGAGGAAGTTGCATGAACATAGAATGACTGATCATTTCACATGCCTATACCTCTTTATCTGCAGTTGATCATATTGTCAGCATAAAGGTGCAGCAACACTCTTCTGAGGTATTTTGCACAAAGTTCAATGTCATAACTTCCCTTCATGGTCTCATTCCCTTTGCCTTCATTGTGTTAAAATTACAATTTAATGAATAAGTGCCTGTTTTAGTTGAAGATGTGGGTTACAGTGACCGTGAATGGATGACAGGCTTCAGAGCAGGGAATGTGCCCCCTCTGCCTCTCTGAGCTGTTTTACAGAGAAGTGATTTGAAGCTAATATGCTAAGCTAGAGGACGAGCTACAAGCGGAAACAGGTAGAAGTAATTTCTCAACTTATGATACAAGTGTGTGAGTGTCACTACAGCACATTACTCCAATACCAACCACAACGGGTGTGACATTTTACTGTCAAACAGCGACCATTTACGAACTTCATTTGAGCACAAATTAGCATTTGTAAGCATTTCAAACATTTAACTACATGAGCTCGCACTAAAGATACTGAGACGACAGCATGTAATATTAATAACACTAACACAAAGACTTAACCATTGCGCCGTCAAATAAAACCCGGTCCTGTAGCAAATCTGTATTTAGTAGTCGTACTAGGAGTAGTAGTTAGCCTCTGTGATAACCAACAACTACTAGTACTATTACCACTAGCTTAAAACAGCTAGCTAGTTAAACGTAACAGAATGAAAATCACTAACACATTTAAATTGAATAACGCTAAATTAAAATAAAAGTAAGAATATTTTTCATACCAGAGTCCCCAGTCACCTTAGACATCTCCCTGCACCGCTGCCAAGCATTCTGTGCACAACAGTAACGTCCAGTGTGTGAGAGGCACCCTGCTGACGCTGGGTAAGAAGGCGGGGTTTAAAGTCTGCTGCTGCAGAAATACATACGTCACGTCGCCGCCATATTGGTCCGGTCAAGATTCTCTCTCTCTCTCTCTCTCTCTTCCAAACTTAATTAACTTCCAAACAAAAGTTAATTAAGGAATTGAATATGGAATAAAGTAGTCAAACAATCTGTCTGTCTGTCTACCATAAGCATAAAGAAAAATGGGAGCGACGGGCCCACGGTTGGTGTAGTGGTCTTCTGCAAGGAGTTTGCATGTTCTCCCCGTGGTGCGTGGGTTCTCACCGGGTACTCCGGCTTCCTCCCACAGTCCAAAAACATGCAGATTTGGGGACTAGGTTAATTGGACACTCTAAATTGCCCGTAGGTGTGAATGTGAGAGTGAATGGATGTCTGTCTCTATGTGGCCCTGTGATGGACTGGCGACCTGTCCGGGGTGTACACTGCCTCTTGCCCTATGTTAGCTGGAGATAGGCACCAGCACCCCCACGACCCCTAGTGGATAAAGTGGTAGAAAATGAGTGGGTGAGTGAGACATGGGAGCTTCTGGTTTACTGTTGCCTCATTTTTTTGCCACTTAGATCAATTTGAATGAGGGCTTTCAAACACCAAAAACACATAATAACAAACTTACTGATGGAGGCAGCAGTGGATCAAAAACTTTCCTTTGCCATGACGAAAATTTTGGGAGTGGTTCCCAAGTTGTACACTGGGGCCTACATGGTGAAGCCAGCACTGACTTTGTGCCAGTGTCACATACATACATACATACATGTTTTTAAAAAATGCTATCTGATTGATAGCCCAGTCTGAGGCTCACACACTGGGAAGACCTCCTACAGTAGACATATGTGCCTATAAAAGCATGGCTGAAAGCATGAATAAACATAATCTGTGAATTCATCAAGTCAATGGCCTTAAGCTGTGAAACTACATAGTGATAAGCCATGATATTAAAAAAAATCCATTATACACGGATACATTAGCTATAGCACTTATCCAATGAGCTATGCTTATGTACACATATACAATTGCTGCATATTTTATGTGGGACCCTCTACTTAAAAATTCATAGCTTTTAAATACTTTACAAAGAAATGTCTTTTATATTTAAACCATTGTCAATTAAGTTTACAGTGTGGCAGTGTTTCAATCTCATGTCATCCTGTGACATTCCAACACTGGACACAGGAGTACAGACAGAAGCAATAGCAACGTTGAGCTGGTAAAGTGAGACCGTTTCTTAAAGGTTCTGAAACTGTCTCACTTTACCAGCTCAATGTGAGACAGTTTCCTGAAAGGTTCATAGGCAAATTTTACTACTTAAAAAACCCTGTTGACCAGCAGTTTGATAAATGGAATAAAAATGCTTCTTGTCTTCACCCACCCCTGCACTGCTGCTGTATACACACAAACACTCCCTCAAAAGGAAAGTGATAATCTCTCTATAGCCTGTTTTCAGACGAAGGATTTAGTGAACAAATGATATTATATTGTTTCTGTTGAAGAAGACTGACCAGAGGCAGAATAATAACGACAAAACCAAAAAAATCACAAAAAGCACACACTGTAGCTTCAATGTTAAGTAGGTGCTTGAATTTTAAAACTCTCCATTGGTTGCAGCTGTTATGTATAATTCATTATTCTGAACCAAAACTTCCATAGTCCACACAGTTTTTTTAATAATAAGAAAGAAGAAAAAAAGCTTTGAATTAGAAGCTTTTGAACTTATTTGACCTTTCCCTTAAATTGTCTTATGCTGCATTATGTTATGTTGCCCAGGTAAACACCTTACTTTCACTTAATAGTAGGACACAAGTATTACAGTATATGTAAAATGACTGTGTCTTCTTTAGCTCTGGCAGGACTGTGACCCAGGTACAACTTCTGATTCACTGTCATGATTTACTGGGACGATGCAACATAATGCACAAAATAATTCTTAAACACCATAAACAGTGTGGTCAAAGAAAGTGCCATAAGAAACAATGCCCTGTTTTATGATGTTTGGAATTGCCTTTTGTTTATGAGATACTCTATTCCAAAAAAGGAGAAAATGCCGTAGAGCTAAAGAAACAAAAACACCCCTTTTCTTTCTATTATACAACCTGCAGCGACTGCATAAATGGACAAATGTTGATGGTATGTAAATACTGTCTTCTTTTACAAACAAAAATTAGATAACAAACCTGTTTTAAGGTGCTGGTTGAGTTTAGTGAGTGTTGTGCCGAGGGGTGCAAGGACCTGTTTGCCAACTCCCTGTCCTTTAGAGGCTTTGTGGTATTTATTAATCCACTCGAAGTTGGGTGTCTTTGTGGGTGACTTGCAAACATCTGGAGAGAGACGGACAGAGAGAACAAGAAAGTAAGAAGTAAAGATGACTGCAGTATTGTGTTAGTGAAGAACAAAGCAAGATAATTTCAAAGTATTTGTAAGCAAAAACTTCCTTTTTCTTGCTCTAACGCATGGGTCTTTTCTTCCTTGTCTATGAACCTACCTCAGCTTGTAGACTGCATGATATGTACACCAAAAAAAGTCACAAAAGTTGATTCTGCTCACCTTTACCATTTTTCATATTTTCCTTTTTAACAACAACCGGTGCCAGTCCATGTAATCTTTCCATCCCTGATATATCTCAACAGGTTTACATCCTCTGTGGCTCATTCATTTAAAAAAGTGTCGCCTTCCTCCATACTGACACATGGATTCCACCGTGAAAAATAGTAAGCCAGTGGCAAAAGTGACACATCCCTTAAAAAATGTCACCCTGTAAGCCCATTACCCCACCTTAACTGTGGATCAAAAGGAGAAATGGAGAACAATTAAAGGGAAAGTGACATTTCCCTTCAAGAAGGTCCTTTTGGAAAAGCCTGTCTGAGAAAAAAGAGTATACAAACAAAACTCCACCCCTTCTGTCTGTCTGTCTGTCTGTCTGTCTGAATGTGACTCTTCCTTTTTCTTCCTCATGATCAGCGTTTCACAAATACTTGTTTGAGCTTGACCATTTTTATTTAAAAAAAGTCTTTAACATGGATCTAATATTAAAATATATAACATAATTTGATATTTTTCACTCAAGAGATAATGTAACCTAGACAGATGAAGACAGGCTGGGCAGGTTTTATCCAAACAGATGGTTAAGACAAATGTGTACATCACACTTACCTGGTGTCAGTGACTAATACTTTGTCGAGAAAAGAAAATCGTAACATATGAACCTTTAAATGTCAAAAACTGATCAGTGGTCTATAATAGAAAATGGACAAGTTGGACAACAACTGGGCCATAAAAACACGTTAACATGTTTGGCCGAAATTCTTCTAACTCTAATTCAGACTAACACATTTTGATAATATGGTTGGGTTGAGAGTTAGATTGCTATTCATCTATCTAATATTATTGCACGTATAAGTTTAACTGTACCCAAAATGGCTAAAATGCTCTACACATGTTCCACAGTTCCCTGCCTTGGCCTTTGACCCAGAATTTATGGAAAAAGCCAGGACATGGAAGAGGAAAACAACAGTGAGAAAAACGTAGCAAGATCCAGACATTTTTTGCTTTCACAATTAAATATTATATTTCAGCAAGAAAACCTGGACGGACCGAGAGTCTTTCTGCATGGAGTTTGCATCATGTTCTCCCGTGTGCATGGGTTTCTCTGGGTTCTCTGCTTTCTTCACACAGTCCAAAAACATGCAGATTTGGGGACTGGGCCCTCTAAATTGACTGTAGGTGCGACCTGTCCAGGGTGTGACCCAGCCTTTTGCCCTATATCAGCTGGGATTGGCACCAGCACCACCACAACCCGCATGTGGAGGATCAAGCGGTAGATGATTAATGAATGAAAGTTAATTGTGATGGAAAGACACGGTGCTCATGGTCCTAAAAGTGTGCCATTATGTGACATAAAAGCGGCACGTTCCATTTGTAGCCGGTAATCGGAATTTCTCGTACCCTGAGTAAGCAAGCACTGCTACTTTTACGGATAATAGCACTTCTGTCACATTGTTTCACACCCAGTTCCAACTTTCCAGTTCTGAAGTAAATGGAACACAGCACTGTAATGTAATACTAACAACCACTAGTGTTTTTTTTTGTTTGTTTTTTGATTGTGGGACAAGAACAATAGTCCAGTTAAGCTACAGCAGAAGCTCATCGTAACTGTACTAACTACTTAATGTCATGCACATAATTTTTTCCTCATTAACATTGCAGGGTTTTGTTCAAGGTTGCATGTGTCTTGAATAGAGCAGTGCCTGTTGGATATTACATAAAAATGTACCAGTGTCCGTGCATGTTGACCTACCACTCCACGCTCTGTTGACCTCGCTGAGAAAGAGGCGCGAGTGAGACCCAAAGGGAAGTCTGAGCTCTAACGCCTCTTCCAGGTAGCTCACTCTGACTCTGGTATCAGCACCTACAATCACACAGACGCCACAGTCATGCTTAGTTTCATGTGGTACATTGCTCACATAAGATATTTGAGCAAGCAGAGGAAATAAGCGCAACACACCCACAACCGCCAGTTCCTCTGGGGAGGAAACTAAAAGAAAAGGGCAGCATGAGAAATATGTTAGAGTGACCTTCAGAGACACGTCTGCTTGTTATTATGTTAAAATACATGAAAGCTGCTCACCCTCCACAACAGCAAAGTCAAGGGAGATGGGTATAATGTCCTCCAGTGACACATCATCAGCAGTTATGGCCATCCGTCGATGGGTATAAATAAAGAGCCTACAAAACATAGTATTTTATATATACTTTACATATTTTTATATAATATATATTTTATATAATATTTTTCCTCAGTGACCTCTCTAAAAATAATTTTCTTAAGAAACCAGACTTCCATCAGAAGGAAAAAAAGTGGGTGTGGACACAATGCAAGCTGCAGCACTACACTATTTTATATTATCATTGTGTCAGACACGTTGGGGTGCAACTCTGTGGTTATTTCGTATAAAGGTCGACCAACGTGAGTTTTTCTATGGCAGCCAAATGACGATACACGATGCTAAGTATTTTGGACCAAAATGTGCAATATACAGTAGATGCCCACTGTGCTTCATTTACTTTGCATTTACATGTACTTATTTAAATTAAACATTAACTTAATTGACTTAATAAATATTTATGGAACACTGTCTCTCCAATCTGCATTTTGCCTCTGCACGGTATATTAGTATATGTTAAATAAAAATAATGTCTATGTACTAAATATTAAGTGCAAGAAAAAAGTAAACAAAAAGGAAAACTTCAAAAAAATCGTTTGACGTCGATTGTTAATAACTGGCAGAAATCTCCCCAATTAATTGCCAGTTTACACAGACTTCGTAATCTGTCAGCCTCTAATTTTGTAATGTTGCTATTGACTGCACAATGCAAGTCCACCTCCTTCCTTCCATAACTAGTCTGTAAATGCAAGCAAATGCTGTCGTTCAGTAATAAAACTCACGCATGTTCATTTTTAGACTCCACCAGTCCCAGCAGTCTGCTCTCTGTAATGTCATCAAACACGATCTCACATTGGACGGCATATTTTACAGTTAAGGGTAAAGTTTAAAACTGGAACTCTGATTATGCCTTAGTGCCTCAAACAACTCTACTCCAAAACAACAACAACCAAACAGAAGGACTCATTATAATGACCTGCATTTCACAGCTGTATACACTAGTTACAAAGTTATGGACTGTGTTTTACACACAAACTACATCATTCGCTTACAAAATATAATATTATCATTGATGATACACATTAGAAAATGCTTAATATTCCACTTTAAAGTGCAACACTAAGACATTTAGATCTTCTTGCCTCTCTAATAACAATCCACAATTATAGAGCAAAATTAATTACAGTTACACCTGCAAATTTGAAATTTGTCTGCATAAAAGTACACGAGTCTGTCACACAGTGCATTATGTCAGTTTTCTCTATATTAGTCTGCATAACAACTTTTATGGAAGCAACATTATCAATACAGACGAATATTTACTTGTAATGGAATAATAAAGCAGCAAGTGATTGAAAATGTCATATCAAGCAGAAATTATTTAAATATTAAAATTGATTGAAATTAACACCTAATAGACAAAAAAATGAATGACTTAATGTTTATCCTTTTTCTTAGAGTCTTTTCCTTTTTTCCCCCCATCATAACTTTCATTTCATATACATTGAAATGCATATTTATTAACTAAGTGCTGTTGTATAACTGTGACTGAGAACACTATGCACCTCTGTGGTTTTTTGCATTACATGTATATACATATTCATCATTAAGTCCACAAATGTACATGTTTAATCCACCGTACCTGTGCTGTATGTCCTTAGATTTTTTACACTTTATTTTAATATTTAATAACCGATTAGAATGTTTTATGTCTTTGTATAGCTGCTGAGATCGTTTTAACTTTGTATTCATTGTATTGTTTATGTATCTACTTTGTACATGTCCTAAATGTCGATAAAAGGATAATGGTGCCACCTGGTGGAATAAACGCCGTACTACAACAGAGTCCGTGGGAAGTTCCACCCTTCTGAGCAACGTCCTATAAACACGTTGTTCTCGGTCGATTCAAGGAGCTTACTAACTTTTTTTTAAAACAATAGAACACACTTTTACAGAGAGAAAAGCTCGTCGTGGGTCGCGGCTTTAAGGTGACAGCCCTCTTTTTGGACTGCGATCATCTCCGACTAAGTCGTCGTGTTGGTTTAACTTCGTCTTAAATCAGGTGAACCTTACATTCAAACTGCTGAGGACTCGGAACAAACAAGCGCGATAAAGGATACTATGACGCAGTTTTCATCCCTTTGCAAAGTTTCCTGAATTGCGACGGACTGATCCATAGTGAAGGCAGAGTCCTGCGTGATCGTCCCACGCGTTCCAGCACGAAAACACACACGCCCGAAGGAATTCCGACAACAGCCCGACTCTGTCACACACACAGCCGGAGGTTCGCATTGGTGTAGAAACCCGACATTATTCCCTTTAGATCCAGATGTTTTCCACCCTTTTCCTTTCGCCGCTGGTCCAGCCCGACCCACTCTGCTGCCACGCACTGATTCACCCTCAGTGCTGCTGTGACGTCACACCCGAGCTGTCATCGGCACAGAGTCTGGTTTGGATTAGACCTCAGCAGGTCATTGATCCACAGAGGACTGTGTCCTACAGTAGACCTGAAACTTTTCTGATGAGCTCAATGGGCTTCAAGCGCCCATATCGGCAGGGGTGTTTCAAGGGATTTGGGGGCCCAGTGGCAAAAAAGGGAGCTGGGTCCCCTGTGTTTTTGTAGCCCGGGTGAACCGAAGAGATTTGTCTGTCAGCAATTTGACAAGTCTGGCGAGGACACCGTTTTGGCCAACTACAGACTCTCAGGCTTTTTCCCCTAGAGGTGGGCTTGACGCGCCAGAGAAGCGACATCTAGCAGCTTTGGTATACGTCCAACATGGTGGCCACAGAAGAACGGCTGTCTTTCAGTTTGGCTGTTGTTTGCATTGTAAACAACTTGCTCCACGGAGCTCATTAGAAGTCATTAGACACATTACTAGATAGCCATACAGTCCAACACCATACACTGGCATTTTCACCTTTAGAAGCTATATTTCTGATTTGTTTTGTTTCTCTCACTTCCAGTGTTGGGGTGCGGATTTCCGTGATTAATTCGCCAGTTCCTCCTCACCTTTGGATGTTTTAGACAAAGAGGGCGAGTTTGCCGCTGCAATTTTCAGTTGACTTCCAGTTAAAGTTGCACTTGACTCCATAATCATCCATTATACTGTATATCTTTGTTTTTTTCCATATTATAATTTTTCATCAGTTACAGTTAAACTTTTGTTTCATGCATGCGTCACAGTTAAGGGCCAACTCAGTTTTCATTCAGGCTTTATAGTCGCTATATCACCCATAAAAATCGGAATTCTCATTCTGCAGCTTGGCCAGCACCATGTTGAAGTTTGGCAAATGGAATTTCACCTACAACCAGGCTCCTATTAGATGATACCAGCTGTTAATCACACTAATGTCCACTCATATGTGCCGTGCTTTATCATCCACTTCCCTCTAAATAGGAACATAATTTACAAAATCAACATGTTCTTTTGACCTGAAGACCTGAAACTAGTGTTTGAGACCATTAACTAATTACTGACTTTAAATCAAGTGAGAGGTAGAAGCTTCCCCCCCCCCCCACACACACACAAGCAACCCCCCACACACACAAGCAACCAGCTTGTTTTGAAAAAACTACACAAGTAAAACCACATTTTAGTAACTGACTGAATTAAATCACTCTGCTTAAATCTACGATATCTTAAGAATAGTATGATTAATGTGTTTTCTTGCCTTTAGACAGCCTTTTCTGTCTGGAACCTGCAGTTACTGTAACTGTGCCAACCGATTTTGTTCCCAACACCAAAATGATTTTACAACATGAGTGAATACTTGTGGTTGGATTTTACTGCCTCATACTCTATGCTAATATAATGAGTCCGACTGAACAGAGTATAATAAAATGAGAATACGTAGCATTGCACGTCTACACTGTAACTAATAATACTCACATATGGGTCTTATTGTGCAGAGAATAACCTAGGACTTTCAAATGAAGACTTATCAAGCATTTACTGGATTACTTTTACTTTATTAAATGTAGTTTCTGATCTTATCTTACAGAACACAAAACTAAAATAGACAGACACCATTCTGATTTTGTTTTAAATTTACATGACACCAATATACCAAAGAAAAAATATAGCTGATTTGTAAACCACATTGACATTCACCTCAGGATTCACAGAAAAAAATAGGAAATATGCCCAAAAAGCACTGAATTGTACACTTCATTGTGATTACATGTACAAAAATTCCTCAGAAAACTTTCACAACGCCCTGTTACACCAACTCATGAGAATTACATAAAGTGCACGTTGACTCTTGAAAAAAAAAAAAAAGGTTGCCCAACGTAAAATGATTATTTCAGTTGGTATCACTGAGATGAATTAAGTTCATTCAAAGTTAATTATATGCAATTATATAGCAAGTTATATGAAATCGCCTTCATAACTTCAGAACTTGAAAACTTTAGCGTGAATGAACTCTATGTATTTGAGTGTTACCAAATTAAACTCACTTTATTTTCTCATTTTCAGCATGGCTTAAAGCAGGGAAGGTTTTCATACAATAACTTATAATTATGTTAACTGAAACTTGCTTTGGCTCACTTACCCATTCAAAATAAAGTCGATCAAGTATTGAAAGTCGGGAAGGCTTAAACAAGGACTGTTCTACTTTGACTAATGCTGCTTTCCATTTGTAGTCAGAATTTACGAGGTCACGGGCTCTTTCATGACGAGGGAACGTCCCCCGACCTCGGGATTACACGGTGGCTCACCATGGCTATTCCCAGGTGCATTTCCCAATTTTTACGCGGGACACAGTGAACTGAAGGTCCGAGCTCTGATGACAATAGAATGCAGCAATAGATTTAATAGTTGTGGGCAAGGTCATAGCTAAAACAATTCAGGCCAGCTGGGATTTGCTGCAGATCCCCTGCCCCCCACAATAAGGATAAACAGGAGATAATGAATTACTGGATGGATATTCCTCGCTTTCATGTAACATTATGTTTTATATATATAGAGAGATGTTTACTTGTTTATTTGTGATTTTCTTAATTCCTGAAGTTGATGAATTGAAAAACACTGTTTAAAGCCATTTTGTTGGTCTTGAAACAGAAATTTAAAAAAAAAAAAAAAGATGAGGAAGATTTAATAAAAGAGGAAATAAAAATCATTATAACTGAAGCTTTACATAATTCCATACATACATAAACAGAACAATCACGTTTGAATATAAATGAGATATATGTGGTGTTTACCTCTGTTTTTATTTCTGGAGGAATTGAGTTGCACAAAGGTGTGGTTACATACTGGCCCGCACTTCAACTGGGCCAGTTGCTCACAGCATTACAGCAAAGGCCAGCAGGCCGAGTAAGCAAGCTGTGAGTTCTGTGTGAAGGCAAGGACCTCTTGGAGCGAAAGAGGGCACATTCAGCTCGCCATTCAATAACAGGCAGGAGGTTTCAGTGGCATTGCAACACTCCTGAAGACATGGGGGTAACGTGTTGCCCGCACATGTTTTTTCGTCCGAACAGTCCGCAGTGCAGCCTGCACTCCAAACCACCGCCCTACTTCCAGTGTCTTTTTTCAGCTGCAAAGACAATAATGAGTGAGAATGAAGAGCGCGACAGTGGCAAAGGGTCTGAATGGTAAATTTATCAAGCACTTTCCTAGTCTTGTTGTGTGCTCCAAAGAGTGTGGAGAAAAATACATTTTAAAATAACAAAGTCAGTAAACGGGTTTACTTGTTTAATTTAAGTTCAGTATCGCCACACTTAGTGCTTCACTTTGAATATGAAAGTGTAAATCAACACTAGGCCACTTTTGTGATTTTACTGCCCTCTAAGTTTAAAAAAAAATAAGAGTGACACTGGTTTGATGTAAACAACACAACTAGAATTAATGCAATTTATAGTGTTAAATTTTTATCAATAATAGTTCAACACTAGCTACTCCAAGATGGTGGGCCCCCAAATCAAATTCAGCTTAGAGCCCCTTAAAGGCAAGAGCCGACACATTATCATGTAGATGGGAATCAGACCTTGATATTCTTGTTGGAAAACGACCGGCTTTACCACTGATCCACAGCTGCTCTAAGCATGAAATGAAAAGTCTAAATATGGGACGATGGTTAAAAGCTGTCTAAAAATATTAGATTTCTTTTCAAAAACTGAGTATAATCATTTTTTTTTAAAGTAGCATATAGTTTTTGATGAAAATCGCACAAACAACCTGCAGGGATAAAATAGTTTTATGCATAAATAGACTGTACGGTATTCTTCCACTTTTATGCTGCATCTGTGTATATTTATAGTAAAACATTATATCATATAAGGGGAAACCATGAAAATGTTGCACGGAGACAAATGGTGGTTGACAAATACGAACAAAATCAATGCAATGAGATTTTTTTTTAAAAAACATGACGTTTAAACAAGTCAACAAATCTTACACACTAATTCTCCATTAAATGTAGCAAGAACTGTGGTAAATTTATGTAATGTTGGTGACACTCACCTGACAGTGT
This sequence comes from Brachirus orientalis, assembly GCA_016785285.1. NCBI lineage: Eukaryota > Metazoa > Chordata > Actinopteri > Pleuronectiformes > Soleidae > Brachirus > Brachirus orientalis. Next base: position 18,776,347 of record JAFBJR010000425.1, on the reverse strand, counting down.
GTCTGTGAATCAGTGCACGTTTGAAGTGCATCATTTTTAAAACTGGTGTAGCAAGTGTCTCCTTCACAAGTACCTTTATGGCATTTCTTTTCCTGGGAAAACACGCACACACAGGAATGTACTAATCACACACTAGATGTGGCTTCCATTGTTTCACAAAAACCTATCTTGCTCTGTATGCAAATAAAATATTGAATAATTAGTACACAGTACACAGTAACAAAACTGTCTACAAAAAAAAAAAGAAACAAAAAACTGACAGGAAGAAAGAGAATTCAGTCACATGCACAACTTGCACAACTTCTGCCTGCACATATCAGCACACACTTGCACTCAGAAAGCCTTACCTTTTTCTGTGGAGTGACAGTGGTCGGGGCTGCGGTTGTTGTAGTTGTCGTTGTTGTTTTTGTTGTGACTGTGGTTGAGACAGCTAAAACAATATGTGGGGGGAAAAAAAAGTAAACATATTAGAAAAGAGATACGATATTAACACAACTGGAAACGGTGCAAAAAAAGTAGAAGGAATAACTCTACGTGAAGACAGTGATGATAAAATAGATTAAGCAATTCTACGAAAAGAGGAAAGACGTGTCTGTTTACTTGTGGTTGTGCTCATCATCATGGATGCAAACGTGTCATTCAGGCAGCCGGTAGTGTTGCAGCACTCCACACAACAGTTCATCTGAGAGTCATTGACGCATTTATTGCCACACGAGGTACTGCAGTTAGCAATGTAGGACATGTCCATCTGCTTTGACAGCTGGCACAATGTAGAATGACACATTAATAGACAAAGCAGCAGATGTACATATAATATCCTTTCTTTTTCCTGTCAGTGTCACATGGCTTTATAATATGATCGAACGTTAAAGCTGCAAAATGTAACTTGGGGTATTGTTTAGTTGTTGCTGTTGTTGATGTTATTATTCTGCCTCTTTTTTTGGTCTTTCTGAAGAGAAATGATGTAATATTATTATGTCCTTTATTTGAAAACAGGCTCTGTTAAGCAATACTATCAGACCCGAGTGAGGGAGTGTTTGCTTCGGTGTGTTTTCAGTTATGTTCCAACTCGTTTAAAGCTGTTTTGCTTCATTAGTGCTTTGTTGCGGTTGCCTCTGTCTCAACATTAAACTGATCACTTCCTGTGAGCAGCACATGAATGTCGCCAGGTATGAAATACACAGACAATTGTGTGGAGATAATAGGCTTGACCAGCCTTGTGTGTCAATGGCTGGAATGTAACAGACATTTGTTTATAGCTTTGCCATTAGACAGTTCTAGCACTACTGTACTTGGCTCTTCTCGGTTTGGTATCAGGCACATCTTCCATTAATATAGTGCCTCCTCACTGTGGGTGTCGTATACACAAATGCAGCACAAACACACGGACTTGTGACAAGCAAAGCAGTTCTTTTCAGTGTATTGAATCATTAGAAACAGTTCATTAAAAAGTTTCAGTCACCAAATCGTTCAGTACTTCCTGCATGGCCAGAGCAGAGACAAAGAGACTGACAAAGTCACTGAACTAAAATACAGCTGTGATTTGGCTCATGATCACCAGCTAAATACATTAGACTCCTCTGTTAAATATTGAGATTTTAGAAATTTCACTTTTTAACTGGCCAAATCTACAGTTTGGCATTGTTTGATTCTTGTATTGGGTGTTGTGCTCATGACTCTCCCAGTGACGACACTCTCTGACCAATCAGTGGCCAGCAGTCTGTTGACGTCACGTTTTAGTCTTGGCTGAGCTCCCTATAGAACCTCGCCAGAGCAGGTACCAGAAAAAGTACCAGGTACTATCCTTAATGGAAAAGCAAGAAAACAAGCAGAGTGGCTGTTTAGGGTTAGAACTGTAGAATGAAAAAGCACCATTAGTCGCCACTTAGAGATAAAATCCATCTTTTGAATAGACAGCTACTTCAGTGGGTTACAGCACTAATGCGTTCTATGATGTTAGTGCATTCAGTTGTTTTGTCAGTGATGATTGACTGCCTACCTGACAAAAGCAATCAGCAGCACACCATGTCGCATTCTGACTCTTGTACATGGCATAGCAGTCTGAGTAGTTGCAGGTGAATGAGGGACAGTATAGCTGTGTTTGAGAGAGATGAAGAGTTCAAAAAATTAGAAACTGAAATGATACGACACAAATATTTAAATATTTTGTTTAAATAAGAGGCTTGCTCTACTCACAGCATCGGGCATAGAGGTTGTTGGCATACCGCCTGTGGCAAAACAGAAACTTGGTGATAGTATTCTCTTATTTAAAAATGAAACTGAAAAGTCAACTAAAGCAGCGTATTGTTTGATTGAGAAACAGCCTACCAGTTGAGTAAGTGGTCATCATCGAGGTTGTGGATTGAGTACTTGAAGCGGAGGAGGAAGATGAAGTGGTGGTGCTGGACTGGGTCATGGCTATTGAGACAAATGTAGAGGTAGAAGTGGTTTGTGAATTAGTGGCACTGGATAAATTAGCAGTCATAGAAGGTGAAAGTGCAAAATTGTCAATGGTTGTTGTGATGGAGGTTGTGGGGGACTGTGAGGTACTGGTGATTGCTATGCCTCCGGAGGTAGTAATGGTGGTGGGGGATTGGGTGATGATGACCGGAGTGGCTCCTGAGGAAGTGGATGTGGAGGACTGGGTGATGATGGATGCTGAGCCTCCAGAAATGCTGATGGTGGATGACTGAGAGTTAGCGGAGGTGACTGTGGTGCCCCCTGAGGTAGTAGATGTTGTGGAGGACAGAGTGGTGGAGGATGACTGAGTTTTATTGGAGGATATCTGAGTGTTGGTAGTGACTATAGTGACTTGTGAGGTAGTAGATGTTGTGGAGGACAGAGTGGTGGAGGATGACTGAGTTTTATTGGAGGATATCTGAGTGTTGGTAGTGACTATGGTGACTTGTGAGGTAGTAGATGTTGTGGAGGACAGAGTGGTGGAGGATGACTGAGTTTTATTGGAGGATATCTGAGTGTTGGTAGTGACTATAGTGACTTGTGAGGTAGTAGGTGTTGTGGAGGACTGGGTAATGATGGATGCCGAGCCTCCAGAAGTGGTGTTGGAGGTGGATGACTGGGAGTCAGTGGTGATGGCTGTGGTGCCCCCTGAGGTATTAGTGGTGTGGAGGAGTTAATGCTGGTGGATGGTGAGTCACTAGAGGAAGTGGACGGTGTTGATGAATGACTGAGTGGTGGTGATTGTGAATGTACTGCCTTCTGAGGTGGTAGTTGTGGGAGACTGGGTGGTTGTGATGGATGCTGAGCTTGCAGAGATGGTGGTGGTGAATGACCGGGTGGTGGCAGTATTTGCTGTACCTCCAGTCGTGGTTGTGATTGTGAGAAGCTGGGTGTTGGTTGCTGTACCTCCAGAAGTTGTGCTCCCACTGGTGGCCACTGTGGACTGTGAGGTAGGGGATCCTGTGCTTCCGGCACTGGTAGAGATGCTTGGGGTTTGGCTAGTAGTGCTTGCTGAACTAGTGGTGGAGGATCCTGAAGACTGACCTGACACTAATACTGCTGGCAGAAGTAGTCCTACTAGAGAGAGGAGCAGGAAGCCTGTGAAGCCTGCATAGTGGGAAAGATTGTTGGAAAATTAAGTCACATTCATTCAGTTTAGATACTTGATACTTCTCATAACATCGGGGGAATACATTATGCTGATATCACTTTAGATTCAACAGGAAGGCTTTTATTACAAACCTTACTCATTAAGTCTTTGGTAGATGATTTGCTATGACATAATAAACAGATAATCCATTGGCCCTCAGACAATAAAACTTTGGAATTCCTCTTGATCTTTCATGAGCCTGTCTATTTACTTTTTTAGCTAAAATTTAAACTCCTTTTGGCTTAAACATGTCATTATGATGTAAAAACTTATTACACAGTTTAATGGCAGACATTTTGCCCTCAGCATTTTAACTGATTACCTACTAAGTCACTCTTTTATTCTCTTGGGCACTGGGATCATTTTTTTTGTAGGAAATGAATTACTTAATTTATGTTTTAAAGCAGGTGGATTATTATCACATCAAAAGAATGAAGTGAACAGCTTTTTCTTAAATGCAGGGCCCTCTTAACAACACCTGCTTTAAAAGGTTATATCATAAAACAATGGTGATACATTTTATCTATAACACCAGTGGTTGTGTTTTGTGGAACAAAATAAAACTACTTTAAAGAGGCACAGAGCAGAAGAGTCTAAAGAAGTCAGAATTCCCAGCAGCATGGGACCGTAGCATGGCTGCAGACTTGTGAAAACTTTAAACTCAAGCATGGGATGCATGTGGTAATGTGCAGTGTGATGCCCGTAGTAACCATGCCGACATGTATGTGTCATCTTTTTGTTCACAGGGGAGCTACAGTATTAATTCAGAAACCTACAGACATTACACGGCTGACTCGGACGTAATTAATGGTTGGATGGTTAAATGGTTTGGATGAGAAACATTAACCAAAATTGTTAGTGTTAAACACTAAAAGAGTCAGTTTAACTCTAAAAACCACCACCTGTTTCAATTAGGATCTAATACACTCTGGACTCAACACTTTTAGTGTTACTTTAACAACAACAGACTATTCCACATTGCATTTGGTCCCAGTTGGAATTGATGTTGAATTGATTCTTTTTAAAGTAACATATATATTTTGTCGAAATTGTGAGAATAAGGTACATATAAGGAACACAATGGCAATTGGGCTATTGAGCCTTTCACCAACACCTGCACTACAGTATTTGTTTAAAATATAGTAAATATTCATTTGCTATTTCTCTCTTCAGCTACTATTTTTTGTCCAGCCTAAATTTGAGGTCTTTTTATGTTGCCAAATTCGTCATTTATACCTAAAACCGGCTTAATGAGAGCATGAATGTGACCACTGACGATGATTCTGAATAACCCAAAAAGCAAACACACACTCATACCTCTGTCTTTTATAAGAGCAGCGGAGGCCATTATCATGTTTGCCGAATGGAGGAAAGCTCTTTGTCCAGCCTGTAATAAAATCATGCCAGTAAAACATACAAATTAGGATGAAAAGACAGCTGCGGGACATGTTTACATGAATGCCCCATGTAGATCTGTGCAGACACGGTGACAAATCTGTGTTAGCAGAATGCATTCAGCAATAATATGTGTGCTGACAAAAGATTTTATTCATTCCCTTTCAACCCACCTGAGCATTTCCTTTGATCAGTGAGAGCCAAGTCATCTGTCTCTTCTCTTTACAATCCTCTAATTGTTCTGGTGTAACTGATCTTGTAATTAATGGGCTCAGAGTCACAGTGCCAGAAACTGACAAATGTGAGATTTCATGTTGCCCCACAGATATAGTATACACATATAAATTTATTTTTTTAACTCACAGGTTCTCATATCTGTGTCACGGAGGACAAATATTTTTGTTTAGAATTCCTGCTAAGGTTAGTTTTGCTCAGTGACACACCACGCTCAAGCTTGTGTCATAAGTGTCTCTGTTTGCGGAGGTAAATCAGTGAAGACAATTAAAATGTGTTTGTTCCTCCAGTCCCCCTGGGACAACCGTTAAGCGGCTTGTTATTTTCTCCCCTCTCCCTTGGATCTCAGTGTGGCCTCCTCAAGGGCCCTACACCGTGGAAACTGAGTGACAACACAAGCCACTTTGACCTCCTGGTCGAAATGCTTGAGTCTAATTAGAAAAAGCTTGAATTTATCATAGTTATTCCATATGTATGTACAATGGATCAAGAGGTGCGCGGGTGCTGATTCTGTTGAAGTAAAAATCAACACATTCTCCCAGCATCCTGACATGAACTCGCTGTTTTATTTTCATCCTATTTTAAGTGAAGCATAGTGACAATGACATCATCAACAGTATCACCATTCCCTGAATGTGCCTATTTCTGGGAAGTGTGATTTTACGACAGACCATTTCTCTCTGACTGAGGGAGAAAGTGAAAACCTGACTTTTGTTTTGTGAATTATTTTATAATCAGACACAAACTGAAAGACAGAATGACACTATCATGAAATAAAAAAAAAAATATGGGTAATGATGTGCAGAAAAATAGAGAAAATGACAGAATATACTGTATATTTGAATTTAGTTAATTATCGAAAATGGACACCGACTGCCTTGCTCATTATGTGCACAATGCACAAACATTCCCTGTTGTATCCTACAGTGGACTGCTACAATGGAAACACTGTTTTTGTCCTGCGCCACACACAAACATCAAAGCTGCTGCATTTTGCTTAAATGAAATCATGCTGACAAACTTTAGAATCCAAAATCAGTGGTAAACTTTAACGAGGTCCACTCACCTGGTGTGCAATCTGCAGGACTTTTTTTGTCAGCTGTAGCTGAAGTGAATGAGCTCTGTCTGTGTGTCTCACAAATGTCCCCTTTCTCTGCTGCAGTCTGTCACCTCCCCCCCTTCACTGCCTGCTGACACCACTGTAGTGGCAACGTAATAAGTGGAAACTCTCACCTGAACCGCAGCAGCAGCTTGAGAGGAGGAGACTCTTGTTGCTGGGTGGATCTAAGGATGCCCAAGAAAATGATCACGTAAAATCCCAGCAATATATAGAAAGTCCTGGTTTCAAAATGATTTCCTTGTCTCCCCTCAGCTATCAAAACATCTTTAAATCTCATTTCTCTGTGTCACTGTAATATAAAAGAAAATATTACATTACACGATCTTGCAGTGTTAGGTTGCTTTGACGAAGGTTAATTAAAACTCTGCACCCAACAATTAAAGATTTACTAAAATAACTCGGTGGATTAAGCTCTTTGCTGACCCGTACGATTTCAGGTGAGAGCTGAGTCTCCTGTGGGCTGATTGTATAGGAAACTCACTGGTTTCTGTTCAACACAATGTGAAATCAGATCCCCAGTCTCTGTCAGCCATAAAGCCCCCCTTCACACTACAATTACCTCTTTGTGGCCCCAAAGAACATAGAATTCTTGGGCACAACACAAAAGACACACAGGTGACAGAGATCCGTTTCCTTCTCCGTGCAGCTGACAAACAGTTTTGTCTGATAACTATTAGTATTGTGGTTCCATGGATGTATACAGTACATACATCATACGCACTGTATACAGGTGGTTATTTAGAGTTTCAAACCAGAAAGTAACATCAATTCTCCCTTTTGAAGTGTATTGTAACATTATGTTTTGCCCATTAATGGGCTTCCCAAAATAGCATTTTATGAGCAAAATTCTGGACTATATTTAGTGTAGATCAGTGGTTCTCAAATGTTTTATAACAAGTATCAAGTGAGAAAATACTGAAGTAACACCATTATAGCCAAAGTTAAAATAAAGTGGTGTAAATTGGCCCGAGCAAAGTCAGCTGTGGACCTTTAAAAGGAGCCAGATTTAATTCCAATAAGATAATCTGCTCATCATCATCCTCCTTTTCCTCATAAATACTTCAGTCTCTGGCATAGTGAAACAAGATTAAGATGGAACAAGAGTTAGGTGACTCTAATTATTAATATTTGATTTATTTTTATTGTGTTATTTGATTCTACACACTCTGGTTAAAATTCCTCAGCTGCACTCCGATCACATACCCTGGTATAAACAGTAGAACAGAATTTTCTGTGTTTTCCTCCAAGTACCAAGAGAGGAAGCTCGCGTACCACTTGTGCTACACGTACCACAGTTTGAGAAACATGGGTGTAGATCACAGATTACCAAACTTCAGAGGTTTGAAGCTCATAAACTTCAGAGGCCCACTATCACATTTGTAATTTCCAACGAAAGTAGCAGATAACGTTAATATTGCAACATGATTTCAATATAGATTTATATGATACAAGACAAATTAAAATGAAATGGTGGAAGATAAATAAATGAATGAATGACAGACATTAATTTACAAGAATTATTTTAACATTCACATCCCCATATTATTATTATATTATATTATATTATATTATATTATATTATATTATATTATATTATATTATATTATATTATATTATATTATATTATATTATGTTGTCTCCTATACTAAAGAATATACCCTATCTGGGATATGTCCACGGACCATTAGAAAGCCACAGTCCACACTTTGGGAAGCACTGGTGTAGAAAATCAACATTTTAGTGTTTTAATCACACACACGTTGATTGAAATGTCAGCTACACCGTATAATATCAAAAGAGACGTTTTCCCTTTATTTCTACTGGATTCTAGAGGGGGGATGCCCTCAAATCTGCTTTGAGGTGTTTTTTTAATTGACATGTACTTGAGGCCGTCGGCACAGTTGTGTCCAGTGGCATTCAGATGCATCAGCTCACAGCCTGCATTTCTCCGATCTCTCCCTCCTCAGCAGCTCCCCGCCGTTACATATCAAACATGGCCTCACCCTCTGCTTCCCTGCAGGTACAAGTAATGATGGTGTCAGGAAGGCCTTCACGGCATTTTTAGCTGTGCCGTTGAGATACCGTGTAGCTGTTCAGTGCTATTGGCTACTCTGAACACCATCCAACATGTCAACAAGACCCTCCCTCGCAGCTTCTTTCAACCAGAAATACTTAAATATGTTTTGGCAACTTATGCTTGAAGAGACCTGAGGACTTTAGACTGAAGACAAATGAGGGGTGAGTGAGTGTAGGGGGAGAGAGAGAGAGAGGAAGAACAACAACAAGAATAACAGTGCAGGCCAACAACATAACACAAAGACAGCAACAACACTGACATTCATTTTGAATGAGTGCATGAACATTAACAGTAAAGAGAAAAGGTAACGAGTCTACCACAGCTGTATCAGTTTGAATTGATATCTCATGTAGCAGAGTGCGTGTGTGTGTGTCCGTTTGTGTGTGAGCGGGCATCGGTATAAATGTGCAGGGGTTGTCATTAGATGTGGTTTAGAATCTGATTGGAGGACGGCATCCACATCCACACCAGGTCAGCACCCAGCAACAGGCCGATAAGGATCCAGATGCACAGAGCGTCCAGCAAGTCGCAAGGGGCAGCAAATTCACGGCCACCAATTCCAAATCCCAGAGATAGCTACGTGCTCACCCCGCAGAGGGGGCCAGACCGCGCCCACCTAGGGTCAGCCCAAAGGGGGCAGGAGACGGCAGGACCAGGGACAAAGGCCAAACCACCCCATGCCCAGGCGGAAATGCAAACATACAGTATCTAGACATTCTTAGCGACACCAGTTGATGACAACGGTTTCCATGATATTTGGCGTGCACACACACACACACACACACAGCAGAGCAACATGTCTGTGGATAAAAATTAGGAAAGAGAAACAACAAAAGTGCTATTAAGTGTTATTAAAGCTAAAAGAAGCAGTGTTAGTACGTTGGCAGATAATTATGGGTAACTAACTCGGGGTGTGCGCGGTTGCTCCGAGTTTCCAAGTCATAAATCCGAGTTCAGGGGCATTCCATGAACTCGGAGGTTCTGAGTTCCGACTACAGATGAAACGCAATCACTCATTACTTCCTGTTAAGCTTCAACCAAACAAACCGGGAGGCTATGTCCACGTTTTATATATTTGACAAGATAAAAGAAGATACAAAATCCTATTGCCATTAAGAATTTCACACTCTTTATCTAAGTGTTAAATACATGGTAAATATTTAGCATTTATACACAAAACACAGCATATTCATACATAATCTACATCCCAACAAACATGTTTACGATGTGAGTATGACGTAACGTTAAAAATGACAACATCTGAATTATTCACATTCCAAAAATATACTGTACATCACTATTGTCGTAAGAGAATGTCATGATGGAAACACCATTTTTTTATATGTGAATATGAGGACATTTAGTTTTATCATTTGCTTGCGTGTTTGTATGTGTACTTTATGTGTGTGGGCGTGACCCGTGACGCTGAAAGCAGATAGCAGATAAACATGTGAATGCACACCAAACAAGAGCTGACCGTCTAAACAAAACATTTATACTCCCTTTCATAGATTTCCCTTAACCATGTTGACAGAAAGCCGGAGGCTCACATTTCAACTGAATGTCCAGATTACTATGAAACCAAAAACTCTTGTGCTGTGAATAACAAAAGTGGGAAAAAATGCTTAACCTATTCATACTTGATTTCCTAACGGTGAAACAAAGCAATGATTTATTTGTTTAACAAACAGAATCCGCACCCTGTTTGTGATGCAGCAACCTTCCCAGATTAGTGATATTTACACGGGTCTCTGTTTCTCATCTCACATTTGAATTTTTATAAGATTGTAGGGCAAATAAATCAAGAAATATGAATATACAGTATGCTGAATCTGCAATTGCTAACTGTCCCAACTTTTATAGAAATGTAGTTTTTACAAACGCCCATCCTCGCAAAAACTGGGAATAGTTCCTAAAAATGAAGAAGAGTCTGAATCAGACCACACACTGCTGAGCAGTTCAAGTCTACCTTACAAGTAGCTTAAAGCAACATCAGGCATATATCTGCAAAAATGTATATCTATGATTCCTAAACAATTAAATTAAAGTGGTAAATTGTTCTTGCAGGCTCTGTATTGGGATAAAATAGGATTTAATTTGTCTGTTAAAGAAGGTTTTAAGTGGAATAAAAGTTTACAGAGGACTTAATACTATAGAAGTGTAGTATAGAAATGCCACAGAGGAGAAAAAAATGTAGTTATTACAAGAAAGAAAACTTTCTTATTCCTCCTCTGTGGTAGTTCTATGCTTCTGTATTGTATGATGTTGGCGCACTGTAAATTTAAATATGTAAATCATCAACATTTTCTAAAGTGTTAGGCTTGGATTAGGTTGTGTGTTCCATTTCACAACAAATAATGTTTTTCATGTGCCCATTCTAAAAAATAAAAAACACATTTTTCTCAGTAATTATTTGTTTCCAACTGCAAATGTGAAAGGGCACAAACACACACACACACACACACATGCTGACACTGAATTGTCCAACAACAGTGTTAACATGAGGAGTCTCATTGTTTATAGCTCAGGCTCAGGACTGTGTTACTGCAGGACTAAGAAGATTAGAACAGATTTACCGGCCCAGCAGTCGTGAGCAATGCTCTTCACTCAGACCTGCTTCTACGCTATAGCGTTCACCCTGCACCAGGACACAGACCCATTCAGCAAAAATGGTAGTCACTGTTTTTTGACCAACTCATGTCACACTGGAATATTTCCTCCAAATCTGTAGGTCGGCTTCAGACAAAGGTCAGTGTCCAGCTCTGTTTGTATGTTTCTGTTTCTTTTTGTTTGTTTGTGAGTGAAGCCGCAGCATGGCATCGTTGATGCACAGACTAAATTGCCGTTTGTGAAGGTTTGTTACCTTTAAAATCCTCATTTAAAGGTTTGGGACCGCAGTGTAGTAAAACTATGACAAAACATAATAAAATATAGAGATTAAATACCATTTAAAAGTTACCGGTTAGGAAGTGTAATTGGCAGAAACAAAATATCATACCATGCAAGTATGTTTTTTTTTAGTGTATATGCACTTTAAAATAAATAAGGTTTGATTTTTGTAGCATTAGAATAAGCCGTTTACGTGTAAGGACCGTAGGCCACCATCTGGTGCTGCTATGTTTCGACATAGGACAAACCAGCCAGGGTGTGGGTTTCATATTTTTGTGGAAGCTTACGATGCAACCAAAGAAGAACAACATCCTGTCTGGCATGTGAAGGCCATCATGGTTTGCCGACATGCTTAGGCAAGGCAGTCTCACCAGTAGATGTCACTAATTCGTACACACTGGACTTTTACGAACCAACAACTTCTTTAAATTGAAAATAAACATTTCTTTCTTTCATTCTTTAGTCAGGAAATGCTTCGACATGACGACCTACATCCTGTGGACTGTGTTTACATGGACGTTCAAGGGGATTCTATGCACCTGCAGGTTCTTTTGGGTGAATGCATGTTATCAGACATTTGCTATTTAGATGTGGATAACTCAAATGTATTGATATTGATAGTTAACGTACCAAGAGTTGTGTCTGTTTTCCCTGCAGATATGCCCGTACAATGCAATCAAATTCTTACCAAGGGAAAAACACATTACAGAGGAGAAACAGGTTGTAGGTAAGGATCTGGAAAAAAAAAACTGCGTGAATAAAATTTAGAGAGGCTGATAATAATAATAATAATGATAAGAATATAGTTGCTGGAATTCTGAATTTCCGAGGTGATGGGGTGTTCCCCTGAACTTGAACTGAACTGAATTTTCAACTCAGAGCAACGTCACCAACCCAGATTCTCAGATGGCTGCTGTATGAACACAGCTACTTTTAATACCATTAAAAGTTTATACTACCATTAATAACACTTCTGTCATACACATGGTACTGTCTTATATTTAACCCTTTAACATGTTGCTACACTGTTTTGGTGTGCAGAATAACGTGTTGCTATTGGCTAGCGCCAGAATTTTCTCACTTCTCAACTGGAACATCAGAGTTGGTGGACCTTTTGTCTCATTATGCACCAAATGTTTTTTACTGGTGAAAGTCCTGGACTGCAGGCAGGTCAGTTCAGCACCTGGACTCTTCTCCTGTGAAGCCATGCAGATGTTCCTTTTATACCAAGTCATGTTATTAACCCGTAACCAATTAACCTAATTAATTGTAAATGCTCCTCCACTTGTTTTTTATTTGTGCCATTTAGTTTTCCAGCCTTTTGCTGCCTCTGTTCCAACGCTTATGATTATGTGTTGCAGCCATCAAATTCAAAATGAGATAAAATTTTTCACGTCTCAGTTTCAACATCTGACACACTGTTTATGTTCTACTGGGGGATAAAACATGGGTTTATAAGATGCACAAATCATTGCATTCTCTTTTTTATTTACATTCTACACAGCGTCCCAACTTGTTTGGAATGCATTCGTAGAAATAAATGCAAGAAATAATAATAATTAAAAAGATAGAATCATATATACAATGTTTACAGATGGGATTAGAGTCTGCCTCTGTAAAATCTGTATTGACCTATGTGTATTGAGTGTGAATACCTGATGTGAAGCGATGACTTTGTCAGGCTTTGAAAGGAAAGGGAGTGCAGCCATACCTGGAAGCCCTGACCGTTCGACTGCCCTCAATAAAAGACTGACCAAAGCTGAGAAAGACATCCTCTCTCTCAAGACCAGGATCGCCTGTGAGAGAGTGTCATGGGAACGCAGGTTCTCCCAGCTGCAAAGGCAACAGGAAGGACTGTGTAATCAGGTGTGTTTGTGAGCGTGTGAGTGGGCACTGATGAGGTTGTGTTTATGACTTCATTAATGATAACTTGCCTCTATCTCCTCAGCTGGCCCCTGAGGCTGCCATGAGCAGTGATGACCTGGGCCAGTCAGGAGTGGACAATGGAGACGTGTTTGAGGAGTGCTCAAGTAAATGGCAACAGTATGAACATTGTCATAGACCCCCAAACAATCAGTATGAGGTGAAAATTTGCTAATTTCACATGAACAGGTGGTGTCTCCAGACATACGTGTCAACACTGCGGCGCCTGTGTGAGAAGCTCATCAGACTGTCAGTTATCTTCATCCTCAGCGCTGAGCTCGCGACCAGCTTCCTCTTCATCTTCAGCCGTGAGGTACAACATGTCTGTACGGCAAAGAAACAAATAAATTAAAGGGATGGTTAAACATTTTTAAGGGAGATTTCTTTGAGGTACTGACACATAGTAAGAGCTGACTTCATCATGCTCGCTGCCAGTGCCAGGAACAACAAGAAGAGATGGACACTTGCCCTCAAGGAGCCCAAGGAAAGACAGATGTTTGCCGCAACAAACAAAAGGGTTTCCTTATAAATTCCACACTTGCTTAAGTCTGCTGTATGTTAAGAAGTTTGTGTCGCCTTAAAGAACACTCACTCCCTGCACTAAAGTCCAAAATCAACAATTTCACATCGCAGCACACAGACGCTGTTGCCTCCATCATTAAGTTCATACTGTATGCAACTTTTTGTTTGTGTTACTTTTAAAACAGACTTGTACAACTGTAGATATAAAGAAAAATCAATGATTTTACTTCAGGACATAAAGGACTGTCAATTCCAGTGCTGCCTACATTATTTAATTCACATATGTTTTCCTTTGTTCAGATTTACCTAAGTGACACCAACTTTCCAAATAAGGCAGCAGCAGAGCAGCAGCTCCCATGTCCCTATGGGCTAAAAACACTGATTTTCTCTATGAAATTTGGCACGCTACTTAGGTTGACATACTGTATTTATTAAAAGTAAAGTCATCTTCCAAGATGTAATATCACAGCTGAGGTGGCAGTGGAGTGAAGTGATTGGATAACATTAAAATGCAGTTAGAAACTGTGTATTTTAATTGTTAGAAAACATAAAATAGGAGCTAACAGTTGCAGTCAGTTTGAAGAAGCACAGGATACACTGCGACATATGAACATGCAGCCGATTATTTCACACTTGAATGTAAAATATGTAATATGTGGTAAAATATGTCATTGCAATGTTTCATATATTCTGCAAATACGATTTCATTTGTCTTCTATCAGAACTATTAAAGGCTAGAATGACAACGTAAAGATATTTTTTTTCCCTCACATTTATGTATTGCATTATTTAGAATTGGCATAGAATGTAGAGCAATAAAAAAATAAGTTGAAACCTTTGCACTTTTGCCAATGGGATTGTTTCAAACTGGGATTTCAAGTATCCTTCGCTGAAAATAAAAAGGTTGGGAAAGTGTGATAGGTAGTTAACGTCTTTACAATACTTTTCTATACTGTCTGTTCTTATGCAGTATGAGATCATGGCTGACATCCCAAGGGCCTCACCGGGCTTTTGTCCCTCACTCCCCCATGGACCTGCAGCTGGGTCACCAGGTCAGGATCATGCTGCCGTCTGGACGGATCAGCACAGGAACGATTCGTTTCCTGGGTCACCTGCAGGGGGAGGCAGATCTCCACCTTGGTGTGGAGCTGCAGACTCCTGATCCTGGATTATATAATGGCAGCCACAAGGGACACAGCTACTTTGAATGGTAACTGATGTCATTTTCTTTTTGTGTGTGTGTGTGCGTGTGTGATCATGAGCAACCTGTAGTTGCTCTCAACTGGCTTTCTGTGGCTGGAAACTTGGCATGAATCCTATGTTCTCGGCAAATTGATATAAACCATTAACCTAATGTTAAATAGGTGACATGTCAGCGTGTAAATATAAATTTATTCATTTTTGGTTCCTGCAGCAAGCCTGGATATGGAGCCTTTGTCCCGTTCCACAAACTACTGATGGCCTGGGAATGACAAGAGCCAAGCTGGGCATGACAGAGACAGCCAACAGCCATGGACATGATTCATTATTATAATGAGACTCATTTACATACAGTACATAAAAAAAAAAAACGTATGTATGCTGTGTGTCTTGTGTGTGATATTCACAATAAAAACTATGATGTCATCAAACATGGTGGTGGGACGTTTGGCCTGACAGGAATATTACAGTGTACAGACTTTACAGAGAACGATGGAATTTGAAACATGAAGTCAGACTTCCTCCCAGTGTGTGACTTCTGTAGAAATGTGGGGGATGGACTGCCATTGTAAAGCTGAATTAATTTAGAATTACTGTAACAAAATAATGCAAAATATTTTTTTAACAATATATAGATTGTAACAAAAGGACTCCTCCTCTGCTCATATCAGGAATTTAAGACGGCCTTTACATTCCAGAAAAGACACATCATTCTTTTTTCTTTAAAATCTTTCCACTTTAAAGACAATTTAAACACAACTTGGCTGGCTTGATAGTTTGTTGGCCGATGGCTGCCTCTGTAAAGCGAGGCCCTCACTCCTCCCAGTGCCTGATTTTGAAAAATGCCAAGAAGTAGGCTGATAGTTGAGCGAGGGAGTAGGAGTGGGGATTAGTGCAGGGTCCATGGCCTGGTCATAAAAAAAGAAAATCTGACATAAGAGCTGCAGCTGTAGGAGGTGCTCAGTGAGACAAGCCTCTCAATCGCTTCAAGTGGCGGCAAGACAAGCAACACGTCTGGTGTTTATAAAAGGGGGAGCATTCTGGGACAATGAGCTTCGCGCTGATTAGATAAGAAGGTGACGAAAAAAAAAAGCGTGGAGTAGAAAAGTTGCAGGGATTTTTAGAACATGTATAATTTCAAGATCGGACCTTACTGTATATTTAAATCCACTGGTTTACATCTCAGAAAAGTGCTTTAGGGGTTTAGTTACTCTTTAAACATATTTCAGCCCAGTATATTCAATTTCAGCCAATAAACCCTCCTAAATGTTACGCACTACACCTTTAACATCGAAGTTAAGATGCCATATGTAGCTTTGCTAAACTGCTCTCCTGTGCAGAGTTAGGGTAAGATAAGCACACTGTAGCCGAGGAATTACTGCAATACTTCCGTCTATTACTAATATTTACCTATAGTATATGACTGACACACCAACAGCAAGGGACACACCTCCACTGCAAAATGAATGCCAGAAATTCATAGATCAGTTAAAGCTCTCTGACCGACGAGTCAAAACTAGTAAGTAACAGGATGTTCATTAACTTGAGCAGCCAGACAGAGCCACGTACACAAACACTGTCCCACTGAACTTTCCCCTCACACACTAGGACACAGTGAGTTTATGATTTGCTCACGCTTGGAACATGAAAACAAACGAAAAAAGAAAATAATCTCATCGATCTTTTGTTTACAAAGAAGGATGTTAGATGCATCTGTGTTACGTCTCCCAATTCCAGTGAAAAACCTCAAATGGTACAAATGTTAAGCTGCGCGTACGTTTCATAGTTTCAAGTGCAAACAGCTCCTATATCACAATGTTTACCGAGTACTTACACACCACCCTCAGTACAAAGAGTGTCCTTTTTACAACACCCTCTGACACATTAATAAAACAACACTAGTGCCACACATACCATTAAACGTTAGAATAGTGTGAGAAAAAAGAGAAGAAACAAAGGAAGACTTTTGGTCGGACTATTATCCAAAAAGACGGAGGAGCATCACAACTACCAGATTTAAAGGAATCCTTATTTTCAATGTGGTTGTATGAGGTACCGACACATTTTCAGCAACGACTGTGCCATATGTGCCAATTTTGCCAAGACCCAGCATGAGACAGAAGCTCTGAAAGCTGTTAATGGGAACACGCAAGATTGTAGCCACTTACCAAAAAGATTTGTAAAATCACTAACTCCCCCTCACCAAAGTCCTTAAAGAAAATCTGAATTTTTTTTAGGTGAGTGACACAAGAGCTGGTGGTCTACTGCAGCCTTTTTTGGTAAGTTTGTGTCACTTAGCTAAAGTTGAAAAAGGATTTTAAAACCCCAAAGGCATATAGTAAAACATTTGCATTCACTGGTGGAGGCAGTGGGGAATGAACGACTGCTGTGTGCTGTAATGTAAAATTGTTGATTTTCTCTATGGAGTTTGGTATGGGGAAGAGAGTGGGGAAAAAGGCAAGATAAAGTGGCAGACTCATTCTTAAGATATAGTACACTTATTTTATTTGGTCAGACTTTTGTTCAAAATAAAGTCGGTGTTTCCTTGTGTCCTTGCTGGCAGCCTTGTTTTCAGTGATAGCGAGTGATGGGTCTTCAGCTGATAGATGAATCAGTAAAGGACTGAATTTGGATTATAAAAATAACACCAATTTCTTGTTTTAAAAATCTCCAACTGTTTGCTATATTCCTTTTGTTTTAGACACAGGATTGCATAAAATCAAATAACAGCTGGAATAAATGAAGTCTTTGGAAACATTTAATCGGAAGTGTATTGTGAAATTCAGTAGGAATTTTAAGCAATATTTTATGATGTAAACACGAGTAAGGGCCAACACTAGCTTTCACTGACTCGAACCTATTTACAGGAAAAAAATAGCTGCACTTAAGAAAGACCAGTGTAGCATTAATCTCTTTTTAGAAAGAACAGGGAAACATGATATCTGACATTTGTCTTTATTTCCAGTGAATAAGTTTTTACAGTATATATTTACAACAAGAAATTTAATTAAGAGTGAGAGAACATACATTCCATACTTTTGTTTTCTTTCTAACATTTAATTTAATTTAATCTTGCAGTAGTTAATGTTAGAGCAAAACATTCTATGAGCGTACCATGAAACTGATACTGATTTACAGGAACCAGGTGACGACACACCAACGGGTTCCTTTCACAAGTGCCAAACTTTTTTTCTTTTCCCTCTATTTCCTTTTAGGTTTAAATTTACTGTAAATGCTCTTTGTCATGAAAGGACAAGACTGGCACCACATGAAGAGCAAGCAGCTGTTCTGGAGAACTACGGGGAAAAATTGAAAATAGTAATACTTACAGCAATTCATATTGCATAAGAACTTAAGATATAAATCACACGGGACACAATATGCATCAACAGTCAAAACTCTAGAATCTCAGCCAAACCTTTTCTGTTCTAGAGGCAATTTTTTCATCCAAAAAAAGGATGACAAGATCACATTTGACTACAACGTCAGAACAGATTTTCCAAACTGTTCGTACATAGTAAAGGAAATTTCATTTTGATTTGAACAAAACAGTTATACAATAAAATGACCTAAGGCTAATTGCAAGTGTGAGAACGTTCCGGTAAACTTGAATACTCATTCCATTCCAGGAACAGTGATTTCTCACTAGTAGGTCACTCTCATTTGTACGTCCTTAACAATTTTTGAACAATGTGCCATATTGCAAAGTAAAAGCATGGTCAATATTGACAATACCAAATACTGACACTAAAAACAGGAATCTAAAACCCAGGATGATAAGCATAGTTTTTTGGCAAATAAAAATAGGCGTTGAAAAATTGTTACTGTTTCTGTTTTTTCAGTATTGTACTGATTTCATTGCACTTTTACACTGTATATACTAAAAACTAATTTAAAAAGTGCATGCAAGTAACTGTTTCAATCTGTAGTGATCCCAGAGTAATACATCAGTACTGTCAATATTTGGACTGATCCACCTATCCCTTGTGGTAACCAGAGGACCTTCTAACATAACCTCAAGGAAGCATCCATCCATGTTATTGTCTTCTTTGTTGTCTGTTTTGGACAACAACAGCAATAAAAAGAGAAGCAATCACCAACTAAACTGGAGAGGACTGTGTTACAGAAAGGTCATAAAGTGTAGAGATTCTTGTGTTCATCTGCATAGTTGGTATGTCGGATGATAACATTTATTTCACAAGGACCATAGTGAGCCTCTGCCCTGTTTTCTGGCGGTAGTCTCTGCTGACAGGGACATTTGGAATATAATTAAGAAGTATGGTGCAAATGAAGTCTAAAGAGGGCAGGAGAGGAATGAAAATCATCAGAATATTCCTCCTTGATCCTTCAGGTTTAGGATATTTGCGGCCAGTTTCTCTGCATCCATCAGATGTGGGAACATCTCCATAACTGTGTCCACCTTATGTGGGTTGAAAATGGCATGCAGTTTCTTCCGGAGCTCCATCCTCTCTGGGTTGAAAGCAGCAGAAGATGGCTGCTGGTTGCCCCAGGAGTGGTACTTGTGGTCTCTGTAGGAGCCAGAGTTTTGTGAAGGGAGTTGACATGATGTCCTGGATTGGAGAACCCCTTGAAAGGGATCTGACCAGTAATTTTGCTGAGGATGGGGGGCTCCACTATAGTGGAGATGGCTGGGGAGGCTGTGTTGTTGTGGCACACTTGGTGAGAACATGTGAGGATAGCTGGGTTGACAGTTAGAGCCCAGGTTTCTGTGTTGTTGGTGGTGAGCTGTTGAGGGAACTGCGGGGGAACAGCATCTGCAGGAGTGGCTGCTGTTACTTTTCCCTACATGCACAGCTTGCTGCTGGGACGTGGACCTGAGGGAATTACTAGGACAATGTGAAGGGTCAGAGCACTGGCTCTCAAAAGAGCCAAAGCCAGAATCCAGGTACTCGTGAGAGACGTTGCCATAGTAATGATTGGGCACTGGTAAACCTAATGGTGTAAAATTTGAACAATTTCTAGGATTCTCCCAGTACAACATTTGATTTTCACTAATGCGATTAGGATAAGAAGAGCTTTGTCCATCACCACTGAGATCTGCTTTAGCGTCTCGGGGATGGGAACTTGCATTATGAGCAGGCCCAGTGTCAAGCTGAACCTGTCTTGGTGACGATCTGGCATTCTTCTCTTCCTTTGAGATAGAAATCTGGGCTTTCTCTCTCAGTTCATCAGCTAAAGAGAGGTAGGACTGGTTTGCTCGATCTGGATGGTAAAACTTGCATTTGATGCCATATGTGCACTTTTTGTCTGAGTAAAAACAAAAGTGTAACACAGAAAGTGTATTTTAGTTTGGCATTACAATCTGCGTTGCCATAAAACTCTCAGAGTGAAACAATGCATATGCTGTATAGCAAAACTTTGCTACAGCAACTTTGAATCTAAAGAGAATCAATTCCTGATTTATATGCTAACAGTATCTCACCATATGGACAGAGCTGTCGCTTCTGCTCTGTAAGCAGAGGCTTTTTCCTGAGGAAGTTGTCAAGACTGGGGCCATGGCGACCCAGAGGGTCATCAGGGGGCATGAACCTGGACAAAAACAAAAGGAAAAAAGTGGTGAGGCAGGTGAGGCCCTAATTATGTTTCCGTCATGCTGTAAAATGCCCTCTGGAGCCACATTAACACCTGAAAGGAAAATGTGAAACCTCACAGGCTCAGGCAGAGAAACAGACTAATTACTTACTTGTCATTCACAAAGGAGTACATGAGGAGCCTCTCCTCGATGCATTTCTTCCACTCGGGTCTTTCTCCTTGAAGGTCCCGGTAGGTGTCATTAGATACAATCACTCCGTCAGACTCATATGCCAGCTTGACAATGAAGCGGTCATCGTAGCAAACCACCCTCTTACCCCCAACTCGACGTGAGGGAGTGAAGACCACAATTTTACGTTTTTCAAGCTCCATCAGAATGTGTTGATCTGAAAATGCAACAACCATGTCACAGTAAGTCTGAGCCTTTGGAGTGGAATAGACCAGCAGGTTGTGTGTCTCAGTGAGCTCAAAGAAATATTTTTTCTATGAACTCTGATGTGGGAGAGTGAAAGCAACATATTCTTTGGCATATATTTTATTATGTTAAGTAGCTAAAACCTGTTTTTCCTTCTGTCCCTGCTATTAGACCTGCCATCTGTGGGAGCAATCTAGTCTAACTCTTAAGTGGGTCCATGGAAATGGCAGCACAAATTCGAAGTCAGCAGGGATGTGTCATGCATCCACACGTCAAAAAAACTGAACTATTCCCTTAAACTGTATGTAACCGCGAGCTATTAATTGCATACCTTTCTTGTGTCACATGGCATACATTTATCATTTTCCTCAGTCATACAATCAAGCAACAAAGACCGCACAGCTAAAAAGAATAAAGCAGCCATCATCTTTCCACCAACAAACGACAGAAAACAAACATCAAAGGAGGCATCACATATCCCGTACCAACCTCATGTGTTCATAATATCATATTTCTCTACCTGTGTACTGAGGAGAAACAATAAATTCATTATCAGTGCTCATTAAACAAAATTAAAGTGAAATGAAATCAGTCAAACACACTTCTGTAACTAAGTGTTTGTGTTTCTCAGGGTTCCTTCAAGTCACTGAGTGTAGATGATTGCAAACACTTAACTACACCCTAAACTTCACACTAAACAAGGTGTGGAAGTAAAAACACTGCCGTACTTCCTGGTGGGGCTTTCCCAGGAATGAGTGATTTTTTTTTTTCTTACTTCCTTGTTCACTCACTTGAAAAAAGATCTCTTGTCTTACTCCACCCAGGCTGCAGTTACTAAATCCTGAGAGTCACAAGGTGATGATGCATACATTTCAAAAGCACACCCCAAGAAGTCTTCATGATGAAGTTGTTGTTGGAGTTAAACATGATTGCTTTTAGAACATGACCCATCTAAGGTGGCTCCTTTGTTATTTCACATGGTGTAATGCACACAAATGCAGATTTTAATCTAGATGTATTAGATACATCCAAAAAAAATTAGGTGACTCATCTATGAGAAATGTAGCACCCAGTAATGTATGCCACAACCACAGCACATGTATTATCACAAAATCTGACAGCATCACAATTGATACTGTTACAGAAAACCAGTTTAATGTGTTCCCACACTTCATGCTGTCACAAGTTCATGCTGAAACAGAATTTGAAGCCACTTGGTTTTAAGCAGCTGTGTCATAATCTCATTTTTGTTGCACTGCGTCTTTGGCAGGAGCTCATTGGCTGAATAACTGTACATTTAAAAAAAAAAAAATCTTTCAGTTTCTCCCTCTCTTGTGGTCAACACAGTGGATGGTCCACATATTTGATTAAGCAGAGATTTTTACACCAGATGCCCTCCCTGATGGAACCCATTTATT
Source organism: Brachirus orientalis (assembly GCA_016785285.1). NCBI lineage: Eukaryota > Metazoa > Chordata > Actinopteri > Pleuronectiformes > Soleidae > Brachirus > Brachirus orientalis. The sequence continues at coordinate 18,753,991 of JAFBJR010000425.1, read as the reverse complement.
TGGCCTTGGGACCTGCAGTACAAGTACACTAACTGGGATCACTTTAGAGTGTCTGATTAACAATGAGCAATAGGGATTGGTAACTTGCTTGGGGGGTACTGCAGTGCGTTGTATATTTAAAATACATTCAGTGGAGCTCTTTTAATAAAGCTCTTTTATTTGCTGGTTACAGACGGTTTAAGACAAGAACAGCCTGAACAATACTGTAAAAATCTGTTGTCAGGAGCTGGTCTCCACTGGACATATCCTTGCAGGAGTATTTACACTGTTGCCAAACAGGGCGTCATTACATATTTCATGTTTGCAAAATGCATGACAACTCCAAATCCTTTTGTCCCCTTGGCTGTCAAACTTTTAAAATTCACTCTAGATGCTTTTAAATATTGTTTTTATACTTGTTCTGTAAACTGCTCACTTGGCTCTCCGTTTGAATTAAAAAAGGAACTGAATAAGCAACAGGTCAGCTGGGGTTAGGCCCCAGCACCCCCTGCGACCCTCAGTGGGACCCTCAGAGAAAATGAGTGAGAGTGAGTGAATACGCAAGTTCTTGGTTTCTAGACTTAAGACAAGAATGAATAAAAGAAGAGATACTGAGATCATTTGTTTGTGGTTTGGACCACTGACATGTTTTGTGTGGTTAAACTATCTGCTGATACTGTATATTTTTTAATCATCACCTGTGATGGGGGCATCTGGTCTGGGCGGCTCTTTGCGCCAAGTAGGAACAAACACAGTAATGGTACTATGACCTCTCTCCAGGAAGTAATTCACTGCCTGCTGGATTCCTCGACAGGAGAACACTTCCTTGTTGCCATGACTGTAAAAAAGATAATAGGTGAGGGAACATGAGTAGGAATAATTTCACTGTAAACACTCTACCTTTAAGTGTTCTTCCCCCTGGCTATGACTCTCTGTCAATGTCGTACATTATGCTTTACTGAAATACTGAGTGGCGGAGATTTTGAGGTGTGTCTAGAATTTGCATACTGAAGCAGTGGCCTTTACAAAAACATGCACAGGCAAGTGGAGGGAGGTGAGAGCTCACAAAAGGCAAAAATGGCAATATCCCTGAACCAGCACACCCTGCAACCCTCATGTGGAGGATAAAGCAGTAGAAAATGTGTGAGTGAGTGAGAAACACCTTTTTTTAATATTATCCAAGTATGTTTCCATGAACAGTTAGGTTGAGCTATGGTTGAAGCTCAACTAGGCTATTAAGTTGGACTGTTGTCCCAGTATAAAAACACTGGTGGGAAATCCATTTACTTAATGTAGTGTGTCTAGTAGCAATAAACCTTTCACCTTGATAGTTTCTAGTTTAGCTTGTGGCTAGTTGTTAGCATGCCAAGCGCAATCTTCATACCATCCATGCATTTTAACCTGACAGAGCATAAATCAGCCTTCTTGTCAGTCCTAAAAACATAGCAGCCTGAATATGGCCATTTTCTCATTCTTCCATCCTGGTTTTTAATTTCTGGGTTTAAGCCAAGGGTGGCAATTATAGTGTATATACAGAGCACCCAGGTCAGCTTGGACTGAGTAAATATACAGTATATATACATGCAGTAGTAGCCTGACTGCCATTCACATCATCTGGTAGTAGACAGTGAAAAAGTAGAGGTTGCTGAAACAGCAAAGTTCAAACATCACCAACTATAAAAATACTGATATATTACTGATAATAAAACCATAGTACGTGACCATTAATATTAACAAATGTGCGTTCCATTCAAACCATTGTCAAATGAGTTCACATGATACAGATTAAGATCCAGACTATCTCTGTTTCTCAGTATAGCAGAGTTTAGATCTTGCGTCAAACCAACACTGGCCTTGTACATTTGGACCAACTGCAAACAGATTGGAGTACAGATTGGAGACTTAAACGCTAAATGTCAAGAGAAAAGATTTACAAATGAATTCTACTGGCTTAGAAAACCCAGTTCACCAGTTTGAAGGGATAAATGCTTCTTTTCCCTGCCCACCCCGGCACTGCTGCTGTACACACACATGCTTCGTCAGTCAGGTCTGATAGTTTTACTTGACAGAGCCTGTACAAATAATGCTACACCATTTCTGTTCATGAAGACCAAACTGAGACAGAATAATATTGACAACAACAAGAAAAGTCAGAAAGGGTTACACACTGCAGCTTTAAGATCCCATAAAAAAAAACAAAAAAAACTATCATCATTACCTCATGGCAACATTGCTGCCGTCAATAACAACAGGCCTCAATTCTGCTTCCATGTTCTTTTGGTGACCCGGTTGTGGCGTGGTTCTGGATCCATGAGCCCAACTAGGAGGCATCAGAGGGTCCTTTGGCCCTGTTCTCCTCTCATCACCATCAGAGCCAAACACAGTGCTGGTCCTGCTCCTCACCAACTCTCCAAGCACTGAGTTGGTGTCTGTGCTGAGCCCCAGCTTCCTCAGAGCCGACCTGACCTCCTCTGAAGAATAACCCAGTTTCCTGAAGGAGTCTACTCTGAGCTGGAGCTCCTCACTGTCTGGCTCCAGCAGGCCTGAAGATGAGGTCTGGCTGGGAAGTACCTGGTCCATGATGGAGCATCTGGGCTTCTTCTCAGGTGCATAGAAGATGTGTTAACTCCTGTTAGGGATGATATGCATAGATTAAATGTAGCAGGATACCATGGGATTAGGAAACTGTCATAATTAATTTAACATCATAGTTTCCCTTTTCGCTTCTCTTAAAAAGGTCCAGTATGTAACATTTAGGAGGGTTTACTGACAAAATTTGAACTTAATACCCATTAAGTATTACTCTAAAATAAAAATGGCTTGGTTACCGTAGCCTTTGAATCAGCTTTTATATTTACTTATGGCAAGGGCCTTGCTTTAAAGAAGCCATCTTGCACCGCCATGTTTTTACAGCAGGCCAACTGGACTAACTTACAACAATGGATTAATCTTGCAAAACTATTACCTTAATTTTTACAAAGTAAACAAGTAACAACTAAACATGTTACTTTAAAACATATGTGTCAATGGGAACAATAACAGCTGACAAATCAACACGCTTGTGGATGACAATCTATCTGGTACATTAAGGCCACCGTGAGTGCAGAGGTTCTCCATTTGTTACAATCTGCAGTCTCATCATTAGATAACTATTTTAACATCCCATTTCCCCTTTTGGTTCCTCTTTTATAAACATTCCCCCTGAAGCGTGACACATTTGATGTCTTTGAATATTGTAATTAAACTTAAAATGTACTGAAGAACACAAGCTTGAAACTTTCCCACTAAATGATTTTTTATTATGTATTATTATTATTATTATTTTTAACAAATAAGGTGTTAAAAGGAGCCGAATGTTTCATTCATTGAGCTTAAAAAAGTCCAAAAGAATGGCAATTCCTGACTTTTCTTATGCTGTTGTAAATATAATACTCTACTTTGGTCTATTGGGGTTAATCTGGCTCAAGACCATAGTGAAGCATGATATAGTGATAAACATTTCAGCATTTACACTGGACAATTTCTCACTTAAATAAAACACCTAATAAAGTGGCAGCAGTGGGACTTGCAGATCCATCTGCTTCAAGGTTCAACTTGTGTGTTCAAAGATCTTCATACCTTGGGTGTTAACAAGTGGTTATTTGAGTTACTGTTGCCTTTCTATCATTTATCTATCAAGTGTGGTTACTCTCCTCTGACCTCCAGTGTCAACAAGACATTTCTCCCCAGACAACTGCTGCTCACTGGATATTTTCTCTCCCCCCCCTCTGTAAACACTAGACATGCTTGTGTGTGAAAATTCTGAAATACTCAGACCGCTCTGTGTAGCTTCAACAGCCATGTTACATTCCAAGTTACATAAATCACCATTTTCTTACTCATTCTTGTGCTCAGTTGGTCTTAACCGTGTCTACATCACAAAATACACCAAATTGCTGTTAAGTGATTGAGTGATTAGATATTTGCATTAACAAGCAGTCGAACAGGTGTACCTAATAAAGTGGCCAGTTAGTGTATCACCATTTTATTAACAGCAAACCAAAACCGCCCAAGCTTGATAAAAAAAAATGTTAATTTCAGTTTCAATCTTCATTTTTAGAACTCCCCTATATTAGTTTGTTTTACAGTTTTCCATGGACATTTCATTTTTGTGTGTACGGCGGAGCTACAATTAAAGGTCACCTGGCAGGATTAATGACATGTAAACGTTAGGTTTTGTGGTTTACTTTGAAATGCGTGACTTTAGGCCATATTTAACCGAAAGAAAACCAGAAAATACGACAGTTTGAGAAGAAGAAGCGGCCTGATGTACAGCCTGATATTTACTCAAACGCTTTGATATCACCACTGTGGGCTTAAAAAAAGTTAACAGGAAATAAAGCTAAACTATACGGAACTCTCTCTCCCTGTCTGTGTGTGTGTGTCGAACTTAACAACAGTGACAAGCAGGATATAAGTTTCCAACGGGACATTTCCTCCTGAGTTAGTTAGCCGGTAGCTTCATGTTTGAACCGACATTTCCCTCATTTCGCTCGTCAACAAATGTCAGCTCAGAGGCGAAGCGGCAGTGAACTCACCTGCTGTGTTTGTCCTCCTCTCCTTATGTCAGCGGTCCTTGTGTCTCTTTTATGAACGGGTCCAGCTGTACAGTAGCTTTCACCGTTTCCTCTTCTCAGCACCTCCCTCTTTCAAAAAAAAAAAAAAAAAAAGGGAAAAAAATAATCTCGTCTTCCAAACGCAGACACGCAGAGCCACAAAGATATTTGCATATTGTTCCTTCACTGTTACAACAATGTTTTTCTTCCTGTCTTCTTCCGTGTGTTTAGTTAATACTGTGATGTCGAAACACTACATAAATTATTGGCAAAAGATATTAATGAAACAAAAGCCCTGCGGGGTTCCTGTATGTGAAAATCCTCTGTCAAAAAATGCTTTCTTTTTCGTTTCTTTCAACAGCAGCAACAATAATATTATTACTAAACACTTGCTTTACAAGTCTGACACAATGAAATACAACACGTTAGAACAGAAAAATCACGTAAAAACATCAATATTTATTTTTAATACAGGTTTAATTAAAATAAATTACTTTATTTGTGTAGCTGGTTTGAAACAAAAAATACAAGGCATTACTATTACCAGACCATTATTATTCACTGTGGCATCTAAATTATATACAGTAAGGGCTCACAAATAAAACCATACATTTATAGTAAATATTAACCAAGTGGGGAAAAAATTTAAATGTGTTAGATATGTATTTAAAAAAAAATAGCAGGTGACAGAATGTACTGGCATTATAATATGAATGAAAGATGAAGTCTGGGCCATGAAAGGTAATTGTGTTGCCTAAATACAGCAGTTTTCTGTCATTTGTCTTCTTTTGAATAATAATAATAATAATAATAATAATAAAAATAAAATCAGTTGAGTCTGAATTTTTTTCTGGTTATGTATCAAATACCTCAGTAAGTAAAGTAAAGGTTTAAGAGAGACCTCACTGTAATATATATTGAAAATATGTAAAAAAAAAATGTATTATTATTATTATTATTATGTATTAAATGTATAAATGTATTTATTATTATTTATTTATTTATTATTTTATTTTTTTACACACAAGTATGAAATAATAAAAGTAAATAAAATCTAGAATGGCGATGTTGCCCCCTGGTGGTTTTACAGCAAAATGACACGTTCAAGAACATGACATTACCTACTGTATTTTGATAATGTTGGAAATATAAGGACATTGAGTTAATTATTAGCATTGTATGATACATACACGTTTAGAGACTACAGTGAATTACTGTATGATATATAACAAAGATCTGGTTTGCATCATGTTCACTATATATTTTACTTATATACTTATATTTTATATATACTTAAATTTTACTTATTTTCTTTGGAGAGGTGAATCTTCACATTGGTTCATATTTAAAGTATATCATTTCTCATACATCTCTAAATTATTATTCGACATTAGTTTATGACCTTAATGCTATGTGTCAAAGAATATTTTGAAGATCTTCCAATCGTTTGTAAATGAGGCTGTAGTGTTCAGTGGTTTTATAAAGTTAACGTGGTTGAATAAAACTGATTTCCACCTGCTTGCTCTTTATCTCTCACTTGTGTTAGATTTACTCCAGTGCTGATCCTCCCATGTGTGTCTGTATTTAGTGGGAAACCCAAGAGTTTACTTTGCTTTTGTGATTATGACTTTTATTACACAGTAAATGTTTAAGTTCAACTAATGTTTGTAAAAATGATTTAAATCTAATAAATAATGCACATAATGACATTACATTTAAGATGAGTCATTTTCAGTGACTCCACACTGAACTTTGTCAGTTCACAATTTCTCAGAGTTTGTTTTGTAAAAACACCATAAATGCTTTGACTCATTCATGCAGATAATTCCGTACAAATGTCTGCTGTACGTTGCTGACCAGACCACTGTTGACAGAGCAACAGTAAACATGGTGATGTGGATCCTGTCAAGTCTCTTTCCTGTTAAACATCACACATAAAAGGACTGAGTAACTAATACATTTTGTCATTTAGCAGATACTTTCATCCCAAGTGACTTCAAAAGTGATCAGCATATGATGGTTACAGTATCATATAAAGCAGGTCCCATGATCTCAGCTATAGTTGTAATATAGTATATACACAACATGGAACCATTTTATGTCATATTCTCACTCAGTGATGGTCATTCTGATGACACTGACATCTTCACATGTGCAAAAGGGGGGAGAGAATGTAAGGTCGGGGTTGGCGTCAATCCCCGCTGACATGGGGCCACAACACACAGACTACAGTCAAATTAGCGTGTCCAGTTAACATGCTTTTTTTTTTTTTTTTTAGATTTAAACTTGATTAAAAGGACAATGTTTTGATCTAGTGTGGGTCTTCCTCAGGTCAGAATATTCAAGGGAAATGCATTATGTATGTGTAATGGTTGACAAAATATTTTTACATTAAAACAAATAAATGACTCATTCTATGTTCACAATATATGAAAACATAAACTTTGGCATAAAATGTGAAACACGGACAAAACATTACATTTTCAATTCTGGGGCCATGTTTAGACCAAATGAATAGTGTATTCTAATCTAACGTACTGGACCACAGGTTTAGACTCACAATGCAGATTCTGACTCAGAAGAAAACAAGATCACTCAGTGAGAGCATACCTCAAGGACTGTGTTTTACATTTTCATCCATTAGAACCAGAAGTCTTTCTAAATCTGAGCAGGACTTTACCTGCTTCTGGCTATTGCCCTCTTTTATAGGCATGCAAAAAAATTCATCCTGATCTGTTAAGATTTCTCTTCAAAGGGACTGAAGTGAACCAATGTTAAATTTAAACAACCGCAAAAGAAAAAAAAAAAAAATCTAGATCAGATTCAAATGAAATAGTCATGTAATGTGATCCTGCATGTACATGCCAAATATCATTAAAATTTTATGAATTTTGAATTATGTTTTTAAAGTTTTGCCCATTATAAAAGAGATTTCTTGAAAATGTGACCAACTTGATTAAGTCTCAAACTGTGGACAGGAAGTTGCTGAGGAGGACAGGCAAATTTACAGATAAATCCATCCCAAAAAATAAATAAATAAAAATAAAAATTGGCATGCCAGAGGTTGAAAGATCAACACAACCTGGGAAAGAAACACAGAGACTTTATACTGTGAGGGAGACAATTAGAAGCAGGCGTGACACATTAGGGCAGGTGCAGGTAATCAAAGCGGTGGGAAACGAGACAAGGTGTGAGTTTCACAATAAAACAGGAAACAAAGGACTAAAAACGTAAGAAACCAACAAGCATTTTGTCAACATCAAAATTATATATGACACCATCAGACATCAGAATCACAGACCTGCATCCCAGAAAAACTATCCTGCATTTGTTGAAAAATGTTCAACCATTTAAACACAAAGTGTTTTATTCAATAGTTATAGGGTAAAAAAATGCTGAAAGTCTCCTTTTTGTTGGCCTTACACCTTCAGAAGATACGCTTTTGTAGCTGATCCAATATGTGGTGCTGTTTGTGCTAATTGTTTCAAGAAATACATTCTCTTAACCCTTCTTTTTAAGGTTTTTGGACATAATCCATTTTATTTCAGACTTAAATTACAAAATGTTTGTCTAATTTTTTTTTACTAAATATCTTATCTTATTAATATCTAATATCTCAGGTATATAACGTGTTTACAATGTGTTGATAAGAACCTTTGAACATTGTAAATATGTTAATTGTGCTTTTAATTGTGCTTTTAACATAGGTGTATTTATGTTGGTGGCCTGATAATTCTTAATTCCAGCTTATGAAATATTTATAAAATATCAAATATAAAAACTGCTTTGATTTGAGTGACATACCAAAATGAATGAGAGAACCGAAAACAAATGCTGATTTTGGATGAAATATGTATGATGTACCACAATGCAGCCACTAGATGTCGACCTTGTTTCATGTCATACAGGCTCAGCTTTCATGATGGAAGGTTCTGAGGGTGGTTGTTGTGTGCAGAGTGTGCGTGTGTGCGTTTGTAAGCAGCCCTGTGTGAACAGGGAAAAAGGCTCGGTCGAGTTGGGATCACACTGCGTGGAGCTGGTTAATGGCATATACAGAGTTGAGTTCCAGAGAGCGGAGAAAGTAATCAGGGCCAGTTGCCAGGCGGTTGCCTCCTCTGAGGGCCCCCACACCACTGGTCCCAGGTGTCTGCAAGGCCTGATATTACTGCAGGGCAATGAGCTGCAGCCAGCAGTACACACACAGGTGTGTGCAGCTGTCCTTTTAAGGACTCTTATTGATTTCCATTAATTTGGACAGCCAAAAAAAAAAAAAGTATTTAAAGTATTTTAAAAGACTCCTAGATCCAGACAGCAATCAGGATCACCACCAAAATGTAATCATCTGTTCCTTGTCCCATTACACACTTTTCCTGAAAGTTTCATTAAAATCCATACATTACTTTTTTAGTTATTTTGCTAACAGACAGACAAAAGTGCTGCATATGTGTCACATGATCAGGCTTTGCAGTGAGTGCTTAGGCAGACAACGTTAAAAACATTCCTGTATCCAGGTCAGCATCAAAATCTAACCCTCTGTTCCTTGTTCCGTGCATTATGAATTAATGTCAATTGCACTACACTTGGAATGAATGCTATTTTTGTAACCACGTTGCTTGTTTTCTTCAGCCTTTCCCAAACTTAAGAGTGCCGGGGGGGCCTACTTTGAAATCTGAAAATCACTCCAGAGTATGATCAATGATTCCCATATATGTTCTTGTTTTCATGTGAACATGAGGACACAAAACGTCAGTGCACATTTCGAAGTCAGTCCATTTGACTTTATTTCTGAGAAAGGGAACAACTTTGATGCCCTACTGATAATGAGAGAGACAGGCTCTGTGCCAGTGTTAATAAGATGGATGGTATTTCTTAAAACCCAGTGTACACATTTTACAGAATTTTAAAACTTAATTACGAAACTGAAAATGTAAAATGTATTTTTTTATTTGTACAGTATTTACTGACCTTTTTGCGGCCCACCCGCAGTACCATCAATGACCATTAGGGGGCCACAGAAATATTGCGATGTGATAATATTTGGATTGCTAATGCGATGTTTTTGGAAATGCGTGCAGTTTGAGCTTTTTAGGAGTGGTGCACAATATTGGCTTGGAAATGCATGATCACACTGACACTTGAACGATTTCTGTCCAGAAAGCCATAGTTCACAATTGCAAATCTTGAACCTCCATGAGAATCCAAGTGCTGGAGATTGGGATGAGATTAGTGGAGTCTGGGTATTGTGAACATCAAACGCTTATTTCCTTAACATCTTTCGGGAGACATTGCCCCGCGTGCTCAAAGGCATATCTTTCTCCCCCAGGCAGGTGTAGTTTGGCAAGCCTTGTTAAACCCCCAGATGGTTGATCAAATATTCAGCCAGGCTCATTGTGCTGCCGAGGTGCTTGGGATAGAGCCTTGCTGATAAAACCCATAGCTTTGTAGTGCCTCAGTCAGCTGGCCTCTCTGTTCCTTTCACTGACTGCCCAGGTTGGCCGTCTGTCCAAAAAAAATTAATTTTTGTATGATTTCTTTAAAGAGAACTAAAGTAAAGAAAAGGCAGCTTTTAACTGGAGTCATCCATCTTATGCCAGTGGTGTCAGAGTGATTCACTATTTCCAATTTATCCATGGAAAGCAAATCAGGCAGGACGGCTCCACCCTTTGTGCAGCCAGACGACAAACCCTCAGTGACAAGAGCTTTCAAATGAACAAACCCTCCCCATTCATCTTGTTCATTTATTACTTTAGACACCCCGCTGCTTGTCCTACATAGATCAGCAAGCGAAGACCTCCTGGCATTATATATGTTAGAGTGCACGCGGTAGTAAGGTGTTAAAACTGGTTAAGTGGCTCGAGCATCGATGGAAGATGAAAGGACAGAACAAAAATATCAATTCAGTTCAACTGCTAACAAGAATGTGTCAATGCTGATGCCATGGTGCCTTTGAAATAAAAACCTCCTCATACAATTTGTATGAAACAAACAATTGCTGTAATGTCACGTCTCAGTCTCTTCAACACGACTTGTTTTTCGTGAAACTTCACCACGAATCCACTGGTTTGACTGGACAACAGAGAGTTATATGATTGTGGATAGTGTCATTTGCTACCAACATCGCATTTATAAGTTAAACTGACAGCGAAATGTCTTGTCCGTCAATTGAGATTACAGATGCAAATACAAAGCTCTGATTTATTTTCTCATAGGAGTGAGGATTGAAACAGATCTGAAAATGCATGTATCTGTATTTCTTGCTTACACCTTCAAGGTGTGGAACAGAGGAACACTTCAAACAATACATCGATTCCCCACTGCTGCTTGTATAAATGGACAAGGACAGTGGTCCAAGTTACCTGAAGTTAAGAGCTGAACTCTTGAGCTTAACTGTGCACTGTTATGTTAATGTGCTGAAACACAAGCATAATAATTATCTTTATGAAGTTTAGATGATTTTTTTTTCCACAAAACTTGTTATTTTATTATGGCATAATTGAATAAAACTAAGAATAATAATAATAACAACTTTGTCAGGTCTCAAAAACAATTGAAGGCCTTTGAATAACGTCTATAACTGCTGCAAAAGCTCTTTCAGTGAGCGACTCGTGCTGCCTTTTGTCTCAGCTGCAGTCAGATATTTTTTAATGAACACTTTGTGTTGTTGCTTTGATCCATTGTTGTATTGAGCATGTTTCTACTGTATTTTGTCTAATTACTTCTATATCTGTTTGTATTGTCTGGACTGTTGCATGTACTGTATGTGTGGTGGCAAATAAGTTTCCCCACTTGGGGATTGACATGAATTTCCCTAACCTAACCTTATTAAATCTAATCAAATCTAATCTATTCTAATCTACAAAATGCAACAATAATTAAAGGTTCAGTCTGTCATTTGTCTCTGAAACTATCTTTTATTACTGTATTTATTGGAAACCTGGCTGTATTTATCGTCTGTATATAAGAAATAAATGTCATCCTATGGTTTGCTGGTTGAAACTATACAGAAAACAAGTATATATTTGACAGCCACCAGGGGGCGACTCTTCTGGTTGCTAAAGTAAGTCAATTTGAATGGAAAATAAATTTCCATTTCTTAATTGATTTATAACATCAGTAAATGTTTTCCTGGGGAATTAATTATGTCAATTACTACTTTATTTTGTTTCTGTTTATTTATTATGATTTTTAATTAAGCACGGCATTCAAACATTTGAGAACATTCATACATGCACCATGCCACTTTACAGGTTTATGTTTTGGTTTGTTTCATGCTGAGTATGTGACTAGTTTTTTTTTTTTTTTTATAAATAAGTATATCTTCTGGTTGCTAAAGTAAGTCAATTTGAATGGAAAATAAATTTCCATTTCTTAATTGATTTATAACATCAGTAAATGTTTTCCTGGGGAATTAATTATGTCAATTACTACTTTATTTTGTTTCTGTTTATTTATTATGATTTTTAATTAAGCAGGGCATTCAAACATTTGAGAACATTCATACATGCACCATGCCACTTTACAGGTTTATGTTTTGGTTTGTTTCATGCTGAGTATGTGACTAGTATATTTTTTTTTATAAGTATTTTATTTAAGTATAGTATTTTTATAAGTACTTTTTTCATAAGCAAGTATAGTATATAATTGTATTGTCAAAAACAATTTCCTGTCATGACAGACAATTCTACTCATGACATTTGATCACCAACCATTTATTAATAATTAGCCAATCACCAGTTACTAACTAACCATTACCCAGTCATCAATTAATTATTAACTAGGCTTTAATTTTACATACCTTATTGTAAAGTGTTACCAGCGAGTCATGCTCAGGCAGTCAGGCAACACTACAAGGTGTTCATTACTATTGATGTCAGAATCCACAACCAGAAGTGATGGCTGAACCTCCCGCACTGTGTTCTGTTTAAAGCCAAGCTTCTCTCCCCCAGCTGTTACTCTCTGTCTTCACTGTGGATGGAAGACTGTGATGATTAATGCAGTCTCTACAGGGACCTCTGGCAAAGAACCTGGAGTTTTCTGCTGAAGTGCTTCGCTCATATTGTCGTGATTCAGTCACACAGTATCCACACACTGGAAAAATAACTGCATCACTGGAATTGAAAATCATGACAGTTTTACTGTATTACTGTGCAGCCTTAGAGAGATTATAAGCAGTGTTACCTGAGCCCAGAGACCAGATGCACTTTCACTGAAAACATGGCTGTCAGTGGGGACACAAGGAAAAACTGATTTTAGCCGACTTACAAAAGGCTCATCTATATAAGAATATATTTGCCACTTTATATTAAGATTGAACAACAATTTCCAGCTGTAAAATGTTTTTTTTACTGCTGCTTTGTAAACCACCCAGTCCCTGCACCAAAGCCCATATAAAAAATAAGTGACTTTACAACAAGGCACACAGGGGTTTGTCGATCTACTGCTGCCTCCATCAGTCAGTTCAAATGTTTTATAATTTATTCATTGTGTTTAAAAAATCCTTTGTGTGGATCTATCCAAGAGACGCAAATAAATGAGGCAAGCTAAAAACACAGATTTTCTCTATGGACTTTGGTGCAGGAGGGTGAACAGTTTAAAAACATCAGTTTCCAATAGGAAAAAGTAGTACACATGTTTTAAGATGTCATAGACTTAAACAAGTTATTATTTTATGAAGTGCACTATTATTAAGTGGCTAAAATCTGCTTTTCTTTGCCAACCCACTGGCAGCCATGTTTTTCAACATGCCTGCCCAACACTCAGTAACAACATAGACCAGGGCTCTCCAACCTTTGTTCTTCTGAGAGCTACTTTGACCAAATGAAAATGGCTGAGAGTTACTCAAAACATTTATTCTCACAGCTTATTTCAACCCAATCAAACTGAAATATGCTTGTTTTGCCTGAACATTTACAAACTGTTGGTGTCCACAACTCATTTTGCAATAAACATAACAAATAGTAGTATTTAATTCACCTCCACATGCAATTTGTATTTCTGTATTCTCTTTCTATTATAACTCACTCACTCACTCACTCACTCACTCACTCACTCACTCACTCACTCACTCACTCACTCACTCACTCACTCACTCACTCACTCATTTTCTATCACTTTATCCACTGAGGGTCATGGGGGGGAGCTGGTGCCTAACTCCAGCTAACATAGGGCGAGAGGCAGGGTACACCCTGGACAGGTCGCCAGTCCATCACAGGGCCACATAGAGACAGACAACCATTCACTCTCACATTCATACCTACGGGCAATTTTGAGTGTCCAATTAACCTAATCCCCAAATCTGCATGTTTCTGGACTGTGGGAGGAAGCCGGAGTACCAGGTGAGAACCCACGCACCACGGGGAGAACATGCAAACTCCTTGCAGAAGGCCTCTTGTTCCAACCGGGTTGTGAACCCGGGACCTCTTGCTGCAAAGGCAAGAGTGCTAGTACATCTCACACACTATTAAATTAAATTAGTGTATTAATGTCAAAACAAAACAATGCATTACAAACACTGATATTATGGTTTATTTACTCTTAATTTTTTTATTATCTGCCCATAGGTTACTGTATCACTTCACAAGAGTGTTCACATATACTATACATCTGTATGTATTATGCATAGTGGGTTTTTATATAGTGACATGACATGACTGGCACTGCATGGAGCCAACAGAAAGGTGTATGCTGGAGTGTGTCCACTTAGGTTCACTCTGATGGAGTCATTTAAATGTTCATCTGACAATCTTGTTCTCAACTTTGATTTGAAACACACACCTTTTGCTTACACTCATGAAACAAAACTGTGTTTCCAATTTTTTGTGAAAATGGTATATTTTTGGCTTCTTACTGGTCTGAGCTGCTGTCATTGTTGCTGCCCATCTCACAAGACCACTCAGTCATCAAGCTGCCAGCAGCGTGACTATTGACAACTAAATGGCAAATAATCAGTTAGTGTTAGAAGGGGGTGGGACATTGGATAAAAATGTGAGCAGGATTATGGTCGACTATTGAAACCTGTGGTGAGCTACTTGGAAAGGGACTGGGAGCTACTGGTAGCATGTGAGCTACAAGTTGGAGATGCCCAAAATAGACTTTCTATGAGTTTTTTTTTTAAGATCAAGCCCAAGATAACCCTAGTAAGTTCAAATTTTCCTGCGGATGCTCAATACCCCAACTAACGGTTAAAACATTTATACTCACTTGAATTTTCCGTTCGTCACCAACAAAATCTTTTGCACCGTGTGCTGAAAATGAACAATTTCAATGCACGGATCTACATCGTCTTGCACTTCAGCCAACATCCAAACACTTTTAACAAATACACTAGTTAAATCCAAAATATTTTAGCATTTTCTACCAAATAGGTACAGTATAAGACACAAAGGCTCCAGTGTGGAACCTCTGTCACCCGCTGTGGACCTCAGACATTACCACAACACTGATATCCTGATTTGATCTTGCTTTTGTCCAACGCTCCGCCCGAGTCACGCACAAACACACACATGCGCACACACACACAATGGTTTCCATGACTTCAAAGGACATTGCATCGACTTACACTCCTTTCCTGGAGACTTACTCTAACCTTAACCATAATTACTAGTGCCCTAACCCTAACTTTGACCCTAACCTCAGCCTAACTATAAAACATGTCTTCACCTTAAAATGTAGTCATTTATGTTCTGGGGACTTGATTTTTGTCCCCATAAGGAAGACAAGTCCCCATAATGTGACTTCGTAAACAGATTTAGGTCCCCACAACATAAGGAATACCAGGTACACACACAAACACACACACTGATTGGATATTTGCATGAACAAGCAGTTATAAAAGGGTGTGCCTAATAAAGTGGCCAGGGAATGTACACCCCTTGTCTATTATTATTCATTCAAGATTAATTATGCGCAGTTTATTATTTTACTCATTGCTGGATTTTAATCATTGCTGAAGGAAAAGAATTGCATTTTTCACTGTTAGATTTCTGATACTAAAAGCTTGGGTTATACTGTATTTGTAGAGTGGATTATTTTGTACTCTTTCACTAAATTGTCCTCCATTGAGACATCTGACTTAACATTTTGATTGTTGACTCAGGGAGTTGTTAAAAAAAAGAAAAGAAAAAAGCTCAAGTGTGCTTAAAATGTGTTGGAAAAAAGAAACAGCAGCCATCACTTTAAAGTGGGGGTTGTGATTTTTCTTTTTTTGTCTTCTTCTCCAGTTTATACATTATACCCACAGGGTCATGGTGGGGTGCTCACAGCTCTTGTGCTCCACTCCTGTGTGTGTGGGCATTAGTTTGCCGTCAGCAGTGCTGCCATGGGGCGACTGCTGACATTAGCCGTTAGATTTCTGATTCACACACAAAGGGAGTGAGTGGGCTCTCGGGAGTCGAGCTGCCTAATGACTGGGATAATGTACAGTGGGCTTTGTGCCCTCATTCTTCTCTGTCTGCAAGAATCTGCATCCCTGCTTTGAACGACTAAAAGAAACTAGAAAGCTGCAGCTTAGGGTGATTATCACGATTCATTAATGAGTTAATTATTTTCCTGATTCATTAATCAAAACATGATATGTTGTCAAAACATGAGTTTATATATACTAAATATGTCACTAAATGTGATCAAATATTCCTCAATACTTTTAAGGGATTGTGAACAAGAGATTCAAGGGGCAATAACGAAGCAGCATTGAGCTTTTTCTTTTTCATCCCCCCAGATATTTTCCAACACATTCTCAAAAACCAACAGTATGTTACCAACTGTTGCTACAACTGGAGTCACTTTATTAGGTACACATGTGAAAATCCCAGTCAATCAGCAGTTTCCTGAATACCAACAACCACGCCACATTCAAAGTCATTTAAAGCTAGCAGGGCAAGATGGCTGCAAAAAAAGAGTATGGTTGAAAACACTAAGCAGCGCCCACAGAAAGTTTCAAAAGTACATTCTACTGCTCAAACAAACCCAGCAGTCGGACAAGTTAAGAGCTTCTTTTACCCCGCCCCTGCTCTGGTGCTGCATGCACACACAAACGCTCCCTCAGTCAGGGCTGATAGTATTGCATGCCATAGCTTTAGATGAAAGATGCAGCCTACAAATAATGCTACATTGTTTCTCTTTGTGAAGACCAAACAGAGGCAGGAAAAAGAAGATCGAAGAGGTGTACCTAATTAAGTGGTCGATGAATGTATGAAATGTCATCTTGAATTTGATGGCATAGAGAATTTGGAGAAAGTTGTCCTGCTTGACGAGGAAAGAATGATCCCCCGTGTGATGATTAATGACGTTCTGTGGTTCTGACAGCTGATTCTGTAGCAGCTCCATTAGAAAGACCCTCTGAAGACTGAGACAGTGCCACAGATGCCCTGCAGACCACTATCATGTGTGTGCTTTGGGGGCCATACTGTGTGATTTTGATTAGCTTTTTAATCACTTACATCGCCCACTGAGGAAAAAAATGCTCAAACCACCAAGAGGGATTTATGTTCAATTTCTTTTTTTCCCCCTCTTGCGAGTAGCTTACTTTCTAACAGTTTAAAGCACTTTTAACCCCACACCAGGTTTTGTTTCCCTCTTGTCAGTGATGTGTAAAAATGTAATTCTTCCTTATCGTGACCCAAACATGCAGCAGTTCATTCAACGGCTGCCAGTTTTTATTTGCTCAGCTCCAGCTCGCTTGTCAGCTTCATGCCATGAATACCTGAAAATGGAATTTTGGCTACGTAAACACAGGTGGTGATGCACAGTTTTTTTCTTTCTCTAATGAAAATGATTAACATACTGTGCACATAATGTTGTTTTCAGCTCTGCGGGCTTAATTGAACGATCATTTTCCAAGTTAAATGGAATTTGTTTGCTTAATTGCTGCTAAGAATTTCCCATTTTTCTCTGCCACATGGAGAATTTAAGGCAGAGAGCCAGTAATTCACGTGAACATCAAGATGTCAGCGAGGAAACGCGATATGAATTAATGTGACAATGTGACGCCCAGTAAGGCAGAGTCAACAATAAGCAACAATGCACACGGCACAGATTTACCCGCCATAAGTGACCTCAATCGCCTGTACAGAGAGACAGCGCGGGGTAAACAGGGAACGTTTCAATTACACTATACGGGGAAAGGGCATCTCTGCAGGATTGATATGTCATTCTAACAATATCCAATTAAAAAGGGAGAATGCTTCCATTATTCTTTTTATTAGAAATACTTGTGCCTGAAACTGCAGTGAAAGACATGCAACTTGAAGTTAAAGGTGAGGATCCACCAGGCGTGAAATGACTATAGCACACATTAAATCATTCATATTTCTCCATGGGCAGCCTAATTTAGGTTTGCAATTATACTGAGTGTGTACAGTATATACACTGTGTAAGTGTGGGTGTGTGGGCATGTTTTATTACGGTGTGTGAAACATGCTCAGTTGTTATTTTTATTCTTTATTTTTATGATTTTGTGAGTTACAAGTGAGTTCTGTCATTACATAATCAGTAGAGGAACTGGAAATTCAAGCTTTTAACAAGTATACTGATATATAGTGATATACTACAGTATATTTTCCCAATAATATTGTCAAACTGGCGGCTTCTGGGCCACATGTGCCCGCCCCAATCAATTACATGCGGCCCACCACTTAATATCTTATATGTTATATATATATGTTATAATGAAAACATGGCCCACAAGCTCCTCTTTCTTCAAACACAGCTCATGTAGCAATTACATTTCCTATTGTATGTATGTAATTTAAGAAATTAAATTACATATATACAAGCTTGTTTAGTGTTTTAATTACAGTTGTCCATGTTATTATTTACTTAATTTTAGATTTTTTTCCCCTCAGTTTTTGATATTGAGATTTATTTTGTGACATAAATATGTTATTGTTGTGAAGTATATGATGTATACTATATGCCATATGCCATATCAAAAGAAACTGTTTCACTTCGAGGACCAAATTCTGTGAAATATCATCATGAATATCTTGATTAAAATATATATCATGATAGAATATTGTATTACTATTTGAAGGTCAGATTGACCGCTTTTTTTCTCTAGACTGGACCCTTCTTTTGAGTTTGACACCTCTGCTTTTAATTTTTCTATTTTAAATATTCAGTCTCGCAGATAGAAGTGATGGTTTACAAGTAATTTGCAAATTGTAAAAAAAGGGATGTCCTATATCCTTTAACACATAAATGTATGGCATGTTTCAAAATATCATTCATTAATCGATTCAATAATTTCTGAAATAAATAAAATAAATTTCTGATTCTCTGCATTTGTATATAGTTATAAACTGAGTATATTTGGGTTTTATGGTCAAATCAAAAGACACAGAGATGTCGCCTCATAAGTAGGGATTAATCAGTAATGAATATAATCAGACCTGTCATTTCACACATGACAAATATCTACATTTTTTTCCAACCTTAAAATACTGTGAGTCAGTGTAAAACAAGTCTCCTGAACATCATTATCACTTGTGCATCCACACGTGTGATTTATATGATACGCCGCTGCTCCGCTGGAACACACCTTGAGCAGAGGATCAGTGAGCACAAAAGCACAATTCACAGAGGTGATAGGTAATATCCCACTGCTGCACCTTTTAATATTAATGCTCATCACGACATCTCATCAGTATGTTTCTGTGGTACTGAACAAGTCACTAGCACCCAGAGGAGGTGACCATGACAAGCTTCTGAAACAAAGGGAACCTTACTGTTTTCATAAGCTTTACTGGCTCTTAAGGGACTAAATGATGAATTACTCCTTCATACTTTTCCTGTGGTTCTTCCACATTAAAGGTTAAGTTACATTTCACGGCTGAATATCCCTCACCTCACCCTTCACTTTCAAGTATGTTAGAGAACATACATAGACTTCAGTTCTTACGCAACAGATCTTACAAGATGTTCATTTTGTCCATTGTGGGCTAAAAACATAAAAACATGGTGGTCCTAAATGATTTTATAAAAGATTTAGTATCATTACTTTATCAACAATAATTTTACCTAAATTTTACACAATTTTGTACCTTGGAAAAGATTTGTCGTTGAAATATTTTTCTCTATTGTCAGATCCTCTTGGAAATGTCTGTTTACTGTATATAAGTGCACAATGACGCTGCATATTGTATATACATTTATTATTTTTAACTTGATGCCCATTTATTTGAAAAGTGTCTGACTGGTGTTTTGTTCCATAAGTTAATGAAGATCTAGTCTGTATGACAATATTACGGATTTATATATACAGTATATATAAATATATATACTTGAGGAGTTTTTCACATGGTCACATGTGATGTGGTTGTGTGGGATCTTCTGATTGCTGTTTCAACATTAGATTGTACAATGAATATTTTAATTGAAACACACTGTGAAACCAAAACATCGCCCATAAGAAGCTGAAATCCTGTTTTGAAGACTTGATACTGGCAGTTTGGTTGGTGCCATGCTGGCACCTATTAGACAATATCAGCTGTCAATCACACCGGTGTCCACTATGTGATGGACTTTATCGTCTATTTTCTTTAGTGCTTTTAAAGCAGACCATACACTAGTGATTCAGACCTTTAACGTGTCAGAAAATATTCACTGATGTTATAAATCAACTGAGAAACAGAAGCTCATTTCCCATAGATGTCCACTCAAATACATTTTTTGTTGTTGCAACCAGCTGAGTTGCCTCCTCATGGCTATTCAGTATATTTTTATTTCCTGGTTGGCTCCAGAAGATTATGTGCATTATTTAGATTTTTTAGATATGTGAAAGAAGAAAATAAATGGCAGTTACTCCCCACGCTGCTCCTGTCAGAACGCTGGCGCTAAACAAGACCAGAACTTTAATGAAAACCTGCACCTTTATTGGCCAACAGCTGCATGCGCTGTTTCAATTCACACCGAGAAAAAGGGGTCAAGAGTTTACGTGGGCAGTGCACTTTTGCTCCAGTATCTGCTGTATTGCTGGCATGGCTTGAAAGCAGCACTTATGCAAAGAGAAGTGGCCTGTGGGATCTTCACCGTGACCCAGTTCAAACTTTGCAGGGAGCAAAACAGCTCCTCATGGCGTCTCCTCTTCTTGAATACAGTGTCTTGGAATGATGGAATACATTAATGCCAGTGGAACTCTGTGATCCGACACTCACACAAAAGGGTAAATAAATCCTTGTGTTAGTTCCCCTGCGACAAGACTGGGAAACAGTTCAAGTGCTCATAACAATACAGTAAAAAAAAAAGTACAGGCTGATTGAATTTGTGCACTCCCACACCAGTAGCTACTTCCTCCAGCTACAACATTGGACCTAATTATCCCATGTAAGCAGCAGCTTGGGGATAAGCCGCATCTGAATGCTGAAAACTGTCTGTTACACCTCACAATTTAAACCCATGCATAACACAGTGGTTATCAGCTCTTTTCCCCCCCTCCAGCTTAAAGCCTCTCTTTCCTTTTCTGAAGGGCATAATCACGTTGATATGCTCATCCTGTACAGCATAAAATGTTGACTTCACCTTAATTATTTCCCCCGGGGAGGGGGGGGGGTGTCAATGCTGTGACTTCTGCAGAATAAATAAAGCAGCAGTGCGTCCAAACAGACGAGCCCACGCTCAGGTGCCAGTTACTCAGGCTGCCGCTCTATTTTTAAGCACAAACCCAAACGGATGCCCAGCTCGCCATGATTAAACAAGCCACCATGACACATTTGGACAATTAACATTTAATCACTTGGATCGCACTCAATCAAAATCTCACAGTTGACGTTTATAACTCAGTCTTGTCTGGGGCTGCAGGGTCAGTCTCATCAAATGAAATGTGAAATAAATCATGTGGGGTAATGGAGAGTGTGAGCGGGGACCAGTGGCAACCGGTGAACAACTGTGCCATGTGAGCTGAGCGTGATTGGCCGCTGAAGAGTCAGGTGCAGTATGGCAGCTGAGAGCCATTCACTTCACGTCTGTGGTGAAATGTTACATCCGAGGTTCTCAGACCTTTATTAGTCTTTAAATCCTCCCTTATTTCACTGTTCACTGATGTGACCGGTGTAATTTAACTGCATATATGCATTTATGCCTATTTAAACAGTGCAGGGCACCAGCCAGTGGTTAACACGTGTAACTGCAAGGGACATGATGATATATCAGTTAATAAAATAAAATAATTGATAAACAAATACTACTTCTTCTAATACCAATACTACTATTACTAACTAGCTATTATTACTTTTAAATGAATTTATTTGATTTATTTTGGTACAATTGCAAAAATATTATGTTGATTTCACAACAGAAGAGACTAAATGACCTCTGCAGGTGGACACAGGGGGCAGTTGTACTGTATATACACCAACATATTCAGATGCCCGACCATTACACCAACAGGGACAGTAATGACGTATTCAAATACATATGCAGGGTTTTAATTTGGAGTTGGTCCCCTTTTTTTGCAGCTATAATAGCTTTTACTCCTCTTGAAAGACCTTTCTTAAGAGTTTAAAATGTTTCTGTGGGTCTTTGGGTCCATTCATTCTGTAGAGCATTGATGAGGTCAGGCACTGATGTTGGATGAGAAGGCCTGGCTCACAACCGTTGTTCCAGTTCATCCAAACTGTGCTCAGTGTAGTGTATGTATAGGTATGAGTATCCGTTATCGGTCCAAGCACTCTTAATATATTGGCCTATCGGACACATCGACAATATTTGTATCCCTAATCTAAATAATCTAAATATTTCAATTGTCAATTGTTTTAATATGGAGTAAACATTTAAATAAATAGATCTTGTGAACATCATTAAAATCTTTTATTTAGTGAAAATTTAAACAGTAAGTATATAGTAGTATATAGACAGATATACTGTACGTGGCTCATATGGATAAGGGGAGAACTGGCAAATATTTTTTCCCACTTTACACAATGACCCTACTATTTACTCCTACCATCACAACCTCCACTATTACTACTACTGCTACTACCGTCACCACTGTGAACACTACTACTAGTAGTACTACCAGTACCATTACCAATACCACTGTTAATACTACTACTGCTAACACCACCACCACACCACCACCATCACTGTTACAAATACTACTACTACTACTACTAATAATAATAATAGTGAAAGTGGTGATATTTGTCTAGATCCTTAGAGAAAAGGCTGTGAAGCTGTTCATGTTGGGCTCAGTTAAATAAATAGATAAATAGAAAATGAAGAGGGGAAAAAAGAATTGACATTATTATATTATTATCCAGTTGTCAACATTAATGCATATACATATTGCACTTATCTCAATATTGCAGACACTCAAGATAGTACAACATAACAATTAAAAGTCTTAAGGCAATAAGGTTAAAAAACAAACAAAAAATAGTCATGGCTGTGTAGTAAAAAGTGGTCAGATTAGACAGGAGACTGGAGGAAGGTTAAAGAGTTAGATTCGTGTGAAAGCGAACATTAGTATGGTGTGGTGCATGAGTAAATCCCTCTCTTAGACTGGAACAGACTTGTCCATGATTGCATCAAACAGATCTGGTGACTCCAACAAAACTCCTCATAATATTTTTAAAGCGGACATCTACGTCTCACTTGTCCCACTGAGTCCCTCTCAAACAGGAGCGACGTGGACACACTGAAAGTCAAGCGAAAACGGCAGCTCATGTTCGATATTCTCATCTGCAAGGCACATTCATTTTCTGTCTCCTCTGAACAAATTCAACCTGAAGTCAAACACAGGACAATCTTCTCCGCCGGAAACCCAATTATACCTAATTTTCTGTAGAGAGCCCGGCACACTGTGCTCCATGTTTCAAAGGAAATTTCTACATGTTGTGTCTTACAACTTGAGAAAATTCAAGATGATTAACTTGTCTCCTTTTTTTTTGATATCTAAGGGCAGCAACAGATTAATACAATGATATTAACTGTAGTTTTGAGTTGAGAATTGATCATCACACAGATTCAACTGCAAACATAATGGGTTTTTTTTCCCTGAGAAAACAAAGGTTTATATAGACTGTGAGGCAGGTCATATCTATTTTTTCACACACAATATTAATATGTACCTCAAACAATTAAAAACAGTTAAAAACATTAAAGACACCATTTGTTATATTATTGACATGGTTTTTGAACTATTAGAGCAAAAGAAATTCTTCCTGTACTAATGATTTATTTGCTCTGAGTCCTTTTTTGAGTCACAGTTTGCATTTATCACTTTATACCCACTTTTCCACCCCAGTCGGTTTGTTCACAATATGTCAAGTTTCTATTGGATTTGTTGTGTTTTTGCTCCGATTTTTGGAAACATCCATTGAAAATGCACAAAATGAAAGGAAAGCAATGGATACAAAAAAATGGAGACAGAAAACAGGCTATAAAACGCTGTGAGAAATGAACTGAACGTGGTAGCCGAGTCGACTGACAGGAAAAGAACTATGATTAAAAGCTCCTTGCAGTGCAGCTTCTACATTACACTTTCATTTGATCCATTCATCATATAAAAATATTCTTTATTTAATAAATTTAACTGTGACTTATTTATTGTATGTTAAATTTTCTTTTTTTTACATTCTCAGATTGTATTGATTTTCTTTATTACAGTATTTAATTGGAAGTGGCTCACTATTTGCAAGTATATGGAGTAAGATGAACTGAAAGCTGAAATGCATGTCCAATCCATGCATGAACTGGCTCCTGGATTTGAAGCCTAAAATTAAGCATCATTTCTGTGCAGCAACTTATAGCATCTGTGAGTCATATTCCTTTAGTTGCTCAGTTAAGGAGAGGAATTCTTCCCCATCACTCTGAAAGTTGGCAGATTTGAAAATGTTCAGGAGGAAAAAATGCTGAATGTGAATTAGGCAAATTTGAAAATTGGGAGAGTGAGAGTCAAACCCCCTCCTGTGTTGTCCTCATTGTGATGAATTCGGAACACGTCGAATGACTGAAATGTCTTGATGGAATGAAAGGGTTGTTTAATGTCTATATGTGTCTAAAGTCAAAAGGCCAATTTGATTAATTTTATGTAAGCCCATTAAGGCTAGATATATTTTGTATCAATGACACCAAAAATATAAATCAGTCAAGCAAATGACACAGTCTGTGTCTGTGTCAGAGTCTGTGTCAGAGTCTGTGTCTGTGTCTGTGTCTGTGTCTGTGTCTGTGTCTGTGTCTGTGTCTGTGTCACAGTCTGTGTCTGTGTCTGTGTCTGTGTCTGTGTCTGTGTCACAGTCAGAGTCTGTGTCTGTGTCTGTGTCACAGTCTGTGTCTGTGTCTGTGTCTGTGTCTGTGTCTGTGTCTGTGTCTGTGTCAGTGTCTGTGTCTGTGTCTGTGTCTGTGTCACAGTCTGTGTCTGTGTCTGTGTCTGTGTCACAGTCTGTGTCACAGTCTGTGTCTGTGTCACAGTCTGTGTCACAGTCTGTGTCAGAGTCTGTGTCTGTGTCTGTGTCTGTGTCTGTGTCTGTGTCTGTGTCAGAGTCTGTGTCTGTGTCTGTCTGTGTCACAGTCTGTGTCACAGTCTGTGTCTGTGTCTGTGTCAGTGTCAGTGTCAGTGTCAGTGTCAGTGTCTGTGTCTGTGTCTGTGTCACAGTCTGTGTCTGTGTCTGTGTCTGTGTCAGTGTCAGTGTCAGTGTCAGTGTCAGTGTCAGTGTCAGTGTCTGTGTCTGTGTCTGTGTCACAGTCTGTGTCACAGTCTGTGTCTGTGTGGAGCCAAATCCATGCTGATTTCACATCTGAAGTTCTTGAAGGAGAAGAGAGGACCATGTTGCCTCTGTGCACCTCTTTCCTCCACCAGCAGGGGTCACTCTGTGTTTAGCAAAAACAAGCAGCTTATGGTTTAAAAAAAAAAAAAAAAAAAGGTAACAAGGCAGTAATCAGGATGCAGCATTATATATACTAAGAGTTGAGGTTGGAGGGAGAAGTAAGGATGAGATCAAGTGAAATGACACAGGAGATGAGTTTGGACATTTTCGTTGATGTTGATGTTGGCAAATTAACCAAAGAACAGTCAGATGAACAGGTATGAGGAAAGACAAAAAAAAAGAACAGATGGGCAGACAGACAGTACTGGCAAGGAAAAAGAGGATGGGAATGAAAAAAAGATGAAGTGATGGAAAGTCTCAAGTTGGCTGCATTTGCTGCAACTCCTTCACTGTTTTTGCTTCTTGAAAACTGGTCGGTGAAGAGACTTAAAAAAAAGAATCCCTCTGGTTCAGTGACGCCTATGGAGAGGTGATCCCAGGAAGTGAAAAGGATGGATTAGTCCATTTTTATTGGTTTGGCAAACAGTCCTGTCTGCTCATCAATCATTCACAGTATACTCCTCTACTCCCCAGTTAGACCCCCCCCGCTCCGCCCTCTGTTTGCTCCTTCCCCATTCTCTCCTTTCCTTCCCCATTCTTCTTTTTCTTCTGTCTGTTCTTCATCGTTGGTCCTCAGAGCCTCGCAGCACAAGTTGAGATACATTAAAGATGAATGGGCACGGATCTTCCCATAGGAGCCTGTCTCAAGTTGCTTTTTTTTAATTCTGTTTCATTCTCTCCTCACTCTTCTGAACTGGTTAGCCTTAATGTGAAGTGAGCGTGGAAGAAAAGTGTTTTCAACAAAGCACCCCCCCCCCCCCAGAAAATTAGCACAAAGATTTATTCTCAGGATTTGGAAGCCAGAAAAACTTTTCTCGAGAAATTTTTTTAACTTTTATGTTTACAGCACTGCTGCTGGTAGCCTGGAGTGTAGAACTCCACACTCCATGTGACTTTACATTGCCATGGTGGTAAGAAAAGCTGCTGCGAAAATGAAAAAAATGAAAATCACCCATTCCAAGTTGTCAGAGTTTACTTCACACTTCCAATCCATGAAGATCGGCCAATATATCGCAGAACTGGACCAACTGAATATACCCGACACTTGCAGTATAATGCCCCCGTGGGCTGTTCTCACTGTTGCCTCATAGCAAGTGGGTGACTGGTTCAAATCCTGGTTTGACCGAGGGCCTTGCTGTGTGTGGAGTTTGCATGTTCTTCCTGTGTGTGCGTCGTGGGTTTTCTCCCACAAAGAGGTGGAGGTTAACTGGACACTCTGAAGTGACCATAGGTGTGAATGTGAGAGTGAATGGTTGCTTGGCTCGTGGGTTGGCCCTGCCATGGACCGGTGACCTGTCCAGGGTGTGACCCCACCATGACCTTGGTGGAGGATAAGCATTAGACAATGAGAGAGAGCGAGAGAGAGAGAGAATGGATGGACATTAGTCCACACCTGCTGTATTCTGATATCTTGGCTGGCTATAGACATTCCACTTAAAGTATGTAAAATGTTCAAATTTAAATAGCACTGGATTCTGTACCTGATATGAAGTGATAACTGCATGTGCTGCCCTTTGAGATCTTTGGTGATGCACTTTTCTTGTGCCAGACTGTTTGGTCATCCTGGGCAACACAGCCCCTCTCCACCCTCTGACATATGTCTGACATATTGCTCCTTATATATATATACTGTATATGCTGATGTCTATGGATTTGAACAGTGTAACTTTCTGCCAAAATGGTGATTTTTTTTTTGGTTCCAAGTGCTGTATGACTGGATTGTGTGACATCAGGTATTGCAGCTCTATAATTACCAGCCACTTTTGTTCGGTGCACCTGTTCAACTGCTTGGAAAATATCTATTATTTATTTTCTATTGCTGTTAGAAAATTACTATTGCTAAATATCTAATAGCAATTATCTAATTCAGCTTTGTTGGCCAAGTATAAGTGCACATATATGGAATTAGACTCATTTTTTTATGTGGGTGAAGTGAAGAAGGGTTAAATAATATATCTAATTAGCCAATCACATGGCAGCAACTGAAGTTCAACCAACCATCAGAATGACGAAAGAATGACTTTGAACCTTGAACTGGAGTTTTTCCACACACATGAAATGTTGAGTATCACATTTAATTCGTCTCAAAAGTCACACATGTAAAAACCAGAAGTGCACATATGATGGACAGTATCCGTGAGCATAAAGCCTGCACACAAGAACATGAGAAATACATAAAAACAGATGTCTGAGAGAAATAATTCTCAGGGGAAAATCACAAACAGTAGAGTGATAAATGGTCTGTATTTATAAAGTTCTTTTTTATTCTTGATGACCAGTCAAAGCTGCTTTACACTACACTTTTTGCCATTCACCCATTCACTCACACTTTTTTTTCTATGTGCAGCACATTTTCTGTCACACGTCTTTCATGCCCATTCACACGCTGCAGGCACAGCTTGCCCAAGGAAACATCAGCCTGTAGACTAGTGGAGCCAAGAGTCAAACCTACAACCTTCCACTTGAAAGATGACTCCTAAGACTAGATAATGGAGAGTTCAAGGAAGAGTAGAGAAAGGTTAAATTACTTTAGACTAGTGGATTTTCCAATATGAAGGGGCCACTCCTAACACTTTACTAAGTGTCCTGTGTACCTAATAAAGTGGCCAGTGAGTGTTCTAGCTCTCCTGAAACAGAATAATCACTTGGTTACATTACACAAAGGCTGCCACATCAAATCTCATGTCCACGTTTGAAGTCCAAATAATTTATTTTTCCTTTTTATTACGAGCCACTTAAACTCACTTGGACTGCAATAAACCTCCATTTGATGCAGGTTAATATCTGCTACATTTGCACAACCCGGCTAAATACGACCCAGCCGCAGTTATGTGTCCTCAGCCGCTCAGACCTTTGAAATGAGATTCAGTTCAACACAAAATACTTTTGCGTTTTTTGCATGTAAAAGCAGAGAGTCCCTGTAAAGTGGTTGACCAATGAGGGGGAGCTTATAAGATTTTGCTGTTGAGGGTCAAGGAGCTCTGAGGACATTGCTATTGTGCATCCTTCAACAAATATGAATGTCTTCTTTCAGGTTTATTAAGCCCTTGGATAAAAAAAAAAAAAAAAAAAGAGATTTTTATTTTCTTCATCACAGAGCTAGTTTATGTCTTTAAAGGTTTGATGACAACTATGTTGCCTTTATGAACTACAAGAGAATGTGATTCTTTTTTGCATGAACCGATTTTGAAGTACAGCTCAACCAGTTCATCTATAGATGGCATTTTTCTTCCCTCTCAAACTGCATGAGAGAAAATATTCTTGGAATAAAACACAACATTCTCAAACTGCAAGAAAGAGAGAAAAAAATCTCAAACTATATCAAGAGAAACTAATTTCAAACTCAAAATGAGAAAATAATATTGAATTGCATAAAGAAAACAATTCTCAAACTGCATGAGGGCAGAAAAAAAAATCTCCATTTACATTAAGAAAACTGCACGAGAAAACATGATTCTCTCTTTCTTCCTAAAATGGTGTGCCATTTTTTAATCTTTGATGTCAGTGAGGATTATTTCCCTCCTCCATGGCTCTAATACTCCTTCATATAGAGAAAAGCGATTTTACTGTTCCCCTCTGCTTATTTGAGGAGCAAATGAATTTTCCATGTAAACTTCTGTGCTCTCTCTTCTCCAACAGAGAGTCTTGAGTGTCTGTGTTGCATCCCTGGTGATTAACCCTGGATTTCCTCTGACTAAATTTGGATGATCCAGATTCTTGTCGACACCGTTGAGTGATCCAAGCGCTCACGTGCATCACAGAGGAGCTCCCTTATCAATTATTAATGTCTGTCAACCACAGGAAACGATAAAGCGCTGAAAATGATATGGATCATCACCTAAACGGTGTCACAGCATATCCTTTAACAAAGTGAGAATCATTTTGTCGGTTAAAAACATCCCCGCATTCTCACCTCCACTGTACAAACAAAAAATATCAGTGAATTATGACTCCTGTAAGTTATTTTACGAGAGCGTGCCGGCTGCTTTGGGAGCACCTCTTGAAGTCAAACACCGCGCACTCATAAAAGCAGGATGTGCTTGTTTTCCGTGATGTAAGATTTCTGTGTGTTTGTGAATGCGAGTGGATTGGATAGAGCTCCCTTGTGCACAGTTAAGCTTCAAGAGCTCCCCGTGTCGTGTTTACATTCACACTCAACTGTAACTCAGTTTGGTACTTCTGAGGATAGATGGTTAATCTTGCCTCATGTCGCATTTAACGTCCCTGGCAACTGGTCGGATTTATAGACTAATGCCTCTGTTTCTGTGAACATGGGACCAGCAATTAATTCAGCAGTGTTTCTGTAGAGATAAAATACTTTTTTTTCCCCTCCAGAGATATATAGCATTTACCACAGATTGTGCTATAGCAGCTACATTAAATTGTGTGACAGCGCTCACTTTTGAAAATATCATAAAATAGGTGAGAGTTTCTTGATGCTGGTTCTCTGAGACCCCTGCTCTGCATGTTTTAGACATTTCCCTGCTCCAACACACCTGATTCAAATGAATGAGCCGTTATCCGGCTTTTGCAGACCTTGATGATGAACTGACCATTTGAATCCGTGGTTCCCAAAGGACCAGCTTGAGAAAGACTGAAATAAGAAAACACAAGAAACGCAATGGTGGATGGAGAAATGCAATGGGATGCAGTGGTTGTTCTGATTAAGATTTTAAGGATTTATTGCACTTTTACTAATCAATTCTGTTTTAAAAGGCAAACACAAAGGCTACAAGTGTGAATCATCCCACTTGATGTCAAATTAATTATATGTCACATAACTACAGTATAACTGTATCTATTTATGACTTGAACAATTTCTTATAGTATTTATATCTGCACTAAACAATAACTCTATATTAACAATGTTTCAAATTGCTGTTTGCAATATTAAACACTTGTGGCACTTTTAAACACTTTCTGACAGCTATATTTTTTAAACTTATTCTATCATATTGTTTTAGTTTTTACAGCCTGTAAATGTAATATTTGGGTTCAGTCTCAAGTTTTGCTGAATAATTCTGGTCCACGCAAGACCTGATGGCAGAGTGATGAAGTTACTGACAAGAAGAAGACAAGAAGACTGCTGGATGCTGGATTTAGATATGTTAAAGGTACAGTAAGAAGGATTTTCTTTTCCATAAATGACAGACGGACACTTCTGCAACTCCTTTTGGGCTCAGCTTCAAAATTTTGGGGCAGTTTTGACAAATCACAGGGTAGTTGAGAAAGAGAAAGAGAAAGAGAGCGAGGGTGCTCCTACTGGCTGTTCCACTACACCTACTTTTCACACTGGTCCCTTCAGAGCTGGAGCAACTCTGTACATTGTAAAGAAACCTATGTAAAGAAGAGAGTCTGACAGTAAATGCAATAAAACAATAACACAAACATGCAAAGACAGCTTTGCTAAAAAAGGTATTCAAGTCAATACCTGTGTTTCTATTCAGGCATTTCTTTCATGTGCAAAGCAAAAATGTGCATAAAAACAGGGACGTTAAAGTTTTTTTGCTTAAGGGAGGTGGAAAAATTAGTGTATCCATAAAAAGATAAATACAGTTGAGTGCATTGGAAAAGTTTTTACAGAATAAAAAAATACAAAAGAATGACTTTAACATCCAACCTGTTGGATAAATAGCAAGAATGCCAGGCCAGGGAGGTGAGATGAGGAAATGACATCATTCCTCATCTTTGTGCAAGAAGCACATATCACTACATTAATGAACTGAAAGAGAAACACACAACCATGTTTCAGCAGCTATTTTATTTGC
This sequence comes from Brachirus orientalis, assembly GCA_016785285.1. Taxonomy (NCBI): domain Eukaryota; kingdom Metazoa; phylum Chordata; class Actinopteri; order Pleuronectiformes; family Soleidae; genus Brachirus; species Brachirus orientalis. The sequence goes on along the minus strand of JAFBJR010000425.1, from coordinate 18,722,788 downwards.
ATCATCAAAATGCGTCTTGTTTTTTCTCTTATGTGTTGACACACGTTTGACGTTTGGGTCACCTACTGCTTAACATGTGAAACTAACTACCAATATTTGTTTGATACCAGCTGATGGAAACAGAGATAGGTTTCTTTTACAGAATTTTTGAGAATTTTTGAGATGTTAAAGAAGTTATAATTTGTGAAACATTTTAATTAAAGCCTATCTCTACTGTGTTTTTCACTGCCCCCTAGTGGTACAGCTGTTTGAGAGATGGAGAGACTAGCAGAAGCATATGTATTCTTCCAAATGAAACATGTGGCCACTAAAGCTCCCTTTACACCTGGTATTAAAGTGTTTTCCTGTGATCGGATTGCAATCAGATATTACCTGACCACTTGTATGTACAGGTGTAAATACACCCGAGGACGGATTGTTTTCCGATCTGCCAAACAACTTCAGGAGGTGGTCAGAGACACATCGTGACCGCATTGAACAGAAGTGTAAATGTGGTGAGTCTCCGATGTGTCTCCGCTCCACCCACAACAACTACGTGAGCAGAAATACATTGGTGACTCCGAGCACAGCTAATGTGAAAGCAGCAACAAAACTGCACAGTTTTCCACTTGTCAAAGATCACTTCTTCCATAGACACTGTCGTCTGTTGCTGGAAATCTTTGCAGAAGAGGAGGGCGAGGTGACGTAAGGGAGGATGACTGTGATTGGACAGCAATCGGATCTTGGTGTGGATGTTAATACCAGGTGTAAATGCATGTGGTGAAGTGCTAGCTGATCCCAGAAAACCAAAATGCCAGATGTAAAGGGGGCCTAAGAAACACAACGTTAAAACTGAACTTAAACTTTGAACCGCAAGACTTTCTGCACAGTCATGTCTGTGAAAAGTCGATTTCCCACAGCTGTGGATTTAAATGGGAATGTTTCCTACACGTGTCAATTTATGGTTAAAAAATACTCAGTAGCTTTGTGTTTGCACTCCTCATCCAGCAAATGACGTGTATGAATTTGTGTTGCTAATGTGCGGTTTTATAGAGTCGGCTTTAGGGATAAATTTGGAGATTGAGCACATGCCACATCAAAGCATCAAAGCAGACTGAGATGCAGATGGACTGTGTCCCTTCATTATACATACACTACTCTTGGCTGTGATCTGACTTGTCACTGGTGAAAGGATCTCTGGCCACTTAACCAGCTGCAGCCTGATCCCACTATACAAACAGCCACAAAGTATTTTGCTCAGTCAGTATCTATGGTTACATGCTATCATACGACACTGGCTATGGAAAATAAACTGTCTGAATCCCTCTGTTTACATTCTTTGTCTCTCATTTGCTGCTATTTTATAATGCACACACTAAAGCACACACATAGGCTGATATGTAAGGATGCGATCCGGGTGCCATGACAACGCTGCACATCCAAATCCAATTAAATGGGACTTCCTCCCACTTCACCAGACCGACAAATAACTTCCTCCTACCCTCTTTGCATGAAAAGAACTTTGAAATGGTTAAGTTTTTCACATCTGCACTCTTGTAAAATCGATAAGATTAATTCGTCAAATCAGAGCTGATGGAGGAAAAAGGGGGTGAGTGTGTGAATATGGGTGACCGGCAGCACATGTGCAATTCATCTGGACACGGCTACACTACATGTGTGAACACAAAGGGATAATGGTCTGGTACCTGAATGATGAGAATGCTCATGCCTGCATAACAGTCATGCATTTAGTTCCATACGTACTGCATTTAAAATGTATTTGGGGGGGGGGGTTTGCTCATGTCATGGAATACTATTTGAACAGTGTCATGTCTTCTTTTTCCTTCAGTGATTAAAGTTGCAGTGTGTAAAGTGTGTGGATGTTATTATTCTGCCTCTGTTTGATGTTCATGGACAGAAATGATATAGCATTGTTTGTATGCTGCAACCTTCTTATGAAAACAGACTCCGTAAAGCAATACTATCAGACCTGACTGAGGGAGCGTTTGTGTGTAAAAAAGCAGCAGTGCAGAAGTGGGTGGGGTCAAATTGATTTTCCTCTGTCAAACAGCTGAACAACTGGGTTTATGAGCAGTAGAATCTATATATCTAGCTATATATCTCTGGAGGGGGAAAAGTGCTATAAGTATCTCGTTATATACATTTGAAAAATGACAGTCAAAATGTTATAAATCAAGTAAGAGGAGTATGTAATCAAGCAAGGAGTCACCTTTTGGTGGCTATTCAATACATTCTTACTTCCGTGTTGTCTTCAATCGGCAAACCAGAAGAATATACATCCACTTTTTGTGAACGTATTTGAGATATTAAATTATAATATAGAAACACTACAATAATAGAATGCTGATAGTATTGTAATCTGTAACATTATTAAAAAAAAATTTTTTTAATAATGTTTTACCATATTATTTCCATAGTAATTATCAAAAAAGTGCTCAATAATAACAACATAACAGTGGTTTGGGGATATGAGAGGATGCTTTTCAACTAAATATTATGGTTATTATGAATCTTAATTCAAACATTTTCATTTGCAATGGTAATTAATTACCCATATGTTACTTTGGAAACAACGAAAACATTATGTTCTTATGACCACAATATTATGATTTTTCTATTTGCATTAGAAATATTACTTAAATATTACATCCCAGTAACAAATCTGTTGCCAGTCTACGACCATGCTCATGGTGTGCTGTAATGTAAAGTGTCATCCAGATATTTGTTTCTATTTAAGTTACTTACTACAGCTTTAAATCCTTTGAATCATTAGTTACCCATCCCCTGACATGTGCCATATTGGATGACACATGCATTAAGATGGCAACAGAATCTACTGCACTTGTAAAACAGCACTCTGACATCATGTTGCAACGCCAGCTTCCTCAAGACCCAGGTTTGAGCATGGCTCTGCAGTGGAGCGCATACATCTGTAGAACCCCCATCTGCTGGCTTTCCACAGTGTGTTAAATGGGGTGGGCATCATCAATCACTTCCACCCCCACATGGGCACTGCCAAAGCCCCAGAGAGAAATGCAAGAGCCTGGCAAGACAGAGAAAGACAGAGAAGCAGGCTTCCTGCCGCCGGAGAGCGGCAGCTTACATATTACACCTCCTAGAGGCAGGGCTGCTAACGTCCCTCAAGCTCTGCCATCATGTTGCGCTCAGTGGCAGCCGGGGGACACACTGCTGCTGCAAAACTAAAGTGAACATCACATTAATGCCACGGCAACCTCTGGGAGGCCCGACACTTTAGATGGAAAGGCCGGGCCCTCTACCACAATTATAAAAGCAAATGATTAACAATTAGCCTGCTTGAGAGAAATAAACAAGCCCTTTGCCGAGGCAACTTTTTTTTTTCCCCTGCTGCTGTAGAACCATCTGTGTAATGGCCGTGTGTGTATTCTTTTTAAGATAGTGAAGTGCACTCCATGTGCTGATGAGTGTTCATAGCCCACGGGGCTCAGCAGGGTTTGTGCCTCCTACACCACGCTGCCCAAACCCACGCATTCCACTTGTCTGAGCAGAGAGAGGAGAGGGAGCGAGGTCATTCTGTTTATTTGTAGCATACCGCTGCCTTCACCACCACTCATGCTCATCTGCCATAGACGGCTTTGAACGTTTTGACAATTTACCACATTATTAGGATTTTTAGAAATCATTCTCATTCCCGGGTTTGAATGCTTCCGCACATGGCAGGGTCATGCGTGTCAGTGCACCACGCCGACGACGCTTGTCAAATGTCGACTCAGATTGATTGTTAGAGAACTGTAAAAATGAATAAAAATAAACGACACAGGAGAAAACGCAATTGATAAAACCCTCTGAGAATTGAATAATAAATTTGCCGGCCTCTACCTGAGTGTGCTGCAGATTGCCTGGAGGTTATTGCTGTGTACTTTATCCACCGTTGGTCATTCATCACCTGAGCAATGGTATCAGCCGCAGACTCTCACTCACTTATGCACAGAGACTGAATGTATGTGTTCCTGTGTGTGTGTGAGAGAGAGAGGTTTATTTTGGTGATGTTGGTGCTGTTAGTCTAATTCAAGAGTCATGAGCTTTTTGAAACATTTCACTCTGTGTTCATAAAAAATAAATTTGACTTTAGGAAATTAGGGAAAAAAAGACTACTTTAATTATAGACATAATGTAATGCAATGTATTTCTGTATTAAAACATCTACAGATGATGAGATTAATGTTATGTATTTTTTGGGTAGTGTATTTACATTACCCAAACGTTTCCACCTCTTTTTGAATCCATAAAAATCAACATTTCTATTCAAGGCAATGGACCTTTTGGTCGCCTCTGCTATAACTTCTGGGGCAAACATCTATGAAACATCAGGTGAGGGAGCACACATTCACTACCACTAGCGTTGTCTTTTGTTTTTGTTTTTTTTCATTTTATTGCACATCTTTTTCACTAATAGATCATGACGACTCTTTATCTGTGTCTCAATAGTCAAGGATGCATCCTCCAAGCATGCAATCATTGTCCGGGTGTTGTGTTGTGGTATCCTAAAATTCTTTTTTTTTCCTTCACAACACAACACAACACAACACAACACAACACAACACAACACAACACAACACAACACAAATACATGTTTTTTTGTAAAAACACAAAATCAGGCTTGATGGAGCCTGGAGACAAAGACAAATGCAAATAAACAAATAAATATTCTAAAAATAATAACAATAGAAAAAGAAGATAAAAGATAAAATTATCTTGTTTATCATTTCATAGTGACAGGGACTTATGAAGTAATTTTAACCCATACTTCATATTTTTTAAACAGGGTTTAGTTCTGAAGAATTTACAGTTGTGGATTAAACAGAAAAGTTAAGAAGCTTAACTGTTGTTCCAAAGTTTTGTTTGTAAATCATATTCCAGGTGAGTAACATTTCCTTTAGAATGAAGGGATTTAAGAGGAATGATTTGACGTGTGCATGTTTTTCTCTCAGTCTGAGATACAGTACATCACATGCCAGTGTCTGTGTTGGTGCATCTCAATTTACTCCAGTATTACATAAAATAATAACCATAAAAATAATAACTAATAAAACTGGTGCCAAATAAACTAGAATTGACTTAAATAAAAACAATAATTAAAAAAAATTCTACTAATAGTTCTAAAACTATACACTACTACAGCTGCACACTGCCAGGACCGGTGGTCTGGCCCTCGACCACTGGGACAAAGCTATTGATTCACAGGTAGATGTCATATTGTATACCCACTATACAAAAGGGCCACAATGGCAACAAATGATCATTAAAAAGTTTGAGTTGCAATTCTGAACCCTCTAAAACTTTGATGATGTCACCTGCTATGTGCCTCGGTGCAGGAGGCAACAAGGGCTGGAACCAAGTAAGATAACAAGACAACAGATCCCATGATCCCATGCTGCTTCCTGGTGTCATCAAAACTGGTCTTGACTGAGAGTCGTCTTTATTAGGGAATTACAAACAGTTCATTTGAAATATTATGATGGATTATAAATAATGCTCCTTTAGGACAAAATGTCATTATTAAGGAATACACTGATAAAAAGAGTTGATCTTTTTTTTTCAAATAGTGCTGTCCTAGGTTGCTGACTGGCTTGTTGCCAACATACTATATATACTGTATATGACCACTGAGTAATTCCCTTTTGGCAAAAGTCTGCAGAGATGCTGACTTAAGTGAAGCGGCCAAAAAAAAAAACAGAGAAAGTCAACGAGGGCTCCCTCACACACACTCGACCATTTCACAGTGGGACCGATGAATTGATTTGCTGTGAACACACCTCAAAGTCCGCAAGTCTGTGAGGTTGGACACTGAAAAATCCCAATTCCCTTACCTCTATAGAATAGTGAATATCTCATTTTTTAGGGTAAAGTGAAGGAGTCACAGAGCCACAGAAACACTTCTATGTCGTCAGTGGAAAGTAGCTGAGCGTTTGTGGCTTACTCTGGGACACTGTTAAAGAGAAGAGAATTTCCTTTCATGGAATACATTTTCTTCAATGCTGTGAACTGGCACAAACCAAATCCCAGTTAGTCTGAGATATATTTGAGTGAAGAAATAAAAGTAGGAGAAGGATATCTCATGGTTACATATGAGTAGATTATCATTAAAACTGTAGTGTGTAACTTTTTAAATATAAACATTCAAACCACTTTCAGATCATTTAATCAGACGTCGATTATCAGCTCCACACGACTCTGTTTTTGTCAGTGTAGCACTGTTTGGATTTTGTGTTGCCTGGCAACATTCTCATACAGCAAACAGGAAGTGATTTGTTTCATGTCAAGCCAGATGGAGGCAACAGCAACACTGCAAATAAATAAAATATATATATTCCAGTATTTTTATTTTATATGGAAACACAAGGAAGCGCCGACTAAAACACAGATGCCTGCTCCTGCTCTCCTGCACAAATGCTCCTTCAGTCAGGTCTGATAGTTTTGCATGTCAGTTTTACAATGGAGGATGCAACATTTTTGTTCATCCTCAACAAAAATAAAAAAATAAAATAAAAAAATAAAATCAGTAAAGTTACGCACTGCAGCTTAAAGTAGGCATTCAACAATGAATGAATGGATACTGTGATCACCATCATTCTGGACACAAAATTATGCATTTTCTCTGTGGCGTAAAAATCATCATTTTGCTGTGAAAACATTGGCAAAGATAATTAAAAAACAAAATCTAACCAAAATCAATTTCAAATCACAACGTGTCTCAGTCAGCTTTACAAACAGTACATGTAAAGGCATCCTACGTCCTTAAAATGTCAGGTCAGGTAATTCTGAATTTTACCAGGGAAATAAATAGAAGAAACCTCAGGCAGAGCCACATTGGAGAGATCCCTCCTCCAGGATGAAGGCTTTAAATAGATGCTTTTAATAAAAATGATACAATATGGACCAAAACTCAGCTGGACATACCCAACACACAAAAAAAAAAAAAAAAAAAAAAAAAAATCAAGAAAAACAACAAGGAAATAAACAATACAGTAACACAGCCAGAGTATAATTATTTAATGAATAACACTCTCATTCCACAGTTACCTCCCTTGTTTACTTTGTGTATTTGCAGTTTGCTCGTCGACAGCCTGCGCGGCACAAAAGTCACTCTGAGACAAGGACCATAATCTAAACTGCTCCACAAGCTACACTATAGCTACATCTCAATGTCGGAATAAAAGAAACTCTGCAGACCTGCAGTCAGCTCAGTTGCTTCGTAGTGCAACCACCTGCTGATACTGAGAACATACAGTGCGTGCATTTATCACAGACAATGTCTCACTTCTTTGTTTTTAATTACATTAAAATTTTGTCTCTGTCACTTATGCAGGCATTGCATGGCTGTCAGTGGGGACAAGAAAAACAGATTTTAGCCACTCACCTGCTTAGACATGTAGCTGCTGAGCTACTACTTCACTGTTTGGTAAATATGTGTCACTTAGGTAAATCTGAATGAAGAATCTAAAACACCAAAATCACAAAATGACCCATCTAAACTTAATGGTGGAGACTATGGTGGATCAATAACTGCTGTGTGCTGTGATGCAAAATTGCAGATTTCCTCTATGGAGGGTGAGCATGTAAGACAAAATTCCCCATCTTTGTCATAAAAGGCTGCTTAACAGAGACAAAACATCATCAGATCATTAATATATTCTAAAAAATTGTAGATTTTATTAGGTGACCCTATTGTAAAGTGGCTAAAATATTTTTTTCCCTTTTGTCATCAGTTCATGGGGGGGTGAGCCATGTACGAGTTAACACAGCTCATACAACCACACATCAAATACTTTGGACTATCATTTTAATAGAAGTTAATAGAGTCAATAACCTAAGCGAGTTATAAATCAAATAAATCCAAGGTAAAAGACTTTGATGCTTGTTGTGTTGAGCACATTAACATTATCCATGTTGTGGTTTCACTGACTGATTTGAAACTGATGCATGAAATACTGCTGCAGAGTAAAATGTACCAAACAACCCTACAGTAACAGCACAACAAAGGCACCTATAGTAGATATACTAAAAGGAATAAAAAGACATAACCCCAACTGTCATTTAGAAATAGCGGACATCTTTCCAAACATCTTGCTGCTGTTTACGGGGAGCGTGTTTTCCTTTGAGCTGCTGCCATTCAGTTTTTAAACCATCTGTCAGGAGAGAGTTGCTGCACGTTGGTAGCGAATTCACCACCTTTGTCTTGTAAATTCAACATCTGACATCCGCGAGACTGCAGTGGGTTGTCGCTCAACAGGAATACAAGGGTTTTTCTGGTTGGTCTTTTCTCTGCCTCCTTTCCAAACAACAAAGCACCACTGTATCAAAACCACAATGGGTGTACCATGAAGTGGGAGCTATATATAGAGATGATGTAAATCAGGCATGAATTAACGCTGAGGTGGAACATTTCATACACCCTCAGACACATGATGATGCTGTTGGTGATGACAAAAGAAAGGGTTTATTATGATAGGAGTCATGATTAATCAGGAGACAATAATAGAAACAAATGCATTTTTCATTACCAAAGTTCCAACTGATACCCATGTGGGTCTGATATTGCTTTGGAGCATAAAATGACTCCCTTCTCAGACTAAACCTGTATGTTTTTTGGAGCCAAAAATGAAGTTTGTTGAAATCAATACATAATAGCCCAAGATTTAAAAATACTGTGCCGGTACACTGCACAGTCTGATGTGGGATCAATATAGAAATGCATCTGGTTCACAACAGGAGAGATGGAGGGCGGGATCAATAACAAGCAAATTTCCAGGAATTGCAAGAGGCATCGACTATTTAATTAGCCATTTCTCTCAAAAGGTGCATCAAAGACTTGCAAAAAAGAAACACTGATGGGCCTTTGTGAGAAACTTAGACTACGGCGTGGAGATGAGCGAGTGTAGGACACAAAAGACAGAAGATGATCGTTGAAGATCAAACAATCCGGATAGAGGAAAGAACAGAAAAGAACGGTATGTGTCATGTTCTTGTGCAGGTTTTGACTACTCAAGCAGGGGGAAGTTAATAAAGCACAGGGCGTAAACTTAAATCATCTGGGGGCCTGTGAACTTCTAATCGGGTCAGGAGGGGGTCAGTCAAGTCAAAAACAGTTTGGGAAAAATCCACCATTTACAATGACATCTCAATATTTGGGGCTCTAATTACGTAGAGCAGGCCAGGCGCGATTAATTGAACAAGTCTTCTTATAATAATATTGGTAACCTCCTTTTGGCTCCTTGTGCCTCATCAGCCTGTGGAGGTCTGTTCGTGTGATCATATATTCGGCCACTGTGAGCTTGGACCTCCCGGACCAGAACATCAGTTTTCCTCTGGCTGACGCTGCTGCTGTCTCCTTCGTCCATGGCGAAACAAAACTTACACTGCGCCTCGCTGCAGTGCATTTAAAGGTGAGGGGAGGAGCTCATTTGATTGGTGAAGACTGTGTTAAACCCAGCCATGCCCTCTCTCTCTCTCTTTGCTACTTGCTGCTAGGAGAGATGGAGGCGGGACAGAGGAGTACTTGCACCTGCCTGCGCCTGGCTGCGCACCCTGCGCTGTGCATGAAACTTGCAAAATGCGCCTGGCCACACCCCCTGGCCTGGTCTGGTCTAATTAGTGCCCGACTAGGTTGGAGCTGGCACGAAATTGTCACTGCACCAAGCTGAATCTGTCGACACCTCCCCCTTTTGCGCAGCTACACCCATCTCGGCTTGCTTCAGTCTACCAAATTGCCAAATTGGCTGCACACGGTGTTGCGCTGGACGACACTACCACTGCGCGGGCTGCGCCACAAAATTAGAGCCCTTGGTCATGATATCACAGTAAAACAATACACAGTATATAAAATCTGATGACAATACGAACAATTAAATTAATGTTTGTACATATATAAATGATATGTAGTTCACAAAAAATACATACTTGTGATGCAAAATTCATCATCACAGAGAGCCTTGTGTGAAGCTCATTTGATCATGGTTTGAATGTAGTGTAGAAATTTGTTTATATTTAAACTGCGGACTACAACTTTACTGGCCTCAGTCACTAGTTTCAATAGCACATGATCTCAATTTTGTATATGATGTTCCCCATATAGAGGAAAATGATATATAGATGATAAACCATGGGAGTGATGTACTACTCAATACTTAAACCACTTTTTTTTTTTCCACATTCTGATGCTCAGTTTGACCATGCCCACATGCCTAAATGCATTGAGCTGCTGCCTTTTGATTGGCTAATTAGCAAGAAGGGAAAAGAGTGTGCCTAATAAAGTGGCCACTGAGCGTATATACACTATATTCTATAACAACATGAATAGCGAACCGCAGGTGTGTACCAGTTCAGAGTGAGCCTGGTATAAAGCTGGATTGCTCTGTGCCACTGAGCCAGCTGCTGCTGTCCACAGACCATTAAAAAAACATTAACGAGCCACAGTGTCACACTAGGTGACGCGTGCATTTAATTACATCCAACATGGGCACTGGAGTTTATTCTGACTTGGTCACACATTTACTGTACCTGCTTATACAGTGGTGTCTTGTATGGTGTACCTGGTGTAGGGGTTTATAAGGGTTTGAATTATAACTAAGAGGTTAGACAATAGTTGCACTTTACCAAAAATAACTTGATTCTGGTCTATTTCTTGTGAAATAACGGATGGTCATAGGCAGAGACTGCTCCATATGAAAACACTGCCAACTGTGTCCAAAATCTCACAATAAAAGACATCATTACCATTTGACTGTTAATAATACTAATACTGATAATAATACTGTATTTTTGGTGCTTTATTCTGGAAATACCCTCGATTTACACATAGTTATAATTTATACAATTAAATCCAGTTATTGTACCAGAAAAATGGTGCCAAATTACAGTAATATACAGCATATACGCCATGAGGTCACAGTAAAGAGCCTTCACTTGTTTTCAGTACTTTTGTTACTGTAAGGTGTACATTATATTAGGTCTAGGACACAGTAATTTACTGTAAATGACACAGAGTAATTTGCTGTGATAATAACACAGGCAGTACGCAGTCATTTACTGTGAATGTACAGTTGAAAATTGTACAGTGCAGGTGTATGCACGGCAGCACCAAACATGTAATAATATCCCTGCTAAAAATAGGCCACAACAAAAAAACTTGTGTTTGAATAAGTGTTAGAATTCTTAATAGGGCTTGGTACCTTGAACCTGCAGATACATTTTTAATATGGTTCTCTTTTTTAAAATGTCCACATAATGTGCAGAAAATGTTAGAAATGTTATTTAGAGTTGTGAACAGAAACTTTCTAGCCTGTATTCAAAATGTATTTAAATTGAGAGGAGGAAGTTATACTTTAAGAGGGCAGTTTATATATATATATATTAAATACACGTGTTTCAGTGCCAGAATGAGAGTTAAATAACAATAAGAGTTAAAAATGTGTAACACTCTATTACGTTTCAGAAAAGCTTTAAATAAGTTAAGAAAATATGAATTAAGTGTTACTGTGTACATTTGTTGTTTTGTTTTCTTGGTTTTGTTTGGGCTTTTTAACATTTTAATGTTGGATATAAGGAATTGGTGCTCATATTCTGGGTTATTCAGTTCAGCCAAAATAACCCTTGAGCTTCAGTCTGTTCCTTTTTCGGTCGTTGATCTTGAGAAATGTATGTTAAACATTTTTTTTTTTTTTTTTTTTTTTCCCAAGAACAAAACAACCCGAAATAAAATGAGGACATTGATTCAAAACTAATTTTAGGTTTTATAGATATGGCTATAATTTAGTTGCTACATTATGCACAAATTTGCTATTGTCAAAGTTTAAACACAAATGCACATGTTTTTCTTTATGTCCTAATTTATTCTGTAATCTGCTGCTGGAGTATCTGCTAATTCTCTTGAAGGTGATACTTGCAGCTGATAAGACATCGTGGATCGGACCTGAGTGGATATGTTTGCCTTATGTCAGCAATGAATGTTGCTGTTGCAAACTGGCTCTTAAGAAGATATAAAAGCCTTACTATTATTTCAGGTGTTATAATTTCACATAAGCATCTGCACACAGTCAAACATGTATGCATGGATTTTTATGGGGGTTTATTCAGCTTGTTTTCTGCCTTTGTTCCCCAGATAGTTACCCAAACTTTTCATAGCGGTGGCTCACTCCTTTAGGCAAGGTGAACATTCACTTACAGGAGTTTTAACACAGAACGAACAAGCGGAGATATAAGAAGATAGGAACAGCTGTGCACAAAGGCCTGTGCACGCTGCTTTGTTGGATAGCCTGCAACAAACATGAAGATAAAATAGATGAATCATGGAAAAAAAAAAAAAGGGAACTGTGAAGAAAAATGTGATGGATGCCTTTGAGAGGGGAAAAAATGCTTACACACTGGCAGGCTGAGTGACGCTTATGGGCATTGGAGTTTTTCTACTGATGACTCCTCTCATGATTTATGTAGGTAGAGGCGTCTCTTCTGACCTTGAGAGCCGCTTCGCCTTGTGCTGATGTGCAGGTTAACCGGGGATTGTGGGAATTGGAAGTCCCTCGGAGGGATCTTATTTTTCCTTGACCTCACACAGATTTTCCTTGTGTGCTTGTTTCATGATCAATATCCACCTCAGTTCATATGGGGGTTTGTGGAGGTATATGAAACTGATGATGGATTGAGGTTTTTCATTCTGCTTTGAACCCACCATCCCTTGGAAATTCAGTTTTTTGATAGCACTCTAGTGTGCAGATATCAACTTTTCCCTCAAAATATGAAACAGAAATATGAAATAAACTTTTTTTTTTTTAATGGAAATTGCTGTATTATGGTGAAGACACTGTTATGTCCTCTTGTTCGTTCGCATTTGGGCTACAGATCTCAGTTCAAAAGGAATGATAAAGTCTCCGTATGCTACTTATTAATTATTTTGAGACCAAACGGAAAGAAAGACGTTCTTCATTTTTTTGCGCTTCAAACAACAACATCTATTTTCTGTCATTTCAAAGATTAATTATGATCAAATGAAGCTGAATTCCATAAATTCCTGCCAGTGACCGGGGGGGGGGTTCAAAGCTACTAATTCAGTGCATTCATCCAAAGATTTTAAATATTCAGATGAGTCCCAGAGGGTTTGATGCAATAAAAGTTTATTTACCGGGGCATGAAAAGCACACCTTGCATCTTAATCTGCTGACAGAGTGAGCAGATGAATGGTGTGGTTACATGTGTATCATGTTCATGGCAGATCAATCTGCCATTCTGCCGTGATTGTGCTTGTTCAATATTGTCCTTGGCCTTAAACGCCACCAAAGTGAGATTGATGCTGTCAGTGCGAGCCTGGGGAAGAAGATGCAAAATCAAGACTCAAGAGTGTGGAGGGTGAAGGTGTTATACTCCCCTGATTTGGATTCATCACCTCACTGAAGGAATTTGCATCTTTCCGCCATTTCTTTACAGAAGTCATTCACGAGAAATTCCGTAATTATGAGTTCCACGCGCCGCCGAATACAAATCACGTTGTCTCCCGCCCGCCATAAACAAAAAGTTAAATCCTGTGTTATTTCTTATCATCAGTCAATTCTGCAAAAAAAAAAAAAAAAACAACAACGAATAATTAACATGAAACAATCCATGCAGAGAAAAAAAAAAATCAAATCTTGTGGCAACATGGAAAATACAATTTCCACGGAGACAGAACATGAAAAAGAAGCACAGATGAAGTCAGTATAGGCTCAACACAGCACGTTCACTTCACATTCATGTGTTGCATTGGAAATGCTCCACTGCTATCACTGGTGTGAGAGTAATAATGTTTTTTTTTAAAGGGGCTTTACGTAAGAAAAATACCACGTGGAGCATTATTATTGACAGGATTGCTAACAGTGACTGACATTCATTTGACATGGTTTTTTTTCAGACTTCTCAACTGAAATGCAACAAAGCCGGGGGGCTGATGTCACTCCCACTTCTGAAATACTGAGTTCTGATGTGAATGTGACGCAGCATAATCTCTCTTCTCTCTATCTGTGCATATTTAATGTATAGAATGTTTTACAGTCCATTTTTATGGCCTTAATTCTTTCCTCCTGTCATCGTGAAAATTCTCCAGTGCTGTGGCTCTACCACTTTTCTGAACTGAGACTGAATTTGCAACCTCAGCCTGTTGCTGACATTTAAAAATGAACCAAATAGGTTAAATATTAATAAAAATGAAACTGATGGTGGGACAGTTACTTGAATGAACACTGTACAAAATTGCTTTGAAAAAATGAGCACCCACACTCCTTGAATGTTTTTCATTGGGATTGCAGTAACCTTTTTAAAAGCTAAAGGTTGCTGTTGTACATATTTAACATACAGTATATTAGTTTTAGATTCAAGGGAAGCAAAGCGAGGATACAGTAATTCCTCTGTGGCTTCTCTCTGAACAGATCTCACTACAATAAAAGCCTTCTTAATCCTTGCAAATAAAAATGTTAATACATGTCCCTCTTGTTCCACCTCTAATGGTGCACGATTAAAGTCTAAGGACGTCTAATCATCTCACGTAATGCCTATAGTTATGTAAAATATGCAGTCAAGGTTAAATGATGTTTGAAGCGTATTTCCACTGTTTATTCAAAGACGAGGCTGCATGTCAGACAAATCTCCAGCAGATGATGTTTTCATCAGCTGCTTTTTCAAAGGATCTATAGTCAAGACCATTCTCAGGTAACTACCAGTTCTCAGTTCTACCATGATTATTCCACATTATGTCAACACATTTGACTTTTTCTAAAGGACATGCACATACAGCATTAAAAGGACAGTTAAATTTGATATAAATTAGATATTTACTGGATGTTTGGGTATCGTGTTTTTTTTTTTTTTTTGTGTGTGTGTGTGTGTGTGATATTCTCAGGTTCTTGGATTATGGTGACTTTGCAAACCAGACACGAAACAGCAGCAGTCAGACCATCAGACGGCTTCCAATACAAACCACAAGGTTAAACCAAACCCATTTGGAGGAAGAGACATATGGCTCATTGCAGGAAATTAAAGTGAACAAAGGCCAACGTACTGTAGGGATGTGATTTACACTTAGTCACACAGTTTACCTTCACTTTTCCTGTGTTTCATCCAAAATGCTAAAAATGTGCCTGACTGGACTTAATGATAATTACTGTCTTTCTACATTGTAGAAATATTATAGTCCCAAATCTGTGCAAACAATTTGGGCCTTGTTCACTAACTGTTTTTAAAGTGATAGTCCAGGTTTTTGTACGAGGTACTGACACAGAGAATATAGCCACTTAACAAAAGGCTTGTCTAACAACATGCACGGCCATTCAAGTCTACAGTATGTTGATGCATTTTATTTGCAGTCAGAACTCAGATTTCAAACTCGGAGCAACCTCACACGCTCCGATTTAGGATTCAGAGATGGCAGCCACCACACAAACACTGTTTTTTAATAGTTCTTCTTCCAAATGAGTATCATAGTAAATTTGCTTATTTATGCTTTATCCACAGACATGTCGCTATGCTGTTTGTGCACAAAATACTATGTGGAGTGTTGTTAATAACTGGTATTGCTATTGCATTTGTGGTTTTCCAGCTTCTCAATAGGAATGTGGTGAACTTGGATGTGACATCACTCCCAGAGTTCTGATGTAAATGGAACACAGTATGACTTTATCTCGCCATTAGTTTTCTCTTCACTCTCCCACAACTATTTTCTTACTAATACCCTGTTTACACTAAAAAAACGTTGAATCACAAATTTAAATGTGTTGTTGGTCAATGGGAATGTTTTAATGGGAATTCACTCCTGGGTCAACATGATTTTTATTGGTTACATTGTGGATTTGTCTGCTGCTCTACACTCAACACTAGAAATGACTTTTTATAATGTGGACAGCACTCACTATCATGTATTTCATCAATCAGATCAGATCTGTGAGACTGAAGTAAAAGATGCAAACTAATAACCAGAGTAACATTATCACCAAGAGTTATGGTGGTGATGTTGTTGACCTGGACTAAGACCCTTCACAAACGTATTGTTGTTTTCTTTCTCTCACTTTTGTTTCATGATATCACAATTCATGCAAAGGATAAAAAAAAAAGCACCAGAACGACCACTGGAAATTGAAATGATTTTTTTTTTTTTTGGCTTCATCTGTGTTTAAAAATCCCTGTTATTTATGTAAGAGGCTTCAGCCACATACAGTACAAGTGCAAGTACAAAGTGATACAAACATCATTTTCTGATATTAAAGGATGTCTAATAAGTGACCGGTCCAGACCAAATGTCTGAACCTATGTCGAACCTAAGAACCTAAGCCAAACCCAATGTTTACTATACCTCATTCATTACTGATAAATAATAGTTATTTCTTCATTTCAGCCAAAAGAACCACAAACAGATAACAATAAAGTGCCTTTTAATTATCCTTAAATTCTGAGTAAAAACCATAAAGTAAGACCTCCATGCTTTATTATTATTATTATTATTATTATTATTGTTATTATTATTATTATTATTATTATCCCCGTCTCTGGAAGAGCCTTCCTGGAAACATAAAGGCAGCAGAGAATATCAGTAATTTATATCTATTTTTATATTCCTTATCTATTTCTTTTATTTTAGCTTTAGTTAAATGGCATGTCCTCTTATTGTTTTATTTATTACATCACATTTTTATCTTTTATTACAGCTGTTTCCTTAATGCAAATTGTTAGGAGAGATGCCATTCCCTCAGTTCTGATTCATTTGTCTTTTATTTACTTTGTGTGTTGGTAGGGGTGGGCGTTCCTCTGAGTTACCTTATTGAAAAGTGCTTTATATGTTTGGTTAATTGATCGATATGCACATTTAATTTAGTTTAAGACAGGTGACGTTTTTCAGACATGTAAAAGCGCAGCACATGACCCTGGAGACTGGAGTCTTTGACACAGAAACCCCATGCTGATAAATGGGTATGAATGATGTTTGACTGAAATAAAACAATAAATATACTTACAAAAGTTTTTACATCTTTTTGAATTTATAGAAAAAGTAAGATGCTGGAGCTCAAGGCTTATAAATCTTGTAAAGATCATCTTCTCTTCTCTTGATAAATATGTATTTTTTTCATGAGCAACAATTGAAAATTCAGTTTCTGGCGGGACTTGTGTAAATAAATAAATAAATGAATGAATGAATAAATGAAATGACTGCGTGGCCATTAACGTGTAGTGCAAGCCTGCGAGCATCAGTCAGCAGATGATGCCAGATGACACAAAGTGGTAAAAGCTCCCAAGTTAATGAGGTCTCCAAGGGTTCATAACCCTCCCCACACTGTTTCTCTCCACACGTCTGTCCCACTGGTGGGTTCCCTCACATATTCCCACACAAACAGGACACTTGCTACCCACACATATCTTTCCATGTGTGCTGCTGATGGCTGCAGGCAGTGGAGTTGATGCAGTGGGTCAGAGGTCAGCGGTCAGAGGCGACTGCAAGAAGAGCAGGCATCTCTGGAGGGATGATTGTTTTGTTGAATTGCTATTTTGAATAGATGTTTGCAGAATATAATATCCATAGATTTTGACTAAACTGCTGATTAGCAGTCAACTTTTAAATTTGAACAAATGTTAGTAACATTGTTACACTGTCAAATGAGTTCACACAAGGCTGATTAACCCTATCACTTCCACTCAACTCTCTCTGTGTTTCCCAGTATAGCTGTGTTTAGATTTTATGTTGCCTGGCAAAGTTGCATTAAGGAATTAATTAATGTCAAGACAGACAACAACAACTATATGCTGGTGAAGTGAGATGGCTGCAAACAAGTTGAAGGATGACTGAAAACACAAAGATCATAAAACCTGGTTGTTCGCTAGCTCCCTCAGTCGGGTCTGATGGTTTTGCTTGACAGAGCCTATTTTAAATGCAATATATCTGTTCACAATGAACAAACAGGGGCAGAATAATAGCATCATCAATAGCAAAATTCAATATAAGTTGCACACTGATGCTTTAAAAATTACCCTTCATAAAGAGCCTGTTTTCAATTTGAACAATCATTAAGTTGAAGCAGATGTGGTTCAGAGAGGAGCTATTTCAGCAACATGGCCCCTCGGGTTCTGTGCTTTCACAACCAGAAGTAAAACACAAAGAAGTGTGCAATATGTTTGGGATATAATTACAGCATGTGCTTCATAAAGTCTAGACCCCCCTATTCCCAGAAAAGTTATTGAAATAAAATGTAAAGGGCTCTAATTAATTGGGCTTCCGGTGATTAGAGACAAATAATCAGCAAATACTGAGCAGCAACTGAAAATGAATGAATGAATGAATGAATAAATAAATAAATGGGGATCTCCACTCTCCAAGTTCCCCTCAGTGCAGCGGCCATAGTGTTCAAGAATCATTGCCACATTTGTCAAGCATGTGAGCATTTCAGATTTACAGTCCTGTAATGTGACATAATGAAGTAATGATTTATCAGTGAGAGTAATTAATTAGAAGGCATGTTGAGGAGGCCATACAGAGGAAGGCAGACACATCAGCATGGATTTATGTGCATGTTTGATTTGAGCATAAAATATCTGAACAGAAACTGAACAAAATATATGGATTTATGTACTTTTTTACCCTAAAATGGAAGATAAAACTTGAATAAGTTCAAGGGACACAGATTTTGATAAAGTTAACAATTTAGAAATCAAGTGATTAATCACACATTAATCAGTTGAATTTAGGAATATTGTATAATTTTTCAAATTTAGGATTTGTATGTGCTTCAGACACTGAACTAGCCATTTTCATTAAATCCCAATAATTATTTGACAGCAGTTCATATACATGCGCAAAATTTACATTTTCTTCTAAAAATGTGGGTTTTTAAGAATATAGCAACAATGATGAACACAATTTGCACAGAGCAAGCATATTTGTCCATGCCTACGATGAGAAAAATTTGAAAAACATCCCGTTAAGGTACATTTGGAACAAAAAAAAAAGTGTAATTACCTTGCAATTAATCATGGCAGCACCTCTTTCAACAAATTCCTCAGATGGTGTGAATAAAGGGGACAAAAGATGCAAATGCACTAGTCAAAGATACATCTGTACAATACTAGTGAATGTGATGATTTATGAGATTCATAAATCTTGTCACACAGTTTTCTCTCACACTGAACCATATAATTGGTTCAGATTTGGTATATATTTTAAAACAAACCACGCCTATGCACCTGATTAAATGTCTGGAGTTGCTCTTTTATCCAGATCAAACCACAAGGAACAAAAAAGGACAGATGTAAAAAAATAAAAGAAAGCAAAATGATGGCTTGCGGTGTTATGACTAAGTGTGTGGTTGTGCATCAGTGGACGCTAATGGATTGGTGATGTCAGCAATCTGAAGTAAAGGCAGAATCCAGTCAGTGGGGACGTACTTAGTGGTTGTGTTGGAGCAGGGGAGAAGACGAGGGCCAGCGAGCTTGTACGACAGAAATGAGAGAATAAGAGAGTGACAGGAAAGCACGTACACGCATGCACGCACGCACACGCATGCGTTTCCATGACTTCAGAGGACATTGCATTTCCTGGAGACTTACTCTAACTGTAACAATAATTACTATTGTCCTAACCTTAACCCTGTCCTGTATAACATGTCTATGTTATACAGGACAACTATAAAATAACTATAAAACATGTCTTCACCTTAAAAAGTAATCTGTTCCCAACAGGAAGACAAGTCCGCATAATGTGACTGTGGAAACAGATTTAGGTCCAGAACATAAAGAATACCAGGTACACACACACACATATATCATAGTGAGACGTAATGCATTACCTTACCCCTTAATCAAACCTTAACCATTCCAACTAAGTGCCTAACTCTATCTTGAACCCAATTCTAACCAGAAAAAGCCCTTTAAAGTTGTGCGGCCCAGACAAAATGTCCCTATAAGGTAAGATATAAATACATGTACACACAGGCATAGATACTGAGAGAAAAGGGGAGGGTGAGAGAGAGAGAGAGCGAGAGAGAGAGAGTAAAAAAGCAGCGACAGCAAAGTCCTCATCAGCCACATTTGATAAGATCAGCTCTCTCTCCTGGTCTCAAGGATGTAGGATTTCTCTCCACCTGCTCAACTTATCACTGTGTCACACACTCACACTGGAGATTACCTCTCATAATTTGCTGTTGTATCAGGCGCCAGAGACACACTCTCTCTCTCTTTCACCGTCATTTTAAAGCAAAGTAAGGATTTATTTTCTCCCCTTAAATCTGATTCCTTCAAATCACCTGCCTCTCTCATTTCCGCCCTCCTCCTCCTCCTCCTCCCTTCCTACCTTCATGGCCTCGTTTTTCCACCTTCTTCCTTGTCCTTCCTTGCATCACACTTGAGGGCAAACAGCTCACCAAAGTAACGTGAGGCTTCACGCGATGACAAACGGTCATTTAAAAAGGCCAACCTGTCACGCAGACGGCACAGCACATGGCAGCGCGGAGACAGATGAAAGGAAAATATACTCAAGGTAAAGGAGACAAATGATACTGGCAATCCGTATGGAAAGATGGAGTAGGAGGAGATGGAGACTCATTGGAGGGAAGGCAGTGAAGGTTCCTGACTCTCTGCTTCAGTAATGAAGCCTCTCTATGTTTTCTTGGTTTATTTTAATCAATACACATGGCTGATTTCATATTTGTGAATTGGCATGTGTCAAGTTCAGGTCTGCCCGTTTGTGTGTGAATCAGATTTTTTTGCTTCAAAGGAGTTCATCTAAGCACGTAACCAATGAATAAATTATTGAGTAAGGGAATCCATCAGCCATCCATTATTATTATAATATAAATTTTACTAAATCAGTCTGAAATAAATGGGTGTTGTGATGATACGGCAAGGGGAAATTAAAAATGTTAGTATTTTTACCACGTTGCAAAAGGTCACGACCTCATCCACAAGAATCTGAACCGTTTTGAGTCCTCGAGATTCATATTTTGACCGGTGACATGTGACGTTTGCAGGCAACCTTCTTTCAACGTTCAACATTTCAACATTCTGTGCCCCGCCCCCAGTGGCCGTTGAATGTAATTACTTCCTGATTAGCCTTGTTCGGCAAACCAGAAGATTGCATTCACTGTAGAGGCAGTTAGTTACTTTGACCTGTCTTTGTTTTTATCGCGGTTTAGTGTTCACCTTTACAGTGACATCTGGACATAATTGATGTATGCTGCGACCTTGTGGTCATAGATGGCGGTCACTGGATAAGTGTTAGTATGACTATGCAAGGTTAAATTTACACCAGTATGCCCATGTGTTGTTGCTCGTTGGTGTTGAATTGGTCAAGCTTTGACCCCATTATTCTAAGTGTTTCTAAATATCCCTTTAAGGTACAGTATATGTACAACAGATGATAGCAGCAATAATAACAGATAACGTGTGAATCGTTTGTGATTTATCACGAGTTAAGTATGGACAAGCGATTAAATATTCTATTGACTGACAGCACCACTTTAAACTAATTTTGCACATGGTGTGATTACATGTAATATCAGTGAAAAGATGCGAAATGCAAATTCTTGTAAATTAGCTAAATCTTTACAAATATGAATCTTTGTCACACTGGACTGGAGAGAAACTGGAGATTAAATCTGTTCCATCTATACAACTGTTGACCCACATGTCTTTTAGTTATGTTGACTCTATGTGTATGTGAATAGATTATTAACTTGGTTGTACTTCCAACAACATAGTTGAACCTTTTTTTGTGATTTGTTTCTTCTGGCCACAAGGCTCAGTGTAACTAACATTACTAACAGTCAAACCATTTGTGACCCAGGTTTCTTTGGCGCTGCACTAATTACACTGCACTCATGTCGGAAGAGGCTTATTATTTTCTGATTTGTAATTGCTATGTAATCACCGTTTTCACAGTTTCAAAACAGTTTCCAGTAAAAACTTAAAGGGTAAACTTTAAATAATCGTCTTTTCATCTTTTACCTACTTGCAGACAACATGCACCTACACATCCGGTGAAGGATTATGAGTGATGCGTTTTTTTGTTGTTATTTTGTAATATAATAGCAGGTTAACATTAAAGCAAGAGTCCAGAATTTTTGAAACGGCCTGTACGTGGTACTGACAAGTGTTTTGTGCATTTTCCCTCAACCAGTGGAAAATACACACGTCCTTTTCTCAGTTTGACATTCACATTCAAGTGACAAATCACTCACTATAATATTTGCCAAATAAAATGATTAGGCTCCTGCTTGATAAAGCCATTTGTGTCAGCCTGCCATTAAGTAAGGCTGCAGAGAACTGCTCGCTTTGATGACACTGATGTTCAAGGGAAACAGAGACACGACCTGGCAACAACGCATGTTTACTTTCCCCCAGTCGACAGGATTTATATCTGGAAATAAACCAAAACTCAGATGCAATGTTCATATTAAAAAGGATTATAAAGAGGTCATTCCACTGGGAATTGAAACAGACAGGTAGTAAGGTTATTCATGAAGAGCAGCATTTATGTATTTTATGTGATTTGAAAGTTGTAGAGAATTTATTTAATTTTCGGAAACACAGCCCTGATTTCTTTTGACTAAATGTCTAAATGTCTAAATGTGATATGTTGTGTTAGTTGTTTAAGAATGAGATTAATGCCATATCCAGATTTGGAGAAATTACATGGTTATTAAGGGAATGAATATTGTATTAATGACTGCTTTGGTTGTTGTTGTTTCTTCGTGGGTAACAATCCTCATGGAACTGTGCATGTGTACACCGTTCATCTTTTTTGTTGTTGTTGGTGTCTTATGGGCTGTGCAATAATGGGTGCATTGAGACTTAACCAAATCAGTCAGTATCATAGGGGAGGAAAAATGTTTTGGGAAACAGTATAGATACATTTTTTTATGGAGCTCCAGTGCTGACATCATGTAATCCTGTCATGCAACATTCAGAATCAAAACAACGCCATTTTAACAGGAAGCCATGCTGTTCAAATCCATAAAGGTACAGTTTATATCAGGTAACAGGCAATAAGTCTTCTTGTCTTTTCATTGGCTGTGTACAATACAATGTAAGGATTGTAAATAGAGTTTTTGCCATGGGACAAGCAAACAGAAGAGCATTTTACCGCATCACCCTCACCTGCTTGAAGCCAGCATAGAAGATGCACAGAATCCAAGGTATTACTCTAATATCTTGTTTATTTTGCATGCTTTTATTGTGTAGGATGAGGGAAATTTTATCAGAAAGTTAAAGTTGTTTGAATACTGCTGCAGGTCTGTAATAATATCCACTCTGGCTGTTACCTTACTCACCAGAGAGGCATTGTAAGGGGTTTTATGACTACAAAGGTATAAAGTATATAATGTATATAACATTTGGATGGTCCTTTATTGTCACCTTGTCATCTCCTCTCATCATGTGACACTTCTCCAATGCTGCTCTAAAGCAGACTGTTGCTGAGAGGCTAAAATGTCAGTGGTCACTGGCCAACAAGCTGCAGGCATACAATGCCTTTATTATGTAGATGTGTCCATCATGAGTCTATAAAATATCTTTTGCACACAAGATCTCTGCGACTTTAAGAGTCTGTAATGTTTGTTTCTTGAAACAAAATAAATATGAGATGATAAGTGCATCTCTGAAATCTACACTTTTCCAGCAAGCAGAGGAGATTCACGTTTGTTATCAGGGGAATCCCTCCCCAAAATGCAAAAGATAAAAAAAACCAACATTTCTTCTTAGTCTCCAAGAATGCATGCTATTTTTGTTCTTTATCTGTGAAAAGTTTTTTAAACTGCATATTTCTATTTAAACTTTGTAACTGTGGTTACAGTCGGCTATAGTGGAGGGAGGAGACCTTCACACTGTACCGAAGTCACACAATGCATGTGGGGCTTTTCCATATGAATTCAATATTCATTACCATAATAAATGTGGTGTGAATCCTGGGAGGCCGTGGCAGCAAAAAATAAATCTGATACATGAATAAACGATGTCCCCAGGGAAAGAGGGCTCCTCCTTTGTGAGGGAGATTGACTCCTTCAAGATGGGACACATCAGCCACAAGCAACGGAAACAGAAATAGAAACTGTCGGCAAACAGGTGCTTGCTCACATAATTTTTCCTTTCCCTTAAACCAATCTTAAAGCTATATATGATAATATATGTATTCTATGCAATCAGAATGCATAGAATACATAGTGTTCAAATTCAGTACTTTGATAATGTCCACACTGTGAGGATCGTGATTAAACTTTGACGCAGAAACTGACGCGGGTCACTCTTCCACACGTGTCAATCCATGTGCCGTGTTCTGTCGTACTTTTTGGTGCATCTTCAGAATGAGGCTTGTGTCTACGTGATTCTGACTTTGACAGAAGAGAATGATGAGCTACAGAATCATGTTCTCATCCCATTTCTGTTGCAGCACAGCATGGACAACAGAACTACTTTTGCTTTTAAGTTTATCTGCATTCTAGCAGCATTAATACCTCTCTCACTTGGTCTCAGTTCATCAGGCAGAAAGGAGGCCTTGTGGTTTTGGACTCCTCCATCTTTGACCCAGAAGCTCCTCCCTTCAACAGATGACTTAATATTCTGCAGTCTTTTAAATTCCATTAGATACATTTTTCTTGTGGTCTGTCCTTTTGTGGTTGGAGGTGCTTTCATCTGTTTCGCACTGTCCTGGGTTGCCAGACTGTTCATATGGGATAAAAGTTTCTCCTTCCTTAGACCAGACCTGCATCTGAGGACAACCCACAGCCTTGCTCCCATACATCCTCATTAATACTTCCATTGACATTAACATAATTACCAGCTAAGCTTATGGTTATTGTAAGCATCTGTCTCTCTATTAGCTTCTGTTACAAATTCCTTCACTTACTACAATTTACATTCTGTATTAATATGTTGACTTTATTTGTCTATTTATACCCTAAGTTGTTTCTTATTGACTGACAAGGTCTTGGTGACCTTGATGTCTCAGGTCTACAACTGAACTACAGTGCCTGACTTTTAAATATAAACACATTCAAATTACACATTACAATTACAGAGTTTACTCGATGCTGATGAATTCTATCAGCTCCACGTGACTCGCTGTATTAATGATGCATAAATTTATTGTGCTCCATCGGCACTCCAGTGTTGAACACAGGAAGTGTTTGGTTTTATGTCAAGACAGCAACATTGTGCTCATAAAGCAAGCTGGCTGCAAACAGTTTAGAATATGACTGAAAACACAAAGAAGCTCTCCCAAAAACAAAATCACAAATGAATTCTACTGCTTGTTCAGAATTAATGAGCCTTGTCCCCACCCACCACTGGGCTGTCACTGTCTACACACAAACGCTCCCTCAGTCAGGCCAGTAGTATTGCATGACAGAGCCTGTTTTCAGATGAAGGGCATGACATACAAATTGTTACATTGTTTCTGTTTATAAACCAAAAGTTAGACACTGCAGCTTTCAATAATCAGTTGTTTGAAATTACTGTATTTTTCGCAATATAAAAGCAATATTTCTAAAATTCAAAAAAATACTAGTAGCAATACTTTTACGATAGACTTTATATATATATACACACATATATATATGTTTGAGAGTTTTTTTTGAAATGTAGATGCTTCCATTACCAGTTCTTTATTGCAATATTTAGGTTTTCTGTATCTTAACAGGTAATGGAAACTAGTTTCAATCATTTTGTCCTTTCTCAATAGCATTAACTATTCAAATTATATTGAACTGGTTTGTGTAAAGCACGAGAACATAACTGTGCCCAAGTACGGTAACAAGAGCCTGTCGTACAAAACAAGTATGACACTGACATCTGAGATTAAAGAAACTGTTAAATTGAAATACTGGCTTCGCTGTTAACAGTGGTGCAAACCAAACATAAAATAGAGTTCATGTTTAGTCTGTTGGTTAATTTTTAATTGCTGTTATTTTGTAAAACAATAAAGAAATATTTCCAACACTGCTGGGCAGTAAACTAGACCTATTGACCCTGGAATGGTGTTCCCACTGTAAATGCTACCAAAAAAAGTTCATAATCTGATCACATCTGATGAGAAAGGTGTTTAAGTACCTGAGCAAGTGGCAAAGTCACCGATAAGAATTTGAACTCCTGTTTTAAAGCCTCCAGAATCACAATGTGGCTGGTGCAGTGTCAACTTTTAAAACCAGAACTTATAAGACATCTCATGCATCCGGCTCCATTGGATGTCCACTTATATGTGCCGTGCTTTATCATCTGTTTTCCTCTAAATGGTAACATAATTGACTAGACTGGCGTAATGTTCTATAGAAGAAGGCCCAACTCTAGAGCTTGAGAGCATTAACCCCCACAGGAAAATGTTTGCTGACTGCTGCTGATCCTGCCTCAATAACATACACACTGCTTTAATTCAAAAAATATGTGTAGAAACAAAGAGTTTACAAATCAGTCCATGCTGCTGCCGTGAGTCTCACTGAGGGCTATTAGTTCGACCAGTGAATTCAACCTTCTGCGACCCCCCCAATCTGGCGTCACAGCAGATGGGTGGTGGTCTGTGCTCTGTTGAGGCAATTTTGTGCATGGCTGCCATGGCCTGTCCTGGTGTGACATCTCCTGCTGCTTGTCGGGCTGTAGCCTGACCTTCACACTGGGCTGCTGTACAGCTGTCTGGCTCTGAAATGCAAACATGCATTCAACCCTCTCACCCCTCCATTTCAACACATAACACACTCGCTGTCCCAGGGGAGAGTAAAAAAGTTGAGGAGTGAGGTCTTCGATGCAAGGTGTTATTGCACTGGCCAGCTGAAGATGCCTCACAGGCAGGGAAAAAAAATGGCCAATGGGGTCTGTTAAACAAAATGTCACATGAGGCTCAGGTGAAAGAAAAATGTGGCTATAGTTTGTCACAAATTTGATTTAGTAGGTGATGGAGATCAGGGAAAATATCATGAATAGGCAAAGAATATGACAAAGAATAGGATTCACACATACAGCACACATACAAAATACATTATGGATCATAAAGGTCTAGTTTGAAATATTTAAGAGGATCTTGCGCTACACTGTTTCCACAGCAGCCTGAACAGGCAAAACCGTCCAGACTGTGTGTTTTGTATTTGTGAAGCACAAGCTTATGATGCAAATGAAGAAGAAGGACATCTTTTCTGATACGTGAGGGTCACCATGGTCACCTGACACACTTGGGAAAGGGAACAGTGAGCGATTGAGTTCTCAGTTTCCAGTCTCATTCACTAAAGTTACCCGCATAAATCTCTTTTTTAATAATTTACTTTTGCAAAAGTTTTTGTATACACTGAATCATAGATTATCTAAAAAGTTGAGGTACCTCAGGGCTAAGTTAAATTGTCCTTTGTGCCAAATGCAATTACCGCATGTGTGATCATTGTCCCATGTCTTTTTTCTTGTTGTGACTGTGGGTGTTTCTCATCATCAGCTACATTTCAAGGATATTACATCATCTGACCCCACCAAAGTACTGCCCCAGTGAGCAGGATGCTTCCAATTCCACAAATGACCGAGTGCTACCCACAGAGATTTCACAATGAGTATTCTCAGTGCAGCATAAGTTCCCACAGGTACTACATTATTGTAAAGATTTATTGTATATTGGGCAATGAATGCTATAAATAATAATTATACATGAAAATAAATAGAAAGAGAAATACTTTATTTTCCTTTTTATTAACTTTTTTGTGACAATAACCTTGAGGGTTTTTATATACTCTTGGAACCCGATTAATTGAGGGACATTTTTGAATTCTTATTGTGTATGATATTTGCCATTCAAAATCAATAGAACAATAAAAACAATGTCATGTTTTTTCAGCCCTAGAAATTAAGTGATTGAATGCAACTGTGAAATAGATGTGTTCAAAATTCAGGTACATTGTTGTAAAAAATACATTTATAATCATCTAAAAATTCAAATGAGTGTAATTTTCCCTTGTGCATGCATGTTCTGTTGGGGGGAACTTTTGCATTTATGGAATGAAGCACATTTGCTAGCTTGTTTCCTTTGTTTGTCTGCAGAATGCTCATCTCTATTGGATCAGATACGGAAGGATTCTCAACTAAAGGAAGGATCCTTGACATTGAGAAACACCACGTGGTTGTTTCTTTCATCAACTGCAAACCAAATTTCCCCTCAGAGAATCGAAAGAATTTTTAAAAAGTAAAATTAAATTCAAATTTAACTTCAAATTATTCCAAGGGAGATACATGGGGAGGTCTGGAATATTAGTTTTTTTCTTGCAGGGGGTCCTTGAGTGAGTGTCAAAAAAGAAAGAACTTCTGCACTAAAACACAAAACCCCTGTACTTCCTATTTGTCAGGTTAAAACAGGATGACCCAAAACACAAACCCAAAGAGACACTTTCTCTGTGGGGAGTGATCTCCTCTCATTACCAGCAGGAGAGACACTGGGCCTGGCCTGTCCAGAGGGAGGTCTGAGCCAATAAGAGAGTAATTGAAAGAATCGCTTGACTTGCCGTCTGAAACAGCTTACAGACCGGGGTTGAAGTGTGGTGTTTAGACAACAGATGGGCAAAGATAAAGAACATGAAAGTGAACTCAGAATTGCAGGGGACAAAAAAAAAGTAATTTTCACCCTCGATAGGTCGTCATGCCTGTTTCCACATATCAATCTGTGCGCTCATGGCCAGCTCATATGTACATGGTGGCATTTCATTCAATTGCAACAAGCACTGTCAAACTGCACTGTGGGTCTATTGCTACACTTTGCTCACTTTGTGTGCAGCAGCCAAGCCAGCATGTCCATGTGAGCCGCATAAGGGTTATATTTGGGCTTACAATATGGGTCCCAAGAAGGTTTGTCCATGGTTTCCATTGAGGCCCCACCATATTTGTTCACTTCAAGCACATGCTCACTGTGTATCCTTTCCCAGCTACCTGGGCAAATTATGCATTGGGCAAACTATGCTGGTTCTATGTGGTTTAACATGAGCCTCACATGGCAAGCCCATTAGGGTAAAAAATGGGTGGGACCACCATGGACAGCATGGACAAACCTGCTTGGGACCCATGTTGAATTAAAGCCTGACGGGGCCCGTATGGACATGCTGGCTAGGTGAGAAATGTTGAATTTTCCAAGCAGCGTCAATCAAAATAAAATGATTTTCCTACCCTAAAATTTTCTTTTGCTACCCTATCAAATCATGTTTAGAATTTAGCTCAAACACTCCACAACTCAAACTGAGCTCTTAGAAAAAAATAGCAGTTCTCCTTGTTGCTGATGTTTTTGACAAAATGTACAAATCACTTGACTAGCAACTCTTGCTACATAATTAACCATGATCATAGACTATATATAAAAATAGACAAAGTCTATTAGTTTGATAAGTGAAGACAAAGAAATAGGATGGTCTTAACACTTAACCACCAGGGTGTGACTCCACTGGTTGCAAAAGGGCACCATTTGAATGGAAGTCCATGGGAAAATGGGCTACTATTTTTTATTTGATAAATTATACTAGCAAACATTTTCTTGTCTCAGTGGCTAGTCTTCTTTTTGCAATGCATGTTCCCATTTGTCACATATGAGTGGACACTATAGGGTGACTGACAGTTAGTGTCCTCCAATAGAATCTGGTTGCAGCTGACATACGTTCATTTTCAAATTCAAAAATGCCAAACGCCATTCAATTTGTGATCTTCTAATCTTCTAAGTTTGTTTTGCAACAAGAAAATTACCATAACAGACACAGCTCTGCTAACCTCCCACCATCACCTCCAGCATTAGGCCTGCCCATTGATTTCCCAAGTAGATCCTCATGTATTGAGCTTATGCAAAAATGACTGAGCGTTTTGCAGCTCAGTCATAAAGTTATCGCAATACCAAGAAAAAGGAATGTTTTTATAGTTTCCCACAATATTCCCAGACTAGAGGTGGTCTTAAGTGTCAACTGCAGGAGCCAGAATGTAGAGAGAGTTAGAGGCTGTGCCTCAGCATCTTGTCTCAGTAAAGTGTGTGCGTCTGTGTCATGTCCCCGTGGCTAGACTTGTTACAGAGATGACAGCATGTTTTGTTTCACTACACAGCTCTCGCACTGACAGTCTCAAAGCCTGGAGCCAAACAAACAGAGGCAGCAGTGATGCCAGGTACCTCAACATCTATCTCTCTCACACACGCACATACACACACATGTACAAGCAGTGCTGAGGATGCACACACAGCAGGCACACCACAGTGTGGAGAGAACACGGAAAACCAAAAAAACCTAATTTTGTTGTAGAAAACATCTGCATCACTGCAGTATTTTTGCACTTGGTAGACGGGGAGCTCCTCCCATACACCACCTATACACCATCATATCGCCTCTAAATCTTGATGAATAATCCAAAGTGGACATTTCATTCATTATGATTTAGAGTGAAAATTACTTTCTCAATACAATTTTCACAAGATTTATGCATCATTTACCATACTGTAACCAACTGCGGGGCATCAATAATTCAAGTGTGCACTTAAACCACAGGTGGAGAAACTTGGTAAGGGCTGAGAAACATGTGTGGAGAAGATCCCTCAGATTGACATAACACAGTGTGATCAGACTCATCTGTCAGACAGAGCATGCTTCACTGAGGAACAGCAGAATGATATTATGAGACTTGTGGAGTTTCCCCTCCAGAGCTGCTCAGAGTGTAACCCTCAACTGTTGCAATAAGACAGGTAACAAGCTAAAGGTGGATCCACACTGAATGTGAAGTGATTTTTCATGACACAACCAGTGACCTTCTAGCCTCAGGCTAATGCAACACCTCAGCAACAGCCAACATCCAACCAGTGACAGTGTGACTGTCAGCTTGAATGAAGTGACACATTTAAAACCCTGTCCTGGATGCATCTTGAGATCTGATCACAAAACCACACACAGTGATAGTGTGAGAACTACAACTTAATTCAAGAACATGGGGCACACTGGGAATGGAGAGAATGGGGGATAAAAAAAAACAAAATAAAACACCAAATTGACCTGATAAACAAATAACCCAGGTGATCAAATGAAGGAGACTGGAAAATACACTAGGGAGGCAGGGATGAGAGAACCCAGGTGAAACTCATAAGGTACAGGTGAATCACATCAGGGTGGGGCAGACAATCACAAAGGAGGGAAAACAGGATGTAGAACTAATGGGAACAAGCCAGATGTGAGACCAGAAAGTCTTCTGACCTATTGCAGCTTCACGGTACATTCTTCACTCACTTTCTGCCACACCCTCTCTCTTTTCCCCCAGATCTCCCCAGGACAAAATGGTCCTCCCTCTCTGATTGGATGATGGAAGAATCGCAATCAATGACATTGTCAGTTCAAACTTTTAACTTGATTTCAAATATGTCAAGCGAGGCGCCCGGTGCGACTGTCGTGAAATTTGGATCTAATCGCATCTTTTCACTGACTTTGAATTTAATCTCATCGCACAAGAACTTTGCATCCTGTTCAGTGGGAGGGTTACATGAGGTGAATGGACTTTTGAGATAAAAGGTTAGGTTTGCATTACTGGAAAAAAACACCAAAGATGTGCTTTAGCAATTATTTTTTCACCCCCCAACAAAGTAGAGAAACAAAGAGACATATGTATAGTTTAGTTGCGAGACATCTCACACGCACACACACACAAGATAATAATCTGATATAGCTGATATGAATAGAGGTTTTCCAGGGAGTGATGTGTGAACTGTTCAAGGGACTGATTCTGATCCTTTGGGAATCCATCGCAACCAAGCTGTTTGAAAGCAAATCATCTTACTTGGAAGCTATAATACTACTCATTAATATGAGTGTGACTCATTATATAATACCCCATGCTATAGCCACATGTGATGAAAGAGCTCTCTCTTCCTTTCCTTCAATCTGATTCCTTTGACCAAGTCTTTTCTTCTGCTCCAACTATCATCTATACTAGCAATGAAAAACAGCCGTGGTGAATGTGGATGAAATATTGATAGAGTTGCTGTAATGAAGTCTTAAGAAGAGGGATCTATAGTCCAAACAATAAAAAGAGAGGGTCATACCAGGTGGAGAAAGGTGCGACGCCCACTGTGCCACATCAGAACCGTCCCTCTTATTATTTTATAAGGTCAACTAAATTAGGCGGCTGCTGCAGGTGATTTATTCAAATAGAGAACTTAATAAACAACGGAGGGGATAAGATCGGTGTCTCAGATCAAAGATTTTGTTAAATTATGGACCTGACTCATAGGAATACATTAAGAGACAACATATAATGATCTACTGCTGAAGAGAGGCTGCCAAAGTGCAAGAGAAAGACAGATGAAACTTGTGGGGAGTTGGGGAATGGGAGGGGCCATATTTAGTAACTTCTATTTCTACATTCTCACTGAAAACAAAGGGAAGAACAAAAGAAAAGTGCTTCTTGAATCACTGGGGGAGCTGGCACACTTGTTTTTGTGCTCCGTGTTGGAATAAAAGATTTGTCTGCGAATAATTTATTCCAGCACTCCCTTTGCCATTTTACTCGCCTTCCCCCCTGTGATGCACAGGTTTTTTTTGTGTGGTAGAATTCCAACTGATAAATCATGCACATTCATAAGGAGTTGAGGGGGGGGTATTTAGAACACAGGAAGATACCGCAGAAGGCCTCACGCTTCATTCGCATCCCCGTGGGAACCAGAGTATCCAGGGATATGTTATGTAAAACTGGTCAAAGCCATGCTAATGTGATTTTGAATGCATGACTTCATCATGCGTGTACCACAGGTATTGCACTGCGGCACAGGTTGTTCATATGTTACACTTGTGTGTTTCCTGGAGCCAAAAGGCCTTGAGTGAAATAAATAAATAATTCTAAAATTATAGCCTGCATTGCAGCTTAATATTAATCATTACATGATTAAAAAGCCTTCATATTTAAACACTCAGATAGGGTGTGTGGGACAAAGTGGCAAAGAAGAAATGGTTTTGTAAATGTGATAAATTAGATCTGGTGAAGGGCGATTAACAATTTATGTTCTTGCATGTTGTATTACTCTGTTCTTTAACAGTCTTGCTATTTTGGAGGGTAACATTATGTTGTACAATGCTTGCGGGAACGGTGTTGTCACCAAAGGGGGTGCTGTTGAAATGATGCATGTGGGTGTACGTTTGGTGTGTCACTTTCTTCGCCTGAAGCAAGAGATGAGAATACGGGAATAAAAAAGGACGACTGCGAACTCCACCAGAAAAGGGAATAACCAAAGAAACCCACATACAGAGAAACCTGTCTCATGTGCTGCGTACTCCCCTGACATTGCTTATAGCTTCATATACTGTATATATCTACAGTATATACAAAAGTATGTTCAAAGCCAAAAACAAACAGTATTCAAAAGTTATTTCAAGTGAGGGGAAAAACAGTATGATCTGAATGGAACAGGCTCATTTAACAAGCAATTAGTACAAACAAAAAGCAAAAATCACTGTATTACAGTCGCAGGAATTAAATTATGGAACAAATTTGGTGATAAAAAAGAAAGCATGCACATCATTTAATAAGTTCTAACAGCTGTTCAGTAACAACAAGCTGAATGGCTGTATGATGAAACAGACAGTGTGGATCATCTCACTCTGAATCTTTTGCTTTTCTTGCATTTGTTCTTCCACTGAATTGTTTGGGTGGCTTACATAAATCTTCCTCTACTTCTTTGTCTTCTTTCTGTCGGGGTCACCACAGTGGATCATCTGCCTCCATCTTGTCCTCTCCCTTGTGTCCTCTTCTGTCGTC
Organism: Brachirus orientalis; assembly: GCA_016785285.1. NCBI lineage: Eukaryota > Metazoa > Chordata > Actinopteri > Pleuronectiformes > Soleidae > Brachirus > Brachirus orientalis. The sequence continues at coordinate 18,689,038 of JAFBJR010000425.1, read as the reverse complement.
ATGTCCTCCTTCATAACACCCATGAACTTTCTCTGTCGTCTTCCTGTTTTCTTCCTGCCTGGCAGCTCCATCCTCACCACCCTTCATCCAATAGAATCACTAACTCTATCTCCAAACTGTTCAACCCAACCTGTCCCTGATATATGCTCATTTCTAATCCTGTCCATCCTGGTCACTCCCAACAAAGATCTCAGCATCTTCAGCTCTGCCACCACCAGCTCCATCTCTTGTCTCTCAGACAGTGCCACTGTTTCCTTCAAAATGTTTATTTGACATTTAACTCTAAAGACATAATGTAAAGAAATGTTTCAGTTGAATAATATTTAATTTACTTTAATATTATAATATTATTTTAAATTTCTTTTCCTTATTGATCATTATTACCTTTACTTATAGTTTTTCAAATGCTTATCTTTTAAATTGTAGGAATTAATTAATCCATTCATCATGTCTGTTACATTTGATCCATTGTCAAATGAGCACAACCAGCTACACACGACTCCAGCGGTTTTAATCTCATGTAACCCGGTGATATTCCTCTGCTGCACACAGGAAGTGTTTCAATTTATATCTCGACAAACTGAGGCGAAAGCAACTTTATGCTAATAAAGTAAGCAAACTGGATGGAATGTGACTAAAGCACCCACAAAAAGTTTTAGGGGTGAATTCCACTGCTCAAAAAAACCTTGTTGTTCAGCAGTTTGATGGTATAAATATTTCATGTCACCCCTGCACCGCTGGTGTCTATACACACAATCACTCCCTCAGTCACATCTGATAGTATTGCGTGACAGAGCCTGTTTTCAGAGGAAGGACACAGCCGACAATCAAATCTTATACCGTTTCTGTTCATGAAGACCAACTTTAATTCACAGCTTATATTGTTTTCTTACTTATTTCTGTTTTTGCAAACTGTGGCACTTGTAGTGGAGTCCTTGGGAAGTTCTGATCTGTTAGAAACTGGCAAAACAAAATAAATGACTAAGTGAAACTTTATGAGACGCCCTGACACCCATTGCTGTGGTAAATCAAGTTGCCCAGCTCCAGATGAGATGCCACTCCGTAGATACAGGAGGGTCTGCTGTGCACCAGAAGCCACAAATGCTAAAAACATAATAGTCTGTTAAACCAGCAGTGAAAAGAAATGGAGGGAGGACGAGATTAGATTAGATGTCAGACGGTGGTGGTGGAGATTTGTGTGACATGCCTCAATATCACTCCATTGTCCTCCAGTGAAATATGAAATGGAGACATGAGGATATATTTATGAATGGTGGGTGCAAAACGAAAATACAGTTTTTTATATCACAACGTTGTGATACCAAGTGGAGTGGTTGTAGAAGTCATCAATTTCTTGGCACCGCAGAAGACTAACGGATATAAATTGAACCCTGGGACAAGGTCATGGGTTTAAATTTTGGCCTGAAAGATTCTGGGTCTGGGACTCTGTCTGGGAGTATGATAGGAGCAGCTCTGCTTTCAGATCCCTCCACTCCTGCCTCTCATGTGCCCTTGAAAAACAAGTGCCCTTGATCAATGCATCCATTAAGCTACTAAGCAGTAAAAGATTGTAACATACTAGGCAGCTTCTGACCTGAAACTCTTCCACCTGGATTGGTGGTGTAAATATAAAAGTCAGGGTTAACAAAACATATCATAGAGTTCAGGTGAAGTGTTTTCACTGACTGAAGTCAGGAAAGTGTGCATATAGTGCTTTGTAGGCTTTTCTAAGCCTTCTAATCTTCATCGTCTTCATCTTTTGGCTTCTCCCTTTAGGGGTCGCCACAGCTAATTATTTATCCCCTATGTCCTCTTCCGTTACACCAACTGTCCTCATGTCCCCATTCACAACATCCATTCTCTGTGGTCCTCGTCTTTACCTCCTGGCTGGCAGGCCCATCATCAATGTCCTTGTCCCTGTCTAATAATGTATAATTACTATACCTCCTCTGCACATGACCAAACTATCTCAACCTTGTCTCTCTTGCCTTGTTTCAAAACCGTTCAACTGCATTATGCTATGTTTTTAAGCACTTTAACACAGTCTTTGTCTCTTTTATCATGCATCAAATGTTGCTGTTGTGGCAAAATCTTAATAAGACCATGGTGAGTGTAGAAATAAGGACATAAGGACATTTTATTCTTCTTGCAAGAGGAACAGACAACACAGATCATCTAGGCAGTCTGTGCAGTAGTTCAGGGGAAAGGAGTCAATGTTTGGGTTTTTATCCCAGACAGAGAAGGACAATTGAACCTTGAGAGGAAAAAAAAGGACACATATTGGTATGTTGGCATGCTATAAGGCTAATATGTAGACATTAGCTCATACAGTACCCTCTGTTACCCTCTGAAAAAACCCGACCTCACCATTAAAACTGTGGTCTTGTGGACCATCATTAGTGACAACTCAGTGCAGTGAATCAGTCAGTGATTAATTAAGCTGCAGGTCTTTGTTGGATGTTGTGTTGATTTGTGATAAAGGTGTACAGATTTTAACAGTAATTCCAAAGGACTGTGGGTCAACTCCTGCAGAGGAGTTGCCAAATAAATTTACAGAATTTTTCTTACCAATTGTTGACTGAAAATTCACGGTATATCTGCAGCACACTGCTCGGCCACCTGAGGGAGCTTGGTCATTCCACCAGCCATAATTTCTGCCATTTTAGTGCCAAATTCAGCCGCCAGATAGAAGGAAAGGATGCTTGGCTCATTGAAAAAGGCCATGATAGAGACTAGAGCTAAAGTAAGCAAAACTATCACCTTTGAGGTGAGGATGGATGTGAACCAGCCCCCACTTTGTTAATGAAACCAAAAGAAAAAACAAAACAAAACAATGTAACGAACAGACTGCAGCTTAAGTTTTAGTTGAACTGCTGCCATTAGTGCAAGGATTTTCTGTTTTCACAAAAATAGATAAAACAGAAATAGATGTGAAACAGATAGAGGTGGTGATGAGCGGCTCAGTAATTTTACCTCATAAATTGAAGAGAACACAATTCCTGCACGAGGCAAAGAGTTTACTCTATCTATCTATCTATCTATCTATCTATCTATCTATCTATCTATCTATCTATCTATCTATCTATCTATCTATCTATCTATCTATCTATCTAATACTGTAGCTAAAATACTACTACTAATAATAATAATAACAATAAAAACATGTTTTAATATTAAGATCAAAATGACTGTAGAGGCTGATGTACAAAGTTCCTTAGTCAATCAAAGAAGTCAGTAGCTAAAGGTGAAAGAAAACTGACTCCTCATGGGTTTGTAATACTGTGGTTTGGAGAAAACCACAGTAGGAATTGCAGCTAACTGATGTGGTTTTAGCTGCCACTGCTAATTGCATGCTGGTGTATGTCAGCATCCAGTCAGCCTCCTAACTCTTCCCTCAATCATTCCATTTATGGACTTTTAAAAAGCCTCATCTACCATTATGTGCTTTTTTTTATTTTGGCTATTGCCTTTTCATCAGTTAAGTGCTGTAACCAATTTATATGAAGCGTGTCACCTGGCCGCTGTGCAAACAATATTCATCCTTTAGTTGGAAGAGTGAATGACATTTTGTTCTCGATTTATGATGTGCGCTTCCACTGAGACACTTTTAGCACATAAGCAGCAATTGTCTGTGACTGCTGTTGTGGGAAAAGCTCCACTGTGAGCCATGGGCAGCTTGTTGTGCTACTATCCAGGTCTAATTTCTGTGAATCACCACTGTGCAGCAAGAGAGTAATAGGGTAGAGCAGCCTCGGTTTCAGTATGCTGTGGTTTCTTTCACCACATTTGTTCAGTCTGATGCAATGTCGAATCAGTTACGCGCTCTCTGCTGCCTGCATCCTGACAGCTTTTTCACTCGGTGCTTCCATTTCACAGGTAGGCTCCCCTGTAGCAGGGGCTGCAGTTGTTTAAGATGAACTCGCCACTGACCACGCTGACCACAAATCATCTCATGAGAGGACAATAAAGAAACCTCATGTGAAGTGAAAGTACCTTTAAAGACCTGTCAAAGCCTTTGCTAACAGGGGTGATCCATCCCCGACTTTCAAAATGTCACATCCCAGCCTCGTTTATTTGCATAACCTCTAGAGTATTCCAGAGAGCGTGCAGTGCATTGATTTATCCAGTGACTTGGGAGATGCTTTCCTTGTTGACACACTTATTTAAGAGAGTGTGACTGTGGCACTCCTTAATCCACTAAACTGTGTGGCGAGTAAGTGAGTGCTCTTCCATCATGAGTCATTCCCACACTCTCAGGTTTCTTAATCTGCTGACTTCTTATGGCTAAATATCATTATTTGATCTTTGATAAATCATGAAGGTGTCCAGTAGTAGTGCTCTGAAATGCTCACTGAGCCTACAGACGGAACTGTGAACAGCTCTGTGGGATTTTAAGAGCAGAGCTCGGCAACTTTAAAGTCCATTAATGGATGGTTTCCAAAAAGAGTAGGGCAGATATGAGTGCATAAAACATTATCACTTTAAAACATATTTTACAGCACACAAAATGGATCAAGTTGAAAGTACTTTACAAGAATTTCACGTGTGTTTTTGTGTTTTTTTAATTATCTATCTATCTATCTATCTATCTATCTATCTATCTATCTATCTATCTATCTATCTATCTATCTATCTATCATGAACTGCATGGATGAAAATATAGAGTTCATAAAGTTTCTGTATTAATTATTTAAGATGAATAAATATACCAAATGTGGAGCATGTTAATAAAACCTACACATTACTGTAATGTGAGTCTGTTATCAATGTAACTCACTAGTAGGCTGCACTTACACAGCCAGAGTAGTGACTTGAACTGGAACACTATCTATACTTGTTTTCACCTGAAAGTGATTTAGGGATTGGTACTGCTTGGTAATGCAAATATCTAATAAGAATGGTACATGGTAGCAATTTAATGTATTTGGCATGTAGACATGGTCAAGATGATCAGCCGAAGAGGTGATTTAAGTGATTTTATTTGAACATGGGATTGTTCTTGGTGCTAGATGAGCAACAGTAACCAAGAGAAGAAATCTTTGAATGCAGAAGATGTCAAACCTTGAAGCAGATGGGTTACAGTAGCAGAAAACCACACTCCTCCTGTCACCCCTGCCACTTGATTAAAGAGGACATTCACTAAAAATCACATTTCTGATGTTTTTGGGTGTGTCCCCATGTCCTTCCCATATCCAAACACCACTAAAGTGTCACAATAAACACTTCAGCCACTTTTGAGAAAGAAAGGCTTCTCTGTTTATCTGTGCTCGAGCAAGTGGCTTTGAAAAGTCAAGTTTAGTTCCATAACTAGCACATTTGCTGTGCAACAAACCCTCCCCCAACAGCTACTCCCGGTCATGGGTGTGAACATTCAACCTGAAGAAGAAGAAGAAGCACCACGGAGCAGTCAGTCAGCTGGTAGCTGGCCAATCACAAGCAAGTCGGAATGCACTTGGTAGCTGGCCAATCACAAGAGACTCGGTGTTCTGGGGGGCGGGCATTAGCTCAGAAACAGAGTAACTGTTCAGAGGCTGGCAGAGAGCAGCAATAAAGTGGCTTAATCTGAAGAGACTATGTGGTTTTTGAACATAAATATTATTTAATTTATCTAAGTAGACATCAGTAATCTCAATTTTTGGTTCAAAAACACCATTCTTTGTGACCTTTAAATGTCATGTGTACCTAATAAAAGGGTCACTGAGTGTATCATGAATCAATTATGTCCTAATCTTTGGATATGTATTCATAGGCCTGAACTACATAATGGCTGTAATTGATGTTCACATAAAACAAGGCATATTGTCTTGAAATCTAACATTTGAAAATTAAACCTGACTCAAGATTCCTGAAACCTGATGGCGTTCAATTGCCGTGAATAAGAAAAAAAAAAGACTGTGAACTGAGGAAGAAGAAATAAGAGAGTCAGCTCCTCCTGCCTTCTGTGCGAACTTGGCATTTGAATTATCTCTACGAAGGAAAACATTAATCTAAACACCATGAACAGGAGGCAACAACTTCAGCAATAGCAGTAAGACATGCTCTCTGGAATTTATGCTGGTGCCATATTAACTGTCAGCAAGAAGCAGGGGCATGGTCACAATCGGCTGTGTTATCCAGCTACGGAGGTGAGACAAGATAATTTAAGCTCAGGCGACTAGAAAATGTCCTGCATGAAGAGCAGGTTGATACAATATAACTCTTAGCCCTTCTTTATCTTGAGAATCACTGTGAGTGTTCACATCATTGTCACGCTGCAGTTTGACATTCAGGAAGATAAAATCGCTACAGGGCAAGGCTGTGACCAACTGAAATGGATATATGTGACTGCAAAAACACACAAAAATACAGGCAGTTGTTCTGATTCAGAGGAGTCACACCACTGACAAAGCCATTAAAAAATTTAATCCAAACATCACTTCATATAATAATAATACTGAAGTGATAATTACGTTTTTTATGCATAAAACCAGCTTGAGACACGCTGGAAACATTGCTCCCACAGGGAAAAACACAAGCAAAGATATATGATGGATATCTTGATGCAGTATTATAGATAATATATTATTTAAGTCACCAGTGGAAAGACTGACTTTTTAACCACATTGCTCTCCTGCACCAAAATCTATAGAGAAAATCATTGTTTTAATCTTGTGGGACAAGACAAGAGTTGCTGGTCTACTGCTGCCTCCTTTGTTAAGTCTGTTTTACTTAAGTCACAAATAACACAGATAAACTGTGTTAGATGCAGTAGTGGATCAATAACTCATGTGTGTGTTGTTATGTGAAATCACTGATTTTCCTCTACAGACATTGGTGAGGGGAGTGACAAACAAATTAAACAAAACAAACACAGACAGCCCCCAATCTCCCCGCAACAAGCCATTTAACCATCCCCATGACTCCGAAGCTGTTAAATTACAGTAAAAATCCTGCATAGTTCTGCTTTAAGCGAATGACCTCCATGCAACTTTCACTCACACTCTTTATCCTCCACATGAGGGTCACGGGGGTGCTGGTGCCTAATCCTAGCTCACATAGGGCAAAAGGTGGGGTACATCCTGGACAGGTCACCAGTCCATCACAGGGCCACATAGAGACAAACAACCATCACTAGAGGTGATTCATTTTATGTCGCAACTTACAGAGGCAAGGCCGTAACACTATCACTACTACTACTAGCACTAATAAAGCAGGATGATTGCAAATGGTTGGAGTTTAGCTACAAATGCCACGCAACGGCCACTGAAAGTTTCAGAGGTGGATTCTACTTCTGAAATACCCACTAGACGTTTTACAATTTCATTGGCTTCTTGGGTAGTAGAGGAATGGGGTTGCAGGATCACTCATCGTAATTATTAAATCATGGGTTTTAATAATTACCCACAATTCCACGAGGGGGCACCAGAAATTCCACATTGGAGCCGTAAGTGACCAAAATCTATTTTTACTTGTGTCCCCAGTGGCAGCGATATTTTCAGTAAATGCTACTGTCCATGTCTCAGACTTGTTCTCAGCAGAGGTGTTGTGCTTGGGCACACAGACTCAGAGCATCATCATTGATCAGTCTGAAACTTTTTCAAGCACCGGCAGTGAAGAAACTCTAATTCTTTTGTTGGCAGGTCAGTGGCTAACATAGGTTCTCCATGATGAACATCTAACACAGCGGTGAGATAATGGAGTGGCTATAGTAAGTGAAGTGTAGAGAAGTGAGAGAAATAATGGCAAGTGAACTGGAGTTAATTTGTACAGTCTCAGATAGGGGACCATCAAGGTGTCCATTTATCACCAACTCCATATCCCAAGTTATTAATCCCTCAAGGCATTGTTTCCGCAGATAGCGATCATGATGGCACCGAGTCTGGTCAAAGGAAATTAGAAAACACACGGGGTGGAAAGTTTAGTAACTGGCTCTGACCCACTTACTAGAGCACAGCCGAATGAAAGCATGCGGTTCTGCTGCACATGTGATACAGCCTTACATACAACAATCAGCTATATCATCAAGAATGGTGATATTTTCCCCATATTTTGTATATATTGTTGAAATGAATGCAATGAGTGAAGGAAATATGGCAGAAGTGGCATTGAGCCACAAGGTGGCAACTCTGAGGATTAAAATTAATAGAACTTGTAAGTGTATGGAAGAATTTGTTTCTATTGTTGACTTGATTTATAATGTCAGTTAATATTGACAGGGAAACAGCCGATTAGTATGACACGTGTTGAAACCACTCTGATTCGAAAGAAAAGGAAAGGATCTTTTTTTTGTCATTATACAACTGAAATTCCACAACAAAATTATGAGATCACATACAGGGTTGATCAGAGCCACTGCGACTGAACACGTCCCCGCACTATGTGCTAACAACCACTACCAGTGCTAACCACAGGGTATTGTTGATTGACAGCTAGAATTGTCAGAATTGGAATCTGGTTGCAGGTGACAACTGTGAACCTCTGGTTGCAAAAACTGTCACGGCACCTGTCAAATCATGAATCATAAGGCTTCAAAACAGGGGTTCATTGTACAAGTGGGAGACCATCCATTTTCATAAAGTCTATGATTGCACCTGTGCCTTTCTTTACTCAAGCCTTAAAAAAAATCACTAAAATGTGATCTTTTAAAAAAAGTCTATGGACAATGGATAAATGTAAAATCAAGTGATACTTTTTAATTTTTGTGGCTGATCAGCTCAATAGCTGACAAATTTTGTTAAATCCCCAGTCTCGGATCTTCAGTTAATTTTCTGACATTTATTTAACTCAATTAAAGACAAAAAAAATTATGACAGATTTTAACACTATTAAATTTGCAAATGGGTTCTGAATGACAGAAACTATAAAATGAAAGGTCCAGTGCAGAGGGTTTATTGGCAGAAACTGAATATACTACCCATGTTTGTATAAGTGTGTAATTGTCTCAAAATAAAAAGTGTTTAGCCTAAGAACAATCCTTTTCTATTTATTTTAGGCAAGGGCCTAAAATATGCTTTACGACACCACCATCTTACCCTGCAATGTTTCTACATTGGACATAGATTTCACATTTGAAGTGGAAGCTTATTATGCAAATGAAGAATGGCACCGTCCACATAACCTGGATGCATGAAACCAAAGAAGAAGAAAAAGGAAGAGTGTAGCAGGTTGTTAAAGTGCGAAGGCCACCATAGTTCCCCGAAGCCTTTAATTGTGAAAGGGAAGGGTGAGCATGTGAGTCCTCGATTTGTTGCACTAAACATTGTCACAAATT